>JANKKI010000034.1:2772000-3465000 GCA_025175665.1 Cinchona pubescens | reverse complement strand
ATATAACCATCCACCTGTCTCACTTAGTTAACCCTCAAATTCAGTATTACAGCTAGATTAGGAGATAATAAGCTCAGTTTTCCAGAAAAACCGAAAAACTTCGCCCCTCCCTAGGCTATAAGTAGGCTATCCTCCCTGCCAACAAAATCCAATTCCAAGGTATTCAAGGGACCTTGGTTACAACCCAACTCAAAACAACATATTCAACCAACCAACAAAATTCATAAACGGAAAGATTCACCGGAGCAATAGCCGGGACTATATCAATAGCATTCCACAACAATCCATACCCCATAACCACTACAATTAACTCTATTACAACATTAGAGCAACAACCTATGGGTGGAATTGGAAGGTTGAATGAATTCCTCTTTACTACCAAACTGAAATTTTTACCGATTAGCCACACGCATGATTCAAACATGCTTCCTATCCAACCCACTACCAAGGAAACACTTAAAATCATCAAAAGATCATTAAAGATCCTTCAAACATAACCAATTATCCAAATTATCCTAGTTGCGCCAAACTTCCGCTTACTTACAAAATGAAGGGAAATCAATTCCACTTGGTTTCAAGTCTCAATTCCTATCCAAACTAACCTTAAAACACTCTTAAAACATCATTATGTGCATAGACATAAGCATTCATAGCATAACACTCTAGGCCACATATGGAAGACAAAACCCCAACTCATAATCTTAAAATTTGTAATCTAACCATGGAAAGTTGTTAAAAATCAACCCCAATCACTTCCCAACCTCCAAAACACTAAAAACAACCCATAACATACATAAATCAACACATATAAGGCTGCAAAGAGGGTTTTCTCAGCCATAAAGAATCCTACAAAACTTGAAATTCAAAGCTTGGATCATAAAGCCCGCAAGCCAAAAAGTGCTAAAATACAAAAATCTTACCTTCCAAGTGATTTCTACTTGAAATCTAAGAAAATTTTTGGGGAAAATGGAGGAAGAGGAGTTCGGCTGCTGCTAGGAAGAAATGAGGAAGAAACAACAAGAAGAAGACTTAAAAAGCTTCCAAAGTTGAGCCAAATAGTACCCAAGTTGATCAAATAGTCTCCAAGTTGACTATTTGACCCAAAAATTAATTTTTTTGCTACTAAATTAACATTATAAATCAGCCATCAAACAACACTCACACACCACAATGCACTAATTACACTTAGTCCAACTTTTGACCCGTTTACCCGCCGGTACCGAAATCGCGTAAATCGAAAAATTTGCCGAATTGAAAAACGAATAAGTTGAAGTACTTTATGACTAAAAATAATATGAAAAACATTTTAAATCAGTTAAAATCAAAGAACAAGGCTATTAAAATATTGGGTTTCACACAACTTGTAGGTGTATCCGAATTTAGAGGCTTAATGCTACTGGCCACAAGCTTGCAGAAGTAGTGGTATGTAACGGCAACAAGAATGAAGGATTGGCCAAACTTAATGATTGAACAAAAGGACGACAAAGAGATAATGCATGAAGAAGAGACTCAACTTGAATGATTATCCTCCTAGCTGAAGTAGTCCTTCCCTTTAAGGAAAAGAATGTTTTGCTAACCAAAGGAACCGGCAAATAAAGTACCCTTTGTTATACTATCTCCTAAGCCCAATAACTACAACTTAAACCACAAACAAGTGTTGATCAAGCCCAATAAACTTTTAGCCCATTTTCAAAAGTCTTGGGTTATTAAATAATAGACTTAAGCTTGGGGACTAAATTGAAATTCTAGGAAGGAAATAAGAAGATATTTGTCATTTCATCTTCTTCAATCTTCTTCTTACGGGATTTCTTGCATTTTTCTCTCAAGAGGAAGGACATGAAAGAGAAGAAGATGGAGAAATTGGTGGAGTGACTAAGGAATTATACACATGGAGATCTTCTTGGGCAATATCAACAAGGTAATTCCTAACTACTTTACTTGATTTATTGGCCGAAAATTTGGAAGTAAAGGGGGTTTTTAGACTGCATTTTTGAAATGATTGAAAGCTGAAATTTTTGAAGGAGGAGAGCTTATGCATGTGTAATTCAAGCCTAATAAATGTTGTAGAATGATGGGATTATGTTTTGGACATGATTTGAGGTGATATCTACGGTTGCATGTGTGGAAAAGTTGGTGAATTGTGAAAATTTTAATGCTGAAAATTTGGGAGTAAAGGGGTTTTTAGACTGCATTTTTTAAATGATTGAAAGCTGAAATTTTTGAAGGAGGAGAGCTTATGCATGTGTAATTCGAGCCTAATAAATGTTGTAGAATGAAAGGATTATGTTTTGGATATGATTTGAGGTGATATCTACGGTTGCATGTGTGAAAAAGTTGGTGAATTGTGAAAATTTTTAATGCTGAAAATTTGGGCAGATTTGTATTCCTGGTTAGATTGGACTACTTTGTGCACGCCTTTTTCCTTTTCCTTTGGTTTGATTGTTATTAGTTACTATTGGGGTTTTATTTTGGTATATTTTAGGGGTAATTGTGAGTTAGGTTGTGGGTTTGAGTATTTTGGAATTGTTTTATAGGTATTTTAGGTGAATTTGACGTCGGCTATCTAAGTTGATCAGACTAGTGCAATTTTTATTTGAGGTAAGTAGTCTATTACTCACTATAATTTCTCAAGAATGTCTGTTATAAACTATATTGTTTTAGGATAGTTATTTTGATTTATATATTTCGGCATGATTAAGAATTATATTTTAACGTTTTTATATGAAAAGTATGCATGTGGTAGTTTATGAATAAGTTCGATAAAAGTGAAGTGCCATATTTAAAATGCAAGCTCCTGAGTACTTGTGTAATCTATCGGTAGGGACTAGTTCCAATTATGATACGAATGTATGTTGACCATCCTAACGGTCGGTAGTTAGGAAAGTACGAACGTTTTGGCCTACTTGGTGGGATTAATAGCCAAGACTGGATATCCAGGTTACCGAGTGAAAACATTGGTACTTTATGGGCTTGAATTATGGATATTTGAAGGAATTGGATTCTTACTATACGTTTTCTCAATGTTTGAATTCTCAAATGATACTACATACTAACTATGTACTAACTTTGAAGTAAATGATTGTTTTAGATATGAAATTCAAATAAATTTGAAAGTCACTTTTAGCAATTGTGCATTTTGAATGATATATGTATATGATAACTTATCATGCTGATAGTGAGTAATGGAACTACTTATTGAGCGTTTGGCACTCATGTTGTTATATATAATTGTACTGTGCAGAGAATGACAGGGACCTTTTTGAAGAGGATTTTGAATTCTCTTGGGGGCACTAGTGCTGTGCCATTCGAATTTTGATGGATCATTAGGTACCTTAGGACCGCTTGTAATTAGAAGTTGTTGATATTAGTTAAGGCAGTGGTTAGCTACGTTATATCTTATAATGGTATGGACTTGTACATGTGAAAACTTATATAATGGATCAAATGTTCTTATCTTTTGGGCATTATAAGTGTGATTATCGAACTTATGCACTAGCTATGCTTTTATGTTGATTTAAGTTTGATTATGGTTGGTTGGTATTGTGCTTAGGCTCATGAAGTGGAATTGCTTAGATATCATGGCATATGGCATTTGTACAGGTTCTAGTTTGTTCAAATTTTTGCACGCCTGATATCTTTGAGATGTTATTCTTAAAGGTACGGCGGTGTTATATCCCCTGTGTTCGGGGTACGACACCCTTAGCTGACCATAAAGAGAAGCCAAGGAGTACAGCCACCACGAGTGTAATTGGTGCAAAATGGTTGAAACATACTTGTCGGAACTCCTAGCCAAGTAGCGAAAGAGAACCAAACCTATTGAGCTAGTGGACAACGAACAAAACAACAGTCAATTCGTTCAATACAATTACAATAAAAACATTTAGACAGGAAGGTAAACCTTTGGAAGATCCATTAGCACATCCGCATAAGGTTAATATCCATTCAAGAGTCTCCACATGAATATGAAAATTTTCTATGGTATCCACAAATTCCAGATATATTTCCTCGAGTGTACAATAAGAGAATGAAATCGAACTAGAGGAACAGCTGTGGACATAGAGAAAATAACTGAGGTGCAATTTTTCCATCAATTTCGATCATGATCCTAAGTCAAGTAAAAATCCTTGAAGAAAATTTTATGCTTCAATTCTTAAAGGAAAGGCTGGCCAAGGCTAGAGAAGTCTCAAACATTATCATCAGAAAAATCTTGATTAACTAGAATATTCAGCGGAATGATTGTGTCCATTTATTCCTCAAGAGTCCCATTCCCAAGCCAATTATCAGTCCAAAATTTTGAACTACCATCACGGATAAATCTGAAAAAATTAGAACCCACCAACTCCTTAACCTTCAACATTCGCCTCCAGAGTCCAGACCTATGGATTGAGAGCACGACGTCCCTCAGACCTATCTTGCACTCATGAAACTAGACCAAAGAGAATTAGAGTTACAATAATTCCACCATAACTTTAAGAAAAAGGCCTTCATAGTTCTAATGAGTAGAGGTTAATAAATTGATTAGGTGATAAAATGGACTAATTAGACAATATTAATGGGACTAAGAGTTGATTAGGAAAATTAACTATTTTTTTTGTTAGTTAGGATTAATTAAAGGAATATGAGAATTCAGCCTCAATTATAAAGCTAGATTATTGTTATATTAGCGGTAGAATTAGATCTTGAAGGACTAATTCACCTAGTTAGTTGCTAAAATATTATAGATAAATAATAAAGTTTGGTTAGTTTAAGGAATAGGAGAGATCCACACTTAGGTTAATTAAATTGATTGGACTTAATTGCCAACAGATTGTTATTAGATTACAAATAAGAATCAACCTTTAATTTGGAACATAAGATTAGTAGATTAAACAAATTAACCAAAACCTAGAAAATTTGCTAGCATAAATAATGGGTAACCCCCTTTTTCTGTCGTCTTTTAGTGTAAAACGTAGTTTAATTAAATTCTTTTATTTAATCAAACCCTTCAAATAGCATTCCAACCGAATAATTGATAATTACATACTATTCCTCATACGAACGATCCCTACTTCGCCTAGTTACTATTTGACACTGTATACTTACGAATTGTTATCTAGTTAAAGTTAGTTAATTTAGGTATTTTATTTTATAACTAGATGTTTGTGTCTTTTTAGATGCAACAAGATACTCTTTAAAAAATAAAATTTAGAAACAATGTAGAAACTATTTTAAGGAACAAAAAAGACCAATATAAGTCCTTGGACATAATACATAAATAATTGCCAAAATGATAATGAGATGTGGACGTCAAAAGTACCCAAAAAAGTTAGGAGCAAGGACCAAATAAAAAAAATAAAATTGGGGGACAAGTATTAATTTTTTTTATTACCCGATTCTTGTTAAAGGCATATCGCACTTACATTACATGTTACACACAAAATTTTTTTCTTGGGAGGCCCCCTAATAGTCTGCCCCTACTTCTATATATAAAGTGACAAAGCCACTCATATATCATTAGATTCGCCAAAGAAGGATTGAAATCCTACCAAATATCTAAAATTAAGAGTTGATCATTGAATATATTTTTTTCACACAGATTGGTTTTAGCAAATAGCCCTGAATTTGTGTTTTTTTAAATCATTTCCTATCTTAAGTTACGAATTTTGCACTAGCGTATACAAAGTAGAGGTTGCTGCACATTGAATATCCGCCCCATAAAAGATTTGACTGATCCAATTCTCACCAATCAAATCGACCATTATATGACCCTAGGCAGCGGGTACCCGTGATCCGACCCTCCACTTCATAATCCATTTAATAAAATTTTGAAAAAATAATTAAAAAATAAAAATGCATGGTAATGTCATAAAGAATACAAAAATATTAAGAAAAACAAAAAAAATAATAAAACGAACAAAGTAATGGCAAACGAAGCAAAACTTCTTTTTGTGTTCGTATTACTCCAACTAATTTTGATGATGATTACATCAATAGAAAAAGTTTAAATTCTAACAATAAGGTATGAATTTACACTCACTCACACACTAATGATTAATAAAACATTTTATTCATTTATATTAGGATTAGCCCCACAAAATTACATAGCTACCATTAAAAGTTGAATGCCGATTAACTTTCCGGGTTGGGTAAGGTTTCCAAAGAGTTTTTATATATGTGATTTGTACTCAATTCTCACTTAAACTGGCCAATTAATGTTTTCTGAATTTTCAAATATTTGGGATAAGAAAGGATTGAATAGTGCGAGTCCGCGGCTAATTTTGCCTATCCCCAACAAAAAGTTAAAAGTGACTAAACTTTTAGTATGCACGTGAAAATAGAAAAAGAAGGCATATCTTTACTTGTCTATATACTAGGCATATCTTTACGTGCTCAAAGCAATCGTGCTTCAATGTCAAACTTTTGACTTGTGTAACTTGCATGAATAAATGATAATATTCCTACTAATGATTAGGTACCCAATAGAAGAGAGTGTCACATAAAAACTCATTAAATGCAAAATAATTATTGTGTACAAAAAGTTAGATATTTATGTTAATTGTCATCCCACCAAATTCTATAAATAGGATTCTTCCTCCTAATATTGTTGCTTTATGTTAGTTGAGAATTCCTACCAAAATCTATAAATAGATCTTCGCTCCTCATTTTATAAATTTCTACTAACTGTCTTAACTCAATATAACTAATTTTTTCTTTTTAAATTCTGACTTTTGGTTTAATCAATTAGCGTTGTTTGCGTGAATTGATCAAAAATCTATCTTATTTACTGAACCTATGAAAACTTACAAACATACAGAATAAAAATTAACGGAAAAGAAATAATTATAAAGAGGTCGAAACCAAAAATCAACTGGTCCAAAAAAAATTGAGAATGGGATGAAGTTGAAACTTCCCTAGCCGCCCAGTAGAGGTTCTAAAACATTATGAGCTATGTCTCTAAGCATTTTCGACATCCTTTCGGTGGTTTGTTGAATAGAGGGAGAAATTCCAGTTCCTGCAAAAGAATCTTCCTAACACCCAAGCCATTCTGTTGCAAGCAATGTTTTAAAATTCGAATCGGAGTATGAACTCATTAGATTTTTAGTTTGCAATTCAACTAGTTGAACCTTTCGAGTCACATATTTTATATATAAAATAATGTTCTTATCACTTTTTCTTCCTTCCCGTCACCAACAGGTGCCGCTTCCTCCCTCTACCTTTTCTCATGTCTATCTCTTCCTCCAACCCCTTTCCTCTCATGCCGCTGTTGCCATGCTCGATCTCCTAAGCCGCCGTTGCCCTTCTCCTTCCCACGGACCCCCTCATTCCCTCTCTTCTCCATTTCCATCCTCACCCAACAGCCCCATCTCCTTCACCCATCTCTCTTCTCCCCCTTTATTAACCACCACTCATCTCTTCTAATTAGATCTTTTTTTTTTTTTTTTTTTTTAATAATCATCAATTTGGTGATTTGAATGTTGAAAGATTTAGTGGCAGATTTAATGAAAGTGTGGGTGATTGGATTTGATTTAGGGGAGAATTTGTGAAAGTTATGAAAAAGATTTTAGAATCGTTGAAAAATTATCGATTTTGCCAGAATTGGGTGAGAAAAACCTAAAACCAAATCTGACCTATTTATACTGTTTTATTGGTTCTCACCAGTTTTTTATCATTCCACTCTAATAATCAACTAAACTGAAAACTTGACCGGATCGTGGTTTAACCAGTCAAATCAGTTAGTTCGGTTTGGTTTTCAAAACGCTGATTGCAAGTAGTAACGACCTCAAGCATCATATTTCAAACAGTTTTTGGTCCGTCATCCGCCTTGTTTCCTATCCATTCATGATCTTTTGGACCCTGATCCTAGCCTACTAGTGTATAAGAAGGTTATGCCAACCTCCTCAGCTCTTTCCGACTAGCTCAAGGAACAACATCTTGAGCAAAAAATTAAAGAAAGTCTACAGAAGAATAACCTGATAACACATGCAGGCCTACTTTTTTAGGACAGAGATCCCTTCACAATGGCTATTAAAATGGATTTATTGCCTTCTCACTTCAAATAACCAGACTTGGACATTTATATGGGCAAATCTAACCTTGCTGATCATCTATCACATGTGTCGACTGTAACTGCAACTTACGGTTAGACCGATGTTGTCAAATGCAAACTCTTCACCACAATACTTCAGGGATCAACCCATGAATGGTTTCAACAATTACCTCTTAACTTTATGGCCATATACTATGACTTGAGTCGGTGGTTTCTCAGCTATTTCATGAGCAAACATGCAATTCAAAAGAAAACTGCTCACCTGATGAATATTCAACAAAAAGTCTGACGAGACTTTCAGTCAATACTTTGGAAGGTTTAATGATAAAGCAATTCAAGTTCATTGTAGAGAAATTTATTGTCGTTTCTTTCTGAATTAGCGTGAGGCTAGTGCAATTAATCGTAATCTAACAAGAAAACCCTACATAATTTTTGGGTGATTCTTGAGTGTGCCACTCGAAATTATTCGATAAAAAGAATCAAACCAAACTAAAAGAAATTATATGGCTATGCCAAGAAAGGAAAATAAAAGGTGGAAGGTAGCTCTTCTGCCTTGAATAAGAAGAAGCCCAAAAGTAGTTGAACGACTTGCCTGCCCAAATAAAAAATTTCTGACGGGGTGGATCACGTTCTCGAGTAACACTAGCATCAACCCCTTTTGAACCAGAGAACACGATAAGGACTTCACGCCTCTCAACACCAGTCAAAGAGAGAACCTCCATCAGGTTTAGTACTTGGAAATCCTAGAGGCACCTGCACGCAAACTAATGAGGCTGAAAGGGTTAAATCTTGTTATTGCGCATTACATGGTAATCAAGGACATGATACTTGAGAAATGCAATCATTTGAATGTGGACATTTAGAAAGCCATCAAGGATGGCTATTTACAATAATTTATTTTGAAAGTGGCTGATGGGTTTAAAAAGAATTATCAACAGAAATATCAGCAAACATTAATACAATATCGAATGGGGCTGCCTCAACAAAACTTCAAACAATGGAATCAATATAGTCGACAGGTCCCATTTGATCATGATGAAAATATGAATGACATTGTTGGAGTCATTAATGTGATATCGAGCGGACCGTACATTGGATACTCTAGCAATGCATGCAAAAAATACGATCCATATTTGCCCGATGTAGAGGATCGGGGAAAGAGACTAAATCGATACATGAATATGGCCTACCTAGTGCCAACTCGATGTCCCATGTTGACCTAGTTGTGATGTACCTCCAGAAGGCAATATATGAAATAAGATTTTTATTGACACGGAGCTCAGCCGATATTAATATTAGCATGCATGGAAATAGATATAGACCGGCTCTTTTGTCAAACCTTTCAAGACCGTATTGATCGCCTTCACTAGGGACTCCATCGTCGCCTGAAAGTCAAATTATATAACGTTTTCGGATAGAAGAACCTTGAGATGCCGAATTGAATGATGAACTTTGCCGTTTTTACACATGGAAGAACTTCTCCTACAACACGATCATCGGTTGGCCGAGCCACTATATGCAAGAAAAAAGTAATTAACCAATAAGGTAGCCAAATAAAAAAAATTTACTTTCTTATCACGGATCACCTTGATTAATTTACACATAATAGAATTATACATTAAAATTGCAGTAAAATTACCAATATGTTTGGGACGTCGATCCACATGCCGCACAAGTGCCCCGCCTCTAATAGTATCCACACAGATAATTAAATCAGAAATCTTCACAAAATTGATTGACCTAAACTACGGAATACTAGCTCTTAAATTATTTTTCTTTTATTCAAAATGTGACAATCACATTATTTTTCTTTTATTCAAAATGTGACAATCACGTTTTTCAAAGAATTTTTAATTGCTTTTGAATCAAAACCCGTCAAGTACTAGTACTACCAATAGTATACTACTTAACCATGTATATTTATTATAATATAATATAGTGTATATATATATATATAATAAATTAGAATCCCACCCAGGAGCAAATTGGGTTTAGAGAATTACAATAATCCTAATTAGTTTGGATCAAGAGGATATAAATAAATATAAAACCATTAGAACTTTTAATATGTATTACATATTAGCTCCTAACATTTATAACTTATTACAATTAAGCACAAAAAGTTAATTTATCTCATAAATTAACCTATAAGTATCTCATACTTATCAAATCATTTTAATCCTGAATTAATTATCCTCAAGTGTTTAACCCTTTAGGTTCCCAATCACGTTGGTAATAAGTATAAATTATAATCCTAAATTAATTAGGATTAGATAAATTAAACACTTTAATTTATCAAAAAATTTCTAATTAATTAATTTACACTTATAGATCAAGATTGGCTAACAAAGTATTATTACCACCCAAGTGTTGAGATATGTCAAGTGGTTCGACATCACCCATCCATGATTAGTTTCCATATAATTATTATCCTTTTACCAACTTATATCCTGATTAATTCAAGAGTATACATATAAAGCCAAATCTCATCAAATTAATCAAATTTACTTCTTTTCAAAATAACAACTCACTTGAAATACAATTTAAGACACTTTTAATTCTATTCCACATTACGCAAGGATTTTCGAATTGTATTTTAAGAAGTGGCCATAGTAGGATAAACTCTCCTATTATAAGGAGTGGTGAATCCTTTGTTGATCATATCCTATATTATCATGATTCATATTATATCCGAAGTTTACAGTATGTGCGACTCATTAAGAGTACTTCTTATAGAGACAAAATATAATAATTCATAGTCAAGATAAACTACTGACCTCAAGTCAAATGATCATTACACTACTATCACTAAGAGATTAATCCATTGCCATTTAAATAATAATCCGTGTGGAATACTCTTAGCGGGTCAATTCGATGCACTTATTCTCAATAAGCATCCACATACACTTATGTGTAATCTGTCATATACTACGATTAGGAATATATACGAATAAAATATGATTACATCATAACTCTTTATGATTATCACATATATATATTTTATTCAAGAAATGCCATATTACAAAATATACATAAATATAAAAGTGTAATTTATCCCTAAAATAAATTAGTTTTAGGGCATATACTAGCAAACTCCCATTTGAACTAAAGCCAATTATTCATGTGCTTAAGATCGAATGAGTTAACATGACTCATGTTTCTTCTGCGATAAGGCTTTATTGAATGGATCAGCGATGTTATCATCCATGGGGATCTTTTCTATATTTAGTTCATTTCTATCAATGATCTCTCTAATCAAATGATTGTACCATAATACATGTTTAGATCGCTGATGAGACCTAGGTTCCTTTGCTTGTGCAATAGCTCCATTGTTATCACAACGCAAGAGTATAGGATCACTAATGGAAGGAACCATTCCAAGTTCAGTCATAAACTTCTTGATCCAAATTGCCTCTTTTACTGGTTCTGAAGTTACAATGTATTCGATTTCTGTTGTAGAATCAGCAGTGGTATCTTGTTTGGAACTTTTTCAAACTTATCGCACCACCATTAAGAGTAAATACATATCCAAATTGTGACTTGCTATTATCCTTGTCAGATTGAAAGTTAGCATTTGTATATCTCCGAACTGTCAATTCTTGCCCACCATAGATCAAGAATAAATCTTTAGTCTTTCTTATGTACTTAAAAATATTCTTGACTGCTAATGACCATTCCCTGGGTTAGACTGAAATCTGATCGTAACACTTAGAACATAGGAGATATCACGTCTACTACATAGCATATCATACATTATAAAATCTATAGCCGAAGCATATGAGATTCTTTTCATGCTATCTCTTTCGACATGTGTCTTAGGACACATGTCTTTAGAAAGGTACACACCATGAGACATTGGTAAGTAATCCTTCTTTTATTGATCCATGCTAAACCTCTTTAGCATCTTGTCTATGTACGTTGATTGAGTAAGAGTAAGCAACCTTTTAGATCTATCTCTATAGATCTTCATTCTCTGAATATAGGTTAAATTCCCTAAATATATCTTTCATAGAAAAATTACTGGACAGCCATATCTTTATACTTTGAAACATATGTATGTCATTTCCTATCAACAATATGTCATCCACATAAAGTATCAACAAAATAATGGTGCTCCCACTCACCTTCTTGTATACACAAGGTTCATCATCATTTTTAATAAAATTAAACTCTTTAATTGTCTCATCAAAACGGATGTTCCATCTCCTAGAGCTTGCTTTAGTCCATAAATAGACCTTTGTAGCTTGCATACTTTGTTAGGATCTAAGGATGTAAACCCTTTAGATTGTATCATATACACCTCTTCCAGCAAATTCCCATTAAGGAAAGAAGTTTTTACATCCATTTGCCAAATCTCATAATCATAATATGCAGCTATCGCAAGTAAAATACGAATAGATTTCAGCATTGCAATTGGTGAAAAAGTTTTATCAAAATCAACTCCTTGTCTTTGTGTATAACTTTTTTCCACCAATCGCGCCTTATAGGTAATCACATTGCCATCTATGGCCATGTCAGTATTTCTCTTAAAAACTCACTTGCACCCTATGGGTTTAATCCCTTTAGGTGGATTGACTAAGGTCCGTACCTTATTGTCATACATGAAATCCATTTAAGATTTCATGACTTCTAGCCACTTCTGAGAGTCCTTATCAGATAATGCTTCTTCGTATGATATAGGTTCATCATTCGTAATGACTAATACATCATTGTGCCCACTTACAAGAAACTTATATTTCTTTGGAGCACGACTTATCCTAGTAGTCCTACGAAGAGCTTATGTATCATTAGCTTCATCCTCAATCACATCATCATGTGATTGAAGCTCCTGTTCCATTTATTGATCAATACCATATTGTGTTTCTTGAACTTCTTCAAGATCTATTTTGCTCCCACTTGCCCTTTCAAGAATAAACTCTTTTTCTAGAAAGACGGCATGTTTTGAGACAAACACCTTTTGCTCAATTGAATGATAGAAATAGTATCCGAACATCTCCTTTGAATACCTCACCATTAAATAAGCATTTATCTGATTTATGTTCAATTTTGTCAGATTCTACCCTCTTCACATAAGCAGGGCAACCCCAAATCTTCAAGTGTGAAAGTTTAGATTTCTTTCCAAACCATATCTTATACGAAGTCGAATCAACAACTTTTGATGGAACATGATCTAGTAAATGGGAGGTAGTATTAAGAGTATAGCCCCAAAATGATTTTGAGAGGTCTTAAAGGCTGATCATTGATCGAACCATATCCAATAGAGTTCGATTCCGTGTTTCAGATACACCATTTAGTTGTGGTGTATAAGAAGGAGGCCATTGAAGTAGAATCCCATTCTCCTTAATATAATTTTGAAATTCTTGGATCAAGTATTCCCCACCTCGATCATATCAAAATATTTTAATACTTTTACCAAGTTGTTTTTCAATTTCATTCCTAAATTTTTTGAACTTTTCAAAGGTTTCAGACTTATACTTCATTAAGTATACATAACCATATCTACAATGATAATCCGTAAAAGTGTAATGAAGTATGAAAAATCTCCTCTAGCATGAATTGACATAGGACCATAAACATCAGTATGTATTAACCTCAACAACTCACTAGATCTATCACTTTTTCCAATAAAAGACGATTTGGTCATTTTACCAAGTAAATAAGATTCATATATATCATATGATTTATAATCAAATGATCCCAAATAACTATTATTGTCTAATTTAGAAATGCGTTTCTCATTTATATGACCAAATCTACAATGCCAAAGGAAAGATTGTTTCAAATTATCAAATTTGGACCTTTTTGGATTTATGTAGAGAACTGAATTTTTCATGTCTAGAATATAAAGACCAGTATTCAAAGAAACAGTTCCATACATAATGCCATCATGTGAAAAAGAACAACATTTATTTTATTTCATAATAACAAAACCATCAGTGTCTAAACATGGAATAGAAACAATATTTCTAATAAGAGATGGAACATAATAAGTCTTTAAATTCTAAAACAAGACCACTAGGCATGGAAAAAAGATAATAAGTCCTTACGGATAATGTAGCAACATTTGCTCCATTTCTCACACCCAAGTCTACTTCTCCTTTAGTCAACATTTTACTTCTCTTTAGTCCCTACATATTTTTACAAATATGAGATGCTGATCCGGTATCTAATACTCAAAAATCTGATTTAGAAGTAGAAATATTGATTTCAATCATAAACATACCTGAAGCAGAAGTTTCATTAAACCTCTTCTGCTTCAAGGTATCAATATAGGCCTTGTAATTCCTTTTCCAGTGCCCTTCATTTCCATAATGGTAACAATTACCTTCGGCCTTGTCTTTCTTGATCATAGGTGTTGGTTCAACCTAGACTTGGCTTTCACAAAATCAACCTTGGATTTCTTTTCTTCTTATTAGAAGCATCAACAACCATTACTTGTTTCCTTTCCTTTTTAATAGTTGTCTCAGTAGTTTTTAGCATATTCAATAGCTCAGTGAGAATTGTGGATAACTTGTTCATATTATAGTTCTCTAATACTATTACGATCTGTGAAAAGCTATCAGGTAGAGATTAAAAAATTAAGTCAATATTTAATTCATGATTTTGCTTATATCCCAATCGTTCTAATTTTTCAATTAGATCGATCATCTTTAGTATATGAACTGCTACCGAAGTACCCTCTACTATTTTATAACGGAATAACTCTTTAGAGGTCTCATACCTCTCATTCCTAGATTTTTTATCAAACAACTCTTTGAGATGAATAATCATAGAGTGAGCATTTATATTACCATACTATTTTTGTAATTCAGAACTCATAGTGGAATAGGTTAATCAAGAACATAGCCAATTTTCTCGTGCTTGAGAACAATTCTCAAGTTACAATGCTAGTCCGAAAAATTTGGCTCGGTGAGTTTGTTATCATATAAAATGGGACATAAATTGACGTTATTATTCATATTCTACAACATATAAATAAAGATAGTATAAGAATTTGTTATTTATGGATAAACAAAATCAAAATATAATATGGACTTCCTTTTGATGTTCTAAAATTTGGTTTTACTCCTACTATTTTAAATTCAAATCAATAACCCTCACATATTGGTTCGGGAGCTATCACATAACCCCTAGTGAGTTAGGATCCTATCTAATTATTTTGATTTTTGGTGTACCAAACAAATCAAAATAATTTCGAAAGGTAGGTAACTCTTACCAATTACAACTCTTTGTAATTCCTAAATAGTTAAGTATCAACTCTTTGATAGCACATCTTTTGTGACTCCTAACCTTTGCCTCAAAGACATATGACCATGAGTATGCCCAACAAATTATATGCCTCCGTTACGTCATACCCATTATTCATAGATCTCATCTCATAGTTCAAACATGTCCAACGTAGAGTAACCTTGTATTAGCCCAACATGTTAAATCTAAGAAAAACTCTAATTTGTAGCTATAATAATGGAAGGCGACTTATTTATTGACTTAATATTAATTTGAGGGATTTTGTTTTATTTATTTTATTAGGTCTCATCAAAATTGCATGCAATGTGTATTGACATTATCATATCAACATATAATAAATAAAACATGTATAAAATCACGGATGATTATGGACTTTTACTAAACTAATTTCTTTGAATCACAAAGAAAACTAGGTAGTCAAATTCTAAGGGTAAGCTTCAACTCTTGAAAATTTCCTTCGTGGTAGCACTTTTTCGCCGTCTCCATCGTCTTGAACATTACAAATGTAATTCTATCTAAACATTTTAGATATTCAATCCTATCGCTAACCTACATCTATGTACATTACATGATTGGTTAAGAAACCTGGAGTTACATTCGAGGGGATTGAAATGAGAAAGAATTACATTCAGAATAATAGAGAAAGACAGGACACGCAGGCTCTATTTAAAAAATTTACAACCATTGAATTTGAACCAAATAAATCATGCACAATCACATTGGTCTTAAGTCCATAATCATCCATCATGCTATTAAATAATTCAATAATTAAATAAAAGTATAAATCTGTATTTAGTATCTAATCATGAATCACTATACATGTACATAATTCCAATCTCATTGAAATTATCAATTTTTGAATTATTTATGAAAATATTTTATGGAGAAAATTATTATTTTCCAATCTCATTAGAAAATAATCCTTTAAATAATAAAATTTTAAAAATCATATTAGAAACAATTTCTAAAATTGTTAGAACATTTATTAAATTCAAATCTCATTGAAAAATAATAAATTTCTAAAATTTAAACAAATTATCTAATTCTAATCTCATTAGAATTAAATAAATATTTTTAAATGTTTTATACTTTCTAAATTTTAATCAAATTAAAATAAAGAAAGTTTCTAAATTTTATCAATTAATTTTAAACAACAATTGTCAAAATTAATTGGTGATTTCTAAAATCAAAATTTAGAAAAACCTTTTATATGAAAATGTTAAATTCAGTGTCACTAAAAATTATTTAACTAATTAAATATTTTTAGTGACAAACATTAATAATGTCACTAAAAGTGACATTATTAAGTGAATCATCATGGCCTTATTATCGTCCATAGCGAATATGGACAAACCAAATTCACGGCAATATAATGATTCCTTTTTTATTTTATTTTTTATTTTTCCAATATTTTTTGTAAATAAAATTCAAAAATTCATATAGTTTGAACAATTCAATGTTCATGACAACTAAATACAATTACATCATAAATTAATTAAGGTTGACTCTGATACCACTATAAGAAAGTAAATAAACAATAATACAGCAGAATAAAATATTTTTACTTTCATATCATGGATCATCTTAATTAATTTATGCGTAATACACGAAAAATATAAAAATTATACCTTAAAATTACAGTAAAATGTCCAATATGTTTGGGATATCGATCCACAAGCCGCACAAGTATCTGGCCTCTAATAGTATCCACACAGATAATTAAATCAGAAATTTTCAAAAAATTAATTAACACAAACTACGGAGTACTAACTCCTAAATTATTTTTCTTTTATTCAAAACGCGACAATCATGTTTTTCAAAGAATTTTTTATGGCTTTTTAATCAAAAGCCGTCAAGGACTAGTACTACCAATAGTATACTACTTAACCGTATATATATTTATTATAATATAATATAGTGTATATATATAATAAATTAGAATCCCAATCAAATTGGGTTCGGAGAATTACAATAATCCTAATCAGTTTGGGTCAAGAGAGCATATGAATAAGTATAAAACCATTAGAACTTTTAATATGTATTACATATTAGCTCCTAACATTTATAACTTATTATAATTAAGCCCAAAAAGTTAATTTATCTCAAATTAACCTATAAGTATCTCATACTTATCAAATCATTTTAATCCTGAATTAATTATCCTTAAGTGTGTGACCCTTTAGATTTCCAATCACGTTAGCAATAAGTATAAATTATAATCTTAAATTAATTAGGATTAGATAAATAAACACGTTTAATTTATCATTAATTTTTTAATTAATTAATTTACACTTATAGATCAAGATTGGTTTCTAGCAAAGCATTATGACCACCATGATCAAGTGTTGGGATATGTCAAGTGGTTCAATATCACCCATCCGTGATTAGTTTCTATGTAATTATTATCCTTTTACCAACTTATATCTTGATTAATTCAAGAGTATAGATATAATGCCAATTCTTATCAAATTAATTAAATTTACTTCTTTCCAAAATACAAGTCACCTGAAATAGAATTTAAGACACTCTTCCACTTTGCGCAAAGATTTTCGAATTGTATTTCAAGAAGTGGCTATACTAGGATATACTCTCCTATTATAAGGAGTGGTGAATCTTTTGTTGATCATATCTTTTATAATAATGATTCATATTATACCCGAACTCAACAGTATATGTGACTCGTTAAGAATAACGACTTATAGGGTCAAAATATAATAATCCACGTCAAGATAAACTCATGACCTCAAGTCAATGGATCATTATACTACTATCACAAAGAGATTAATCCATTGGCATTTAAATAATAATCTGTATGGAATAATCTTAGCTAGTCAATCCGAGAGATGCACTTATTGTCAATAAGCATCCACATATACTTATGTGCTAATCTACTAGTGTCATACACTACGATTAGAGATATACAAGAATACAATATAATTATATTATAACTTTTTATAATTTCACATATATATATTTTATTCGAAAAATGCTATATTACAAAATATACATAAATATAAAAGTGTAATTTATCCCTAAAATAAATTATTTTTAGGGTATAAACTAACAGTATACACATCTAGTGATATTCACAACTTGATTTGAGTTAGGTTTAATGATGTTTTAAACCAAACTTTTTGCACCGATCTATAAAATTTCATACGAAAACAAAACTTTTTTATTAAAAAAAAAAAATTCTACTTGGTTCAATCAGTTTGAGTGGTTTAGTCGATTCATCATATTATTATATTATTTTGTGTTTACTGTCTATTATAGTTCACTTCAAGCTAGTTTATTGGAATATCTCCAATATTTGAACAAAAAGTAACAGAAGGATACTGCAAATGTCATTACCTGTCAATAACCGAAGATAAGTGTGGTTAGTAACTTGTGTAGTTATATTTAGTTCATAACTATTTAGATGTCTATGCATATATCAACAATTAATCAAGTGTCACATATGTTGTACATGAAATGATATTTCAATTATTACCTTTACTTACTTGATCGATTTTTTTTTTTTTTCTTATGCACACGATTATGGGAAAAACACATATTTTGTGGAAGCTAGGTGTTTTTATTATCCTTGACTTAGCTCTCAGAGTGTGTAACAGAAGTTTTCATGGAGTTAGATGTGGAGATGGATTCCAAAGTTCTTATGCGCATGATTCTAGGAAAAAACACTTTTTCCGTGGAAACTAAATGTTGTTATTCACTAGATAAAACATTCGTTGTCTCAAGGCAATTTTAACCTCCAACATGTTTTCCGAGAAGCTAACACGGTAGTCTATTCTTGAGCTAGAAAGTGGAGTAGTTCGTCTAATTGTATTTTGATGTTTCATTCTCATGATGTTCCCAGTAGTCCAATAAATGGTTTGCTTCATCTCGATAAGCTAGCTGTTTCCACCATTAGAGTTGGGTGATTCTAGCTATTCATGTTTTTTTTTATTCAATATCTATTAATAAAACGGGTATCAGACCCACCCACCACTATGTCAGTGGTTAATTCACAAAAAAAAAAAAAAAAAAATTGATTGAATTTTGAATAAAATATGATATAGTAAAGTTATTTATGTATTCCTTTCATCTTTCTTATCAAATATTAAAATGGATATCGACTTTTGTTCTTTTTATCCAATTATGCTAAAATGAATTTAATTGATTTTTCATTAATTGCAAAGGAATAATATCTTCACTATTCTCTTTTACATATACACAAAAAAATACTTATACTATAATTACTCATTTATTAATAACAACTTCATTAACTATAAAGTTACTTTTATAGTATTTTACCTCTAGCCTAAAAGAAGTTATTTAATATCATTTAAACTAGATATTAAATAATTATATTTTTGAAGTTTGAAATAAATAAAAGGTAATGAAAATTCTTTTTTAAATAAAATTACTTTAGTTGTGATATAGATGTATTTAACTTTCGAAATTCATATATAACATATTGTTTGAAATATCAAAACTAATTGGATAAGACATATATTAGGCTCAGTTCGATTTATCTCGATTTCTAATCTTGTCAATTGGAAGTAAATCAACACTAGTCGCCTTTAGTTCAGTTTACTAATAACTCCACACATGTTTGTTATTATGGTCCTTAATTATACTAGTGAATTATTCTTTGCAATTGTAGGTCTTAGTTTGCTTAATTATACTAGTGAATTATTCTAATCTTGACTAGTGAATTATTCTTTGCAATTTTAGGTCTTAGTTTGCTTTTGTAGTTTTTTAATGTTTAGTCATTTTAAGTTATTTAGTGAGTAAAGTTCGGTTGTTAGCTTAATAAATCTATTGCTAAAGAAGCTGTTTAAGCTATTAAGAAGCGAGTTGAGCTGTTGAGCAGCCAGTTGGAATAGTTTGGTCAGCTTGGCTACGACTTGGATGAGCTTTTTCCACGACTAGAAGGAATACTATATTATTAGTTGATTATTTGAGAAGAGTATTTTTCCAAAAGAGCTTTATTATATTTGCATGAGTGGCACAGCTGCGACAAGAGTTCGTGGTGGCCGCGGCTGCTAGATAACATTGGAGAATTGAATTAATACTTTTTCTCAACAATTTATGGCCAGCAATGCGTCTGGTGGTCGCAGCAAGTGCACTTATAATTTTATCTAAATAATGAGGGTTTTTTGGCTAATTCTTCAGTAGTAGGATTCAGTTTCTGAGGCCTATAAATACATTAATTCTGCAGCATATCAAAGGAGTCAAACTGTCATTAGTAGGTTTAGTTTAGAAGTTGTTTTGGAGCATTTCTTTGCCTCCTAGTTTCATTTATTTCACATTTTGTAGTTAGATTTATTGATTTTCTCTACAACCGGTAAAAGTTCTTGTTGTTTATTGATTGATTGTGCAGTTATTTCTATGCTGTATTTGTTTCATTTGTTATGAGTAACTATAATTCAATCTAGGGTTTTGATGGAACCCTAGTTCCTCTTTATTGATGTTCATGATATGACTATTTCATCATTTTACTATGAATTTATAGTTTATTCTCTATATTTATTGTGTGAATGTTTATTGGATAACTACAATTGATTGTTGATTATGCTTGTAGGTTTACAAGTAATTGGTAATTAGAATTGGAATGATCCAGTAGTTCTTGTACTTTTATACATGAGAACCATAAATTGATTGTTGATTATGCTTGTAGGTTTACAAGTAATTTGAGATTGGAATTGGAATGATCCTGTAGTTCTTCTACTTCTATAATGACCTATTATAATTTGAATGAATGTATAGTCTGCATTTTAGTTAGACGCAGGTATGACCATTAGTTCACATTAGGCTAATCTTTCCAAGGCAATTACGCTTGCAGCTTTTAATCCATTAATACTAAATGAATATGCTGAATTAATTGAAATAAGAGAAGTAGTGCAGAAGTCACTGCCCTAAATTACATCTTTGTATATGTTTGTTCCTTAGTTTAATTTAATCAAGCACGTTTTTCTATTACTGAGTAGAATCTGATTGCTAAGTTCTATGTTTTACCATTAAATTACTTCAATTTGCTCATAGAATCAATGGCTTACTCCCACTCTTCATTTGCATCTTCTGTACTTGCGAGTAAGAGACTTGTTTAATATAACTTAGTTAACTTAGGTCACACCATTTACCTTCTTCAAAAAAATTATTTTTTTGATTCAGTTTATATAATTTCAACTTATCTATGAAAAATCTACAAAAAATAAAACATGAACATTGATATGGAGGACCCATCAGAAAAAAAACAAAAAAACAAAGAGGAAAACGCTGGGCTAATTGAAGTATTTGATAGAAAAGAAAAAGTGAAAGTCCCGACTAAAGAAATCTATTTGATTCCATACTCCCAAATTGGAAAATAAAAATTTGCCATATTCCTAGTTGAACTTAAAGGGACACTAACAGCTTTCTCTATGAGTACAAAGACATTTTGCCCTAATCAACGACACATATTTTTGCAATCCCTGTGAAATCATTGAACATTGACTTAGAAGTAATATGGATTACAACCTAATCAAATAGATTAAAAGACTCTTAAAACCCAAACGAAGCTTAGTGACAAAGCCGGAGTTGACAATCTAATGGCTACTAAAATCCTTAGAGAAGTCTGATGCGTAAAATATTTAGTTAACAATTTATAATTGCCTAACTCAACTAATAACTAGGTAACATAACTCGATAATGCACAACAAGTATAAGAGGTCAAATAGAATATAACAGAAGCAGGGTTTGACTTTACAAGAATTGGCCTAGCAACTACTGATTCTTTGCCTTGAACTTATTCGAAGAAATGGCAGTGAAAGAGATTTAATTAAAACTAAACTAAGGACTAAAACTGGTGAAAGTAGCGGATTAAAGTTAAGACTTGCCAACTCCCACAATTACTCGACTTTACCAATCTACTGGTCAAACTACACAAATTGGAGATTCAATTTCCAAAAGTAAACCCAATCTTGATCTCTCATGACAATTGAGTTTTTCCAATCAAATCGAATCAAGTGTGTATTCCTCCTTTACCTAATTCCAGCTAAATTGGTTTTATCTTCATAGAAATACTAAGAATCAACTAGGTAATTTGGTCAGCCACGAACATCAAATTGAACCCAATCTAATAATCAATAATTGTCTATAACATAGGATTAATTCACATAATCACACTGGCGATGTAGATTTTTTAATTAGTGGTTCATTCGAGTTATTGCATGGGAATTTGCATCATCCATGTGCAACCCGAATAAAATTAAAACATGCTTGAAGGGATAAACACAAAATAAATTGATAGAAGAAAGTAAATTAATCTATCCATTAATCTACAAGAGCAATTAAAGAAATCATTGGACTGAAGGCACAGAAGAATATCTGTAAACCCTAGAAAGCATGTAATTAACTATTAAAGATAGTAAATATAATAAAGAAAACGTCAAAGAAACATTTGCTAATCCAAAGTAACAATCTTTAACTCTAGAGTCCTATTACACCATCAAAGACTTCGAAAAGAGAATTTAGAACTAGAAATTACTCCTGAAGTGGAGAGGAGAAAAGAAAGAGAAGTAGGCCAGGGAATAATGGTTGCTAATCAACCCTAAAACATATATCTATAATAGGTATCGGATCACTTTTTTGCACTTTCCTGATATAGCCTCAGGTTATAATGTTGTTATATTTGTTAACTCTCCAAATGAGAGTATTCTACTTTTAGCTTGGCTTTTATTCGTAATTCGAGTGTTTTAGTTTACAAAGTGGGGAAAGTTTTGTAATTTTATACCTCGAGTCCATAAAATCAGGTTTTATTATTTTTTATGTCAAAAAGTATATTTATACCCTTAAATGTATTTTTGTAGGGTTTATTTTCAATAGAGGTCAAATGAGGTAAAAATAGAGCAAAACAGGCAAAAGCAATGCAAGGTCGGGAACTCTTAGTGAAAGCTGGGCACTAGATGTGCCTAGAAGCTTGGCAGGGATGCGCAGCCACTGGTGGTTGGACCCTGCTAAAGCCCAGAGGGGTGGCAAGGGTGCCCAACCCCCTATATTAGCAATTTTATAGGTTTTTATGGTTTTGACTACGGTTTTGGATATCTTTGGCCATTTTCGTGTAAACCCTAATAAATGTAAGGGCCTTCATAAATGTAAAATTAGGAAGCATAACCATAAGGTCCGGCAATGAGTCTATCTCATTCTTAATCATCCAACCCAAGACGTACCCTCACAGGCACTTTAAGTGCTTGAACGTGTCAGAAACGGATAAAAAAAGTGACATACACTATGACTTTCCAATCACTTGAAATCATGAAAAAAATGGTATGTCTAGCAATAGACGTTAAACAATTGCTTAGTGAGAGGTAATTCATGTTTCTAATTATAACTTTTAATTCTTGTACTAACTTCCAATTTTTATATATTTTGATGTTTTCAACATATTTTGTTTTTCTTCTCTTAGAATAACTTAAGTTAATCTAATGTTTTAGATCTTAAATGATGCTTGGAAGGAATTTACGAGGAAAATTTTTAGCTACACAAAAAAAGACGCAAAAATGGACCGAAACGGCAAAATGGCTCGTAGCCAGGTGCTACTTACCCCTAGACCAGTGGGAACCGCACCCAACCACTATAGGTTGGGCACTAGACGCACCCACAGACCTGAGAGGAGCATCCAGGCCGCACTTGATAGGATAACTAGGGTTGCGAATTGCAGCTCATTTTTTCTCTACTCCTACAAACACCTTCAAAACAATCATAAACACTTCTAAACCCTTCCCCATTCTTCCCCACACAGAACCCACTCCAATTACTCCCTAATTCTTGAATATAAGCATCAAAAAGTAACTAAATGGCTGCAATTTTCAGATTTAAGAAAGAGCGAAAAGGTGGAAAGCAAGAACTCCAATAACAAGATTTTTTGAGAAAGTTGCTAGAAGCCAACAATCAAGCACAAAGTCTTTGCAAAAGTTTCAAATTGGTGAAATCCTTCCAATTTAATGCTTTTTAATAGATTTTATTCCATATATGTGACCTTAAATGGGTGGGTTCATGTGTTCTTAGTTGTTTATGAACTTAATCTTTTTGCTTGAAATTGGTTTGTTTTGCATCTTAAGAAGATTTCTTGGTGTAATTTGTGCTACTTGGTGTGTGACTATTTCAATTTGGTTCAAGTAAAGTTCAATTGTGTTTCTATATTGAAAATTTTACTTTGCCTCCTAAGGGTAAAAATTTAGCTAAGAAGTCTGGCTCCAAGAGAAAATTAAATAAGAAAATTTTTACCTCTCAAAAAGTTTTTTGATGGTATGAAAAGGTGGAAAAAAAAAAAAAAGCTAATATGTGAAAGGGATTTAAGTTGGAATTAGATTGGGACATAATGACCTAAGGGCCGAGATCGAGAAAAACATTCGTAATCAGCATCGGGATAGTTTGTGCACATACCCAGAATTTGCTATAGAGGAAATAGTATGTAGAGAGTTCTAGGCTGATTTTTTAGAACATGATAATGGAATTGTTTTTGTGTGAGGGGTCAAAGTCTATGCACATGTAAATCTTTAAACTCTTTCTTTGGCATAGCAAAAATAGATAAGGATGGTTTATTTTGTTATCAAAATTAATTTGAACCAAATTTGACTTTGATGGCTAAAATTATATGCAATTGTGTTGAATTGACTTGAAAGAGGGCACAAAATTCTTTAAGAACAAAAATTTCATTTCCAAGTATTTATTTAGGTCCTATTGCAAAAATTTAGTTCAATTTCATAAACACCAACTTAATTCCAGTCAGTCATATCCCACATATCACTGTTGATAGAGTTTTTTATTATTTTGTCTTCTTGAAGGGTATTTAATTGATGTTGGTCGTGTAATTCATTTTCAGATGTTGCAAATGGCAAAAACCAAAAGTAAGGGATTATGATTCCCTTGTTTAATCACCAAACTATATTCCCATACAGATGTAAATTGGAATAAAGTTGTAGACAAGAAAGTTTTAACAATAAAACCCATTGATGGAGTAACCATAACAAAATGCTGACAAATGAAGAAAGGAAACTAAAAGCAGTGAGACAAGTTCTAGTTCATAGGTTCAATTCGCAGCGTGGATGACAGGTTATCAAAGGTAGGGAGACAAATAGAGCATGGATGATAGGTTGTCAAGGTTGGAGAGACAAATGGAGTATCAACAACAATACATGAAGGCCATTGATAGGTTGATTACTTACACTGGCAAGGCTTTGGGGTTGACAAGTAGCTCTACCCGAGACACCTACATTTGATGAAGGGTGATAAAGAAGACAATGATGATGGAAATGATGAAGAGGAAGAGAAAGATTCTACGAGTGATGATGATGAGGAGGAGGATGAGGAGTAAACGCCATTCACAGATATAAGGGAAGTGTTTATTCTTATTGTACTTATGTGTTTTTATTAATTTTTCTTTGTGTGCAATACATTGGGGACAATGCTTCATTTAAACTAAATAAGGGATGTGTTTGTGTTTGATGGTGTGATTGTGAATATGTTTTATGTGTTGGGATTGATTGTTTTATTTGCGTTCATCTTCGGTGGTGCATTTGTTTTAGAATTAGGTTTTCTTTTCAAAATTTATTTTGAAAAAATCCAAAAAGATTTTCTATTTTTAGGAGATTTTATCAATTTTGAGAATCTGACTATATAAAAGACCCCCCCTAACTACCAGATTGCCTGAAGCATCGTAGAATGCTAAACCAAAAAGTTTTTTGTTCTAGTGTCTTGTTTGAGCTTATTAATTTTTACAATACGTGTCAAGGGTTTTAAAAATGTTTCAAAGTGGAAATAATCTTGTTAGAGTTTATGGATTGAAAATGCATATAGGATTTCTATTGCTCTTTGAATCCTTTAAGCTGTGAAACGTTATCACTATGCACTTAAATATATTCCCTTGAGTAAGGGTGTGAAAATGAGTGATTTTTAACGATTGTTAATCATGATTACCTTGCGATATTTAAATTATATTTTTCTTGTGACATTCATTGGAATTGTGTGTGGTTTTTATGCTTGCGAAGTATGAGTGGATTTTGGACCAAGGAAAGGATTTAGAGAAGTTCTTTGGACTGTTTGAATCAAAAAAGCCTACCTAGACGTCATTTCATCCTTAGTGTCCCTTTTTGAGCCTCATAAGCCTTAATTCTTTGTTTAACCAAATTATTTTAGCCAATTTACTTCTTTGTATTTTATCATTCTTTCAACCCATCATCTTAATTAATTAGTGTTAGTGATTCGGAACATCAATATGATGGACAAGTGATGTTATGGATGGTTGAGAAGGACTTCAGTAGTGTTTCTTGGGGAAAAATCACATTTATGGCTTTAACATTGGTAATGATACCCTATGTTTTGAAACGTTTTGTTGTGAAAAAGGAAAAAGATGTTGAAAAAAAAGAGAAAGGAAAAGAAAAGAAAGATAGAAAAGAAGGACAATTCCTTCTAAATTGTGTTAAATGTAACGAGTAAAGAAGGACAGACGTCAATTCGTTCTAAGTTGTAAGAAATAAGGTTTACCTTTGCCTTTAAAAGTGTAGTTGGTTAAATGCTATGGTGTGTGGGGGATGTTCTAGAGGATTATGGGTCGAAGTTATTCACTAATGTGTCTAAGGTAATTTAAACTACTTTTATCCAAATATATCCTACCTTTATCCCTTAGCCTACATTACAAGTTTTAAAGACCAATTTGATTCTTGGTTTTAGTTCATTTGTATTAGTGAGTGTTTTATGTGCTTAAAAATTTCTTCCAACATGTTTGTCCCTTGATGAACTCTTGTTCAATGGGTTCCTCATTGATTAGTAAGCAAGAGATATCTGCTTTTATGAGAGGAGAGTTAATACTTTCATGATGATGGTTAGGTGTCGATTAGTAATATTCTTTTATGTCCATGTTGAATCCATATCTCTTCTTGTTTAGTTTTACCTTTGCTACGACAATTGATATGCTAAAGAAAGTTAATGTGCTTGAATGTGCTTGAATATGTCCAACTATTATGTATTTTTGTTTTGTTTTACTTAGGCCGAGTAAAAGTTCAAGTTGAGAGCTATGATAGCTCTCCAAAAGAAAGTATTTTATGTACTTTTACCTTGGCTTTTGTTCGTAATTTGAGGGTTTTAGTTTATAAAGTAGGCTAACTTCATAATTTTACATCTTGAGTCCATAAATTAGGTTTTTATTATTTTTATATAAAAAATGAATATTTGCCCTTAAAATGTGTTTCTATAAGGTTTATTTGGAATGGATGTCAAATGAGTGAAAATGGTACAAAACAAACGAAAATAGAGCAAGACTAGGCACTGTTAGTGAAAGTTGGCACTGGACGCACTTAGAAGATTGTCAGGGATACCCTGCCAGTGGTGGCTGGGCATTGCCAGCACCCAGAAGAGTGGCAGGGGTGCCCAACCCTTTGCACTAGCGATTTTAACTATTTTTATGGTTTTGAGCTGAGTTTTGGATATTTTTTACCCATTGTCATGTAAACCCTAATAAGCACTTATTGGATAAAAGGCTCATGTTAGGTCATAATTAGTGTATAGAGAGGTGAGCACTTGATAGAAAACATCATACAATTGCAAACACGAGAATCAACACAAGTAACGATCATTGGCAAAGAAAACAAGGGAGAAGAAGAGAGAACAAAGCTTGGCAACCCTAGTTTTTCATTCTCTTCACTATTTCTTGTATTCAATATGCTATTCAATATTGTAATAAATTCTTGTGTAGTATCAATTGGCCTGATGATGCACTAAACTCTAATTCTAGGGTTTTCACTCATAGCTTGCCATTAATCTCAATTGATTTAATTTTATTTTGTTCATTATTATGATCTTATTCTTGATTTTCTTAATTAGATGGCATTAAATGTGTTTGTAAGTCAAATCAACTTATAAATTGATTTGTAATCCTAATTTAGAAATTGAAAGAGGAGCTTTAAGGTAAGGAATCAGTCTAATTAGCCTTTATTCAGAAGTTCTACAAGAAATGACAGACATTTTGTGAATACTCCAAATCGAAAGATATCTATTCACCGGAAGATACATTTATTCAGAAGTTCTATAAGGAAGGACGAACATTTTGTGAATATAGATCGAAAGATACCTATTCATCTTAGATAATCCTATAAAGTGGTCAACTATGCATTAAGCTTGGCCCAAATTCGCATTGAAATATAGTGAATTGGCAAGGTTTAGTATATTTGTTAGAGAAGTCGAAACATAATTCACGATTACATAAGATTCTAGATTAGTAAATGACACAAGTGAATCAAGAATTGATAAATCGAATAATTGGATCAATTGAAAGGATTGGCAAGGGATGAATGAACCCTAGATAACTAAATTATCGATTTTCTACTCTTTAATTGAATTATTGCCTTATTCTTATTTGTGTTTTTATTATTTACCACTCTATTATTTCTTAGTTTAGATAGAATCAAAAGTGTGATGTTTAGGTACTTAGTAGGGTGTTAGCGTAGTCCCTATGGGAATGATAATTTTCTCATCAATAAATAGAACTATTACTTGTTCAATATGTATACTTGCATAACTCGTGAGTCATGTCTGGTAAAAATCACGGCATGAACAATTTTGACTTGATTGTAGTGCTGTAATGTTGAAGATTCTCAATATTCTTCGTGAACACCACAACACTATGACTAGAATAATCATTTTTCCTTCTATTTTTTTGTTTCTTGCTTAAATCGCATTTTGGTGCTTCCAATTCATCTAAACCTTACATAAACCATAACAAACATTAATATATGAGAAATAACACTAAATAAACACTAAAATACCGAACAAAACATTCACTATCACATAAAATAGAAATGCAAAAAAAAAAAAAAAAAGGCATATAAACCCTACAAATGTCTTCCAACTCTTTCTTCCAACTCCTTACCACTCCTAAGGATAACGGCCTTGCATTACTCCTTGGGATTTGAAATGGTATCACTCGGAAGTGCCCCTAGAGGTCTTTCATTATTCAACCTGGACAATTGCCCCAATTGAATCTCCAAATTTGTCTTGTCGACGCCTTCAAATTCTCATAATCTCTCTTATGTTCTTCATTTTCCCTTTCTGACTCTCTTCTTAAATACTCGGCTTCTCTTTTCCAACCATCTTCACACATTCTCTCTTGGAGAATATAGGTCATGATACATAGGTTGGGAAGAATTTGCATATTGAAAAGGAGGCCTTGGTTGTTGGTTTTGAAATGAAGGGTTAGGGAAAGATTGATATGAGTTGGTTTGGAAATTTCTTTGATGTGATGGTTTATAAAGTCTAGGTGAAGAACTTGAAACTTGATTGTGTTGGACATTTTGAGGTGGAGGATTTGGTTGGTAAGGAGGATTGGATTGATTGTCGGTGTTGCTCCATGAAAAATTAGGATCATTCCTCCGAGAGGGATTATATGTGTTCCCATAAGCTCCGGATGAGTTCCTTGGGAATGATGATTGATTAGACACATAATTGAGTTGCTCATTGGACCCATAAGGCATCTCACATTGTCCATTTGCATGACCGCCCCTCCACAAAATCACATACTATGCTTGGTTGGGTTGGAAAAGAAGATATGGCATTTACACTACTTTGTTTCCCTAAGTTCTCCAACGCCTTTGCAACGTTGTTCATCACACTCATGAACATATTTTGTTGTGCCAAAAGAGCATCTTGCATGTTCAAATTCAACACTCTACCTTGTGCATTAGTTTGATTGGCTTGGTGTTGAGCCACCGGTAAAGTCATCGGTCTATGATAATAATGATTGTATGCAATCCTATTGAGCAACTCTTGAGCTTCCTCCGGAGTTTTGTAAGAGATAAACCCATCGGCGGAGGCATCCACTATGGATTTGGTCTCTTGAATCAAACCATTATAGAAAGTTTGGATTTGAAGCCACAAAGGAATCGCATGGTCAGGACATTTCCTTAGCAATTCTTTGAACCGCTCCCAAGCTTCTCCTAAACTTTCACCAACATCTTGCTTAAAAGGTGGAATTTCATTTCTCAATTTGTTGGTTCTTGTGGGTAAGGAAAATGCTTTGCCAAGAACTCTAGAGCAAGTTGATTCCAAGTAGTAAATGTTCCTTGGGTGTGGGATTGTAGCCATGATTTTGCCCTATCCCGTAGAGAGAAAAGGAACACCCTCATTCGCACACAATTCGGGTGCACTCCGTTGAATTTGAAAGCATCCAAAACTTCCTCAAAATTTGTGAGATTTGTATAAGGATCTTCATTGGGACCACCCCCGAACATTGCACGAGCTTCGAGCATTTGGATTAAGGCGGGCTTAATTTCAAAATTGTTAGCTTGCACGGGTATCCATGCAATTCTTGACTTCGCTCCATCAAAATTTGGCAAGTCATATTCCCTCAATGTCCTTCCATTCCCATTCTTGCCATTTCCTTTCCCTTAACCACCTATTCCATTATTTCCAACAACCTATTCTTCATCGTTTTCCATGTTCAAATTCCTTTGATTAGCATTAGCATTTGCCATTTCAATCCTTTCTTACTCTTGTTGTACTTTCCTCAACTTCCGGATTTCCATTAGGTTTTTTTCCTTTTCCTTCTCCAAGAAAATGAATAGCCCTTTATCTTCTCTTACCATGCACTACAACAAAACCAAAGCAAATAGTCAATTGAAGTGCCAAGTCAATTTCACAAGACAACCAACCAACATAAAAATAAAGAAAATTAACAACTAAATTAAACTAAAGTGCTTAATTCACAGGACCTGTAAAGCACTTAATATTGCCAAATATCAAGGACAATCCCCAGAAATGACGCCAAAAACTTAATTTCTTTGTAAGGTAAAGTTCAACTTTAAAAAGACAAACAAGCAATAATTAACCTCACCAATTCACTATACTCTACCTAACTTCTGCAAGTATACAGAGTTGATAGTAGTATAGGATGAGTGGGTATCGTTCCCACAAGGATTGTTAGCAAGAAATTACTAAGATTTACAGATCCTTGTATAGTTAAGCAATTTCAAACAATAAGAGATGAAGCTACACTACTCAAAACCATAATTAAACTTCTTATGCAAGTAACAAAAACCTAATTTTAATCTAAATTATCTACTAAAGCAAGTAAATGAAACTAAGCAATTATGAGATTTAGAAACAAGCTACTATATCCTAATAAAAAGCAATTAAATGAAAACATTTAATTCTATTCTAAATTGACCAAAATAAGACTAAAATTTAAAAGCAAGTAACCCAATTAAAAAGACAACAATAAAGAAGTTTTGAAGGCTGGAAGCAACCATTTCTACAGTAGGATTTGGAAAGAGTTAAACTTGAAATCTAAATATTTTTGGATTTTTGACAATAATAAAGAAATCCAACTAAAAATTAACTAGAAATTAATGCAAAGAATTGAGAATTCTTAACTAAAAATCAATAAATCAACTAGAACCCTAATTTTTCTATAAAACCCTAAAATGAAAGCAAAGAGATTCTCATTAATTTAAACTAGAAAGCAAGTAAAAATTATATCTACTTGAAGCTAATGATTAACCCACTACAATTATCTAATCAAAATTTTACAAACTTTCAAAGAAATTAAAACTAGATCTAGAAGATAATTAAAGAGAACTTTTTCATTGAAGAAGAAATTTGAAGATTAAGCTATCCTAATCTATCCTAAGATATTCTAACTATCTACTTTCTACTCCAACTTAATTCTATTACACTTTTAAAAGTAGCTTAATAATAGTGGAGTATTACACAAGGCAAAATCAAAAAAATTTTGCTGGAAGATTACAACATTGCCCTTACAACTTAACTACCAGGGAGTCCATATCGCAATCTAGAGGAGTCTAGATCTCTCTTCCCAGCAATCCTTCAATTCTTCTATAATCGCATTTTGGTTCTTGAACTTTGTTCATTCCAGCTTCTAACTTCTCATTTAAACCTGCATAACATTAATACAATTAAGCCGTTAATTAAGCTAAAATTTTAATAAAAACTTATCATGTTTAACAAGAACAAAAATATAAATACATACGAAAGAAATTAACTAAATCCTTCAATTAATTACTCAAAGTTCTTAATGGACTAGGGATTTAAACTATCAAAATTTCCAAATTTAGAGTAAAATAACTCTAGTTTACTAGAGTTATCAGTGGGTACACAATTCCTTCAAAAACTTACCGTAGCAAGGTATTTGTTTAATAGCATCTAATAAAGGAATATTTACCTCCCACTTATGAAAAGTATCATACAACTCTCTGTCAGAATCCTCCTTTGATAACTCTTTCAATGCCTTGGGAAATGGGGATTTGGGCTTATATTCTGGCCAAATAGGAACACCTTCATCTTCACTGCCACTACATCTCTTCTCGCTTGGGACAACCTCTTTTTTCAACTTTGGTCTCCTTCTCCTCGGCCTCAACATGTTCAAGAACTATTTTGCATTGCACTTCAAACTCTTTGCCACTCCTCAACATAATTGCACTTACGTTTTCCTTGGGGTTGATGATAGTTTGAGACGACAACTTTCCAGAACTTTGCGATTTCAATCGGCTAATCACGGTCGCCATTTCTCCCATTTGGTGTTGCAACTACTGCGAATACTGGCCTTGATATCCTGTTGGAATTGCATAGTATTTCTTCTAAAGACTTACCAGACTGATTATTCATATTAGCTTGTTGTCTTTCAGCAAATGGGGGCCTGTATAGTTGGAAATTCTACCGATTCTGTTGAGGTTGAGGTTGTACTGGATTCCCATTTCTCAAATTAGGATGATCCCTCCATCCAGGGTTATACATGTTGGAGTAGGGATCATAATTTGCTCGTGGTTGCCCCAAAAATTGTCCCGCTACATTTAGTTGCTCTTAGGATTGCTATTGTAATGTAGGACACAAATCTGTTGAGTGCCCCTCATTTGAGCAAATGGCGTAGGGTTATGCTGCCTGTGCAATTCCTGAAGCCAATTGTCATACAAAAGAAGTCAAACCCCCCATTTGTTGTTCTAAAGATGAAACATTTACCTTGTTAACACGTTTGAGAGGCTGATCATGTTGAGTCCCAAACTTTTGAGAATGCGTGGCCATATTCGATATAAGCTCACGAGTAGATCAGCCAGCATCTATGATCAAATTATCCAACGCCCCTCCACTCGCGGCATCGACCATATTACTTTCATTCAAAAACAAACCTTCATAAAAATATTAGATTAATAAGGAGTCACTTATCTAATGATGTGGACAGCTTGCACACAATTTCTTGAAGCGCTCCCGGTACTCATACAAACACTCATCATTGAGCTGCCTAATGCCACAAATTTCCTTTCAAATATTTGCGGTCCGAGAGGTTGGAAAATATTTAACCAAGAATAGTCTGTTCACCTTCTCCCAAGTTGTAATACTGCCTGAAGATAAATCAAGTAGCCAATCCTTCACCTCATCCTTAAGCGAGAACGGAAACTCTTTCAATTTAATATGCTCCTCTGACACTCCAGTGGGTCTCGTACTTGTACAAACTACATAGAACTCCTTAAGATGCTTATTCGGATCTTCACCTAACAATCCATGAAAAGAAGGTAATAGATGGATTAGTTTAGATTTTAATTCATATGTGACATTTTTAGATGTGAGCATCTAATTCGGGATATGTAATGCATAAAGGTTGCTGATTTAAAGTGGGCGCTCCTAATTCTCTCAAAGTTCATTGCGCCATGTTCGTCTCTTCTTTTTGTTCCTTATCACCAGCAAAGATAAAATTGAACTATGCTTCCCCTAACTGTCTTTCTCTTAATTCTTTCCATAATTTGCTTTGCGTTCTCTATATTTCCAAATCAAATTGAAATTTAACTTGTCCAGTAGATCGCGTCACTGGCTTACACAATTAGTGGAAGAATAATAATAAAATGAAAGAAAGAAAACCTGAAATAAATAGCACACAAATAATTCAAATTGTTCCCCAGCAACGGTGCCAAAATTTTGGTGTGAGAAATGCTGTCGTAGGCATCCAAAATTAAACAATCTCTCAAAAATAATGCAGTAGTGGTGAGTCAAGTTCGTCCCATAGAGAACAGAGTTTATTTTTATGCTAAACTAAACAGGGGGTTTTTTGAGTGCTTTTGAACTAAAAACTAACTAATAATAATAAAATAACTAAAGAGAATTTGATGTAAGAAAAATCTTGGTTTCGTTCATATCCACCATGACAATTTTACTAGTCGATCCTTGACACACAAGACAATTCAATTTTCATATCAACCACTAATTGAAGAATTAACCTGAATTTCAATTCAAAGTGGATTCTTATTTCTTTCTAAAGTTGGTTAATTTTCAACACGCGATCCAATTAACCCTAACCATTAATTTTATCCAGACACGCGCTAAAGATTAATTAATAAAAGCATTAAAATCAACAAGAACAATTAGGCTAATTAAACTTAAACACACGCGGTTATGCCAATTAGTTGATTATTTTTTCAAAATTCAATAACACTAATCGAGTAATTATCAAACTTAGTTGCTTCATAGATTGAATTAAGCACAAGCAGTAAAAATAATCTAGCAGTAGATTAATTCCAATAACTCAATTATTCTGCAGCAATAATAAGTTAAAAAGAATAATCATAAAATTAATCACAAAAAATCAATAATCAATACTTGACATATAATTGAATAAATTCAGGAACAAAGAGTCTCACAACATAGTAGAATTGACCATGACTTCAATTCCCTCTACCAAGAAAAATGGTTTAGGCACTAAGTGCCATGAAAGAATGAACAAGAATTTTCTCTACTGAAAACCCTAGATATAACGTGAAAATAAAAGTGTCCTCTCCTTTTTCTCACCCTACTTGGGGTATTTAAAATAATTGTCTAACGATAAGAACGTGAAATCGTATGAAAAAGAGTTCAACCGGATAAAGAAATCTGCCAAAAACTAGAAAATCGCGTAATCTAGCTGTTTCAGGCACACATGCGCTTCTTGTTTTGGGAGCATGTATGCCCTAGCCCATTCTGGAGAACTTCCTTGTAGTCACAGTGCACATGCGCTGCAGAACCCCAATGCATGTGCATTGGCCTTCATCCCTGTGCTTCACCTTTGGCTTCAGTTTTGACCTTGATGCTTTTGAAATTTAAAAAAGTATAAAACACGAAAGTTGTAGCTCTCTTTCTTAAATTTTCAATGCAACTTGAATCACCTTAATTAGAGCTTGGAGTAGAATGTTATGCTTGAAATTTGAAATAGTATCCAAAATGGCTTCATACTCATGCATGTTCCGCCTTAGCATTTTCTTTCATCTTTTCCATCTTTTTTTAGCTCTTTTTCACTTTAACCCTACAAAAACTAAGAATAACCAAATTAAGCTCAATAACAACTCAAATCTTGCTTACAACACACAAAAACGTGATAAATGACACGTAAAATATAGCTCAATTATGAACTTATCAGTTACAGAGAATGGCTTGAAATGGAAAGGCTATTCCACCAAAAAATAATTTGTATCCAAATGGATAGGGAATGCTCATTGTCATTTTTTCTTTTTGTTACATATAATAGAATGAAATATTAGTTTTTTGCTAATGCCTAAATAATACATTTTTTGGTGGTATAATGGAATGTAATCTGCACCAAATTGACTTAAGTACCTTTTATTCTTTTTATTCACAGGAATAACATAACATTTTTATTTCTGCATTTAACATTATTATTTAAATAATCATCCGATACATATAAGAAATTCTAAAACTTTTATGTACAAAAAAAAAATATTCTAAAATTATATGAATCACAATGTATATTTTATTTAAAATAATCAAATTTTACAAATTAATTATATAAGTTAATTATTTCATTGTAAAAATAATTTTTAAAATGGTACTCATAATATCTACTACTAAGGAAAGATATCAATAATAAGATCAAGAAATGTTAATGCTATATTAATTGTCCTTTCATTCAATCTATTTAAGCATCAAATAAAATATATACGTATTAGAATAAAATTTTATAATGTGTGGAAAATATAGTTATAATTATTTGTAACTTTAAAAAAGCACAAAAATTATTAATTACTAAAGTTGCAAGTAGTTCAAAATTTCATAACTTCAATAATAGATTGGATTGTTGGAATTGTGGAAGATCTCAACCAAGTAAGTTTATTAGAGAATATCATGATAAACAATATGAGGGGTTTGTTCAGAGGGTGCTCTTTCACTTTTGATAATAGTAATACTAATTAATAACTCCACAACATAGAGTTATTTTTCATCCATTTCGATTTAGATTATGGTTATGATTCAAGTATATTTTAGAGTTTAAGTGCATCTTATCTTGCTTTTTTGGGTTAGCATTTCTTTGTATTTTTTGTAGTGTTTATCTGTTTTTAGGTTAGTCAATAGAATAGAGCTGAAACAGATGAAGAATATGTGAAGCGTAGCTCAAATAAAGTAGAGATTTGGTAGCTCGATGCTATGGCATTCCAATTAACAAAGGAACTAGTGCCGCTGTATTTATTAGCAAACCTGAGGATCTAAAAGAGGACCACATCCACATAGCATCAATTTCTTGGATGGTGAAATTCACGTTTACAGTTTTCAGCCCAATTTTGGACCCATGTGATCCTAACTCAACCTAAATCTCTAACCTATACTCCAACACATATTGTATCCATAAATAGGACCTTTAGTATGGACCTGTTTTAATATAAAGTATATTAGATTAACATATTGTTGGCGTAGGAGTAGGGTAGATTTATAACTAAAGAAGGGTTCTTGGTGGACAATCAAATGGATTTTGTTCATCATCTGATGAGAGACTACAAGAAAAAAAAATTTCTCCAATTCTTCATACCTTTAGAGTTTTCTTTCTTTTATTCATTTTAATGTTGTTGTTTTGTCTTAGGGGTGATGTAGCCTAACTAACATGCCATGAGTAATTTTATTTGAATAAAGATTCAATTTTCTCATGCTGTTTATTCATAAGGGCATATGTTATTATTATTAATTCTTTTCTTGATATGACTTGATTTTCAATCATGTTTGGGAATTGAGACTTGAATACTAGTCAATAATAATTCATACCATGTTTTTTTTATGTTCATAACAGACATTTGATCACGAATGATTTGTGTCGTCTATTTAGTATCCTTGAAAACACACTAAAAAAGGTGTTCTAAAGATCCAGATGTTCTAAAGGCGTCTTTTATTTGCCTAGATTAACTCTAAAAACACTTCTCTTAAAGTAAATATAATTGGAATAATTATTATATTCAGGGAGTCTAATACAACTTAGGGAATTCTACCATCTTATGTGCAATTTGATTGATCCTTATTTGATTTTAGTCTCTTGGTTATATTAGTTAGGTGGTGTCAATTCCCTAGCATCCTCAGCTCTTGTTTCTTGTCTTTATTTATGCTTTTGTTAGTTTAATTTATTACTTTTGGTTTAATTAATCTATCTCTTGTCTAGCTTGCTCAGATAACGTTACTGTTGAGTTGTAATTATTTGTAATTCATTCACTTCTTCTCATGGGAAATGATACTCTACTCAAAACACCTTATTAGTTGTTCGACCAATGCACTTGCTAGTGTAATTTGTATGCATCAAGTTCTGGTGTCGTTACAGGGAAGAGTACTAGTAACTGCAACTTGACTTGTTACTCTATGGTTTTTCATTTAATTTCTTTTGTTTTACTTCTTTTTTTTAGAATGATTTTTTATTATGTGTAAAAAATTTTATAATTGGCCATAAAATGGTACCACTAATGCTTATAACATTGAAACAAGAGAAATTACAATTCAGTTAGAATCATGGAATAGGATGTTAGACGATTGGTTTCAACCAACCTGTAATAGTTGCGGTGGTAACTACTTAAGATTTTAACCCAAGCAAGTAACACATGATTTTTCTTCCAATTACAATTATAATTTTGTAATTCCTTCAATGTGTACGATTATCTGTTTAACTGTACATACAATCCTAATTGGGGAGAGAATCCAAAGTATTCGTGGGATCAATATTTTCAAATCTATACAATTCACAATATCATACTACAACCAAAAGATGAATTATCTCATGTGGAAGAAAAATCCAACCTTGAGGAGTTGCTAACAAGATTTATTGAATTAATAAAGCAAAGCTCAAGGAATCAAAAGGAGACATTCTGTTGTTTGGGAAACCAAAAAACTTATTGTTGTGGTCTCAGAAAGGGAACTCAGAACCACCATCACTAGTGTCCCTTTCCACTTGAGAAAGTTGGGCTTATAATCACAAAACTACATGAGGAGCTAACTACAAGCATGATTCATACAATGGAATGGAAAAAAAAGAATAAAACTGATAGCTTGGAGCAAGACATCATGGACTACATGCTTAATGAAGTTGACGCTATTGCAAATTTTGAAACGTAGCTGGTGAAAATGCATTAGAGGAAATTTCACCTCAACCAAAACTTCAAGAGTATGGGTATACCAAAGAAGTTGAGGTGGAGTCTATAAAGCTTGAATTCAGTGAAAAGATTCCATCACTTATAACTGATAATGCTTACTAGGGTTACCATGAAAATGATGGATCAACAATTACATATTGCCATAACAACTTAAAGAGTGTAAAGCCACATGACTTTGTGATGATGCTTCTCCATAGGCGATGGGGGCCCATCATCTAAAAATAGCAAAACATCGGGAACTTGGTTCTACTACTTCCCAATATTCGAGAAATTGGAGCTAACTACTTGAATATCCCTAAACCACCTTGGCCTCATAAGGGGAATATTCTTTTATCTTTATATTTTTATTAATGTTTGGGTTGTACTTGTGTTTTGGCTTGAGCATTTGTATTATTTTCAGTTTTGTATTTGGGCATGTGGTATGTCATATTTGTTTTCCCCTTTATGTTATGTTTATTGGTGTTTATCAGTCTTGAGGATCTAACTGCTTTTGAACATATCCTTAGCTACTGGTCAGTATCCTTCAAGATTTCTATACCCTATTTTCCTAAAATATTATAGTGGGTTACAAAAGTATTAATTTTCTTTAGTTTTATTTCATTTTAACATGGTTTATGGCAATTGTGTCTTCTTTTTTCCTTGTGTTTCATTGACTTTTATATTCGTTGAAAATGATTTAAATATGTTTCAGTTAGTATTTTGTTAAAGCAAAGAATTACTAGCGTGCCATCGTTCTTTACTGAATGTTCTGTGTGCGAGTTTAATGTCTTAGTAAGTAGCGGCTGATTTCTTTCTTTTTGAGTGTTCTGTACTTATCTGGCATAGACTTACGATTTGATTTAACTTGTGACATTTGTTAAGGTAGCATGAATATTTCATCATAGCAAAATACTTATGAAACTTGAATTTAGTAATGATCTAGGTCTTCTTTTGATCATTTGAGCCAAAATTTCGTACCTCATATGAAATTCAATCCCTGGTGTCCCTATTGAGTATCTAGTCTTTGATGTTCTTGTTTGAACTACACTATTTAGCCTTATTTCCTTTGTCTTCTATTATTCTCTTGTTCTACGCATTACCTATGGCATTGTTTACCTTTTTGAAGTTTTTCTATACCATGATGAAGAAATATTTTTGAGAGGGTGTTTTACAATGAAAAACACAAGACTATTGATGAAAGAGGTCAAATGACTTCAAATTCTATGAATATGTTTTTTACAGACTACCGATGGTGTAAGAATGTGAAGTAACTTCACCGTCCTCAAAAGAAAATCAAAGAAAAAAAGAGATTACAAAAAAGAAAGGAAATAATTCAAGGAAAATTAAAAAAAAAATTGTTGAAGTGTGGAATAAAGAAGGTTGTTCTTTGCATTCAAGTGTATATAGGTTAATGATATGCTTGTGGCATACTATGAGATCATGGTTCGATTTTGATCTTTTCTCCAAGTTGAATTTTAGCCAGTTTATCCATATATATGTGTCTCTTACCTATTTTTACCTTAGCCTAACGTTACAAGATTGTAAAGTCCTAAACAATGCTTTTGACTTTGATGTCACTTGTTCGGCCTTGTAACCACTATGGTCTTGCCCAAAATAAGTTAGTTAAGTGAGTGTTTGTTGTGAGCTTGTCATTGTTTTATTCCTTATTGAGTGAATTGAGTGTTGGTATATTAGTATTGATGTGGGATCTTTGATTAAATTATTTTATAGATTTGAATGGTTCTTTTCTCCCTTTTCTTTGTCATTGATTATTACTATCGTTGTGATATTTGTCAAGTCTTGCATGAGTTATTATCGTTCTTTCTTTATGTTCTTGTTGACCTATTTTCTTTAGGACTAGCAAGAGTTTAGGTTGGGGTGTGATAACTCCAAAAAATGGAGTCATTTTCCATCCATTTCGGTCTAGATTTTGGTTATGATTCAAAATATATTTTAGAGTTTTAGTGTATCTTTTCTTGCTTTTGTGATTTATTATTTCTTTATATTTTTGTAGTATTTATGTGTTGTTTATTGTTTTGTAGACTGGTCAAGGGGTTAGAGCTGAAACGGATGAATAATACAAAGGGGAGCTCAAATGAAGAAGAGAATCTAGCAACTCAACACCATAGCATTCCAATTAACAAAGGAACCAGCGCCACAGCATTCATTAGCAAAACCTAAGGATCTGAGAATGGAGAGTAGTGTCATTTCGGTGAAGGCCAAAGCTAGCGCTGCAGCATTGCATCAATTTCCTGAACTATAGAATCATGGTTTTTACAACTTTTGAGTTTGATTTTGAGCCCATACGGTTCTAACTCAACCTAAAACCCTTACTTACACTCCAAGACACATTGTATCTATAAATATAACCAGTGAAAAAAGAAGTCAATAATTAAGTTATTAAGGATACACTCGTCCTTTATCAATCTCCTCAATTGATTCATTTATTCGTTCTATCAATTCTTGATTCGCTTATGCCATTTACTAGTCTAGAGGCTTATGTAATTATGAGTTATCTTTTGACTTCTCTCACAAATCTACAAAATCGAGCCAACTCACAATATTCCTATGTGAATTTGAGCCAAGTTTAATGCATAGATGACCACTCTATAGGACTACCTAAAATGAATAGATATCTTTCAATTCGTATTCAAGAAACATCCATCGTTCCCTATAGAACTTTTGAGCAAAGGCAAATTAGACTAAATCCTTGCCCTAAAGCTCCTCTTTTGACTTTTCAATTAAGATCATAAATCAATTTTAAGTTGAACAGGCTTATAAATGCATTTAATACCATCTAATTAAACAAATCAAATATAAGAACGTCATAATCACGAATGAAATAAATAAAATCAATTCAAATTCATAGAAAGTTATGAATGAAACCCTAGATTTGGGGATAGTACATCATGTAACCAATTGATAAAATACAAGATTTAATTACAATCATGAATAGAATTTAAATAAAAGGAATAGGGAAGAGAATGAAAAATTAGGGTTGTCAAGCTGAGGCTTCTCTTCTTCTCCTTTGCTTTCTTCACCCACAATCGCTCTTATATTGATTCTCTTGATTGCGGTTGTCTAATGTTTTCTATCAACCCTCCCACTTTCTTTTCTTAAAATATCTTCATTAATGGCCTAACATAACCCTTATATAGTGCTAAACTGGGTTTACATAAAATGGGTCAAAAATATCCAAACCCCGAGTCAAATCATAAAAACCTGTCAAAAACTGCAATGCAGAGGCCTTGGCACCCCTGCCCAACTCCTGGGCATTGTTAATGCCTGGGCACCCCTGCCAACACTTTGGGTGCTAGCAGTACCCAGCTCCCCCACTAGAGGAGCCCGGTCTTCTCCATTTTTTTCGTTTTACTCGATTTATGCTCTATTTGACCTCCACAAATAAAACCTACAAAAATACATTTTAAGTACATAAATATATATTTCTGACATAAAAACAATGAAAACCTAATTTATGGACTCGGGTTGCGAAATTATGAAAATATTTATAACCTAAAACTCTCGAATTACAAACAAAAACCAAGCTAAAAGTACATGAAAATACTCTCTTTTAGAAAGTCAATACACCTTCCAACTTGAACTTTTACTCGTCCCGTGTAAAACAAAACAAAAACCAATAAATACTTAAAACACATTCAAGCACATTAACTTTCTTAAATATGTCAACTGTTGTGACGAAGGTAAAATTGAACAAGAAGAGATATGGATTCTATATGGATCAACCCCAAATCATCATCATGAAAGTGTTAACTCTCCACTTATGAAAGCAGATATCTCTCACTTACCAACCAATGAAAAACCCATTCAACATAAGTTCTAAGTAAGGAATAAATATGTTGGAAGAAATTCTTAAGCACACAAAACACTCACTAGTATAAATTAACTCAAATCAAGGATCAAGCAGGTCCTTAAAGCTTGACACGTAAGTCAAGGGATAAAGTAGGATATATTTGGATAAAAGTAGTTCAAATCACTCGAAACATAATAGTGAATAACTTCGACCCATAATACTCTAGAATATCTCACACAAACCATAGCATTTAACCAACTACACTTTCGAAGGAAAAGTTGCACCTTCTTTATTACAATTTAGAAGGAATTGTCCTTCTTCGTTCATAAGTTTCAACACAAATATTGAAGGAATTGTCCTTCTTTTGTTTCTTTTTTTTTTCATTTTTTTTCATCTTTTTCTTCACTTCTTTTTTTTTTCTTTCAACATTTTTCCTTTTTTTCACTTTTATTTCTTTTTTTAGTTACAAAACATATGGGATTATTACCAATGTTAAAGTCTTAAATGTGACTTTTTCCTCAACAAATAAGGCTGGCAATTATCTGATACGACCCAATAACGCAACACAAACATAGCACAAAATTAACAGGTTATGAAAAGACCCGAATTTTTTCGGGTCATTATTGGGTTTATGACACGAAATTAAACGGGTTGGGTTAGCTCAACCCATGGTTTGACAGGATAACCCGTTAAGTTACTATATGAACAGATTTTGTTGAAATTTTTTTCTTATTATAATTTAATATAGTATACTTTAAGATTGTGAATAATAGATTTAATATTAGATTATTAAATCAAATATAATAATTATTTCAAATATTATCCAAAAAATTCAATAATTTTAATTATGTGTTATGAATTACCTTGATAACAAGGCTAGTATTAATCATTGTTTAAGTTATTAAGCAATTAAAATTTGAGATTTTAATTCAAATGGATCACAAATTATGTAATTTGTCTAATAGATTGATACTTTCTGTCAATAATAAACGAGTCAGACACGACCACGACACAAACCCAAACGGTTTAGACACGAATACGACACAATAAACGAAATGGGACCCACATGATACGACGAAACACGGAACAATAAGAAATGGGTCACACTTGACACAACACGATAACCTAGCAATCTGACCCATTGACACCCCTACCAACAAACACAACTCATGTCCTTTTCTACCATCCATAATAATATGTATATAGTACTAATGTTGCACACCACCAACACTAACTACAGAGTTGATGGGTAGAAAGAAAGACAAAATAAAAAAAGTAAATTGGCAAAAATAATAGGGTTAAACAAAGAATGAAGGCTTATAAGACTCAAAAGGAGGCACTAAGGATAAAATGACATTTAGGTAGATTTTTTGACTCAAACAGTCCAAAGAACTTGCCTAAATCTTTTCCTTAGTATAAAATTTACTCATACTTCGCAAACATATAAATCACACACAATTTCGACAAATATCACAAGTGAAACAAATATTTCAACGCAATCATGATTAACACATATTAAAAATCATCTTATTTTCACACCCTCAATTAAGGAAATATCTGGATATTTAAGTGTATAGTAATAACACTTCATAACACAAAGTATTCAAAGAGCAATAGAAAACTTATATGCATTTTCAATCCATAAATTATAACAAGATTAGTTCCACTTTGAAACATTTTTAAACCCTTAACACGTATCACAAAAATTAATGAGCTCAAACAAGACATTAAAAAGGAAAATCTTTTTGCTTTAGCCCTCAACAATACTTCAGGCATAGAGGACATAAATATCCTGAAGGCTGCCATTTGGTAGTTAGGGAATCTTTTATACAGTCAAATCCTTAAGACTGATAAAAACTTTCTAAAAATCAAAAATCTTTTCGAATTTTAGAAAAAAATTTTTGAAAAGAAAACCAAATTCTAAAACAAATATGCCATCAAAGATGAACACAAATAAACAAATATATCTTAACACAAAACTCATATTCACAATCACACAACCATAACATAAACACACCCCTAACTTAAAATGGAACATTGTTCCCAATGTTTTGCACATAAATATGGATAATTAACAAACACACAAAAGTACAATAAGAAATAAACACTCCCCTTATCTCTGTGAGTTTCACTTACTCCTCATCCATCATCACTCATAGAATCTTCCTCTTTATTTTCATCACTACCATCGTCATCATCTTCTTCACCACCCTTATCAAAAGTAGCTGTCCCGAATAAAGGTGGAACTTCATTCATATCAACCCTAGAGGCCTTGCCAATGAAGGTAATCAACCTACCCATGGCCTTCATGTATTCTTGTTGATGCTTCAGTTACCCCTTCAACCTTGATAACTTATCTTCCATGCAGTGAATTCAACCTTTGGATTGACTAGAGCATGCCCCACTGCTTTCTGGGTTCCTTTCTTCCTTTGGAAGCATTCTCATTACAGCTCTTCCATGAACGGGTTTTACCTTTAAGACTTTTGTGTCCATAGGTTCATTCCATTTTACACCTGCATAGAAACATAGTTGGGTAATTAAACAAGGGAACCATAATCCCTTACTTTTGATTTTGGTCGTACGCAAAATTTGAGCATGAATAACACTGACAATATCAATTAAATACCTTTCAAGAAGTTAAAATAGCAATAAAACTCTATCAACAATGGTGTGTGTGACATGACCAGCAGGAGTTATGTTGGTTTTTATGAAATTGAAACAAATTTTTGCAATATGACTTAAATTACTACTTGGAAACGAAATTTTGGTTCTTGAAGCATTTTGTGCTCTCTTCCAAGTGATATCAACACCATTGCATATAGTTTTAGCCATCATATCCAAATCCGGTTCAAAGTGATTTTGATAACGAAATAAACCATCATTGTCCATTTTTACTAAGCCAAAGAAAGAGTTTAAGGATTCACATTTTCAAAGAACTTTTACCCCTCACACAAAAAAAAAAAAATCCTTTATCATGCATCAAGAAATTAGCATAAAACACTAACTATTTCCTCTATAGCAGGGTAGGTGGACAACCCATCCCAATGCCAGTTTACGAATGTTTTTCTCTACCTCGACCCCCTTAAGTCATTGCGTGCCCAGCCTAAGTCTAATTTAAACCCCCTTTCTAATATTATCTTTTTATTTTTTTCCCCTACATACATTTATAAAGCTTTTTGAGAAGGGAAAATTTTCTTATCAAATTTCTTTCGGATTTAAACTCCTTGGCCAAACTTTTGCCCTTAGGAAGCATAGTAAAATTTTCAATAAAAACACAAAAAATTGAACTTGAATGAACAAGATTGACGTACTCACACACCAAGTAGCACAAATTACACCAAGAAATCTCCCTAAGATGCCAAACAAACCAATTTCAAATAAAAGTTTCAAGTGCATAAACAAATAAGAACACATAAATCCACCAATTTAATCTCACATATATGGAATCAAATCAATTGAAAATTATTAAATTAGAAGGATTTCACCAATTTGTAGCTTTTGAAAGACTTTGTGCTTGATTTTTGGTTCCTAGCAACTTTCCCAAGAAGATCTTCTTGTTGGAGTTCTTGCTTCCCACCTTCTTCCCTTTAAGTTCTTATTCAAATCTGAAAATTGCAGCAATTTAGTCACTTTTTTATGTTTGGATTCAAGATTAGGGTGTAACTGGAGTGGTTTTTGTACGGGGAAGGATAGGAAAGGGTTTAGAGGCGTTTAGGGTGCTTTGAAGGTGTTTGGAGGGGTAGAGAATGAATGGTATGTTGCAGCCCTACTTATCCCTTTTGGCCCATGGGTACGGCTCCCACTGGTAGCGCCCAGCTACAAGCTGTTTCACCATTTTCGGTCCACTTTGGACCATTTTTCGTGTGTATATCAAACTTTCCTTCATAAACTCCCTCCAAGCATCATTTAAGACATAAAATATCAAATTAAATTTAGTCAATCTAAAAAATATATATGTTAAAATTTGGAAGTTAAGTACAAGAATAAAAAATTACAATTAGAAACGTGGGTTGCCTCCCTCTAAACGCTTGTTTAACGTCTTTAGCTAGACATTACTATTAGTTCATGTGATTGAACTTCTTGAATCTCCATTAGGGATGCCATAAAAAACAAGTTTGCACATTCAAAATGCCATATGGAAATGCTCCTGCTTCTATCAAATTAAATGTAATCGAGTCATTTCCTGCCCTTAGGATGACTTTTTCTTGGTCCACGTCAATTAACGCTTTTGACGTGGCAAGGAATGGCCATCCAAATATGATAGATATATCATCCTTGTCTTCTTCATCCATATCTAGGACACTAAAATCGATTGAGAAGTTGAGTTTCCCTGCTTTGATGAGTATATTATGTAATTCTCCCATTTGATTTACCATTCTTCGATCTACCAATTGAATGAGTTAATTACATTCTTTGAGGTCCGTCAAACCTATTCTCCTGCAAAGAGGTAAAGACAATAGGTTCATACCTGTTTCTAAATCGCATAAAACACGATCAACAAAAGTGTCACCAATAACACAAGGTATAGTGAAACTCCCTAGATCTTTCTTCCTTTTTAGGTAGTATGCTTAGGAGTTGTTTGCTATGAATTTTTACAACTTTTGGCAATTCTTCGTTCTCACATTGCTATATCAATGCCTTCATTTCAGCATACTCCTTTGTTCTTTCAAATAACTCAAGTAATTCACTAACATAGGGAGGGGAAACATAATCCTTATGGACAGTAGAAAGAATCTTTTGCTTATCTATGTAAAAGGTCTATCCTTCGATTGTTTTCCAAATTATCCACTTGTTCCTCTCTTTCCCATCCAAGTTTATTTCATCTTTGTCTGATTGCTCTCGACTAACTGCACCTAGTTGCCATCAGGAATTGAGTTGATATTGCTTTTGTCTATCCATCTAAATACTCCTTTTTTTATCTTCTTCTTCCGTGCTGGAGTTAGGACTTCATGCTTTCCCTGGAGGGTTTAACTCGGGCTTCACCTTTGACTATATTAACATTAAAACACTCTTCATCTTGGTTAGGCAATTTCATATCTTTAAAAATTCAAAATTTTACCTCCTCATTGTTCACTCTCATGGTGAATTCATCTCTTTGCATGTTATTTAGGGTTCTTCCTGTAGCTAAGAAAGGTCTACCAAGAATTATAGGAATGTTTTCAAACTCTTCAAAATCAAGAATTATAAAATTACCAGGAAAAAATAAACTTATCAACCTTTACTAGAATGTCCTTAATGGTACCTCATGAATGAGCCAGAGTCCTGTCAGCCAGTTGGATGGTCACATTTGTCAACTTTGCTTCTCCAATCCAATTTTTCCTAAAAATAGATAAGGGCATTAAGTTAATACTTGCTCCTAAATCACACAAGGCCTTACCTAGAAACTATTGCCAAACATGCATGGGATGGTGAAGCTTCGGAGATCCGTAAGCTATGGCATAACGTTTGTTGGAGAACAGTACTACACTCCTCCATCAAAGCTATCATTTCAAAGTCCATAGTCCTTATTTTCTAGATAACAATTACTTCATAAACTTGGCATAACTAGGTAATTGTTCTAATGCCAATCCAAAAGAAATGTAAATATGCAATTTTTTAAAATTTTCTAAAAATTTGTGAAAAAATTTGGCTGACCATCTAGCCTGTATTGTTTGAGCCACTGTGGATTAGGTATTAGAAGGAATGGCACCTTGACTTGATACTCTCTAGGTTGCTCATTCTCTTCTTGTTTTTCCTCTTCAACCATTACATGTCCATCATACTCTTTTGCTTTCTCTGGTTAGTTCTCGACTGCCAATTCTTTGACACTATAGAAGTAACTGCTTTGCATTAATCCCTACTATCATTCTTTGAGTTTACCTCTCTGTCACTTGGTAAAAGAACTCTGGTGCCAATTATTTATGGCAATAGTGAGTTGCTCCATTTAGGTTTCCAAGTTTCTTATAGATGATGTATGGCTTTGGAGAATTGCATTCTAACTCTTGAGCATTGCATTAGTTTGGCCATGTACTGCTGTAAAAGGTTTTCTTTCTATACTATCTCATTTTTCTAAAATTGGCTGGGTTTGCCTATTTTGCCCTTATAATCAAAGCGGCACTAGTAGTCTTGTTGAGTTGTTGCCACTATCCTATCTTGGTTGTTGTTCTAGGAAACATTGGAGTGGTTTCTCCAACTAGGGTTGTACGTGTTAGAGTATAGATTGTTCTGCAATCAGTGAAAATTGCCCATGTAATTGACATCTTCTTGATTAATTGGACATTGCTCAGTAGGGTGTCCTTCACGGTATATTTCACAAGCTGCTACCTTAGAGTGGACCTATTTTCATTGAATATTCATCACTTCTGGCTTTTTGGTAAGGGTCTCCACTCGTACAGCTAGAGTGGTGAGCGAGTCCATATTGTACATTCTTGTTGTTTTTCTAAGCATGTTGCATTCTCCAACCTACTGGTAATTATTTGAAGACATGCCCTTAAGCATTTGCACAGCCTCCTCCTTATACCTTTTGCTCATTATCCCCCCACTTGCTGTTGAATCAATTATGGTCTGAGTTGACCCATGCAACTTGTTGTAAAACATCTGAATCTTCAACCAACCTCACAAACTATGATGTGGAAACAACCTTAGTAAATCATTGAACGTCAGTCCCATGTGTTAAAGAGTGGCTTATTATCCTGTTGCACAAAAGAAGTAATACTATTTCTCAATTTTGCCATTTTAGAAGGTGTAAAAAATTTTGTGCTAAACCGCTCCATGTAATAATTGAACCTGAGAACTGTATTATCAACAAGGCTTTCACTTTATCATTGAGATAGAATGGAAAAAGCCAAAGTCTGATTACATCATCAAATACCTCATTATGACAAATGTGTCATATATTTCAAGGAAGTTGAATATGTGCACATTTGGGTCATCATTGGGCCCTCCACTGAACATAGCCAACGTTTGAACCATTTGGATAATTTGTAGTTTAAGCTCAAAGATGTTCACCTAGATTGGCAACTTGATAATGCTTGACTGAAGTCTATCCAAGGTTGATAGCAAAGTCGATTAAAGGGATCAGCTCCTTCTTGTTCAGTTGTGTGGTACACTTGGTTGACTAGAACTTGATCTTCTTCCATTTTGATTATCGGTTTGAATCCTCAGTCTAGCTTCCTTTCATGGTTGATGTGTGGTTCGCTCAGTTTTGAGGTCTATGTTTAGAATTTCCCTAGTTGACCTTCTCGGCATAAATGTTAAGGACCTGCCAACCAAAACACAAAAAGAAAGAAAAACTATAAAATAGAATAAAAGAAAATAATGCAAAACAAAAGAAAATAAATAAATAAAATATGTTTAGACTAGAATTAAAGTGCTTGATTAGATGTTAATAGACAATACAATGTTTGAACTATACCACTAGCAACGAAGTCAAAAACTTGTTCAATCTCTGTTGTGATTGTACTAGACACGACTCACAAATTACACAAGTATACGTATCAAACAAGTAATATAATGATGAGTAGTGTATCGTTCCCACAGAGACTATGCTAACACCCTACTAAGCACCTAAACGTCACCTTTTTTATCCTATCTAAACTAATAAATAATGGAGCAAAAAATAATAAAACACAAAACAAGAACAAAGCAATAATTCAAATAAAGAGTTATTTAGAAAAAGTCAATAATTAAGTTATCGAAGGTTCACTCATCTCTTACCAATCCGCTCAATTGATCCATTTATTCATTCTATTAACTCTTGATTCACTTATGCCATTTATTAGTCTAGAGTCTTATGTAATTGTGAGTTATCTTTTAACTTCTCGCACAAATCTACTAAACTGAGACAACTGACTATATTTCTATGTGAATTCGAGCCAAACTTAATGCATTGATGGCCACATTATAGGACTACCTAAGAAGAACAGGCATCTTTCAATTAGTATTCACAAAATGTCCATCCTTCCCTATATAACTTTTGAACAAATGCTAATTAGACCAATTCCTTACCTTAAAGCTCCTTTTTCAATTTCTGAATTAGAGTAACAAATTAATTTATAAGTTGATGAGGCTTATAAACACATTTAATACCAACTAATAAAGAAAATCAAGCATAAGAACATAATTATGAATGAAATAAATCAAATCAATTGAGATTCATGACAAGTTATGAATATTAGTTGGTATGGAACCCTCGATTTAGGGTTTGGTGCATTATCGGACCAATTGATACAACACAAGATTCAATTCCAATCTTGAATAGCATATTAAACACAACAAAAAGGAAAGAGAATGAAAAACTAGGGCTGTCAATCCGAGTCTTCTCTTCTTCTCCCTTGCTCTTTTCACCCATGATTGCTTATGTGTTGATTCTCTTGATTGCTGTTGTCTGATTTTTTTTGTCGACTCTCCCGCTCTCTCCTTAGAATTCTCTTCACTAATGACCTAAATAACCCTTATATAGTGCTAAATATAGTTTACATGAAAATAGATCAAAATATCCAAAAACTTGGGTCAAATCATAAAATACCGTCAAAAACTACTAGTGTAGAGGCCTAGGCACCCCCTACCAACCTCCTGGGCTATGGCAGCCCCCAGGGGTCAATAGCTGGGCATGCTTGCCAACCAGTGCCCAACTCCCGCTAGTGGTGATGGTCTCCTTTGTTTTGTCCCATTTTTCTCCGTTTATTATCCAACCCGTTTGACCACTATTACAAATAAAAGCTACAAAAAATAAAAACCTAATTTATGGACTCGAAATGTAAAATTACAAAAATATCCCTACTTTTTAAACTAAAACCCTTGAATTACAAACAATAGTCAAACTAAAAGTACATGAAAATACTCTCTTTTAGAGAGTAAAAAACTACAAGCAATAATCTCTTCTCCAATTCTTCAAGCCTTCTAGAGTTTTCTTCCTTTTATTCCTTTTAACGTCGTAGTTTTGTCTTAGGGGATGTAGTCCAACTAACATGCATGAGTACTTTTAGTGAAGTAAAGATTCAATCTTCTCTTGTTGTTTGTTCACATGAGTATGTCTTATTATTTTTAATGCTTTATTGATATGACTCGATTTTCAATCATGTTTTGAAATTTATACTTGAATATTAGTCAAGAATAATACATGCCATAATTTGTTTATGTTAATAATGGAAGTTTGATCACGAAAAATTTGTGCAGTCTGTTTAGTATCCTCTCAAAAGATTACTAACAGTAAGGGGTTCCAAAGACTCTAAGGTTCTGATTTTATTTTCCTAGATTAACTCTGATAAGACTTCTCCCAAAGTAAATATAATTGGAATAGTTATTAGTTTCAGAGAATCTAATACAACTTAGGTAATTTTGCCATTTTATTTGCATTCTGATTGATTCTTGTTTGATTTTAGTCTCTTGGTTAAGTTCGGTGATATCATTTCGCTAACATCATCAATTCTTGTTTCTTGTCTTTATTTATGCTTTTGTTAGTTTATTTTCTTACTTTTAGTTGAGTTAATCTATCTCTTGTCTAGCTTGCTTAGGTAATGTTATTGTTGAGCTATAATTATTGTAACTCTTTTACTCTTTCTCGTGGGAAATAATACTCTACTCAGAACACTTCTTTATTTATTTGACTAGTACACTTGCTAGTGTAATTAGAACTCATCACTAAAACTCTTGCTTCAAATTTGGCTATTGGCGGGGATTTAACTTCAACTCCTTTGTAGCAGTGAAAGAATGACTTCCTCCTATAACTCTTAGAGCAAGCACAAGCATCTCTTTGAGGAGGTGCTCATTACTGCTCAAAGTTTGCAAGTTATATCCAATAAACTATTGTTGACATTCAGGGGAAAGAAGGCTAATATATTGGATGAATTGCACATTATGAATTAGTCACTTATTAAGTTTAGTTTCTAAATCAAACTTTAAAATGGTTTTCCATAAGTTTTTTTTTTTTAGCAATGGTTTTTCTATGATTAAGTTGGAATGAGCTTTCCCAGAGAATTGCTTTACCAACTTAAAGAGTCCATACCAAACATGACAATGTAATGAATAAGTTGAAAATACCTTTTCATTCCAGGCCTTTCCCACATATCAAATGTTGTATTGTATAATTTTAAAAGCTACCTGTTTGCCTATGTGGTTTCAACTTTGACAATAAATATATAATTAAAAATAATGGCTTTTATGACACTACATGATAAAAATAAGCATTGCCTAGTAGTAAGGGACTTATGTACAGGATCTCAATTCTTAACATTCCAAAATTGACAAAGATGAGAGACCTCTTGAATTATTGTAAACACTTCTAGTGCTTGTAGCCGAACAGAAATAAGTATTTTGGGAATTATAATAGTATATTTCAAGACCAATTTTTAATTTCATTCTCTGCCTCATATTTCTTATGTATGCAAGGATTGAAACTATTTTTGTGTCTACATATAATCCAAAACAAAGAGATAAATGATTCTGTTGAAAACATATGAATGTTCTAAAAACTCTTAGACCTTTGAAATTATCAATAATCATCCCTTATATTTATAATTAGGTGTGCACGATCAGGAAATAAATCAAGGTTGAATACAAAGTTTGATATCAAACTACCCAGCAAGGACAGCTGCCAGAAAAGTTTCCCAGACAAATTTAGGATAAAAATAGCAAAAGAGTCCATACTGAGTAAGCATGGTTTCATGGATGAGATAACTATGTGTCATGATCTGATGGAGAGATTAATTGTTGTATTGTGTGGTGTTGTGTATTAGTTAAACTATGTCATTTTTTTATAGCAGTATTATTAGTTTGTTAAATAATTGTTAGCTAAGGTGGCAGAATCAGTTAGGTGGTTATTGTAGTTAATGCCAACTATATCCATATAGAGGAACTGTGATGTACGAAAAAGGACATCTGATTTGTTAATGCAATTTGCTACTTTCTCTCTCTTCACTCTCTCTCTAATCTACCTATCAACTCTATCTTTCTCTTCTCTCTCTTCTTCCCCCCCAATCTTCTCTTCCTTCTCAAATTAACCTCAGTTACATCAATTACCTATAATCATTAGGTCAGAACCGAACAAGTGGTATCAGAGCAGTTATTCTAGGAAAGGAGTGACTGACTCTACAAGACAAAAGGCAATGGAGGGGCAATTTCATCATCAAGATGGAAAGATTCAAGCAATTGTTCAACAAAAAGTGAAATTACAAGAAAAGTTTTAGTCCATGGAAGGTCAAATGGAAGAAACAAATAGGCAAGAAACCCTAAAGATCATGCCTAGCTAGTAGGTTTAATGCGATGTTGAGAATAGTGTGTCAAGAAATAACTGAAGAATTGCACTAGATAGATAGAACACCACCCCTATTGTCTCATCCTCCTTCAACAAATAAAGCAAATTAAAATATGGTGGGAGGCTATAAAGAGAAATTTCCCAAAAGTTATAGATATTTGGGCCCAAGAATCGAGTTGCCCTTATTCCATGCTGAGCATCCAAGGAATGATTTAGAAAGTGTGATAAGTTCTTCTTGATTCATCAGGTTCTCGAAAATCAGAAATTAGGGTTGGTAGAAATATATTAGGAAGGAAAGGCCGATATATGGTACCATGGATTTAAGGTAAAGAAAAATGGTACTAATTGGGGTGATTTTGTAGAAAGTTTGTGTAGGAGGTTTGGGTAGAACAGAGTGGTAGATATAGTTGAGGAATTCAATAAATTGCAACAAATGGGATCTGTTAAAGAGTATGAAGAAAAGTTTGAAAATCAGAGCTCAAGCCATTGATGCTTATACAAAACCCTAGTCTGACTGAACCCTATCTTGTTTCTAGTTTCATCGGTGGGTTGTTGGAAGAAAACAAACCCATGATCTATTTTCTAAATCCTATGAACATAACTCCAACCCTATGAAATGGCTGAAGTACAGAGAGGGATATGGAGTTGGCTGCCAAGAAGAACAAATTTAGGGTACAGAAGTGCAAGAGGCAATGAATTCTCATAAGAACTAGTGGGTACGTGAGAGAAACAAATGCCAGAGTTTAGGGAACAACAGTGGCGAATGGGAAGCTAAGAAACTAGGAAGATTTAACCCTGGAGATTCAGTATAGGAGAAACGATAACTTCTGTTTTAAGAGGGAAAAAGTATTCTCCTGGGCTTGTTTGCAGATGAAGCATCTCAATTTCATCTTAGTTGATGAGGATGATGATAATATAGAGTTTGTGGATGTTGTTGGAGAGCAGGATGAACACACTAGGCATCCAAGGAAAAGAGTAAATGACATTTCCCTTTGTGCACTCTTTAAAATCATGAAAAGAAAGACTATTCAATTCCATGTTCTAATGATATGGAAGTCAATAAGTATTTTAGTAGATACTGGGAATACTAGTAGCTTTGTGAACCAAACAGTAGTACAGAAACTTGGTTTGGACTTTCAAGTATGTGATTGCCATACCTCTTAATTCTATAATTGCAGATGGTAGTACAGTCATTAGCTATGGAATTTGTCCTCAGGCTAAATGGCAAATATAGTGCTATTACTTTTCCTTACCTTCGAGGGTAATGGAGTTAGGCTATTGGGATATCATTTTGAAGATAAATTGGATGAATACTTACAATCCAATTACCTTTGGTTTTAAGCAAATGCAAATTGAGATGGAGGAGAATGGTTAGGAGTTGTTGTTGGAGGTCATGTTAGAGAAACCAATTCTGAAATTGGTAGGGGAAGAGTTGAAAGAAAGCTAGCCTTAGCAAAACAGCAAAGTGTGTCTTCAGTGGTAGTGGCCTTAGTAGTACCAACCAAGAGGTAACTTATATTCCAAAGAAAATAACTGAAATCTTAAGTCAATTTTCTGATATTTTTGCTATTCCTAAATCCTTACCTCTCTAAAGAGACAAGACCAGAGCATTACACTCAAAAATGATGCACAACCTTGTAAAATCAAACCTTATGGATATCCTTATGCTCAAAAGACATAGATTAAAAATTAAGTGGCTAAAATGCTACAAAATAGCATTATCCAACTGAGTAAAAGCACATTCGCATCACCTATGTTACTTTTTACGAAGAAGAACAACACCTAGAGATTTTCTGTTAATTATAGGAAGTTAACCAATTTGAATATCAAAGACAAATGCCCTATACCAAACTTTCATGTTGAATGAACTTTATGGTGTCAAATTCTTTTCTAAAATTGGCCTAAACCTAGTTACCACCAAATCAAGGTCAAGGATTTGGATATTCCAAAAACTACTTTTCAAATACATCATGGCCACTTTGAATTGACTCAGTAATGCTATTTGGCCTTACTAATACCCCTGCAACTTTTCAGTCCCTCATGAAACAATCTTCCAACTTTACGTTAGAAAATTTGTCCTTGCTTTTTTTTTTTTTTATGACAAACTGATTTACAACAAAGACCTTGACCTTCATTTCAAACACCTTGAAATTGTTTTAATGACTCTAAGAAAGCATCAGTTAATCGCCAAAAGGTCTAAATGTTCCTATGGGCAGAAGCAAGTAGAATATTTGAGATATGTTATCCCAACTATAGGAGTAGGGATTAGTCCAAAAGTGGAATCTATGTTAGCCAGTAACTAAGGATGTTAAAGCCTTGAGGGGATTCGTAGGTTTAGCTAATTATTATAAAAGGTTCATTCATCAATATGGGATTCTGGCAAAATCTTTGACTAATCTCTTCAAAAAGGGTACATTACACAAAATCCTTTGTGCTTTGCCTAATGTTTGAATTACTATCCTACGACTCACTACCCTACATTCAAGCCCCTTCTGAGTGTATCATGACTACAGTAATTCTGTTTGGATTGAAATTGAAAATATTACATTTCCATTAGGTTAACAGTCAAAGATTAAAAATTTTTGCCTTAAAAGGTTTTGTTTTGGGTCATTTAGAATCTCAAATGAGGGCTAATAATGTAATTTAAACAAATAACCCTTCATCACTCTTCCCTCCCCCTTTCCCTTTTCTCCCATCCTCTGTACAACTCCTTATGACAACATACCCCACCATGTCCACCTCTTATCAACTTCCTCAGCACACCCATCCCTTGTATACCCTTTTTCCCGCCTCTATCTTTATCCCTTTCCCGTCGTCATACCCCTACATCTTCCATCTTTCCCTCTGACCCAATCCCTTTCCTACTACTATCCCCATTCTTATTCCCCCTCACTCCTTTACTCCCAATCCCCTCTACCATTGCTACCACTTTTTTTTTCTCGTCACCCCCTTCCTTTCTTTTTTTCCCACCTTCTCTTCTTTTTCAGTCAACTCGAACAATATCTTCCATTCAACCCTTCTCCTAATGGGTAGTTGATGCTATCTTCTTTGATTTGAATCTAATTTGGTGGAATTGGTGGGTGATTTAGTGAAAATGAGAAAGGAGAACGGGGACGGCTTTAGTGGAAATGACGGAGAAGTGAATATTGATTTAGTGGAAGGGGTGGATGATTTAGTGGAAAGGAGAAAAAATGGAGGCTGATATGGAAATCACTGGGAGACAGACTATGGGAGGGGATAGGGATTTCAAGAGGAAGAAGGAAGTGTTGTAAGAGGGAGGAGGTGATGGGAGATGCAAATTGCGAAAGAAGGAGGTTGCAAAGATGAAGATTTGGAAGGGGTATTTTTTTTCTTATAATGCATTTCTGTGACATTTTCCATTTTCTATCCACTTTATAAAAAAACCCAAACCACAACAGGTGAAATATTGTTTAGCAAATCATAGGGTTCTAACCTAAACATTAGGCAAAGTACAGGGGGGGATTTATGTAATTTACCCTTCAAAAAGAGACAATTTTTAGTTAAGAATGGATGCTGAACTAAACACTTTTCAACACTTGAAGGTGGCCATGAGCACTATTCCAGTGTTGAAGTTGCCCAATTTTGCTAGTCTTTTTGTGATCAAGACTGATGCTTGTTTAACTGGTATGGGGGCTGTGCTAATACAAGAAGGGAATCCTATTTCCTATTTGAGCAGAACATTTAGTCCAAGGAATCTTGATTTATCAGAGTATGAAAAAGAATTTATGGTAGTAGTGTTGGCTGTAACTAAATGGAGGCATTACCTGGTTGAGTATTACTTTATCATCAAGACTGATCACAACAGTCTAAAGTATTTGTTGGAATAGAAGTTGAATAGTACATTACAATACAAATGGTTGATTAAGTTGCTTGCTTTTGAGTGTGAAATACAATATAAGAAGGGTAGTCAAAATGGAACTGGATGCTTTTAGTAGAAGGGAAAAGGTGGTGCGTCCTATTTCTTCTATGCAACCTACATGGTTATAGGAAGTAATGCTGAGCTATGTTACCCGGACTCGGGTACGGTAACAGTCAGATGCGGGTACGAGTTTAGGTGTCGGATTCGTTAATTTTTATATTTTGAGATATGGGGACTCGGCAAAAGAGTCGGCTACGGGTATGGAGATATGTCACAAAACACATATTGCCCATATAAAATTTGATAAATGTTTGCCCTTTTTTCTTGGAACAATTTTTATTTTAGGGTAGTTGATGATAAATAAAATAAAGTCTTCTAAAAGAAATTGTAGGGGAAAGAAATTGGTCACAAACAAGTCAAAAATGTAATTTGGCAAGTATAAGGGCCAAATTAATATTACAAAAGGTTAAAATGGCAAAGAATTTAAGTCACATATAAATAATAAAGAGAAATGAAAATACATGGGCTTAGTTGCAATTCTCGTAAGCGGGAAACCTATCTCTATCTTAAAACACAGCCACCTCAAACCTTCTCATCTTCTACCTTAAGCATCTGCACATCGCCACTACGGCAAAACAGTAACCGACAGCAAAACAACAACTTTAGATCTCCTCTCTATTCTCCCACCATAGAAGCCACCTCTCTCCTCCCAACATAGAAGCCAATGATCAACGTCAAGATAGTAACCAATGCAAACCAATAGATCTTCTTCTCCCTCTTATCAATCAAAGCACCCACTGATGTTGACCTGATCCGGCACGTAACCGACACCCGCATAAGAGACAGTCGTGTCGTGTCGTGTCAACTGGTGCTCCGGGGGGTGAAGGGCGAGTCCAGGTAACATAGATGTTGAGTTGTGAATGTGATTAAGAGTACCAGACCCTCATTGCTACATTATTGATTGATCCTCCAGTGCAACTTGTGTACTCTTATGAGGGAGGAGTTTTGAAATATAGGGCAAGATATTTGTGGTACAAGGTGCAAGATTGAGGACAAGGATTATACAGACTCTCTATGGGTCTGCCCTAGAAGGACATTGTGGACAAAACAATTGCCTAAAGAAAGTTAAGTCCATTTTGTACTGGCCATTGATAAAGAAGGATGTAGTGGAGTATGTCTTTTGATGTTTTAACTCCAAAGGAACAAACATGACAATGTCCCCTATCATGGCTTATTACAACCACTTCCCATTCGTTCACAAGCTTGGTCACATATTACCACGGATTTTGTTAAAAGTTTTCCCCTTTCTAATAGTCATGATACTATATTAGTAGTCATTGATAAACAGACCAATTTTTCCCATTTCTTGCCATTATCCCATCCATTCACTACTTTATAGGTTGCTCAAGTGTTCCTCAATCATGCAGTAAAGCTCCATGGATTGCTCGACACCATTGTGTTCAATAGGGATAAGCTCTTTACCAGCACATTTTGGCAAGAAGTTTTTAAGTTATTGGGAACATAGTTGCACTCCATCACCTCTTACAACCCATAAACTGATGGGGAAAGAGAGAGCTTGAATCAGTGCCTGGAGTCATACCTTAGGTGCATGACTGGTGACAGACCCTAGAGGTGGTTGTAGTGGTTGCCCCTTGTTGAGTTGTGGAACAATTCAACTTTCCATACCAGCATTCATGTAATGACACCATTTGAGTCCTTGGATGGATATAAACCCAGGTTATTGCCAATAGGAGATTATTAGAATTTCATTGTACCAGCTGCATCTAGCTTGATCAAGGATAGACAAGCTATGTTGCAGATTTTGAGGCACCATTTATATGTGGCACAATAATGAATGAAGTATTTTGCTGATAAACACAACATTGAGAGGAAGTCAATCTAAAATAGGGAACTTGGTTTACTTGAAGTTGCAACCCCATAGACAGCAGACAGTGGAATTGAGAAAGTAGCTCAAACTCTCTTCCAAATTTTATGGTCCCTTCGAAGTGTTGGAGAGAAGGGGAGTTGTGGCTTATAAGCTTGAATTGCCTGCATGATCGAAGTTCCATCTTGTCTTCCATGTTTCTCAGTTAAGAAGAAAGATTGGAAATGATTAGAATATCTAACCTATGCTACCTACCTTGGGAACAAATGATCAAGTGTTGATTACTCCAAAAGCTATTTTGAAGAGAAAGGTGATCATTTGAGAAATGGACAACCAGTTATTCAGGTGTTAATCAGATGGTGTAATCTCAGTCTAGAGGATGCCACATAGGAGAACTTGGATTCATCATAGCCCAATTTCCTAAATTACAACTTTGAGGATAAGGTTGTGTTTAAGGGGAAGAATTTGTCATGATGTGATAGAGGGATTAGTTGTTGTATTGTGGTGTTATTGTGTATTAGTTAAGTTATGTCGTTTTGTACTAGTAATATTATTAATTGGTTAAATAACTATTAGCTGAGGTGGCAAGATTAGTTAGGTGGTTATTGTGTATCTAATGACAATTGTATCTATATAGAGGAGTCGAGATATACCTAAAAGGACACCTAATTTATTAATGCAATTTGTTACTTTTTCTCTCTTCACTCTCTCACTAATTTCCCTGTCAACTATCTCTTTCTTTTTTCTCTCTTCTTTCCTAATCTTCGCTTCGTTCTCAACCCTAATTACTTTAATTACCTATCATAACAAGTTCAAAACCCATGACAGTATGCTTGTTATGATTAAGGATATATCTATGATTAACACCATTAGAAGACTCTTAATATTTTCTTGGTTAAATATTTGATAAACTTGAGCTAAGCTACAACCAATTTTCTGTGGACGATTATATTTATATTTTAGCATTGGATATTTTGAATATTTTTCCATTTAGTTTTTGGCTAGTTTTTTGTATAAATTTGTGTAACGGGGATCAATATTCTACTTAAGGTATATTAGAAAGTAAAGTGAGATTGGTAGTATATGTTATGAGAACTTTTATCTTGTTCGAGAACAATTATTAAGTTTGTCTAAGAACAAGTTAGTTGCTTTTCAATTAATGGAAAAGCAGTCCATATTTCTATTGTGGTGGTATTGTTTATGACCCTCTCTCTATAGATTGTGTAGTATGAGGTAGTATGATATGAGTAAGCACAACTTGGGATGCTAAACCATTGTCTGGACAATTTTCAATCAGACATGATGTTAGGTATTTAACTAGAATCTTCTTATATTCACTATTCTTGATAGGAAAATTATTTATAAAGGAACAAATTTATAGTCATTTGTAAAAATTACTTCTCGTGAAAAGATCATATCAAATTATGTCTCTCTAATTTTAGATTCTTGACCGAATTTTGTTCCTTCTTTTTAGGATTTAATGACACATTAATGATTTTTATCACTTTATCAATTTTTATATATGCACTCTTTTTGATATTCCTAGACATATATTCTTGAGAAGAATAATACTCACTCTCTTTCATTTATATTGTGACACTTACAATTTTAGAATGTCTAAAAAATAATCACTTTTTTAAAAAAGTTATTATTTTATTGTAATTATCATATTATATTCCAATTTTACCCTTATTAACACTCAAAGTATAACTGTTACACTTGTTTTATCTCAATAATGAGAGACTTTTGATTTACACACTATAAAATTAATTTTTTTTTTTTCAAAAAAATTTCGTACCCATCTTTGGGTGACACTATAATTAAGAGTAGTTTTCAACATCTCCCATCTAATCTTTTCGGCTACATATATTCTTTTGGTCCAACGTAGCAAAAATAATTGGGAGAAAGAAACTTTCTATGTGAAGTACATCTAAACCAAAATCTTTCAAATGCAAGAGATATCAAAATCCAAATCAAGTTCAAATCATCTTTTTCTAGTTGTGTTTACAAGAACGGTAATATCAGATAACTATAATTGCATAAACTTTCGCAACGAAAGAAAAAATCAATTTAGTAAACCACAGAATATGAAAATCTACTACGAAAATATGCCCAAAACAATTTTTTAAGAATCAAATCAATAGACTACCAAGTATTTGTGTTTTTTCATATGAAGATTTCTGTTAACATTAGCTTGTTTATACTTGAGCCTAGTTGCTTGAAACAAATTCAAAAAAGATTGGTTGGTAAGGAACAGAGGGTTGTCAATTTCGAAATTTTAAGACAATCTTGGTTTAACTAGATTTCGAAGGATAGCATATACTCCTGTACAAATTTCACTTGCCTAAGAGTATAGATCCCCTTCAAGATTTCCATTAAATCGATGAAAATTAGCTGTATAACTCGCGCTTATTTTGTGTTTTCTTCTCAGTATCTTTGATGGAATTCAGCTGAACTTAGCATAAGTTTTCTGCCAGAAGTTTAATCTTGTGACTTGAGAGAGGATACTGAAATATATGTGTAGAATCTCCTAACACCATCATTCACACTAACATGCCTTCAAAATCCTTTGTACAACATTCCTTTGATGTCAACAGCAATTCTTGGCTGAATGCTAACTCTATGTTGAACTGTCTGCCAGCTCCTTCAGTAATGATACTACATCAGCTGATGATCCAAGAAGATATCTGGCACTTGACCGCTTTCGTCCAACCGCACAAGAGAAGTAATTATCACCCTTTAGATCAAGGACTGAAGAGCCTTCATGCACTGTCAGTCTATCTCGCATCATGGACCACCAGTGTCCATTTCCATTGCTGCTTGTTTTCTTCTCCGAAATTGAAAAGGCTTGAGGGAATTCATTTGTGGACAAATGGTCTGAAGCTGCTCTTTCGTGTTGAAAATTTTGAAGCAGTTCGATTTGTTGGCTTGCTTAGCTTAGCTCTTGAAGTAGTAGCAACTCCAACAGGAAGCTCTGGCTCGAAAAATGTGTATATGTCTTCATCCTGAAACATTAAACATGTTAACCAGTTTGGTATTTGCATAATTGCAGTGAGGTTGTCTCTAATTACATAGACTAAGTTTCCCTTACTAATGATGAACTTATTGCAGCTGCTTAATGAGACACAAAATTTACAAACTCAAGCATAGCAACCAAGACAATGTTTGGAAGAAAATCAGACAACAGAAAACACAGTATGTTGTAACTGTTGGTAAATCAAATGGGGATATAATTCACATATTAGTCGCCAACAATTTTTAAAAGTGTAATGTTCTTATTCGGATTAAATTTGGAATTCCTTGATGAAACAGAGTATAACTGATGCTCTGTGGATTTGTTAACCTTTTGTGATGTGGTAACAAAAGAATGGGTTATATACAAAGGCATGAATACCATAAAGAAATAAGTTCTCTAATTTCAACATTCTAATGCAGGAAGAAATTTTGCCTCTATTGGAAACTCAACCAATCATCTTGTCAGAAATTCATTAGTGTTGGATTTGCAGCAGGCTTTGGCTTTGGAATCAACAAAGGTTAGCCTGCAGACAGCAGGTTCATTAGTTTTGTAGGGGAAAAAAAGGCTAAAATGAACATTTCTTGTTTACATTAGGGAGAAAATGCATATGATGTTTGGCGTAAACCATTTTCTTCTTTGTTTGAGGCCAACATGTCCTATAATCAAATATGTGAAAAAAGAGAGCCCCTTACTGAATAGTCTCCCAGAAATAAAAACAACCTCAAAAAATTATAGATATAGAGTATCACAGGCTTCAAAACTCAAGAGTCCCACTCCATGGTGAGAACAAAGGAGAGAGAAGTAATTCCGTCTTTAACTTGTGTCTTTATGATCATGATTTGTAAAGCAGCAAGATCCAAATGAGAACAAAGAGGAATTTCCAGATGCAAGGATTATCAAGCCATTGTAAAAACTGAAGTGTCCTGGAGAGACATTAGATAGTCCTAAAAGATTAAGCAACCACAAATAAATTGTCCTGCATAACCCTCAAATTGTACTGACAAATGAGGTGCAGGAAACTATTTACCATTCCCCGCTGCCAGATTAAGAGACAACACAAACTCAGAAATTAATTCAAGCACACACAAACAAACAAACAAACAAACACCCACATACACACCAAAGTGGAAACGGACTAGGAATGAGGGTAACAACTGCAAACCTCTTGGAATTGTTTAGGACCTCAATTATGAATCATTACTATTAGCCATTAATTCAATGTTACCCCTTATACTGGCTATAATGAGAGCAAAAATAGAGTCATTATGGATGTGCTACCATTGTGACATATTCATCATTCCGGATTTCTGAGTTGATTCAGTCCACAATTTTTTATTCAGTGCACAATTTAACATTTTACCCTATAGAGTTTAAGTTTATGGAACTTAAAATTTTCAGGCTTATAAAAGAGGAATACATACCTTTGGCAGGAAATGCCCAACACACAAGACGTAGTCAATTGGTGCTTTGACATTGTTGCTGTGAACTATTTCTCCCAGAATTCGATCTATTGCAGCACCCTTTACAATTTCAAAGTGGCAGGGATAAGTGCCTCTCTTCAAGATTTGGTAAAATCTTTTCTAGGATACTGGGAATACTAACCTTGGTGACACCAACTGCTCGGACCTCGACCGACCGCCCACCTTGGACGACATCTACAGAAGCATTTGAAATTGGGCCTGTCCAGAGATGCTGCAGCAAATCCTTTGCTTGAAGCCTTCCAAACTCCACATCTATAACCATTGTCCCACAGCAACAATAAAGTTTATGCATTTGGAACCAAAAGTAAATAAAATATAGTTGTATCAATGAGGAAATAAATGAGTTTCAGCCAAAAGTTGAGCACCTGCATACTTGTAGTTCCTTACACAAGTGAGGTTTGACGAAGCTCGAAATGAGAACGTGGTGTCCTCTCCGTAAAATACTCAAAGACATGCTGAAGCAATGGAGGATCAAGAGGTTTACAATTGGAAACTTCAAAAGGATATATAATCTTTTTTACATTAAGTTATTCAAGTTGCACCTTCACACTGTCCACCCAATCCATATGGAGATTTTCTGGCATTGTCGTCATCCAATCCCCCTTTGTAAGGCGTAAAAACATCCCATGTTCGGCTGCCAGCCACAAGTTATATTCGCCAAAATTCTACAGGAGAGTTAAGACATCAAGTAGAATCAGTTTTTCCTTTCAGAAAAGAAAATTGCAAACCATATATGGAAAGGAATGTGTTCAAGCATATGACCTCATCAAGAACATTTCTGTCACTTCCACTCAGGATAACAACTGTTGTCTTTGGATCATTGCATAGCTTTTCTAAAGGATCTTTTAAATCAGGATGCAACTTAAGCTCCATTTCTTTGAATTGAATCAATCCTTCTTCCAGGGGTATCCACTGGTTCGGTCAAAGTTGAATTGAATCCCTGACAGAAAGTATCAGATTAAACCGCAGTAAGAAACACATTAAACTCCGAGAAATGTCCTAGTCCTTGCTCTCAGTTCTTAGCACTGAGGCCTCGTATTGGACCAAATATAAATACAAACAATTCGACTTAGTGTTGTTGTCTACCAAACCTATATCTGATACCACATTATCTGCCCTTACATTTTAGTAAATTCAGACGAAGATGGAGCTAACATTATAATGAAAGAAGAGATTTGATTCCAGAATCAAAATATAGTTAAAAGATTTACCACAGTAACATTAGTCTACTCACCTAATATTCTGAAGTTGGTGAATGCTGAACAAGTTACTTCCATTTAATTGGCATTACATTAACAGGGAGGTTTTCCATGTGAAGTATGGAATGGAGTGAAAGGGAAAAGGAAGAAGCAAAAGTAAACAATCTCTTTTTGATTCAGTGCTGGAGGGAAAACCATTATATGTTAATAAAATTCTGATAGATGTTGCTTGCTATAAGGACATGAATGTTTAACTTCCTCAATAGAAGAAGACCCAGATTGTGTTTTCCCTTTTTTTTTCTTTCACCAATTGATATATTTACAACTTGCATTTTCTTATGTTCTATGCTCATAGTTTAGAAAAATAAATTTGTTTCAATGGTTTGAAGGCCAAATAGTTTTGACACTTCACTTTTTTTCTTAAAATGAAATGCATAATTGTTCATGTCATTAAGATCTGCATAAATGCTGCTGGAGATATACAATCTATATAGGAATTGATGCTCACAAGAGGTCCGGACATGCACTTATATTAAATTGTGTTTTCCTTCTTTTCTTTTCTTGTTTTAAAAAAAGAAAGAAATTGGTCGGAACAAATGGTTCTTTGAACTAAATAAAGATACTTAATATATGCATGAGGATATATAACAACAAAGATTAAACTGACTGATTATGAAATGATCCATTTCATAAGACTCGTTCACATTATTTAGTTTTTATTATTAATGTCATTTGAGTTGGGGCAAGTTTTTATGTATGCTTCTGGTTATGCAAATGTCCATTCAAATAGAATAGAGATTGTTAATGTATTGATGGGTATTTATAAAAAGAAAACTCGAAACAGCGATTAAAAAACAGTCAAAACAATTTAGTTATACTCCTTTCACAGATTTAAGGTCTTTTAACTTGGGGTTCGTTACTATTTAGAGTAAAATGCATTTTTAGTTCCCAGTGTTTAGGGTATTACATAAACTGCTCCCCAAAGCTTTGGCCAAAATATATTTAATTTCCAAAGTTTCAGAATTTAAACAAAGTTAGGAATGAATTGATAAAAATTTGAATTTGTAACAGAAATAGTACAGGGGTCACGTGGCCTTAAGTAAATCCCTAAAAAAGTTAAAACGAGCAAATAAAAGCAATAAATCAAAAAAAAATAAAAAATAAAAAATAAAACTTGAAAAATCACATTTAACACTAAACTCTCATTTTTTTGTGATTTTCAAATTTGAGTTATTTATGATTTTTTAAAGATTTTTTGCTTTTATATGCACTATTTTTTGGGCATTTATTTAACGGCCATGTGACCAGCACCTGCCTGTTTTTGTTATCAATTTCAATTTTCTGTCAATTGTCCTAACTTTGTTCAAATTCTGAAACTTTGGAGACTAAATCTGTTTTGGCTGAAACTTTGGGAACTTTTTTATGCAATACCCCAAACATTGGGGACTAAAAATGCATTTTACTCTACTATTTATGAGGTTGGATTAGTATGGCTCTGTTATTGTTGCTGTAAGCTGCACATTAGAGGCTACTAGATATCTTGGGTGACAAATATGAAAGCTTCCGAAGAAATATAGTAAAGAATTCCATGTCCATAGATAGGACAGAATACAAATTATTGTAACCTATGAACCAACAAATATTACAAATACTTTTACGTGCAATGACTACTGGAGCTGAAGACATTGGATGGACATAGCCAATACATTCAGTAGACTAATTGCAGAATTGGTCTTAACTAGAAAGACAGCATTCAGGTCGTTTGACAAAGTGCCCAAAATGAGCAAGAAAACACAACTTTCATCAGGATGGATGCAATGGAAGTTAACTGATGGTTGTCATTACAGTCAATTCTTTCAGCTTGTAAGCAATTACTCAAAACAAAGGAAGTTGTATGCTTTAATCAGCATTCCTAAACCAAAACTTACAGGAGTATTCAGATATACAATATAATTGAGAATGTTACAAGTTTTCAATTGATTGAAAGTCACAAAAAACAATAGAACCATAATTTAGTCTACTGGTGATTAATTAGTTAAGTGAAGTAGATGACGTGGTAATTTGTACTTTGTACAATAACCAAAGTGTCACATCTATTAATAGATGACACATATAACCAAACAATGACAAGAAGCCCTTATCTTTATGAAATAGAATGCTTCCTATTTTTCTCTTATGTTTGTAGGACAAAACAAACAAACAAACAAACCAAGCCTTAATTCCACTAAGTAGGGTAAGCTACACATGAATCCTACTACGCCAATGCGCTTTGTCATGGACCATATCCTCCTCAATTCCTAGATGGGCTATATCTTTCCTACAAGTTACACACCAAGTCTTTTTCGGTCTTCCTCTACCCCACTTATGTTGACTACTCCCTCTAAAATCTACTTGCCTGACAGACCGCTTCTACTGATCATCTTAACACATGACCTAACCACCTTAAGCATGTTTTTCTTATCTTCTCATCAACAGATGTTACTCCAATCTTTTCACGAATATGCTCATTCCGTATCTTATCTATTCTAGTGTACCCACACATCCATCTTAACATTCACATTTCTGCTACTCTCATCTTTTGCTCATGTGTGTGATTCAATGCCCAACACTCATACCCATAGAGCATCACTGGCCTAATTGCCGTTCTATAGAATTTACCCTTAAGTAGTAAAGGAATTTTGCGGTCACATAATATTTCCGATGCCATTCTCCATTTAGTCCATCCCGCTTGTATCCAATGTGTAATAAAGACAGTGATCACATCTCGAACTATACCACCATTGACATTCTTGAAAATTCAAAAGACACCTTTACCCAAGTTTCAAATTCTATTTTGATCATTTTCAATGTCTAATGGTTATTAATCTGTTCACCAATAAAAGTGATACACAATTTAGCAATATCTAGAACAAGTCTTATGGTCAATTTCCATAACAAATTAGTTTCAGTTGTCTAAGCCATAAATTTCTTGTTGAGCCCTGTCCAAGATTATTAGATATAGCACTTTTTCTAATATGTGTTTGTCCTATTTAGGCTAATTGCTAGTCCAAGTATTCTTATGTTCAATCTAGGGTCACAAGAAGATGTGTCCTAAAACTACTTAGTGCACCAAACAATTTTGTCTCGGAGATTTCCCATCCTACCACAAGGAATATTAGAATTTCTTGCAACAGTTACTCCATGCTATAATACTACAATTTATGGGTCAGTACATCTGGTGGATCTGCCATACAGATATAAAAACTAAATGGACTACACGTATATTTGGCAATGAACAAGACATAAATAGTGGTTACCAGTATGAGTAATCTATTTTTTGACTGTAAATAACGTTCAACAGCAACTCTGGTGGGAAGTAAAGGAGGAATTTGTCTAGTCCTCAGCTGAGCTTCAACAACGGTATCATTGAGTTCACTACATGCCAAAAGACCTTTACATATCAAAGGAAATACTGTAGAAGCATTGAAAGAGAAATGAACTATAAAAATATACTAGTGTGTGCATAGAAATTGTTACAACATTTGCTCTTTTTTCACAACTTTTACTGGCTACTTACAGCAGAGAATTTCAAGCAAAATTGTTCAAGGCATAAGTCACTAGACATGCTAATGCCTGATTCACAATCAGTGAGATCTTAAGGGCTCAAAATGTGCAATGCAAATGTTCATCGAGAAGACAGCTAGACCAGTGGATAGCAAGTGCACTAGACATTAGCATACCAAAAGAAAAAGTATGCCGATGTACCTCACAAATGTTTCTGCACCATTCTTGTGATGTATGAATAGTCACGTGCATGAAATTGTGCTGATGTCGTTTTTCTCTTTCATCAGCGGGCATAGTCAAAGCATAACCAATTGAAGCCGCAACTTCTGTAATGTTCCATGGATTCACCAGTATTGCTCCAGCACCGAGAGACTGTGCTGCACCTGCAAACTAAATGCATATGCCCAAAAAATAGCATTATGTTTCTTGCAAAATATTCTAAATATTGTGATTAAACAACTATATCTAAGAATGCCAGTCCTGCAACTCAAGTCATTTATTTAGTTAGCAATTTAGATCAGCCTTTGCACAATGGTATTACCATTAATAAATGTCCAAAATCTACAATTCTGACTCGATGGGTCTCTGTTACTTCATTCACAGGTATATTTCCATTTGAGAGCAATAAAAATGATAGATCAAGGTCTCTATGGACAGTGACAACAGTGTCCATGGACTGCAGTAGGTAACACCAAAATGGGAATATAAAAATATCTTATCGAAACTTGAATAAATGGCAGGAGTTTTAATTGATTTAGATGCTGCTCCTTTGGCATTCATATTATGATGAATATTAGCTTTACATTTTTATTCTACATATATTTTCCTTTGTTGTTGGGATAAACCTTGCAGATGGATCGTGACCACCTTTTGAACCTTCTAAGCAAATAACTTACATTTTAATCCCCTCCAAAACCTAAATCTCAATTGTAAAGGAACTAATACCTTTTCAGATGCTTCCCATTATACAGTTCCAGTATCATATCCTTCTGACTTAAAAGCTCCAATTTTCCAAAGGACAAAAACGGAATTGTAAGAATTTCATATGACACTAAACGATGCAAATTCTTAATACATCAAACTTCAATTGACCTATGAGAAAGTGGTGTGAGAATGCTTCAGAAAATCATTAAAAATCTTCAAAATACTATATTGAAAACTTGGAAAAGCAGCGAAAGTTATCATCAAATAATTGTTCAACATAACAAAATTGCTTTTTTGGACAATAAGCTGTATTTCATCACAGTTTAGTCTATATTTTGAACAGGAACTTGTATATCTCTTTGTCCCGAATTATGTGATGCATTTGATCTGTTTTCCAGTTGTCTATATTCCAGTTTGTGATGCATTTGGTCTGTTTTCCAGTTAGGCTATATCCCAGTTGTCCAGCACCGATAAAGTTTTGTTCTCCATGGTCTTCACTCTCTAGATCTTCATTTCATTAAACTTAGGTTTATAGAACTACATTCTAAAAGTTCCCCCAAAAAAAAAAACCTAATGAGATCTTCGGTTATGTCAACTGACTCCCAAAAACATCTTTATACCTTACCTAGAGAATGCATACAGAATTTGTAACAAGTGTTATCCTTGATCTAAACAATTCCATAGAGAAGTCCAGCAGTGAGAAAGCATTTCAGAAACTCCAGTCTAACCTTGTTTAAAATTAATAATGGAGATTCAGAGATGTATTATTTGCAAATAGAGATACTGTTATCTACAAAGACTTGGAATTTTATAAGCCACAAAGTCTGTATTGTGCAGATGGCTACAATGTAATTCATATTTTATGTATAAAACTCGAAATTGTTCTACAGATCCTCAGAATATTAGTGACAACAATTCTTTTTCCACAAACATTGAAGAGAGCAAGGTCGTCATCACTAGTTAGTAAATAGTCATTCGTATTTGGACCAGTATGTCTAAAACCAGTTAAACTATAATTTCAACACATATAAAAACTATTTTGCATCATCAAGAACCGAAATTCTGCCATACCAGGCCTCATAAAAGATCATCCTTTTAAGATAATGGGCTTTAGCATTCTGCAAATCCTGGAAGTATGATTACGATTCTTCTTTGACAAAGATTGAAGTGAGCAAAACAACCAATCATTAGTAGTAGGATCTGTATACACTTACAGTATATATACATATAACACATACACATTTTGAGTATACAGAATGCCATCTCTGAAAGCAACCTGTACTTTTAGATGCATATATTCGAAAATGATTGTTCATCATCAAATATGTGAACTGTCATCCAAAATTTGGCATGCGAAGCCTTGTGAATGGTTTTATCATTAATATAGGTCACTGGTATCCAGTCTTTAAGTGCTAGCTATAAAGTCCTAGTGATATAATTGTATGAGGAAAATTAGATAAATAAACATTTTTTGCTACCTCACTAAGAATGAGAACCCCTTTCTTCTCATCTTGGCAGGCCACAAACTCATAGCTCACAAGATTCATCCCATCTCTTAAAGATGTAACCAAAGCCACATCTGAAAAGAAAGTTGATAAGATATAATACAGAATTAAAGAAAATAGACATGTAGAATTAAACTTGACATAGAGTACAACAAGAACATGCAGTATTTGAACAAATGCATCATCATTCATGTTAGTCTGAATCTTATCATGAAGAGTTTGATGAACACCAATGACAAATGCAAAAGCACAAATGCATAATGCTTGCTATATCTGAGATGGAAAGCATGAAAACCATACCAGTAACAGCATATAATGCACATAATGCATTCTGGAAGTCAAGAGATCGATCCTGCAAATAGAGATGATACTTATATCAGTAAGTATGTAAATAATGGTACCAGTTGGAAAAGTTAAAATTGTAGCCAAGTTGAAAGGAACTGAAGAAGGGGATCTAAATTTCATGCATGCCACTGTTAAATGACATACAATTTATATTAACTTTATTTAGACTAACACAAACATGATTTTGATGAATATAATGTTTTTAATGCATCTCACTATACGAACTAAAAATATGATTCATCCATTTATCAATGAAAGTTTATGTTTTTCTCAATATGCAGGACAAGAGTAAATAAAGGTAGATACATCACTTGAATATTTGGACAAGTGTATAAAATGTATTGCTCTTTGACATTTGAAGATTCAATGAATCCTTTCAATAATGAACTCATAAGGAAAGAGTTCCTGTGAAATAACCATCCCTATATTTATTGGGTTTGAAAATTCTTGGTGCAAGCTCAAAACATTCAGGTATAACACAAGACGAATCTTCAATAGTTAACATGTCAATTTAAATTAATATGAAGACAATCTTTTAACACTAAATTTAATTCTTGAGATTAAAAGACAAACCAAATGATGTATTGGAACTGCTGTAAGAGTTCCGAATCTTCCATTAATACGTCCGACGATTTCATGAACTTGACATGTAAGCTTCTGATCTGTCAAAAGTGAAACAATAGATGAACATAAAGCACATAATAGTAGATAGACAGATAGATGGATGAATATATATATAAACAAGTAGACCAAGCCTTATTCCCTCTAAGTAGGGTCGGCTATATATATGTGTGTGTGTGTGTGTGTGGGTGTGTGTTTATATATATATACAGAGAGAGAGAGAGAATATAATCAAAGAGCATGTATGTGCCATGACTTGTTCACTAGTAATACCTTTGGAATTTTAACAGGCCAAGTTAATGAACAAATTCATGGTTTCCTTTGTTCTCAAAAAGGAAATGAAAAGTCGCTTAAAGAAAACAGAGTTTTGGGAAACCTTAGAACATCCCAGAGAAATGTATGTCACACAATTACAATGAAATCAATGGCGTAAACTATTTCTTGTAAGCAGAAGATTCCATACTTCAATGCCCTTGGATAATTTGAAAAGGAAAGTATCTCTATAATATGAAGCTTGTATTCTGAAAAGTACTTGCATTTTTTTTTTTTGCAGCTAGACATTAAGTCAATTGCATCACCAAGATCTTGAACACCGTCGAGACAAACGGCACTTCAGCAGAAAGACATGGAACGATGCTTGGGAGGCATTATGCCCATTTAACAAACATTTTGGAATTCTTGATAAATTGCGTTCAACATTTATAAGTCCAAATGCAATTGAAAGAAAAATACAAAAAATGTTTAGTTGTTTAATATGGGAAAGAAAAAAAGATCACTTTACTTTCTGCTGAGAATTATGATGAATAAAATTTTCAAATAAGAATGAAATCTAGGGAATAAAGATATGTGTATTAACTAGGGAAATATTAGACTCATAAAATGATTTTTCTCAGAATGCATAGCACAAAATTCACCAATTGAAAGACCTAGCTGAAAAAGATGATTATAATACAACAAAAACCACCATAATGGACAGTAGCAGGTATAGTGAGGGGACTTACACTCTGGAACATCTGTCCTTGTTGGAACTGCAATTTGCAATAAAACAACCTTGTCTCGCCAGACTGGGTTTTCTTCAAGGAACTTCTCAAATGCCAAAATCTTTTGAGGAATACCCTTGATCATATCTAGACGATCAACTCCCAACATGACCTGTTCATACAGTGGTCAGCAAAATATTTATGTAACTGGAGGTTCTGAGCGTCTAGGAATCAATGAAGGCTAATGTGCTTCAAGTTACAGAGATGATCTCAAATGTCAGAGATGAATATGTGGTTGGCATGATAAAAGTTTTAATTGGTGCATTAATCAACAGACGAAGACTCAAATTCTCATAGCAAACGGTCTTAGAAGGCAAAATAAGCATTATATTTCTCCTTTAGTTTGTAATGGCAGATATAGTTAAGAAAAAAATCTGGATGAAATGAAGCATTATAGTTCTTCTTTTGATGCCACCACAACCGTAGAACTTAGTTCACGCCCTTCAGCATTATGCTCCCCTGTTATAACTTATAGGAACTTGGGGGACATGCTGCTATAAATCTCTTGAAGCCTAAATCACTAGCTTAAAATACATAGCGCAAGTAATCAGTAGCATACATTTCCCAAGGCTTATATGTTATTCTAGTATTTTGCTGATATTCCATATGGAAAAACACATTGGTCTCATTTGGTTGGCAGGAAAGTAAAGTTGATAAAGGAATATGATTACTCATAATGTTATTCCATGGAAAAATATTCCTTTTTTATGTTTGATACTCTCAAGAATCTTGACAAGAAAATTGTATGAATTCCAGTACCATTGTTTAGTTAGCAAGGAATATATTTCCCAGTTTCATTAGATAGCCGAAATTATGCTCACAAATATGATGTGAATTTTTATTTTTATTTTTTGCATCATAATGCAATATCAAAATTTAGACCAAATTAATAACATTATGACTTTTTTTTTAGTTTCATTTTCCTTCTAATTTTTTGTATCTAATAGAGTAGTTGAGAACAATTTTATTATGTAAGAAAAAAGTTATTCACAAATGTAAATAATAATAATAATAATAATAATAATTCAATTATCATGATTGAAGATGTAAATTGTATATAGCAATAATAAAGAATAACTCCATTCATGAGACCATGACTGAAGAACCAGTTTTAATTCAATATAAGGACAAATTACAACATGTAAAAAAACTACTAAAAGTACTAACTTTTAGTCATTCAACAGATAAATCAAACCAAAATTTGTCATGACTATTAAAAATAATCAATGTAATAAAAAGATTACATATTATACTCATTTATTTTCACAACAGTAATTTAGGCTACAAATTAAAAATTATAAATATGATAAAATAACAAAAGTTAAAAAAAAAAATTCTAACTTGAGATTTGGAAAGCCTCCATATGCTGAAATCATCTATGGTGGATCATGATTTGAGAAGAAAGAAGGATGAATGAGAGAGAATGAGAGAGAATGAGAGAGATGACGACATTAAATATGAGGGTGGTAGATGTTAAGTTGCAGTACGATGATATTGTTGAGTTGCAGTTGAATGGGAGGGAAGTGTAGGGGGTTACGATGTTTACCCTTATTTTAGGATTAATATCCCAAGGAAAGTAAAAAAAAAAATACAAACACGGTATAGGATTTAGAATCCAGGTATTGGGCAACAACTTTCCTTGTTTTGAGGAAAGATTTTATGTTCCCAAATAAGCTAAAAAATGAACTAAACAATAGAATTTAAATTTTAGGAAAAGATTGCTTTTCCTGACAAGAATCCTTGCCAACCAAATGAGGCCATTGAGATTCTTGGATAGGATTTTCTAGGAGTCATATATGACTTACATCATATGATGGCAATACTTATTTACATCATTAACAAATGGTATCTGAAACTTTTCTACCATATTCTAACTGTCTACAGTTTAGTCTTTATTAACTTTTTATATATGACTTACTAAATATTTACTCATTCACTTTGGAACGGACTTAAAAGTACCTTTTCTAAGACTAAATACTACACAATAAACCAGTAATGAAGCAAAAATATTTCTACAAATTAAGATCATAAGTTTTGAGATTCATGTTAAAAGTCACACATTTGACTGATCTCCATAGAATCAGCTTAAAACATTGCAAAACTTGTTCTAGTAAATGATTTAAACACCATGAAGACAGAAGTGAACTTAAATAAACATGTAAATTTAGTAGTGCAATATGGGAGGATGACATGTAGTACTAATTCATTACCATATTCATTTTGCCAGAGTTTTGATATGTTAATTCCGTGTCATGTTTGTCGAGTCCGTTTTTTCAAGCAAAAAGTAGCATAATGTTCAGTTAGTAAAGAAAAGAAAGGTTACTGCAAAATATTAGATAGATTGAAGCATTACTCAGAAACAAAAAAGGTCAATAAAGAAACTAAAGTATTTTTTTAATTCGAACAAGGTGGCTGACACATTTTGCCAAGTTAATAGTCCTTCAAAAGCATTTAACTTGAGTTGCATTTTGACTCCATTGCAGAACTAAATAACTGCAGACTGTTACACAGAAGTTAAAAGCCTAACAGTCTCAAGTCAATACTGATGTCATGCTGATCATGGTGTTTCCGTAACTGGAACATACCTTTCGGCCAGCAAATCTTTCTTTCAGTTCTCTAATGTGATCTTTGACTTCAGGAAGCTCAAGAGCTCGAATAAACCGATTAGAATCTATCCCAATCGGAAACTGTTATTACAATATGACCATAAACAAAAAATTAGTTTTACATGAACTTTATAAAAGGTTAATTAACTATTCCATTTGCATTAACAAAATAAAGCTAGTCCAAGTATGTAGCATACATACCGCGGCCACACGAGTAAGCTTTCCTTGATCCTCTACGCCTTCTGGTGTGCCCTCAAGGCCAAGAATTCGTGTGCAGGCACTAACAAAAGACAGATGTCTTGCATAATCATAAGTATGGAAGCTGAGATGTAATATTGAAAGAGAAAAACTGGTATGTGTCAGGATATGCCTTATAGAAAAGAATGAAGAACTAACTAGAAATGTAGCAATGTTGCCTTCTAAGCACATACATTATGAGCATTGAAATATTAATGAAGACTATGCTTTTTGAAAAACTCTCCCAATTCATTACTATGAAGGTAACATTAAGTAACAGCACAATACAATTTTAAGTCATGGCTTCTGCTTGAAGAATTTGGCATGAATGTTATCAGTATCTCTATCCGATTTAGGTAAATGCACTCAGTAACCGAAAGTAACTTTGCAAGTACCTAAGATATTTCACTGAAGACAATCTGTTATAATTATATCAATGGACTACGTATCATCAAATTGCCTATTGAAAGGTAAGCAAAAACAAGCTATAGCAGTGTTAACACTTCCAAGCTTTAATATCATGTACAATTAACCTCTCCACTGGCAACAGGTCATAATCGTTGGTGCTCAGTTGACCTGCTACCCTTCCCAAGTATGCATTAACGACAACAGTAGATAAATATTGTGATTCCTAGCAGTTGAACTTTTACAAGGGAAAGTTTCAAATACTTTTCCAGCATCATTGACAACACACTGAGTAGCAAGGAAATAATATGATTTCCTAGGTAGTCTTCCTGAGCATTAGATACAATAGAATTTTTGTTAAAATACATCCTAGTCATTGTTTGTGCACTTGTCTTATAAAACATCACTTAACAGTCGTGCTAAACTTGATCACTAAAATTTAAGGTTTTCAAAGGATCCTGCTTTTGTCATTCAACCATGGAATTGGTAATGCAGAAATCAAATTGACATAATCAATCAAAAGCCATGTCAGACAGAGATTTCATCATCACGAGTCAGCCTTGGATTTCTCAGTCGAAGTTAAGAAATATAGATACACGTATAGTCAATTATCAGTCTAGCTGAATGTTCATGACTTGCAATTTCAAGTCAAGAAATAAGAAGAAATCTAATGATAACTACTTTTTTAACAACCATGTCTGGGGAAAATAAATCCTACAATATACTTCCCAAGATACTAAACCTAGAAACTTTTGCCGAGATGTATCTTGAACTTGCACTCTAAAATTGAGAATGATTTTTCCAGAGTTGTAGGTTATTCTTTTTACTAGTTTAAGAGCATAGGTCAATTTGTTTCTTTAAAATTTTTGTAGCCCAAACTTTTGTTTTCCAAAGCCAAAAAGTCATCCAGTTATGTAAACAACAAAATTTTGTTAAGAAAACACCTTTAGGTGGTTTGCCAAGCTAGCACTCCTGAAGTCAAAAGATCATAATTACTTATGTAAGAAATGAGGATAGCTCTCCTTCAAACAAAATAACACTTTATTCTAGCCAGTTTCACTGAGATTTAATCACTCAATCATCAAACAATAATATAGATTATAATAAATAACATTATACTGTTGGATCATGATATGTTGATATAACCATTGAAAGCTCTTTGTATTAAAGTTCCGACATTGCAACAATTTGACTTCAGTCACAAAATAGTAAAAAATGTTATGAAGCTTTGTAGCAAACAAAATCTCTTTCAGAAGAGTCTTTCTGCTTAGATGGTTAAAAAGATGAAATCTTAACATCCCTCAACATACAGAGTAAGGAAAGACCTAACTACACTACTGGTGATCCAAAGCTCTTCCAAAATGCTTACATAAAATTAAAAATGTGGGTTCCATAATGCCAATAATCATGAAGCTACATTTCCCCATTAATTTGACTATTATCATTAGCAAAGCTGGCTTCTCTCAGTTTGAGGAATGGGATAGGCCAGTGCCACTATGAAAGCAACTTACAGGAAAAAAAATTAAACAAACTGGGAACTAGATAAATGATGGCGAAAGTCCTTCATACTACCACATCTATTTACAATTGATAGAGATTTCAAAAAATATCTCCATGTATATCTATCTAAGCAGCAATGCTGTTGGATCTTGCAAAAATCAATTTGAACCCGAGCTAAAATATTGCAACATATTTTCAGTAAGAAAAATGGTAAGTAAAAGCGAGGTTAATCCAATATGCAACACTTGTTTGTTCTCTACAAATTAGTGGCATATAACCAACTGTTTGTGCTATCTGAATGCCGCTTAAGTTTAGCTGCACTATTAACAAATGCTTTTCTTTAACCCAAGTACTAGGTTACTGCAGATGGCTATTCCACTACACATTTTACATCTATCCTTGTCTAGTTACTGTTCCTAGACATGCAGACAGTTCTCAATATGAACCTTGATGAAAATTTCAATCCATAAGTATCTCAGAAAATTTAGAAACTAAAGCATGACAACATTGATCAGGCTGTGATCTAAAGCAGAAGAGATTTACCCAACCAAATCCGCAGCAAGAACAGATCTCAGCAGTTCTGATCTAGATGGCAATGTCCGGTGAATTTCGGAGGAAGGGAAAGGTGTGTGGAGAAACCAGCCTACTTTCATTTCAATGTTATACTCTTTCTCAGGCATTTTGGAAGAAACATAAGATGATAATCATGGCACCATACAACATCACCATCCTCATAATGCTCATTCACAACATCTGCAAACATCTGATTTGCTTTCTTATATGCTGAAAACTGAGACTGGAAGCTACGGGTCGTTGCCAGGCGGTCTTCTTGTGGAAGACCAAGGTAATGGAAAAGAGGCCATAATATGTTGTTACAGTAGCCATTGTAGTACTGATGAACAACCTCTTCATCGAGGAAAACAGGAATACATCTCTGCAGTCAGTAGCAAATTTGAGCACAGAAAATCAGTCAGTGTTGAATATAATGAACCAAAATACAGAAAATATTTTGAACCCATAGCCATTTTCAAACTTTTCATATTACATGTAATAAAATATAAACAACAATGATAAAGAAGACTTTCAGAAGGGACCAGCGGTTATGAACCTTTTCAGCTAAAGCTTTAGTCAGTGATCTCTGACCAACTTCATCGGGTACATTTACCCCTGCCCATACCCAATCCATCTGGTTTCAAATTCATTAACACCTTCATAAAGATATCAAAACATTAATCATAGTGTCACATCGAGGATAAGAATCCCGTGCACAAGTTAAAGAAATCAAAGAGCATATTTTTCATCAAAAGCTGCAGATATGCTATCCAATTGACATATCCCTTTTTTGTAGAATATTGCTCCATTAATTTTCTGAAAATTGTCAGCTCTGGAGAGAACAGATAATTATTTCATGGTACTTACCCAATAGAGCAGTAACTAGGCCTCCTGCGCTTATTTCCAGCTGCCATGAGTCCTCACCCTTCCTGACTGCAGCTACAGGTAGCCGGTTGGCAACAACTAACAAGCGCTGTTTAGAGGGCCGCCCATCTTGTTTCTCATAGCCATCATAGAGAGTTCTTGCTTCTGCAATCCCTTCCCAGAGTTCTTCCTCACGACCCCTTTTATCAGAATCAGATAAATATAGGTTATTCCTGTTTCCAAAAATATCGGACTCCCTGTCTTATTTCATAGCATCTCTAACATCCTCATTTGAATGGTAAGATCTGTTGGATCTTCTAAGTTCTCGTTCTCTCAAAAGTCTTTCCAATCTTGTTGTGGGTATAGCCGGATTATAGTCATACATTTTTCCAGGCATGTTTGCGCTTTGAATATCATCCTGCAGCAGACATTGTAACAACTCATAGAAATGCATATTCTTGTTTATATCAATATGATTCTCCATGGAATTCAATGACGGTCTCTACCACAGTTCCAAGGAATTTCTCGCTAATATACAACGTAAATTCTATGAGCTACACCATTCCTATTTTTTCAACTGATCAGAATATTTTGAAATTTAGAGGAAAAGGAAACAAAAACAAATATAGTAAAAGATTGATCTGACAACCTAACAAAAAATGGGAAAATAAAAAAGCAATTTATGATCACAATAACGCTCTATTATTTGAAATGCATGAGTGGAAGGTTCATGAGAGCAAGGTAATGAATATAAATTTATGTTCTTAAGGTTAGACAGTACATAATCGAAGTCAAGGTTTATATTTCAAAAACTACGAATTCAAATGTAACATCCTAAGAGTAGGTTTTTGCCTAAGCTATTTGAATTTTAATATACATTGAAACTGTTCAAAGCTTGGGATATATAAGTGCATGCTAAACAAATAATTTTGTTTTGTGCATGATCCAGTGCTGAGGCAACAACAATTTATTCTATTGGTTATGGGGAAATAAATGCCCTTCTCAAAGTAATTCTACTAGAATGGAGATGAATGGAGATGAATGTCATGTGACTGAATATTACTGATGAAAATTTTGAATATCTATCTAAAATTTAAGCAGCAACAAAACAATTACTTTATTTTTACATTTATCAAAAGTGACTTCCTTCTTCATTGTAACTTAAGAGAAAGGCAAAAAAACAAGTTGCCCCAAGGTCTGAAAAAGTAAATAAATATAACAATTTCTGCCGGTTACCCATTCTTTGAATTGGGAAAACACACAAAAAAAAAAAAACTAATGCATTTCACTTCTTAGAGTAGTTCTTGCTAGTCATTCCGCAATACTGAGCATAGCCGTTGGATCATCCATAAAGCAGGGTCCCCTATTTTGTGGATAATCCAACGATTGTTGCTAGTCACTTTGCAATGCGTTGTGTCAGTGACTACAAAAGATTTTCCCTCTTCTTGTACTCCCAAAGTGAATGTGAAAATTAGCCTCCACAACATAGTTGAACAGAATCATAAAAAGCTAAAACAACATAGATTGATATTAGAAGAAATGTATAATGTGGAAAGAATTGAGGTACCAAAAGGTCTTGTCAATCTACATTATAAGATAAATACACTTGTAGTATGCGAACTGTACTCTGGTTGAGTCTACCCCAGACATACACTTGCAGTATGTGAACTGTACTCTGGTTGAGTCTACCCCAGACTAAAATAGCAAGATTGGTTATCCTCCATTATGGAATCAATTTCAGTAGATTTACTTGAACATGTTTTAACAGCAAACCCATTGTAGACAAATGAGTACCTTTTATAACCATGATTTTTGTCAAATCTGTTGAAATTTAATGAGCCATATGTAGTAAAAATAATAAATAAATTACTCATGAACTTTAATTACCATTAAATTTACCATAGGTAGAAACTGTTACAGTATATATGTTTGTGTACAACTATAACTACATCATGGATATACTTTGTCAAATCCATCACTTACTGTCATAAAGCAAATGCTCACAATAATCATTCAAGAAAATCAAGAATTCATTCAGAATCAGAGGAAAAAATTAGTATAAAACAATCTTGAAATTCATGGAATCTTTCCTTTTTTTTTTCTTTTTTTTTTTTTTTTTCTGGTTTGGTGGGCTAATTGATGAAAGATTCTGCGACCCTTTTAAGCATTAACAATTTTTCCAAAACCCACCAAGAAAATCAAGAAACATAACCCAAAAGAAAAAGGGAACTTACAAAATTTTTATCCAGAATGCCGTTTTCTTTAGATGATTCTGGACTCATCTTCCACGATTGTATTCAAGACGAACCCAACCTTTTTTTAAGGTTTCTGAACAATAACAAGAGTCCATACTCCATATAAAACGAGAAGGCAAGTCAAGTGGGCTTTCGATAAATAAGGATATTTTGGGTGGCTGTGATGAGAAATAATGGAAACAAGAAAATAAAAAGATATCTCTCCCAAATATATAGATGAAGATTTATCTGTCAATACCATATATGATTAGGAGAGAGAGAAATTTACACATAGAAAGTGTGGTTTTTTGAGTGATACAAATCAGCACTGAAAATGAATCTTTGGGAAAAGAGTTCACAAATGTGATATGATAGAGAGATTACGATAGCACACAGCTTTTTAGCCATGCAGAGGCTGGGTGTGAGACAGATGATGATGCTGTTGAGACCGTGAGTGAGTGTATGGTTAGTTGGCAATGAGCCCAAAAAGTTAATTTTCATTTCGAATTCTGGTATACACTCCTGGTATATTTTGGTAACATTTCAAAATTATTTTTTTTTATTTTGGAAAGTAGTTGCCTGAGGCATACAATTTTTTTTATCTTACTGTGCATCAAAATTTTGTCTCAGATTTTATATGAATACTCACATTTTATATGAATATCACGTCTATTGGGATATAGTAATTTATCTATTTATACTATATATATGTTATATATATATATAAAGTATGAGAGAGTTTTGATGTCCGTCATTTTATGATTTGTCAAATTTATTCTCCTGACCCCTTTATTATCTTTTTATTAACACCCTTAACTTCCATCCCATAACTCTCTTCCTATATTATTCTTTTAATTTTCTTTATTTGTTTTTTTTTTATTTTTTTGAAATTTTTGTGCAATTTTTTCTTTTATTCTTTTAATTTGTTTTATTTGTTCTCTTTTTGTTTTTTTTGGAAATTTTGTGCAATTTTTTCTTTTCAATTGCACACTTATAGGGTGTCTTTCCTACTAATATATATAAAGTGTAAGGGAGAGTTTTGGTATCTGTCATTTTATGATATACCAAAATTATCCACTCCACTCTCTTTAATTGTATTATCTTTTACCCAATTAATTACCTATAACATCTTTATACAACTCACTTCTCACATTTCACTCTCTATTTCCTAAATTAAAAATTATCTTTTTAATTTTTTGTTAGCATTTCGATAACCTATCCTTTTTTTCTTTTCGAAATTGTGAGTATTTTTCTTTTAAATTGCACACCCACAGGGTGTGTTTTTCTACCAGTACTTACAAGATTAGAACATAACTGACAAATATTTAAAATATGAGACAAGAAATTAACATACATAGCGAGACAGAAGATTCGAAGTGGATGACAATTTCATGCTGTTAGCTTTTACCCGTATCTCTTTAGTCTCCTTTACATTATTTTCATATTCAATTCCAACATTAGTTATTTATATATTTACCTTATTGTCATACTCAATTTCAACTTTAGTAGCTTATCTATTCGAGTAGTCCCTTTCTTTTAAGGTAAATGTTATTGTCACATCAACTATTATTAATGTTATTGCAAAAAGTATTGAAATGGCGAAATTACAATAGTTATCCTAGTTCTTCGTAATAATTAATAAAAAAAATATTTTAGTCATTTCATTACCTTTTTGTCGTAGCATCAACAAGCATTGTTTAGTCATAACATTTATCATTTTTTAATACTCAACTCTAACTTTAGTCCCTTATATACTCCCTTTGATATATTTAGTCAATTATTAATTAACTTTGTGGCAATACATAACTAATCATGTCTATTAGATTAATTTATGGGATGTTTTACCATTTGTGATGGAACTATTCCGTTGTATTTAAAACACAATAAGATAGTTTCCTAAAGAAACCACAGAATTTTCGTTAGTTATAATCGTTGACATCTTTGAAATTGTTTATAGTGCCCTAATAGGAACTTATGAGGCACAAGGCAATAAAATTAGGATATATATTACATATTGCAATGAAATTATTTTATGATGATTTGAACCAATATGCAATCTTTTGCACTAATCCACTTGTAATATTGTGATTATAGTAGATTTATTACTCAGTATTGTAAGTAATTTTCATTTGTTATTTATTGAACCTATAAGTATAGAAGCATGATAGGTGATTTACTAGAGCGCTTTCTTTCAATTCATAAGGGACTTCAACAAATTTTAAATGTGTCAAACATCATTAAACTAACGAATAAGGTTAACTATTCTCAAATTACCACAAAATTAAGCTAGGAGTTAAGATTGTTTTAGATGTTTCTGTGCATGTTTTATTTATTTATTGAGTCTAAAGTATTCTGATAGTTTTATGTGTTTTTTGGTTGTTTTTGTAAGAAAATGGATGAAAAGAAGATTGAAGAGGAAGAAGAAAGTGGAACTAGAAGATCAAGCAAAGATGTAACGCAGTGTCGTGGCATTCTTGTGGAATGTATTTGGCAGTGCCATGAAGTTCTTCACTAAAATTGGATAAAATTTGAGTACAAAGTGTCGTAACATTTTGGCAATAAGAAAATCTAGCCCTACAACATTATGACTTTTTTAGAAGTAGGGCAGTTTTGTTGGTGTGAGTTTATTATCTTTGGACCCCAGTTGCAGGTTGCAAGCCCATTTGCAGTATTCTCTACCTATAACTCCTCCAAATCCTAAGGGACTAAATGTTTCAACTAAATTAGAGAAGGGACTAAAGTTGAAATCTAGTATAAACGATAAAAGATAAAGCATTAAACGTGTCAACTTAGATCAAATAAGAGACTAAATTAAACTAATTAGAAAGATAAGGGGATCAAAACTGTCCTTTTCCAATTATTTTCTATTAGGCTAGGGAAATGTTGAGAGGGCGGTGACAAATTGTGTTAAAGGTATAAATGTGATCATATATCATCTTTATTCAGAGGACCCTAAGTTCGAACATATTTATATCATGTTTGCATGTTTGGGACCTTGAGTTAGAACATTAAAGGTATGCCTCGTTACCAATTTACTAAAGAGCATTAGAAGATGAATCAAAATACTAAAAACTCAAAAAGTAAATCGAGCACTGCTCTATAAACTTCGCTCAAGATGGGTTTCCTAACCAATCAACCAAAGGTTTTGGTATATTTGGTTTAGCTTTTACATTAGGTAATTTTTTTTTTCGTGGTGAATCTTTTGTTAATTACACATCCACCCAAGGATCAGTTCAAAAATATATCTTTAAAAGTGGTCAAATGATAACAAATGACAGATCTATTCAATTCAAATATCATCTCTAGTGACATGCAATTACTTAAATAGTTTGTTTCATGAAAGTCAAATTCAAATGTGTATAAGAGAGGAAAGATGTTATGTGTATGGAGAGGATTATATACATTTATATAAATAATATGAGAAGAATTACAAGAAGGGAGCTGTTGAACCCCAGTTATGTTAATCATGTTTTGATGATGACCAAATCGCACTAATGGTTTGAAAACAAGTGTGCAGAAAAACAGGTAGGTTCGGACGCAAATGATCGTCCGAACAAAACAACCAAAAGACTCCACAGAAGAAAATGACTATCTAAAAGACAGATTTTCGGACAATGGTAAATCTCGTCCGATACAAAGAATTTTAAGCAAGTCTCGGACAAAGAACAACTTCCGATCATATTTCCAGAAGACTTTGCTTCGATTGGACGCAGGTTCGGACGCATCTTCGGACGTCTGAATGAATACCCTCAGAGAACGGACGCAGCGTCGAACACAGGGTTTAGCAGCGGCCGTCCGAACGGTCCAACGGCTAGTTTGTTCGGACGCACACTTGCTACATCGGCCGTCCGAAAGGTCCAACGGTTAGTTTTTCAGTAAACAGAAAATAGCCGTTGGAAAGTTGTTGGAAGCAGATTTTTGGCAATTATAAATACCCCTAAGACTGAATTAATTACAGAGAGACTTCTACATTGATTACAAGTAATGCTTGAGCTATTTGGGAGAAATAGTGAGTACAACTGTTGTAATAGTGTAGGTAGTTTTGTGAAAAGAGGTTAGAAGTGTAAGAGTTCTTCAAGCGTAAGAGTGGAGAGATAACAATTGTAACAAATGGAGGTTGTGAGTGTAAAACTCTTGACGCTCAACTAAAGGAAATTAGTGTGAGCAAGAGTGATCCTCATTTGTGTACAAGAGGTTATTGTCTCACCTACTTTGAAGAGACTTTTAGTGGCTAAACTTCAAGTTGTGAACTTGGTAGTTGCCTTGTAAGAAGCTCTTTGTAGTTGTAAGCTCCAAGCTTGAGAAGCTTGGGAGTTTGGTTTGATTCTCTTAATTTCAATATTCTTATTTGTTCTTTAAGTTTAAATTGTTGAATATCTATTGTATTCATTTGTGCTTAAGCTTTTATTTGATGCATAAAGTTTGAATTTCTATTAAGAACATAAAGAGGTTTGTTTTAGAAACAACCTAATTCACCCCCCTCTTAGGTTGCTTTTTGGACCAACAGGAGCTACGTCTAGTTAAACTTGGAGATGGAAGTCTTCCACAAAGTACCGGCAAAAGACCAAGAAACCTTATTAAGTTATAGAAATTTGGAGAGAATATCAAAACAAAAAAATGATTCAATTTCGTGCCATTATTATGTGATATTACACGTGTGAAGTTTCACTATTATAGCATCCGAACCACAATTTCAAGAATTGAAATTGCAATGGTTCGGTACCGATCCTTTGCACTGCTCAAAGCTCTCGGCTAAGTAGCAGGAGCAACTTTTAATTTATTATGAGCCCAAACGATGGCAATTTTAAATATCGTTTTGGCGACATGGCCGAGTGGTAAGGCGGGGGACTCCAAAGTCATGAAATATTTCAATTTATATATTTTTTTTAAATGGATTTACCTGGACCAATACATGATTTCCATTTCTAGGAATGTTTTATAAATTTCTTTCCATTATTATCCATTCCAAATTTCAATAAAAAATTCCAATTGAAATTAATTTATATTGAAAGTTTAAAATTTATATTTTGTGTGGAAAAGGAAAATTAATTACAAGATTACTTGTCAAAACTAATTCACGTAACAAAATTTTCATAAATTACCCACCCCTTAATTTTTAAATACCTAGTCAAATTTTATTAATTATGATAGATCAAATAGTGAAAAATAAGTGGTTTTGTTACTTTATCAATCTATATAGATGTATTGTATGCAAAAATGTAATGGTGAGAGGGTATATCTAGTTAAAAAAGAACCATCTTGTTTTTTTTAAAAAAATTAATTTTTCGCTTTTAAATAACTAAAGTAATGTTGTATTATTATCATTCTTTTATGCAGAATTATTGTTTTTTCACCCAAAATTCCATTATTTACTTCTTTTACGATATTAGAAGTCGCTATCTTCTAAATTTTGATTTAAAAACATAAAAAATCAACTTTCCTCACAATATTCAAGTCTTTGCTAGATTTATTACTCAAAAGTTTTAAGAATTTTGGCCAAACAAACATACCAATCAATTCAGACAAACAATATTTGCACACTTTTTTTGAGCTTCTTAGCCGCCCCCTATCCCTTTTTAACAAGTAAAATGACTAAAAATCTTTCATCCACATTACTCCATTTTTATATATCTAACTAGATGATAACTCACAAAGTTGCATACAAATTATTTTTAGTATTTTTCTAAATTGTTTGAAAAAATAATAAAAATAATTAGGGTAAAATACAGTATACATCCCTCAACTAAAAGTTAGTACCTCATTGCTCCCTTGATCTTCTAATTGAGTTAATCTCCCTCTTGAAATTTAAACTAGTATCAAATTGCTTCAATAGTTATAAAGACGTCTATTAACAGATGTACCATATGCGCATGTGATGCATTGAGGCAAAAAGTTAATGGATTAATTTGCCCTAACTAATGCCATGCCTCTTCTTTGCCTTCTATTTGCGCTTCTCAACTTTAACAGCATCTCTCTTAGTAAAAATCAAACTAATACCCATCTTCTTCTCAAATTTATTTGGAATAAAGCTGGTGAAATTATATATATATATGTAAAACTTTGAGAATGAATCAAATTATATGCAAGGGACCAAGTAAATATTTTACTTTCCAGATCCGCATGGCTTCTTTCAAGATAGAACAAAAGGAAAATTTTGGTTAAGTCTATTTCGGTGGATCAAAGGTTAAGATATCTCAAAAAAGAGATTTATATTTTGTTTTCTACATGAGATCAAAGGTTTTTTTTTTGGCTAAATATGTTATTTTTGTTGTCTTCTCGAGAAACCAAATTCGAGAACCAATTACTAGAGTTACTCTATTGGTTTTTTTTTTTTTTTTTTTTTTTTATAAGTATAAATTTCTGAAATTAAGATATTAAGATATCTCAAGAAGGGAGATTGTTATTGGTTACAAATTGAAGATTGAAACATGAGTTTTTTTTTTAATGCATATTATTTTGGTTATTGCAACATTTAGAAGTAAAGGATTTTATAGGAACAAGGGTTGAAAGATGTAGAAGTCATATATTCCTAAATTCAATAGCTTATGGGTGATAGGTTGGTCTTTTGGCTATGCAACTTTAATTGAGTTAGAGGCTGTCCATTGCTTTAGATTGATGTGACATCAATTAAAAATTCTAGGGGGACATTGGTACAATTAAGAGTTCAATGGGCAATATGCTTATGAGGTATACTATTAGTTTAGGGGGATTTGTTATTTTTAGCTAAATAATAACATATAATTGAGTTTTAAAAGTTAACAAAAATATAGTTGATTTTCTTTACATTTTATCTAAAAAAATTCCAATAACATAGCAAATTTTTAAAAATTTGTAAGAAAATATGGGTTAGATTATAAACGGGTGCGTAAATAAGGTAAATCCAAATTTCTTGGCTCAAGTTTTTCCTCAACTGTCTATGCCACTTAGGAAAAAGAAATTTGATTGAAAATATTGTCTAACCTTAATTAAATATCATATGCTAATTCTAATATTTACAAATCAAGTTATTTTATGTGGTAAAAATTATTTGTAAACAAATATATCACTCATTTTTTTCTTTGTAAGGATCAATATACAACAAAAATAAATATCATGTATCTTTAGAAAAACCAAAATAAATGTCCTGTGCAATAATGCAGAGGTTCATATTGTAATTTCTAAAATAACATAGTACATTTTTAAAAGTTGTCCAAAAATATGGAAGTATAGTTATAAACCATTGCATAAACCCAATAAAATTAGGTGTTAGTGTAGGCTTTGTTGGTCCCAAAGCAATCTAAGAGGGGTAATTAGGTTTCTAAAAAATACTTTTAGAAATATTAATCTTATTAAGATTTTTCAATTAAAAATTGATATAATAGAATCAATGAAACAGTGAAGTAAGAAAGAAAGGAAATTAAATAGCCAATACTTCCAAGCTAACAAGCTTGAAGTATAAAATCACTAGAATGCTTCACACACTTGGTGAGTCAATAATCTTTACAAAGTAGGAAAATTCTTGCTCACACTAAAACTCTTTTAGTTCAGCCAAGAATTTTACTTACAACCACACTTTCGTACAAGATTATTACTCCACTCAAAATTGGATTGCATTCTAAACTGAACACTAATACAATAAAGCACTATAGCCAATTTGTACTAAAATTGCTCTTTTCTAAGGCTCGTATTCAATGTATTAGATCATTTTTACAGAATATCAAAGTAACAGTTATTTATAGGAGCAATAAATGGTGGTTGCAACTACTTTCTAACGGCTAAATAATAAATGCACAAAAAGTAGCCGTTGGGGTTTCGGACGTCCGAGATAAGTAGGATGCGTCCGACACAGCGTCCGATCTCCATGCAGTTGGTGAAGAACTTCGTTCGGACGTCCGTGCACGAGTCCGTTCCATCGTCCGAATGGAGCTTCGGACGGTCATGTTCGTCCGAAAGAGAATTCGTTCCGATAGTTGTGTGCGTCCGTTGGAGAAGCAGTAAGATCTTTGCTTTCTGCCTATTGGTTCGGACGGTGGAATGCGTCCGAGAAGCTTGACATAGTTCGGATGGTGCAATGCGTCCGAACACCCTGTCTCCAGCAGAACAAGTAACAGACCTGCAAAACTTGTTTACAGAGTTAAGTGCTTATGTCATCATTAAAATAAGGTTTGGAAAACATCAGGCTTGAGGTCTTCATTTTCCTCCCCATTTGGGGAAGATTTTCCTAGTTTCGATATAATAAAAGAGTATAGTTTGTTTGTAATTCTTAAAAACTGCTTGCAAACTCTTAGCATAAGATTTCTATTTTATGTTTATGTCATTTAGATTAATGTTAATTTAGTGTAGTTTAGTTTTATTGCTTCCATCTAATTGCTTACTTTACATGATTTTTCAATGTAATTACTAGATTAGTTCATGAATTTTCTTAAAAAATGCTTTCTTAGTGGCAATTTGTAGTTTAGATTAGTTAATCACGATAGATTAGTTTATGGACTTCTCATATAATTGCTTTCTTTACTTGTTTACTTAGTTTAATGGGTATATAGTTAATGGATTTTCCTTAATTATTCTTTCTTAGTGTAATTTGTAGTTTAGGTTAGTACATTGCTTTCTAAAATTAGTTCTTTTTACATTTTTTCTTAGAATACTTTATTGGCTTTCTTTAATTATGCTTCCTTGGTGTTAATGAGTAGTTAGATTAGTAAATTGTTTCTTAAAAATGCTTTCAATTTTACTTACTTTCTTTAATTGGCTTCTTAAAAATGCTTTCTTTGGAATTAATGTTCACTTTTAATTTGCTTTTCTATTATTTAAATTGCTTTCTTAGCCTCCTAAATTCTAGTTTTAGATAAAACTCTCTCTAAATCTATCACTTCAACTAATAATCTAACTAGATAATCAGTAATTACTGACAATCCTTATGGGTACAACCCTTACTTCCACTTGCTACTAGTTGACAATCGTATACTTGAAGAATGCCACCTAGTTAGTAGTAGGATTTAGGTGTTTATATATGATATAGCTAGATGTTTTCAACTACGCATCAGCGGTCATCAAGCCATTCAAGACTTTAAGACCTTGACACCGCGGTGACGGATTCCATAGCATAAACTTCATCATTGGAATACCCAGTAGCTCAAAGACTCTGGTCAATATAAGCTCCACACCATGGTGCCAAAATCAAAGAAGAAAATCTCGTCACCACAACTCGGAGAAAGATTTTGGGCAAAGAGAATGTTCCATGTTCAGAGTGCGTTGCGAAAATTCAAATAATCCTAAAGTGTACACTTAGAAACACATAGTAGATAGTGTTGTAGTTTTGGTTTTGGCAAGAATATATAAGGTTTCTTTAGGAGTAGAAGAACTTTACCTTATTTAGCAATCTTTGTGGCATTTACTCTTCTTCTTCTTCAATTTCCAGCATTTTACTCTTTAAATATACTCTCTTTGGTAGATAAATATTTCCTATATTTATGCTCATTTACATTTCTTACATTATGAATAGCGTGTTTATGATAATATTATTTTTATTTCTTACCTTTGTAGTAGTTACAGCTTACCTTTATATTGTTTTGTTTTGTACTTCTTTAAGCATGTGTAGCTAAACTACTAGAGGATTGGCCTACAAAAATGTGAACTTTGTATATTTATGGGTGAATCAAGTGGGCAGACTAGTAAATGGTGGACATTAAAGTTGTAGTAAATGTTTTGCAATGACAGTGAGAGGGAAAGGTAGCACCTTTGAGCCATATTTGTAGTCTAGAAATTAACACAGCATACGATCGTTGAGTGCTAATTCTTAGACTACTTTGCTATTGGGCCAAGACACTAGCTTCTTTAATTATTTCCTAGAACTCCATGCGTAGATTAGACTAGAACTATGAGCCGGGCCAAGGAATTGGTTCGTAGTCGGGAAGGAATCTCATTTGTATTCGTTGAATGTCATCTCACCAGAAGACCCCACCTAGTAAAGGAATCATAGCCATAGCCCAATCCCTTTTGTTTAGCATCTTAATTGGTTGTCTAGATAGTACTCATATCTTAGGAATCCTAGTAATTATCAAGCCATCTTCGTGGGAATGATACCCCTAACCACTAACTACTAATCTACCTCGTATACTTGCGGGAGTGCAAATTGTAGTCTAAGTGAGTTAGGTAGATTTTATTACTTGAGAGTGTACAATTGAAAATAGATGCTTAGTTTATACCACATTAAGTTTTCGAGACTGTTGCTGGGGATGGTAAATGGTGATATTAGGTGCAATAGGAAGAGCATTGTGCTAATCAAGATTTTCTATTTGTTTTACTCCCCCCATCACATTTTCTTTGGCATAGTCAAACTTTCACACAATTTAAGAAGCGTTGATATTTGACCAACTAGTAAAATACCTTTTCCATAACTTTTCGTCATTTTAAATTCAAAATTTGTTGGATGATTTTAGAGTTTCAAAATTTGAGATGCTTATTGTGAGAGTATTAATGATGAAGCATGACTTTAATGCTATTGGTTTGGGACTTGCATGAAGGGTAAAATAGGTAAAATGACCTTTATATATTTGCCATTTTAAGGAATGACAAATAATTTGGGACAAATCAAAATAGAAAGAGTGACGTATAAAATGGGACAAAGGAAGTAGTAGTTAACCTTTATTCTAATAGTGTTGAAATAGCTTATCTCATTATTCTACCTTTGCATTTTGTATCTTCGATTGGGAATTTGATTTGTTCTCTTGTTGTGACTTTTGTAGTGTATGGTCCTAGGGAAAGAGGTTTTATTTTCACCCCTTAACCTAAAACTGAGAGGACATTAAGGAAGATTTTCAAGGATAAACGATTGCGACAAATACAAGGAGAATTCACAATGGTGGATGACCAAAATGAACTAAGGATCGAGGATGAGAACAATAGGCATAATGATCAAGAAGAAAGAATAGGTAATAATAGAGTAGAAGGAAACGGTAATGGTGGAAATGCGATGAACAGTAATGGAAGGCCATTAAGGGACTATGTCATGCCAAACTTTGATGTGCTAATTCTACCAAAGTGAGGATGCCAATAAATGCCACCTACTTTGTGATAAAACTAGTGATTATACAAATACTTCAAGCTTATGCCATGTTTAGAGGGGGTGTCAGTGAGGATCCTCACACTCACCTGTTGAACTTCGAGGAGGTCCTAGACACATTCAAATTCAATATAGTTCACCAAGTATTTCCTACCATCAAGAACGGCAAGATTAAGGAATGAGAAAACTTCTTTCAAGCAAGATACTAGAGAGGGGTATTGGAGAGGCATGGGAAAGGTTTAGAGAATTGTTTCATTGGTTCCCATACCACAACATCCTATTGCTATTATAATTCCAAACTTTCTACAATGGTCTTTACTAATAAACCAAGATGATTGTGGATGTGTCGGCAGGAGGGTCATTGTCATTCAAGACACTAGAGGAAGCACAAAGACTACTCAATATTATGGCCTCAAACTGCTCCATCATGTTCTAGATGTGTAACAGCTATAGTCCTAACCTTTGGATCCTCCTCAAGGCCAAAGAGAGGTCCTACAACTTGATCATAATGATGCATTGTTGGCTCAAAAAAAGCATGATGTCAATTATGATACCCAATCTCACAAGGGTGTTTGAGAATATTGGGAAGGTTAATGCCATATCAATTCAACCTGCAATGCCCTTGGTGTGTGACCTTTGTTTGAGTAATTAACCGTAAGGACACTATACATGGGTAATGCGCAAGCAAATTATGTAAGCAACCAAGCCTTATCATCTAGAAACCCAACCAAACCACTATGGACACACCTATAACTCATCACAGAGGAACCATTCTAACTTCTCAAAGGGTGGTCAAGCTTCCCACAACAATCATTCATCCAACTACAATAATCATCAAGCCTTTTCCTTTAGACCATACCAACCTCTACGTCAAAGGCCGACGAAGCTAAATTTCAATATTCTCAACCAAGATCCTCATATCAACCTAGCTCTTCAAATCAAAATCAACCATCTCAGATCCCACCTTTCTGAAGAGAGCCGGAGGATATTTATGCTCAATTAGCAGAGACTAGAAGGGAACTTGAAATGGTGGACAAGAGGGAAAATAAGACAACTAGGGGGAAAGTGAGGCAACTAGAAGGGAACTTGAAGTGGTGGACAAGAGGGAAAATAAGACAACTAGGGGGAAAGTGAGGCAACTAGAAGGGAAAATGAAGCACTTAGGAGGGAACACAAGGCCTTTGCATGAAATCAAGGTTCTTTCCCAAGGAATTTTGAGACAAAAGATGTGTGTGGGACAAGTAGCTGTGCACGTGGTCGAGAGATCGAGTGGTTCACTCCCAAGAGATACTATTCAGAACCCAAGAGACCAAATTTCGGAATGCCTCTCGAGACATTGCAATGCCATCACCTAAGAAGTGGGAATGAAGTGGTAGTTGAAAACAAAGATGATAATGTTGAAAACAAGTGAAAAAGCCACAATTAGAAGCTAGAGATATTCAAGTTGAAGTGAGAAGTAATGAGAAAGTGGAACAATGAAAAGATGAAGTCAAGAGCCTAAGAAAAAAGAAGAGCAAATTCAAAAAATAGGAAGAATCCTTGGAGGGCAACCCTCTGATGAAAATTTCGTTCCCAAAATGATTAATTGATCACAAGCCAAGGGAGAAGAGGAATAATTTGCTAAATTTCTTAAGATGTTTAAAAAGCTCTAAGTCAATGTACCTTTGGTCGATGCACTCACGGAGATTCCACGTTAAGCAAAATTCTTGAAGGAAATCTTGTCCAAGAAGAGAGGATGCATAGGATAATGAGGGGACTCTTTGTCTAAGTGAACAATGTGGTGCACTCATGCAACATAGGTTGCCACCCAAGTTGACAAATCCGAGAAGTTTCTCTATCTTTGTAACAATTGGAGATCACACAATCAAGTGGGCATTATGTGATTTAGGTGGTAGCATTAACTTGATGCCCAAGGCAATTTATGACAAATTGGAGATCATGCCGACATTCAATTAATCCTTGGGAGACCATTTTTGTCCATCTTACATGTATTTATTGATGTCAATAAAGGGAAGTTGACATTCTAAATTGAGAAGAAAATTGTTGAATTCAATGTGTTTGAGTCATATGAGAATGCTTCTGATGTTAGTGTATGTTATATCATTGATTCACTTATCCCATGTGTTGATAGGTCAAAGAACAAATTGATCAAAGTTGTAACAACTACACACTTATGAATGAAGAGAAAGAAAGCCATTTGAGTGTAAAAACTATGAGAAATGAAGGCCATAAAAGACGGATCAGTAGGGATTGCCAGCCTACTGTGAGTTAAAGGTTGGGGACTAGGTAATGATACCCAAAGAAAAATTGCATTGGTTCAAGAAGAGAAAAGTTTCTTGGGTTGGTCCATTTCCTATTACAAACATCTCATCAAGTGGCAACAAAGAGTCCATGATGGGCCAAAGCAACGTGCGCTTGCACCCATGGAAGCCAAAGGAGAAAGAATGAACCTCCATCCTTTCTGTTGATACCTAAGTCCTCTTATTTCATAGTCAAGCAAATGACTATAAACAAATTTCTTCCTTTATTTATGCCTTTAATTTGATTTTATGCCATCTAGTTAATTAGGTTTTAATTGGGGTTTATTAGCTAAAATTAGGCTTAATTTGGTCAATTGCTTATTTTTAAATGTTTTGATGGAATTGCAAGAGGAAATACCTCTTATATGATGTTTTGATGATTCTAGGTGAAAGGCAAGTCATTGAGAAGCAAAGAGAAAAGCCAAAAAAAAAAAGCAAAATGCCCAAGTACTTCAGGACAATACTGCGGTGTCGAACTCAAGGGGACTATTGGAAGTAGCATGGCATTCCCATACCGCGGTGTCTAGTAACCCTAGAAAGGAAAAAAAAATTTCTAATTACTCGACACCATGGTGCTGAATTTGGACACCACGATACCTATCCAAAGTTCACTATTGGAAGTGATACCATGGACATGACACTACAGTGTCAACCTAAGTACTGACACTGTACTGCCAAGCCAAAATTTTGGGAACACTAATTTGCTCTCGACACTGCAATGTTGAATTTAGAGAAGAGAAATCCCACACCGCAGTGGCAACTCTTGGGTGAGTATAAACACTTCCTAAACAATATTTTTCAGCAGAAACTCAATCTCCCTAATTCACCAGTGATAAGCTCATAAATGTTGTATATTTTAAATATCATTTACCTCAGTTTTCATTGATGTGAGCAATATTTGAGTTAATTATGAGCTTAATTATTTATTCTTAGCTTGTGTAGGTTTGGAATGAAAAAAGAGCCAAAAGGACCAAATTAAAATTTGAAGAAAAATTAGAAGGATGAAAGACGTATACCGACAAGGAACGAATTTGGACACTATTCGGCATTTTGATCATAACTTTCTGGTCCGAGATTCAATTGAGGTGATTCAAGATGTTTTGGAAAGCTAAGAGAGAGAACTTTAATGTTTTGAGTTTTTCCAAATTTCATCAGCATCAAGGTCAAACTCAGGGTAGAAGTTGAAACTAGTGCATTGGAATTCGTGCATATGCACGAATGAAAGTGTGCACATGTGTGCAAGTCAAAGAAAGGAAATTTTTTCTTCAACAAATTGTGCACATGCGCGAGGAATTTGTGTGCATGTGTGCATGATGGACTACAAATTACGGAAACTACTTATTTTGGAAGTTTTCTCCACTCAGTTGGACTCCTTTATGAATTTTATTATATTTCTAGCATCTAAGGAGGTAAAAACCTGATGTATCCCTTATAAATACCCTTGGTATGAGGAGTTGAACATGCGTAGTAGCATTAGTTCTAGATAGATTAGACATTAGAATAAATATTTCATTAGATTAGGGTTAGGGTTTTCTTTTCTTCTTCAAGAATACAAGTTCCATTAACTTTTTGTTCCAACTATGCTATTGAGTTTGCTTTCTTGATCTATATTCAATTTAATTTTACTTTTTATTGCAATTCCATAGTTTTAATTTGATCTTATTGTGCTTACTTTTCTATTTCATTAACTGAATTTTGCTCTCGGTAAATTTTATTACTTTCTCTGGTTATTAATTAGTTTTGGTGATTGTTCTTATTTTCTAGTGGTTAGAATTGATTTAGTTAGGTATAACAAAATCTTGCAATTGATTTGTCTAACTAGTAAATAGGTTTGTGAACCCTAGTAATTGTCCAATAGTCCTTGTGAGAACAATCCTTACTTACCTGATCTACAACTAACCTCGTATCCTTGCGAGTGTGTGTAAATATTGATTAGGGTTATAAAGGCTTAATTTATTACTTTTTTTGAATTGAACTTCCTAATCAATATTATATTTACCCGAATAAGTTTTTGACGTCATTGCTGGGGACTATTTTTCTACAATATTAGGTTTAGTGAGCTTGATTGAATTAGAGTTTTTATTTTTTTAATTCTTTACAATTCTTTTGTTCTTTGTTAATATTTCATTTGGATTTTGCTTTGATATTTGAACTTTGGTCTCTTTCTTGTAGTTTATGGTAAATACTCGTTCTTCCAAACAACCACTACATTCTGGTGATTTGGAGATTGAATAAACTCTAACCAAAAACTGCAAGAAACAACAAGAATCAAGCCAAGGAGAGAGTACAATGGAGAATTCAAACCATAATGCTGGGGAGCAAAAGGAAAAGGATACTGACCATCCTTAAATGCTTACAATGATCTATAGTGCCGAAGTTGAGCCTAAAACTATAAGCAAGGGCATTTCATAGAAGGCAACCCATGTCCTTTTACATTATGTTTGTCATGTTTGTTATGTTTGTTATGTATGCCTTTAAGGGATTAAGTTTTTCCTAACGTTATTGTGGAATTTTATTCCTCGATTTTCTTGTTTTCTTTATTTCATAATGGGTTTAACGTTTTGTTTTTGTTTTAGTGTTAATGACGTGTTTCAACTCACTTCATGGATATTCATGTTGGGATACACTATGCCAAACATTCTACACTACCAAAAGCCTTCCCTTTCCCTCTTTATGCTTTTATTTTCTTTAACATTAGGGACAATGTTTATTTCTAAGTGTAAGGTGGGAAGTTATCTAGATTTATATTTTCTTGGTGTAGTATGCTCAATTTTTGCTTCAATATTTTAGCTTTTCTTTTGATCTGAGAGCTTTTTAAGATTTTTGAAATTTTTTTTTCGAATTGGTTGAATATATCTTTCAAATTTTTGAGAATTTTGCAATCGATTAACATGTCTCATTGATTTACCACATAATAATTCTTGAGCTGAACCATCATGAGTTGGGTAATCGATGTTAATATTTTCCTTGCATGATTTTTGAGAATTTTTTAGCACTAATATCCATACTGTCAATGTTTTATTTTTGACACTTAGAGATAATTATGTAGACTCATTTATATTGCATCCCAAACCTTGTTTTCTTACATTGTTTAAACGAATTTTATAGATAGCTTGATTTCGTTTAAAGATGAGGGTAGAGCATTTCTTCAGATGTTTGAGCCTTTCAAGCCAACCTTATTGAAATTTTTATCCCTAGAACCCTATTTGAGACTTAATTTGTAATGAATGGAGAGAAACACTATTCGCATTCTTTCCTAAAAATTCATTTTACCTACCTTTATAAGTCTAATAAATTCTTTAATTTTTCTATCCCAAAATGTCCCTTAAGAGCTTTATTTTGCATACAATTGTTAAAGGGATATAGGGTAGAAGGTAGTTGAATGAGGGTGGTAAATTGTATGAGTGACTAGTGTACATTTATGGGATAAGGGGTACTAGAAGGAAGGAGAAATTTTTTAAAAAGTATAGGCAGTGCCTATCACTCCTTGTTGTGATACAAATAGTACCTATCACTAGTCAACTACCTGTATTTGCATATAGTGCCTATCACTGGTATCTATATTGGTGTGTTCGTGGATAGTGCCTATCACTAGTACCCATATTGGCAGTGGATATAACAAAATGATTAATAAATGTTCAAGAAATGTTGGTAGGTTAGGTTGAAATGGAAGAGGAAGGATTTTTTATTGTTTGTTGTATGAAATTTTTATGGTTGTTTGCTGACAAAGTGTGGCATTATTTCTGTGAAGGATTGGTATTTAGTGTGTCAGAGAGCAGTTTTATTTTATTGTGTACCCAACATTGATTTAGAGCTCTTTCTTTTGTTTTGTGATATCCTTCTCCCTTCCTTGATTTTCCAATACCTTAGTCTTCATTACAAGCTAAAAAGTCCTAACTGATTTAAATTGAGTTGGTTGTCTATATCAGTGGAGATGTCTAAGAAGAGTGAGCTATGGGGTGCTCAAAAAAATTCTAAGCATTTGCATAATTAAATCCAGGTGTCTTGAAAATCGAGTTTTTATTGAATAACGGCAATATTCACACATACGCTGGATTTCACATGTAGGGTTTTATTAGCATTTGAGCTTTTCAGTTCTTAGATTACTTCTGATGATGGTGTGGTTCTTGATTATTCAAGTGCACAATTGTTGAGATGTGTTGGGAGCATTTGTGATGAGCTTATCTATTTTTATTTTTAATTTTTTTTTTGGAGGATGATCGAAAGCTGTGTGTGGCATATTTGATAAGCTCATAAATGTCATATATATTATTTATCATTTACACGGAAATATTTGAGTCAATTATGAGGTTAACTATTTTGTTTTTAGTTTGTGTAGGTTGGGAATGAAAAAGGAGCCGAAAGAACCAAAAAGTTGGAGAAAAATCAAAAGGATGAAAGATGTACACGGCAAGGAGCGAATTTGGACACTGTTTGGCATTTTGATCATAACTTTCTTGTCCGAGCTCTAATTGAGGTGATTCAAGATGCTTTGGAAAGCTAGAGGGAGATACAACTTTAATGTTTTTGAGTTTAATCTCCCAAATTTCATCAGCATCAAGGTTAAAATCAAGGTGGAATTTAAAACTAGTTCAATGGAATTAGTGCACATGCGCGAATGAAAGTGTGCACATGTGCGCAAGTCGAAGAAAGAAAATTTTTGCTTTTGGAAATTGTGCACATGTACGAGGAATTTGTGTGCATGTGCACACGATGGATTGCAAATTACAGAAATTACTTGTTTTGGAAGTTTTCTCCACCTTGTTGGACTCCTTTATGAATTTTATTTTATTTCTACCATCTAAGGGGGTAAAACCCTGATGTACCTCCTAAGAGTTAAACATTTGTAGTAGCCAATTAGTTAGATTAGAAATTAGAATAGATAATTCATTAGATTAGGGTTCGGGTTTTCCTTTCTTGTTCAAGGCTACAAGCTCCATCGACTTTTTGTTCCGACTATGCTATTGACTTTGCTTTCTCGATCTATATTCAATTTAATTTCAGTTTTTATTGCAATTCCACAGTTTTAATTTGATCTTTTTGTGTGCTTACTTTTCTAGTTCATTAATTGAATTTTTCTCCAGGTAAATTTTATTCCTTTCTCTAGTTATTAATTAGTTTGGTGATTGTTCTTATTTTCTAGTGGTTAGAATTGATTTAGTTAGGTAGAAAAAAATCTTGCAATTGATTTGTCTAACTAATAGGTAGATTTGTGAACCCAAGTAATTGTCTAATAGTCCTCATCAGAACTATCCTTACTCACCTTATCTACAAACTCACCTCGTATACTTGCGAGCATGTGTAAGTATTGATAAGGGTTATTAAGTCTTAATTTATTACTTGTTTGTGAATTAAATTGCCTAATCAATATTTACTTGAACAACCAACAGCCCTAACCTTGTCTTCTTCCCTTTCACCCGAAAATTCTCCAAATAATCCACCAAAACAACTCCAAATCCTCTCCAAATCAATCCCAAACACCAAAATTTCAGCCTTCTTTTCCCTTGGGGGTGTGAAATCCTCAAGAAAGCTTCAAGGGAACCAAGTGGGGTATTAAGGATACTCTCAAGAACAAGAAGAGGCTTCTCAAAGATAAATTCAACGGGTAAAATTGTACCAAATTGTGCTCATGGGTTGTAAGTTCTCTCAAATTTTGTTATTAATTTTCAAGAAGACTTCTTGGGTATTTTTGACTTGTTGGTAGAAATTGTTGTGCTGTATTGCAGGTGAATTTTATTAATTGTGATTACTTGCTTATTGGTGAATTTTTTTATTTTTGATACGAAAAAAGACAAGGGAAAATGCAAGGCTATGGCCACATTTTTAGCCACCAAAAAGAGAAAAACTGGCCAGGATAGTCAATAAAGTGGTGTGGTGAAAACGGTAATTATGATGGTCATTTATTTGTTAATACTAAGGCCGCAAAATCTACGCGAAAATAGCAAGCATGCCATTATTCAAGAAAGTGGGTTTGATCTGTCTAAGAGTTGGGGTCTATTTGATGCTAGGGTGCCATTGGTTTATGTCTATTTAGTTAAAAAATTCCAAAGCAATATTTGAGGCAGTTTGATAGACAATGGCAGAGTATATGTTAGGGGTAAATGGGTAGAGATAAATAAGGAAAAAATCAATGCCTCTTATGGAGTCCCAAATCTCTTGGGTAGTGGGTATGGTGATTCGATGAACCCAAACCATGGGGAACCCAACTACTCTAACATCTCAACCTTGTTGTGCTTTGGTGATCCTATTTGGAGCATGAACGTTGTCGGCACCAAATACTTAGGTTTTGATGGGAAGTACCTTCAGTTGCTACCGAAGATATGGTTCTATCTCATTAGCTAACTCATTTGGCATACTAGTATTGTTAGATTTGCTCAAAGGGACAAAGCATGCTTAGGTTTTCAATAGCTCTATTCAAAGTTATTTTTATGCTTCATTTGTTGTGTTTTTGAGTACGTTAGTTCCAATTGTTAAGTATTTTGTATTTTAAATTGGTGTTTAGTAGTTTAGGTTTTCGTGTTATTTTATTAATTAATTGCATGTTTAGGAGGTCATTATTTCTATTTATTGTTGTGGTTTATGTTGTGTGCAAGATATTGGAGGGGCAAGATAGTTTTTTCACAATTGCAGACAAGAAGATGAAACTTAAACTAGAAAACTATGCATTGAAGGTTGAAGGAGTCAAGCACAGTCTCGAGAGACCAAGCAAGTGCAGTCTACTTGAGTCAGTAGCACTATCGAAGATTGCAATTGCCAAGTGCAATCTGCATTTCGAGCAGAAGCACTATCGCATATTGTGGTTGATAAGCACAATCTGCGCATGAGACAAAGATGCTATCGCAAACTTCGATAGTTAACCGCAGTATGCAGTTGTTCAAGACCGGTCGTGGGCTTTTCACGTGTTCTTATAAATATGAGATCGTATTGTTACTAGATGAGGAATCAAACTCATACATTTTGTACTAGGGTTTTTATTATTGCTTTTTAGACCATAAAACTTCATACATTTCTTTAATTTCATCACATTACCAACTTCAGATTAGAGATTATTCAATTCAAGTTTGGATCAATTCTTCAAGTTAGGGTTTCTAGTAAATTACCCTTTTAATTATTCTCTAATCAATCTCAATTGCGTTAATTTTATTCTTCAATTCAATCATGAGTTATTCCAATCAGTTTAATTATTGTTTTTTTAATCAAGCCATGAAGCACTAATTTACTACGATTTGGGTGCTAGTGATGTAATTTCTCATGGGTTAATCAAAATGATGGTTAATTAGAAGATTATAATAATTGGGTAATAATCAACACAACATGACAATTTTAAAGAGGAATTAACTTTAGAATTGTTTAGGTTGGCTGAGGTGATAGGTAGTTAATCCCTCATCATAGGCTCGTGTTGATTATTTGATTAATTCAATTCGAGACCAAGGTAGCCGGATTAATTAGTTCAGAATAATTTCAAATAGCTAAGACTTAAGTTTATTAATCTATGATATAGAGAAATCTATTCCTAGATAATTAATTTGACAGAGTTCAATCGCCAAAAGTCAGTATTGAACTGATAATTGTGAATTGACCTTCCAAGCCTTAAGTATAATTGGACTAAATGATCTGAACTTTGAATAACTGGTAGGAATTGCTAGCCTAGTACATGACCCGTCTTTTCCATTATTTGAAAAGCTCTTTTTACTCTTTTTCATTAATTTTCCATTAATTTTCCATTATTTTATTTCTGTATTTACTTATGTATTTTAGTTTAAAAATCATAAACATCCCGTTTCGATTACCTAGATTGAAATTAGCATAGAATATCAATACCCATCTACACAGTCTTCGAGGGACCGATTCTTATTCAATCTACTATATTGATACTGTGCACTTGCGGGTATTAGTGGAAAGTCGCGAAAAGGTTAACTTGACTTTTCCAGACATCAAGTTTTTGGCACTGTTACTAGGAACTATTGTTTAGTCAATATTGAAATGCTAAGACAATTCCTAGTTTAGACTTAATTTTTTTTTTAATTTTGTTTGTTATCATAACTTTTGTGTGCTATTTCTCCATTAGTTCATCTATTGATTGTTTCGCCACATAAATTGGTGCGCTAGTAATCATTTCTATTTATTTCATAATTTTATGCATACATCAGGATGAGTTCTCGCTAAGTTTGATCTAGAAATTGAAAGAACTCTCAAGCATTTACAAAAAATAACACGACAATAGCAATGATAGGCAAAATTGAGTAGGGGTGTTCAAAAGTTAGTCAAGTCGAACTGTCAAGTCAAGTCAAGTCAAAATAAATTTGACTTGACTTGACTTTTCGACTTTCGACTCGGCTTTGACTCAAAATCAAATTGACTAAATGACTTCACGACTCGATTTTGACTTCAACTTCCAAGTCGAACTACCGGTCAAATATGTCAAACAAATATATATATATATATATATGTGTTATATATAATTTATGTATTTATACATTAATATAAGTGTACAACTTATTAAAGTAATATTTTTGTTTCAATAACTAATTAAATGAATTACTACTAATTTCCTTTTAATACATATAGATACTAGAGTTAAGAAATTATATATACTTAAGTATTTATTAAAATATTTATATATAATATATCTATACATACATGTTCTTATGTTCATTTACTAAGATTTTTACAACTTATAATTGTAATAAAAATATGTTTTACATCACGTCTAAGCTATATACTTATACAGTTATACTATATAACTTATTTGTATAACATTTTTACAATAAAAAAGTATACTAAATGCATTACTAACTTACTATTGGTATAGATAAAATTAGGTAATCATGAATATATATATATATATATATATCCTATATATTATAAGATATAACTTAACAGGGGTTGTGATTCAATAAGATTTTTCTATAGGAATTGATTTTGGTAAGTAGTTCTAAATTTGTAATTTCATGTAAATCAATTTTAATATGTATATATAATATATACATTCATACACATTCACATATTAAGATTTTTTAAGAATTGACCAATCACCACTCATGAAACTTGCTTTTGTTGAATGATTTTGTTATAATTTTTTATGTATTTTTTTATTATCTATGAAATTGTATTTTAAATTTTTAAAACTTGTATTAGCTTGTATTTCTATAATGTGATATTTTAAATTTGTGGAATGATACGAAATTTGTGGGATAACGTACTAAATTTTGGTATTAGAATATGGAATGGAAGAAGATTAAATGTTTGACTTATTCGACCGTTTGACTTATTCGACTTGTTCGACTTACCGATCGAACAAGTCGAATTTAAATGACTCGATTTTAATCAACTTTGGATTTATATGACTTAACTTTGACTAAAAATTTTCAATTCAAAAGTCAAATAAGTCTAGTTGAACAAGTCAAAAAGACAAATACCGGTTGAATGAACACCCCTAGAATTTTTGAGCATTACTAACGAAAGAATTCCTAACTAAGCATTAACACCACCAGAAGATGCAAATGTAAGAAATAATGTCAATGCTGAGTTTGGGGATAATAGTCGGGATCCACCTATTTAGAATACCGATCCTTGGGAGATTACCTATAGCCAACATTTGGGGGGATCTCAATCAAGCATCGTACCACGTCTTATACAAGCCAACAATTTTGAGATCAAACTTGGTTTCATATCTATGTTGCACTAGCATGCAATATTGTCAGGACTGCATAATGAGGATCCGAATTGCCACTTGATCAACTTTGAGGAAGTGTGTGGCACTTCGAACAAAATGGCGCATCATCGGATGCTTTCAAGTGGAGGCTATTTCCCTTCTTATTGAGGATAAGGCTAAATTATGATTACAGAGTTACAAGCAGGGGTCATTCACCACTTGGGAGAGATTGGGCCAATCATTCGTGACAAAGTACTTCTTGCCTTAAAAAATAGCTAAGTTAAGAAATAATCAAGAGACTGTTACTTCTTTCAGCCAACAACTTAGGGTGAATATTAGCGAAACTTAAAAAAGGTAAAATGATCTTTTGACTAAATGTCCACAGCAAGGGCTCCTATTACGGATGCAAAAAGAGATCTTCTACAACGAGTTGCTCAAGGAAACCTGTGAATCTATTGATTCTTAAGCTAATGGGTCACTTTTGGACAAGATGTCCAACAATTACTTCAAATCATATGCAGCACAAGCTCACGAACACTGAAGAGGAGTTCTTGGACTAAGCATCTTCGATGCAATGGTTGTTGAATAGAAGGCTATGGTTGGGCAAATTGGGATGAAAGTCAACGCTATGGCTATACCACAACCACTTGTTTGTGACTTTCTTAAAGTAATAACCCAAATGGCCAATGTTGTAGACTAATACAATCTTATTTTTCTTCTACAGGTCATGAGTAGGTAAAGCACTTGGGAAATCAAGGTCAGAATCAAAATTAGTTCAAATCTCGAAACAATCCCTACAAAAACATTTATAATAATCCGGGATGGAGAAATCATGCAAACCTTTCATGGGGAAATCAACAAAATGAAGCTCATAACTAGCCACAGGCTTCAAATATTATATTTCTTTTCCAACAATATCAATCACAACAACAATTGCATATACCCTCTTTCAGTCAAACAAGGAGAGTCAACTAGAAAAGGCTCTCATTCAGTTTATTCAAGCCCGAAGTAAAAGGATGAAAAATCAAGACACTGCAATCAAAAAACTGGAGAATCAAGTAGGTCAAATAACAAAGATCTTAGCTAAGAGACCACTTGGAGCATTATCAAATGATGCTACTGCTAACCCAAGGGAACATGCAAAGGCCATTACATTGAGAAGTGCCAAAACTGAGGAATTTGAATAGGTAAAAAGAAAAGAGTATGTTTTGACCAAGAGAAGGATAACACTGATAACAAATGATCCCTATTCGAAAGGGAACTGAAATTCAACCTCTCTACCAATTAGTAAAAATTTCATTCCCAAATAGGCTCAACCAGTTGACGATGATCAAAGGAAATTTATGAGATTCCTCAAGATTTTTTTAGAAAGTTAAGATCAACATACCATTCATTGAATCTCTTAAGAGTATGCCCAAATATGAAAAATTCATGAAACAAGTGTTGACCAACAAATGGAAGTCATTGGGGGATGAAAGTTTGTGCTTAACATAAGGGTGTAGTGCTATCATCTAGAAACAGTTACCTCCGAAGATGAATGACCTTGGTTCATTTTCTTTTCTATTCGTAGTTGGGGGAGTAGATTCTAAAAAATCTTTGTGTGATCTTGAAGCATCCATCAATTTCATGCCACTGTCCATTTATAAAAAGTTGAACGGTGGGGAGTTTAAGCCGACTAATGGATCTATCCAGCTAGCTGATAGGAGCATTAAATGCCCTGAGGATATTGCTGAAGATATTTTGGTTAAAGTATGGAAATATTATTTGTCAGTAGCTTTTATCATTCTAGGTATGGAAGAGGACAAATAGATGCCTTTAATCCATCTTGGAAGATCATTCCTAGCAATTGGCAGGGTAGTGACAGATGTCTAAGAAGGGAAGTTACAATTGAGACTATCAATTTTTCTATTTTTAGTTCACTCAAACTTCTTGCTATTTATGATAATGTGATGATAATTGATATAATTGATGACCTTCTTGATGATTTTTGTAGGTATGAAACTCCACAACGTCTATTGGAAAAGGCCTTAATTCATGCAAATTGAGGTAGAAAGACATGATGAAGTAATAAGGGCTTTTTTGAAGATGAAAGAAGCAAATCTGCCGATCAAGATTGAAGTTCCAATTGAGGAGTTAGGTAATGGGAGGCCTCTGACCAACGAACCCCCAAGGTAGAGTTAAAACTGCTTCCTAGTCATTTAAAATTTGCTTTTCTCGGTGAGGATGATACTTTTCCAGTCATTGTTAGTGCAAATTTATTTAATGATCAATTTTCTGAGTTACCTGTTGTCACGCCCCAAAAACGGGACCGTAACACGCCGCGCTAATGGTTCACACCGGACCAAAGCGCAAGGCACAAACGAACAATTCAACAAACTTAACCGCAATGTAATAGAACCATCAAACCATTACTTAACTATAAAACCGAATAAGTTCATTTTTACACAAAAATACGAATTACAAAATTTCTTCTTAGTACAAAAGATGCTACAACAAAAACAAAGTTCATCAATACAAAACCTATCTAATACACTACCCCTTGTGTTTTAGATTAGCTTAAAATTTGTAATCTATGTCCTACCGAATGTGGAATCTGGAAGAAAATCTAAAAGCCGCTAACGCGGGAGAGTAAAAACGAGCACCTAATCTGAAAAATTGTAAATCACGTGGGGTGAGCATAACTAGCTCAGTGGATATCATAAAAGCTCTTCAAATGGGGCCAAGCATTTCGATAAACGAAAACATAAAGATAATAACATTTGTGAAAACCATAGTCATGAAGCAGTTTCTAAAATGTCTCATGCCATTTAAACATCAGGCATATCCAAAAAGTCTGTACAGATTCCACATTACTGGTAGGCTGTCTCTTATACACATCTAGATGTGTATAAGAGAAGACCAAAAACCACATCAGTCACCATCTCGTCCACATGGATGACTATAGAACCGGTTCTCCACAAATCAAACATTTCCAAACACATCCAAAATTATATACCTAGGTCACCTATGAGCCAAAACAGTCATAAAATGCTTTCATATCAAAATAGTTTGCAAACATATCATTTGATTAACATAAAATAGCTTGGTCCCGATTTCATATGTTAATAATTCCAAAACTTGGTAAAAGTGCAGTTCCAAACATCATACACATTTTAAAATCCATCCAAACATCAATAAGAACAGAGTCTAGGCAAAATCATCACTTTTCGAAAATATTAGTATTTTACATCGTTCAAGAACTAGAGATAAGTTATCCCCCTGTCTCTTATACACATCTAGATGTGTATAAGAGACAGTCCCTAGTCATTCTTTAACTTCTACATCTCTTCTAAGAGTCCTCTTATATCTGTTTTACCAACTCAAAACAACATATTCAACCAACCAAAAAAATCCATTCCAAGGTATTCAAGGGACCTTGGTTACAACCCAACTCAAAACAACATATTCAACCAACAAAATCCATAAACGGAAAGATTCACCGGAGCAATAGCCGGGACTATATCAATAGCATTCCACAACAATGGAAAACACCTAAAACCATCAAAAGATCATTAAAGACCCTTTAAACATAACCAATTATCCAAATTATCCTAGTTGCGCCAAACTTCCGCTTACTTGGAATTTCATAACATACATAAATCAACACATATAAGGCTGCAAAGAGGGTTTTCTCAGCCATAAAGAACCCTACAAAACTTGAAATTAAAGCTTGGATCATAAAGCCCATAAGCCAAAAAGTGCTAAAATACAAAAATCTTACCTTCCAAGTGATTTCTACTTGAAATCCAAGAAAACTTTTGGGGGAAAATAGAGGAAGAAGTTTGGCCAGCAGCTTGGAAGAAAATGAAGAAGAAACAACAAGAAGAAGACTTAAAAAGAAATTCCAAAGTTGACCCAAATAGTACCTAAGTTGACCAAATAGTGTAGGGTTGACTATATGACCCAAAAACTAATTTTTTTGCTACTAAATTAACATTATCTTTATGTTTCCTTCCTTTTTATCGCAAATGCACTAATTACACTTAGTCCAACTTTTGACCCGTTTACCCGCCGGTACCGAAATCGCGTAAACCGAAAAATTTGCCGAATTGAAAAAAGAATAAGTTGAAGTACTTAATGACTAAAAATAATATGCGTAAAAACATTTTAAACCAGTTAAAAATCAAAGAACAAGGCTAGTAAAATACTGGGTTTCACACCTGTGGTTTTGAGAAAGCATAAAAATACAATTGCATAGAGCATTCATGATATTGAGAGGATAAGCCCTACTATTTTCATGCACAAAATTCTGATGACTGATAACTAAAAGTCTTGTAAGGCAACCTGAATGTGACTAAATCTCACGTTGGAAGAGGTAGTGAGAAAATAAGTAATGAAATTGCTAGATATAAGAATTATTTATGCAATCAATGATAGTGAGTGGGTTAGTCCTACTCAACTAAGAAAGAAGGGATGGTAGTAATATTTAGTGAACACAATGAGTTAATTCCTTTTACGTTGATCATGGGTGTGAGGATTTGTATTGACTATAGAAAATTAAATGAAGCCACCCGTAAGGACCATTTTCACTACCTTTCAATGATCAAATATTAGAAAGACTAGCAGGTCATGCTTTTTATTGTTTCTTGGATGGTTATTCTAATCTGTGGGTACTTTCAAATTGCTATAGCTCTAGAGGACTAACTAAGAACTACCTTTACTTGTCCCTATGGCACATTCACTTACTAAAAAATGCCTTTTGGCTTATGCAATGCACTAGGTACATTCCAAAGATGTATATTTGCAATCTTTCATAACATGATTTAAAATGAATAGAACTTTTCATGGATGACCCTTCTGTGCTTGGCTCTACATTTAGTGATTGCTTGCATAACTTATCTCTAGTTCTTGAACGATGTAAGGAAACTAATATTGCTCTAAACTGGAGAAAATGTCATTTTATTGTTCAAGAGGGATAGTTTTGGGTCACAAAATTTTTGTCAAGGGAATTGAGATGGATAGGCAAAAAGTGAAGTCATTGAAAAATTACCTCCATCTAATAGTGTTAAAGACATTAGAAGTTTTTTAGCATATGTTGGGTTTTACTGGCTGTTCATTAAAGATGTTTCTTTAATATCTTAACCCATGTGTGAACTACTACAAAAAAAGATGTGATTAAACTTTTAACTTTGATGAAAAGTGCTTGAATGCATTCAATGTATTGAAAAAAGCTTTAGTGTCTGCACCTATAGTCACGACACCCAATTGGTGTATACTTTTTGAGATCATGTGTGATGCAAGAGATTTTGCTATAGTGTAGTCCTTTTGTCAAAAAAAAAAGGATAAGGTTTTGTATGTTATCTATTATGCTAGTATAACTCTCAATGAAGCTCAAGTTAATTATATTACAACTGAAAAAGAGACTAGTTGTTGTATATGCTTTTGACAAGTTTTGCTCCTATCTGATTGGTTCAAAAGTTATTTTTCACACAGATCATGCCGTATTAAAATACTTGTTTTCGAAAAGTGATGCAAAGCCTAGACTAATTTGTTGAATTTTATTGTTGCAGGAATTTCACTAGGAGGATATTGACAATAAAGGGAGCGAAAACTTAATAGTTGATCACTTGTGAAGACTGGAATGGACAAAGGGAGAAAGTTTTGAGTTATCACCTATCAAAAAGAAATAAATTCCTAGAGAAACATTTAACGATGGTAGGAATGAATCTATGGTATGTTGACGTAGCCAACTGCTTGGTAGCAAACGTTCTTCCGTCGTTAATGGACTACAGCCAGAAGAAGTTCATCCCAGTTTTGAAATTTTAACATAGAGACGAGCCTTATTTATATAGGCTTTACAGTGACCAAGTAATCTAAAGGTGCGTATCCAAGGAAGAAATTCAAAATGTGCTATGAATGTGTTATTCATCCCAAGTTAGGGACATCACAAAAAAAAAAAAAAAAAAACTATAGTCAAGGTTCTACAAAGCGAATTGTATTGACCAAATTGTTTTGGGATGCGAGGAAATTCATTGAGTGCTATGGTAAGTGCCAAAAAATGGGAAACATATCTCATAGGGACAAGATACCCTTGAACAACATTTTGATAGTTGAACTATTTGATGTTTGGGGGATTGATTTTTTGGGAGCTTTTCTGAGTTCTTATTCCATTTGGTACATTCTAGTGGCGGTGAACTATACATTTGTCATTTCTAAGTGGGTTGAGGTGGTGGACTTATCGACAAATGGTGCTTGAGTTATCACCAGTTTCATTTGCCATAACATTTTCTCAATGTTAGGAGTACCACGAACAATAATAAGTGATGGAGGTTCACACTTTAAAAATTCCCAATTTGAAGCTCTAACATCCAAGTATGGTGTTACATGTAATTTTTGTACTTTACCATCCTCAAACTTTAGGACAGGTTATGGTTTCAAATCGCGAGTTGAAGCACATATTGGAGAACTTCACACAAGATTGGGCTCGGAAGCTTGATGATGCATTTTAGGCACACTGAACTACATTCAAAACACTTAGTGGGATGTCCCTGGATAGGTTGGTTTTTAGTAAGGCGTGTCATATACCAATGAACTGGAGCATGAAGCATTCCAGGCGGTAAAAGCACTGAATTTTGATGCTAAAACTATAGGTGAAAAGTGATTTTTTGAACTTTGTGAATTGGAAGAGTTTCAGAATGAGGCTTATGAAATGGCACGGATCTATAAAGAGAGAACAAAACAGTGGCATGATAAGAACATCCTTTACAAGGAATTCCGAGTTGGTGATGAAGTATTGGTGTATAATTCTAGGCTCAAGCTCTTTCCAGGTATGTTAAAATCAAGATGGAATGGTTTGTATGATATGGTGCATGTTCTTCCATATGGAGTTGTGGAACTAAAGGATACAAATCAATATTTCAAGTGAAAAGAAATCAGCTAAAAATCAACCATGGAGTTGATAGTGACAGTGAACCTGAAGAAGTCCACTTTGTTGAATAATGGTCATAGAACAATAATTCAAGATAAAGACTTAAAAAAACTGCTTCTTGGGAGGCAACCCAAGCAGTTTTTAGTTTATTTATTTTATTTTCTTATGTTTTAGTTAAATTTAAATTTTACTTCAATAAATTGCAAGCTAAGAGTTGATTTCTTGTGTTATTTTGTAGGTAAAATTTTGGCAAAAGAGCAATGCATTATGAATGATAAGCATATTGGTAGTGGAACTCAACAGGAAGAATCAATCACAGACTGTGATTGATCCATTAGTAACCAAACGTGACTACACTTTCGCCAAAATTGCTTTGCATATTGTATTGATAAGCACAGTCCATAGACTATAATAGGACCAGACGGGTCCAAGGGTTTAAAAATCCCTTCTTTTTTCTAGCTCTTTTCACCAAAACCTTCCTCTCCTAATTTTTTCTCCCAAATGACAAAAAAACCCTTCATCTTCTTATTCAACTATTTTCTTCTTATCTTTTCTTTTTCTTTTCCCTAATACTTTATCTATTCCCATCATTTCAACATCCTGTTTTTACCCACTCATTTAATCGTTCCTCTTATTCACTTCAACATTAACTCCATTGATTTTAAAGTTCAAGCGGACAAAATTTTAGCTGGTTTAAGGAGTTCTCGAGTCGACTACAACTTGGTAACCGAAGTGGACAAACCTTCCAAGGGTTAAGTAAGATCATTCCTTATTTATTTTTGGTAAAAATTCTTGGAAATTACTATGGTTTAATTTTCTAATTGTGCTTCATTCGAGATTGAAATTTTGTTGGGTATGCTTGTGTTGATTCATTGATTTGGGGCAATCGGTGATCAATTGGGGTAATTGTGAATATTATGCTTGAATTAACTGTTATATCTTTGATAAATTCTGAATGCAGAAGAAAAGAAAGCAATCTGCGGTGCCTATTTTTGATGATACTGTGTTTGTTATTTTAAAGGCTAAGAAGTTTCATGATAAACTTCAAAAAAGGCTAAATACTATCTATGTGCGTGGTTTTGATTTGTCCCCTATTAGGGTAGATGATAATGAAAAAGCAGATGCTATGAAACATAAAATTTTACATATTACTAGCACTAGGTAACGACAGGATTTTTGTAAAGTTCCTACTGTTGTGGGTAATCAAAACATGGTGTGTGAGTTTATTGGCAATAGCATTAACATGTCTGGCTATGTAGCTAAAGTTCATAATACCCCTATTAGTTTTAGGAAGAAGGTTATAAATGAAATAAAATTATCATTTACCTACTATGCCTAACAACCAGTTTAGTACATTCCTAAATGGTGATATAGATTATGATGAGGTGGCAAATGTATTGGATGATGTTTTAGGGACTTGAGAAATGGAGCACGGTGCTAGAAAGTGGATTTAGACTGAGAAACCTTTGTTTAGAAGCACGTGTTCATATGCAATTTATTTGTTCTCAACCTATTCCTAAAGCACACACCACTAAAGTTACTCCAAATAAGGCATCATTGATTTTTGCTATTGTGGAAGGCCTTACTACTGATGCTAGCAGCAGATTTAGTAGGAAATTCTTCGAAATGGGATATGCAAGTATACAGGATTAAATTTTCCTGACTTGATAACTCAACTGAGTTAGTTTGTAGGGCTCTGAATCATAACTCAAAAGAAATAGAATACTCAAAAGCCAATAGACAACAAAATGTCTACAGTTGTTCGTGACCCAATATCAAGCTATTTTGCTCATCATTTAACCCGGAGCAAGAGGTGAGTTAGGGTTGCTAATGAGGAGGAAAACACTGAAAGTGCTTCGTAGCAAGGACTCCCATTGGTATCGCTGTCTAGGCCACAATCTGACTCAACTTTCAACGGGAGCTTCTATTTTATCACAGCCAGTGTTTTGAGGAAATGCACCTGAAAATGGATTTCCTGGTAAGGTAGCTGAGTCAATTTAAGAAGTTTGACATGATTAGTTCACTACAGAAGTCTCTATCACCAGACTGGCACTATGGTATGCTAAATGTGTTGAGAGAGTAGGACCTTAGAAGAAGAAAGGGAATGATGAAGCCGGTTTGTCGAGGCCGACTTGATTGACTTTCGATTTCTGCAATTTAGTCAAGGGAGTTTTTCTGTTTTATTTTTAGTCTTTTATGTTTTGTTAGTTGTGTGATTGTTTTGTGTACCACTTGCTGTAATTTGGTTGTGTTGGCAAGTCGGAGTTGGGTTTATGTGTTTAATATTTATGTTAGGTAGTTGTTATCTTTTGTTTTAATGTCAATAAGTTTATGTGGTGTCAAGTTTATGTACTCTTGAGAGTTGGAATGCAATATTATTGTTTGGATTGATAGTAGTTGTCTATAATATAATAACCCATGATTTTTGAACCATGTGATTACTTGTTGCACAATTTTCCTTAAATTGGTGAAACACGAATTTGTGTCACTTTGCACTTTCTTGTGTATAAATTGTTGAACTCAAGGAATTAGAGAGGAATCGCATGAATTTATTTTGATTGATAATACCTATTTGAAATTGTTGAGATCATCTCTTTATGATTTGTCAATAGGATAGATTTTGATATGAGGTAGACCTTTGCCTATTAATATGTGTGCTAATGCTAGGCAAAGTATTTGATTCTAATGCGGTTGTTTAAGTCTTACAAGTGCTACAACCCGTTTTTCCGTGGCTAGTTCCTTGTGCTCCTATATGCTCCAATGAGCGTAAAAGGAAAAATAGCTCGCTTTACATAAAATGTGTGGGCACGGTAAAAATGATAACGAGAAGGCAGCTTGCATGAAAATGCATAGTACGTTTGCTAAACAAAAGAAAAGATGAGCCAAATAAAGGTGGTCATAAAGAAATTACAAAAGGTTGCATTGTCATTTTGAGTTAAACAATTTTAATGGTTTTTAAATGCCTTGCCATTGTGTGACATTTGCTTTCTTATCATTATAGGGTTCTATTGATCTTTTTCTGCTTTATTGAAGGTTACAAAGTTTTGATCATGAGATTTTTCGAATTGGTTGTGGAAGTCAAAGTATTTTGCCTAATATAGCCCATATTAGTTAATTGGAGTTCTTAGCTTTATATTTGAGAGGGTCTCCTTGACATGTATTCAGTGGCATTGGGATTTGTGTACTAGTGTGATGTACATTTCATGTGGTTGGTGATTTCAAATTGGGTTTATGAGCCAATTACTTCAATCCAATTTTAGTGTCACCATTCCTTGTTCATGAGAAGTCGTGTTTGCTTCTCTTGTTTGTTTTCTGTTAGTTGTTTTTGTTCTTCTGAGTTTGCTTAGGACAATCCTAAGTTATGGGGAGTTGATAACTCTGTATTTAGAGTTATTTTTATGCTTCACTTGTGTTTTTGAGCAAGTTAATTCCAATTGTTTAGTATTTTGTGTTATAAATTGGTATTTAGTAGTTTATAGGTTTTTGTGTTATTTTAGTAATTAATTGCATATTTAGGAGGTCAATATGTATGTTTAATGTGTTTATGTTATGTTCAGGATATTGGAGGAGCAAGATAGTCTTTTCACAAGTGCAAGCTAAAAGATGAAACTTAAATTGGAAAACTACATGCTGAAGGATAAAGGAGTCAAGCAGTCTACGCTTGACCCAAAGAAGACCAAGGATAGTTTGTGCTTCGAACCGAACCATTTTCGCAGATTGTGGTTGATAAGAGCAATCTGCACTTGAGATAGAGTGCTATCTTATACTACGACAGTCAATTGCAGTCTGCGATTGTTTAAGACATGCGTAGGCATTTCACGTGTTCTAATAAATGTGGGATTTGGATTGTTACTTGGGGTGGAATCCAACTCATAGCTTTTGTTCTAGGGTTTTCATTATTGCTTTCTAGACCATAAAACTTTGTACTTTTCTTCAATTTCATCGCATTACCAACTTTGGATTAGAGATTATTAGATTCAAGATTGAATCAATTCTTCAAGTTATTTCCTGTAATATTGTTCTTTTAAGTATTCTCTATTCAATTTCAATTGCTCTAATTTTATTCTTGAATTCAATCATAGTCATAGACCTACTCTAATTTTATTCTTGAATTCAATCATAGTCATAGACCTATGTTGATTGTTAGATTAATTTAATTCCAGACCAAGGTGGCCAGATTTATTAATTAGTTTAGAATAATTTCATATGGCTAAGACTCAAGTTTATTAATCTAGGACATAGAGGAATCTTCCCCAAAATAATTAATTTGATAGAGTTCAATCGCCAAAGGTTGGCATTGAACTGATAATTAGGAATTGAACTTACAAGCCATATAATTGGTCTCACTAATTGACCTAAACTTCGAATAACCAGTAGGAATTGCTAGCCTAGTACCTCACCTGTATTTTCCATTATTTGAAAAGCTCATTTTTCTCTTTTGCATTAATTTTGCATTCTTTTACTTTTAGTTATTTAATTATGTATTTTACAATTAAAAATCCTAAAACATCCTGTTTCGATCATCTATATAGAAATTAGCTTAAAATCTTGGTACTTGTCTACACAGTCTTCGAGGGAACGATCCTTATTCATTCTAATACATTGATACCTTACACTTGCGACTATTGTTGGAAAGCTATGAAAAGGCTAACTTGACATTTCCAAACATCATTTTTTGCGATCATAAAAGGGTTGAGAGAAAACTTGGGAAAAATTATCTAGGTGGATCTCTTGAAGAATGGACAATCAAGGAGACTAACCTTTGCATTGCCTAGTCTTGTTATTAAATTCTGCCTTGATATAGGTTTTGAAGTCGCGGGCAAGAAACAAGTTCATGAGAGGGCCTATGTTTGAAAAAACATGGTCAAAGAATTCAGAGACATGACCAGAAGTTGAGAAACTACGTGAACCACTTCCACAAGTGCCTCCACAGGTTCCTTTCATCAACATTACCAATTTTACATGTACAATCCTCCTCATACAGACGATGAGCAGAATAAGATGCACTTCTGCTAGACTTATAGTCAAATGATCATTCATAACAACTTGACCATCATTAGTCATGCCCTCCAAGCCATGACATTTCATAACTTGATTCACTCTAGGCCACTGCCTCTTTGGCACTGCGGACCATTGAGAGAACAACCCATCTTTCAGCCACAAGGTGATCCAATGCATGAAGCACTGGAACAACATGATAGTGATGAAGAGAGATCAACGTGGGGATCAATTTTTAGGAAAGTCAAGGTGATGAGGGTGTGGGGTTTCACAAGGACTCAAGTGATGACGAGGAGGACTATGATGATGAGAACGATTGACTACCCGAGGTTCTCTCTAAATGAGAAGACCCTCTACCCTTCCTATTTTTACATGATTTTACTAGCATTACCCCCTTTATCTTATTCTTTCACGCTTGAGAGATTAAGGACATTTTTACTTGCATTTCTTATGTTCCAATTTTTTAATTGTTGGATTGATAGATTATTTAGTTTGGATTGCTGGTCTAGTTTAGTATTTGATGCTTTCAATAATTCTTGAGCCAAGTAGTCCAATTTGTATGGCTATCGATTTGACTTTGATGATGACCACTTAGTCTTGGTAACTGATTTTGGTAAAAAGGATAATCCTTGGGCTAAATTGCCATGGTCACCTTTAATTTGTCTTAGATGACTTCACTTTCATTATTTAGATTAATCTTTGGGTCGGTTTGGGAAGATTCTAGTTTTGCTATTCATTACATGCTTTTGATAGTATTATCTTTATTTTGCTTTTTGTACTAATGGTGAATGGATGGATAAGTCGTACTCATTAAATGAATATTGTGAACAACGTGGTTGTGTTTATTGTGTTTATTTAGAAAGTTTGTGTGTTGTGATTTGAATTGTGGTTGGGAGAAAAATGGAATTGGCTGGTGAACTTATGTTGTACTTCATGTGATAAATGGGATTTAACTCTTGAAACTCAGCCATGTTTTCAACCATTTAATGAAAATTTTTTCTTCACTAGGCTTGACCTCAAACTATATATTTTCTGCAAGTGTTTTTCCAATGCCAAGTTCAATTGATTGTTGATATAGTTAAACACTTCAAGATTTTTGAAAATTGGTTTTGAGTATAGAAAGAAATGACTTAAGCCATCATTTGGTCATGTTGTATGCATTTGCATTTTTTTTGAATATTTTGCGGGTTTTGTTGATGTTAACGTGGGACATTGATTATAGTAGTGTGAATCCCCAGTGTAGACAAAATAGCCAAATTTTGGAAATGATCTAGTCATTTCTTGGATCATTTGAGCCAAAACCCAACCTTGTATTGATATTATCCCTATTGTCCCCATTGAGTCTTATAGCCTAACATCTTTGTCAACAACGCACATGATTTAGCCATTTCACCTTGTTCATTTATCTCTTTTTCATCCCATCACCATAGTTGTTGTGGAATTTATATTAAATTATTCAATGTAATATTTAGAGCTTATATGATGGTTTGAATGAAAATTTATGTGTCAAATGTTTTGTGGATTGAAGTTAAGATATTCAATGCAGTCACATTCCCCTTATTGTAATTAGTGATGTAAATTATTAGTGTTTTTCTACAAATTTCAAAACAAAAAAAAAAATTTGTTTTACTTAAATTTTTGCCATTTTTGTAAGTACTAATTGAATAAAGAAATTTCATATTACCTTCATGGGATAACGAAGTTGGGAACCTGTAAGCCAAGTGTGGATTGGTTGATTTATGTTGGCTTATCTTGGCATTTTCGGGGCTTATGTATTTGGAGATAGTAATCTAAGAGTTTGTACTATAATGACTAAGGTGATTTGAGCCATTCTGATCCAAATTTATCCTACCTCACCCCGTTAGCCTACATTACAAGAAGTGTTTGTACGGTGATTGTTACTAGACACAACTCATGAATTACAAAAATATATGTATTGAACAAGTAATATAATGATGAGAAAAGTATCATTCCCACCAAGACTATGCTAACACCCTACTAAACTCCTAAACGTCACACTTTGGATCCTATCTAAAATAAGAATCAATAGAATGGAAAATAATAGAACACGGAATAAGATCAAGGCAATAACTCAAGTAAAGAGTAGAAAAGTCAATAATTTAGTTAGCTAGGGTTTACTCGTCCCGTACCAATCCCCTCAATTGATCCATTTATTCATTTTATCATTTCGTGAATCACTTATACTGTTTACTAGTCTAGAGTCTCATGTTATTGTGAGTTATCTTTCAACTTTTATCACAAAACTACAAAACCTAACCAATTCATTATATTTTTATGTGAATTCAATCCAAGCTTAATGCATAGATGACCACTTTATAGAACTACCTAATGTGAATAGGTATCTTTCGATTCGTATTCACTATAGAAACGTCCGTCCTTCCGTATAGAACTTCTGAATAAAGGCTAATTAGGCCCATTCCTAATCTTAAAGCTTCTCTTTCAATTTCTTAATTAGGGTTACAAATCAATTTATAAGTTGATTAGGGTTACAAACGCATTTAACATCATCTAATCAAGCAAATCAAGCATAAGTCATAATCATGAACGAAATAAATCAAATCAATTGAGATTCATAGCAAGTTATGAATGAAACCCTATAATTAGAGTTTAGTGCATCATCTGATCAATTGATAAAATACACGATTCAATTACAATCATGAATAGCATAATGAATTAAAGAAATAGGAAAGAGAACAAAAACTAGGTTGTCAAGTTGAGTCTTCTCTTCTTTTCCCTTGCTTTCTTCACCAATTATCGTTACTTGTGTTGATTCTCTTGTTGTAGCTGTCTGATATTTTTTGTCGACTGCCTCATGCCCATGCACTAGTGGTTGGGTGTTCTTGCCAAGCCAGCTTTCGCTTGGGGTAGTCCCAATCTTACTCCGTTTTGATTCATTTTGCTCCGTTTTATACACTTGTTTGACCTCCATTTCAAACAATACCTACAAAAACACATTTTAAGGGCATAAATATACATTTTTTATATAGAAACAATCAAACCCGAATTTATGGACTCGGGGGTTTAAAATTACGAAAACAGCCCTACTTTTAAACTGTAATCCTCGAATTACGAACAAAAGCTAATTTAAAAGTATATGAAAATATTCTCTATTGGAGAGTTAACACACCCCCAGTTGAACTTTTACTCATCCCGAGTAAAATTAAATAAAAACACATTTACACATTGAAACACATTAACTATCTTCAACAAGTCAACTATCGTAACAAAGTAAAACTAAACAAGAAGAGATATGGATTCAATGTGGATATAAAATTTCTAACCAAACCCAAATCATCATCATGAAAGTGTTAACTCTCCAATCATGAAAGCATATATCACTTACTTACTAGTCAATAAAAAACCCATTGAACATAAGTTTTGCAATGGACAAACATGTTGGAAGCAATTTTTAAGCACACAAAACACTCACTAATAGAAATGAACCCAAACCAAGGATCAAGTAGGTCTTTAAAGCTTGTAAGATAGGCTAATGGATAGAGGTAAGATATATTTGGATAAAGGTAGCTTAAATCACCTTAGACACACTAGTGAATAACTTCGAACCATAATCCTCTAGAACATCCTTCTACAAACCATAGGATTTATCCAACTACACTTTTGAAGGCAAAGATGCACCTTCTTTATCACAATTTAGAAGGAGTTATCCTTCTATATTTATAACACTTGAAACAAACTTAGAAGGAATTATCATTCTTTTATTTCTTTTTCTTTTTCTTCTTTTCTTTTCACTTTTATTTCTCTTTTTTTTTCAGCTTTTCAACTTATAGGATTTTTACATCCAACAGGATGCATAACTTTAACTTTTTCCCACAACCAAAAAACTCAGATTCTTCCCAATTATCCATAACAATGTGCACATAGAATGTAAATAAACACTATTGATATTGTCACCACCAACACTAACTACTATAGTGATGGATAGAAATAATGATAGAATAAAAAGAAGTAAATTGCCTAAAATAATAGGGTTAATCAAAGAATTAAGGCTTATAAGGCTAAAAAGGGAATACTAATGATAAAATGACATTCAGGTACTCCCTCTGTCCCATTTTATTTGGTTTGGTCAATCTTGCACACAGTTTAAGAAAAATTTATATTGACTAACTAGTAGAAGAGTTTTTCCATTATTATCCATCAATTAAAACTCAAAATTTCTTAGTTGGTTTTGGGGTTTCAAAATTTGAAATCATTTCAGAGTAATTAACATTGAAACATAACTTTAATGCTCTACTTTTGGAATTTGTATGATGGGTAAATTAGGTAAATCATCCTTTATTTATTTGCCACTTTAAGGATTGACAAATAATTTGGGACAAACTAAAATAGAAAGAATGATAAATAGAACGGAACAGAGGTAGTAGGTTTTTGGTTCAAATATTCCAAAAAAGAATTTGCCTAAATCATTTACTTGGTCTAAAATTCACCGATACTTTGCAAGGATATAAATCACACACAATATCAATGAATATAATATAAATCACACACAATGTCAATGAATATCACAAGCGAAACAAATATCGCAAGGCAATCATGAATAAAACACATTAAAAATCATCTCACTTTCACACTTTCACTCAAAGAAATATATTTTAGTGTATAATAATAACACTTCACAACTCAAAGGGTTTAAAGAGCAATAGAAAACTTATATATATTTTCAATCCATAAACTCTAAATGAGATTAGTTCCACTTTGAAACATTTTTAAACCCTTGACATATACTGCCAAATTAATGAACTCAAACACGTCACTAAAAAGGAAAATCTTTTCGGTTTAGACCTCTATAATACTTTAGGAAAAGAGGGCATAGAAATCCTATAGTTTGTTATCCGATATTTAGTGAGTCTTTTATATAGTCAGATCTTAAAAACTGATAAAAACTTCTTAACTAAGTAGGAATTTTTTTTGGATTATTTTGAAAAAAAAAAATTCAAAAAAATTGCAAACTAAACATAAATGAAACAAAACTAATCTTATTACTAACAAACACCACCAAATTACACGAAACATAAAAACGACCTCTATAGCAAACAAGTAAAATCCACTTAACACATATACCACAAATAACCAAAAATCAACAAAAATCAACACCACCAATCATAGACTCTATCCCCAACTTAAAATGAAATATTGTCCGCTATGTTTTGCACATAGAGAAAATTAGTAAGGACACGAAGGTAAATAAGAAATAAACACTCCCATTATATTTTTGAATAGCGTTTACTGCTACTCTTCATCCACATCATCATCGTCATTTATAGAATCTTCCTCTTCCTCTTTATCACTGTCATCGTCATTGTATTCGTTATTAATCTCATCCAACATTGGTGTCCTAAGTAGATCTGGAGCTTCATTCATGTCAACCCTAGTGGCCTTGCCAATACAGGTAATCAACTTGGCGCATGGCCTTCATGTATTGTTGTTGATACTCCATTTATCTCTCCAACCTTGACAACCTATCCTCCACATTGAGAATTCAAATCATGGAGTGACTAGATTTTGCCCCACTGCCTTTGGAGTTCCTATCTTCCTTTGGAAGCATTCTTGTTACGACTCGTCCATCAATGGGTTTTAGCGTTAAGACTTTCTTGTCCATGAGTTCATTCTAGTTTACACTGACATGGAGATATAGTTGGGTGACTAAACAAGGAAACTATAATCCCTTACTTTTTATTTTAGCTATAAGCAAAATCTGAAAATAAATAAGATGGCCAACATCAATTACCCTTCAAGAGGACAAAAATAGCAACAAAACTCTATCAAAGTGATGTGTGAGGCATGACCGCCTGGAATTAAGTTGGTATTTATGAAATTGAACCAAATTTTTGCAATAGGACTCAAATAATTACTTGGAAATGAAATATTTGTTCTTAATGGATTTTGTGCTATCTTTCAAGTCACTAGATGGTCAGCACCATAGCATATAGTTTTACCCATCAAATCTAAATCCAGTTCAAATTGATTTTGATAATGAAATAAACCATCATTTCCTACTTTTTCTAAGAAAGAGTTTAAAGATTCACTTGTGTATAGAACTTTTAGCTCTCGCACAAAAATAGTTCTATTATCATGTTTTAAGAAATTAATATAGAACTCTCTAAACTATTTTCACTATAGCAAATAGGTGTGTGCGCAACCTAATCCAATGCCACTTACAAACGTTTTTCACTATCTCAGCCCTTAGGTCATTACGTTCCCCATCTAAGTCCAATTTGAACCCCCTTTTACACATTAGCTTTTTATTGTTTTCTTCCTCTTCATACCATTGTAAAGCTTTTTGAGAGGTAAAAATTTTCTTATCAAAATTCTTCATGGAGCTAGACCATTTAGCCAAATTTTACCCTTAGGAGGCATAGTAAATTTTCAATATAGACACAAATTTGAACTTGATTTGAATTTAATTGAAGTACTTCTAGAATGTGCTCATATATCAAGTAGTGCAAGTGACGCCAAGAAATCTTTCTAAGTTGCCAAACAAACCAATTTCAAGCAAAAAGATTCAAGTTCATAAACAATTAAGAACATATGAGCCTGTCAATTTAATCTAACATATATGGAATAAAATCAATTAGAAAACATAAAATTAGAATGATTTCACCAATTTGCATCTTTTGAAAGACTTTTTGCTTGATTATTAGCTCCTAGCAACTTTCCCCAGAAGATCCTCGAGTTGAAGTTCTTGCTTTCCACCTTTTTGCCCACTTCCTTAAATCTAAAAATTGCAGCAACTTAGTCACTTTTTGATGTTTTGACTCAAGTTTTAGGGTGTAATCGGAGAGGTTTTTGTGTGGGGAAGAATGGGGATGGGTTTAGAGATGTTTAGGGGCATTTTGAAGGTGTTTGGAGGAGTAGAGAAAGAATGGACTGCAATTTGTAGCCCTTCTAATCCAATCAGGTCACGGCTTGGGCATGTCTGCCAGGCTTGTGTAGCAGAGTGCATCTAGTACCCAGCCCAGAGTGGCTAGGCATGGCTCTCACTGGCCTGGGTGCAGGCAGTGCCCGACTGCAAACCGTTTCGCTATTTAGGTCCATTATTGCAACTTTTTCGTGTGTAGCTCAAATTTTTCTTTGTAAACTCCCTCCAAGCATCATTAAGAACTAATATATCAAATTAAATTAAGTTATTATAAAAGAAAAATATGTTAAAAATTGGAATTTAAGTACAAAAATTAAAAGTTAGATTTAGAAACGTGAGTTGCCGCCCACTGAGCACTTGTTTAACATCTTTAGCTCAACTTTAACACTCTTTCCATGATTTCAAGTGATTAGAGAGTCATTTTTACATCACTTGTTTCACCTGTTTCTGACATGTTCAAGAACATAAAGTGCTCATAAGGGTACTTCTTTCGTTGAATGATTAAGAGCGAGATTGACCCATTGCTCGCACTTATGGTTATGCTTACTAATTCCACATCTATTATAGCCCATGTGGTGGCAAGGATGAATGGTCATCCAAATATCAGTGCAACTTCATCTAAATCTTCTTCTCCTCCCATGTCGGCAACCACAAAATCCATTGAATAAGTGAATTACTTCACACTTACCAACATGTCCTTTATGACTCCTAGGGTTTCCTTGATACTCCTATCTACGAGTTGAATGGATCTATTGGTTTTGTGTGATATGGTTAGCCTAATTTGCCTGCACAATGACAAAGTCATTAGATTTATGCTTGTCCCCAGGTCACACATTGCTCGTTTAATTACCATTGTGCCGATTAGGCACGTGATTGTGAAACAATCCATGTCTTCTATTTTTTGTAGTAATTGCCTTTGGTATAGCTCTTTGCAATCCTGAATGAGCTTCATGAGTTCTGTATTCTCTTGCTAGTCCTTAAATAAGAGCTTTCCTCAGATGACGTACTTAATAATTAGTCCTCCTATTCACTATTCTCTTCACTTGCCTCAACTTCTTTCTTGGGTTTCACGCAGTTTACCTATACTTGTTGGCACATCATCTTCCATTTTAATTATTCCTATGACTAGCTTTGACACACAATATTTCTCAACTAGGTTAGGGAATCCAAGTTTTAAAAACCTTAAATGTTACCATTTATTCTTGGACTCTCATGGTGAGCTTGCCTTTTTTGTATATCAATTAGAGTCATTCCAATTGCTAAAAATAGACTTCCCAGTATGATAAGAATGTCTACATCTTCTTCATAATCAAGTATTAAAAAGTTAGTAGGAAAAATAAATTTATCAACCTTTACCAAGACATCCTCAAAGATACCTCGTAGATGAGACAATGTCCTGTCAGCCAGTACATTTGTCGACTTAACTTCTCCTATCCCAAGTTTCCTGAAAATAAATAAGGGCATTCAATTAATACTTGCTCCTAATTCACACAAGGCCTTACTTATAAAGAGTATGCCAATTATTCAAAGGATAGTGAAGCTTTCAGGATCCTTAAACTTTGGTGATAAATTTTTTGGAGAACGCGCTGCACTTCCTTCGTCAAAGTTATCGTTTCAAAGTCTATGATCCTCCTTTTCCTAGATAACAGTTCATTTATAAACTTAACATAATTTGGAATTTGTTCTAATGTCTCTGCAAAAGAATGTTAATTTGTAACTTCTCAAAATTTTCTAAAAAATGATGAAACTAACAGTCTAACCTGTATTGTTTGAGCAGCTAAAGGTAAGGTATTGGAAGGAAATGTGGCTTGACTTCATACTCTCTAGGTTTCTCAAGAGACTTCCCATTTTCTTCATCAATCATTACATGTCTTCCACACTCCTTTGCTTTCTCTGGTTGGTTCTCGGCCGCCAATATTTTGCCACTACAGAGAGTAACCGCATTGTATACCCTACCATCATTCTTTGGGTTAATCTCTATGTCACTTAGTAAAGAACCTATAAGGGCCTGTTATTTATGGAATTGGTGAGTTGCCCCATTTGGGTCTCCAAGTTTCTTATAAATGTTGTATGGCTTTGAAGAATAGCATTCTGATTTTGATATAGTATTGCATTAGTTTTGGCCATGTACTACCGCAAAAGGTCCTCCATGTTGTCTCATTTTTTCGGGATTGGTTGAGTTTACCTATTCTGCCCTTGGAATCCAAGTAGCACTGGGGGTCTCGTTGAGCTGCTAGCTCCACTCTATTGGTTGTTGTTCTAGGAAAAATTAGGGTGGTTTCTATAATTAGGGTTGTATGTGTTAGAGTATGGATTATACTACAATTGGTTGAAATTACACATTTAATTGACATCTACCAAATCAATTGGGCACTGCATAGTGAGGTATCCTTCATGGCACATTTCACAAGCTACTACCATACATGGTACTTGTTTTGGCTGAATATCCACCTCTTCTAGCTTTTTGGTAAGGGCCACCACCTGTGTAGCTAGAGTTGTGAATGGTTTTGCATTGTACATTCTTGTTGTTTTCTAGGCATGTTGCACTCATTTGCCCACTGGTAGTTGTTTGAGTACATTTCCTCAAGCTTCTGCACGCCCTCCTCATTACTTTTATAAGTGCTCATTATTGCCCCATTGGCTACTGCATCAGTTATGGTCTAGGTCGGCCCATGCAACTTGTTGTAAAATGTCTGAATCTACAACCAGTCTGGCAAGCCGTGAAGTGGGCACAACCTTAGTAAATTCTTGAATCATTCCCATGCCTCAAATAGTGGCTCATTGTCTCGTTGCACAAATTAAGTAATATTATTTCTCAATTTTGCAATTTTAGAAGATGGAAAAAATTTACTCAAAAACTTTTGTGCTAAACTATTCCATGTAGTAATAGAAACTGGGGCTTGTGATATCAACCAGGTTTTGGCTTTATCCTTGAAATATAATGGAAAAATGCAAAGTTTGATTGCATTATCAGATAACCCATTCTGACAAAATGTGTCACATATTTCAAGAAAATTGAATATACACACATTTGGGTCATCATTTGGTGCTCCATTGAACATAGCTGATCTTTTAACCATTTGGATAATTTATGACTTCAAATCAAAATTATTTGGCTAGATTGGCGGCTTGAAAATACTGGACTGAAGTCCATCCAAGGTTGGCACAATAAAGTCCCTTAAAGGGATCGACTTTTCCTTGTTCGGGTAGTGTGGTATCACTTGGTTGACTAGAAGCTAATCGTCAATCATCTCAATTATCGGTTGGAATCCTCGTCTAGCTTTCCTTCATAGTTGATGTGTGATTCACTCAATTTCATAGTCTAAGTGTAGAATTTCCTCGTTTGACCTTCTTAGCATGAACGACAAGGACCTGAGAACCAAAACATGAAAAAAAAACTATAAAATAGAATAAAAGAAAATAATGTAAAACAAACAAAAAAAATTATGTTTAGTCTAGAATTAAAGTACTTAATTAGATGTTAACAAACTATATAGTGTTAGAACTAAGTCCTTAGCAATGGCGCCAAAAACTTGTTCGTGCTGTGATTGTTACTAGACATGACTCACAAATTACAAAAGCATACGTATCGAACAAGTAGTATAATGATGAGAAAAGTGTCGTCCCCACATAGGACAACGCTAGCACCCTACTAAGCACCTACACATCAAACTTTTGATCCTATCTAAACTAAGAAACAATAGACTGGAAAATAATAGAACATTGATAACTCAAAGTTTAGATTTATTTTTATGTGTCGTTTGTTACAAGTTTAGTGTATTTGATTCCATTTGTCGTGTTTTAGTTTAGATAAGTTGTGTTTACAATGTTATAGTAGTTATGTTGTTTTAAGTCATTTTTATAGTTAAATATGGATTTTGTTGGTATTATTATCTATTTATATTGTTTTATGTTTTGTGCAGGTGATTTAGGGCAAAACAATAAATTGAAAGCAGAGTAAGGAGCTGAAAATGGTAGAATGAAAAGATGAAGAATTCCTGGAAGTTGGCCAGCCCTTGACAGCAGCTGGACCAAGGCTAATCAGCCACTGACTGTGGCTAATTTTAGTTTTTTATTCGATATCAGCGGTTGAGCCGCTAACTGCTCATGATCAGTAGTAATTCAATCGCTTGCAGCGGCTAGTTAAAGCGATTTGGGCTAGACCCATGTGATGTGATTTATAAATAGGTTATTTTTGTAATGCTAAAGAGAACGAGACTCAAACTTTGTTTACCAATTTCTGCCTAGGGTTTTAGATTACTTTTAGGGTTAATTAGTTTTTCAATTCCTTGGATTAATTCTTCAATTGACGGATCATTCAAGACATTCAATTCAATTATTATGGCAATTATTTCAATTCTGGTATTTTGTCTTTTACTTATTTTAATTTCAATTGCACATCTAAATTTTGTTTATCAATTTAACATATTTGCAATAAATTCAATCAATTTGATTTCATTCTCACACATCATGATTTGCTAAATTAATTGATGCTTTACACACCAAGTTATAAATTTATAAAACACCTAAATCCAACTACTAACTAGGTGGCATTCCGCAAGTATATGGTTGTCAACTAGTAGCAAAGAGAAGTAGGGACCGTACCCACAAGGATTGGTCGATAATTACCGGATATTTGATTAGATTTTTTATATGTTGAAGCGATTGATTAAGAGAAGAGATTTAACTAAAACTAGAACTAAAGAACTAAGAAAGCAATTTAAAGACTATCTATTGCATTAAAGTAAAGACTAACACTAAGAAAACATGCTTAAGAAAGCAAGCAAAATCGAAGCGTGTAAAAAGAAGTCAGTTTTTAGAAAGCAATTAAAAGGGAAAAATAACTTGAAGAAGCAATTAACTAATCTAGACTACTAATTACCACTAAGAAATCATAATTAATGAAAGCCCATAAATTATTCTATGAAAGCATGTAAAAAGAAAGCACTTTTAAAAAGCAATTAACTAGCCTAAACTACAAATTAACATTAGGAAAGCACAATTAAGGAAAACCTATTGACTAATCTACCAATTAAACTAGGAAAGCAAGTAAAGAAAGCAATTAAATGAAAAGCCCATAAACTAATTTATCCTAATTAACCAATCTAAACTATGAATTACCATTAAGGAACCATAATTGAAAGAAACTCATTAGAACTAATCTAACAATTACACTAAGAAATCATGCAAAGAGAGAAAATATATGAAAGTAATTAGACTAATTAAACTAAGAAAATATGAAATTAAAGTTTAACTATAAGAGTTTTAACATAAACAAGGAACTTGCCACTAAAAATCTTCAATCTTTAGATAGGAAATTATGATTACAAGAAAGAGAAATCCTACTCTAATCAAATCTAAGAGACCTCTCCCCAAATGGGGAGGAAAAAGGAACAAAATTACTCTCTAATCTAGCCTACTTCTACTAGGTTTCTAATGGGTCTTCTATGCCTCAAATGCTGCTTAAAAGGGGTATAAATAGTGCTAGGGACGTGGGGTAATAGTGCAGCAAAAATCAGCCCCGAACAAAGTCATTTTTGCTCCAACCGTCCCTTGATCGCAATCTGGAATTTGAGATCGCGATCTGGGCTGAAACTTCTGAAATGCAGCACTTCACAGTTTTGCTACGAAAATCTTCATCTGACGTCCGATTGATGCGCCAGCCGCATTATTTTTTTTCATGCGACCCTAACACAGAAGAGAATATTGTTATCTATAATAAACACTTAAAATAATACCTAAATATATAAATAAAATTCTTACAAAATATCCCAAAAAATGAATGACAAACAAAGACGAACAAAAACTTAACTCCCAACGAATTTAAGTCAAAGACACGATACAACTTTATACACAAGAACCAAATAAAATATGCTAATTAAGACCTAAATAAGTGCTAAAATACTTAATAAACACATATTACCACATTCTAACACATGAATGCAAAATAGACAAAAACACACACAAAAACACAAAAACTGCTCGAAACTAGTAGCCAAACCTTCAAGTTTAGGGTACATATAACTCTCGTTTTCTAAAGTTATCATTAATTAGGGGTCAGCTTTGGGTGACGTAATTAATCATGGGAAAAACTAAATAAGGGTTAATCATTAAATTATATTTATAGGCTAATAATGAACATAAATGGACAAATATAAGGAGTAGATAACCTTATTAGTCAGTTTTGATTAGAGTGGCTAAGGGAATAAGGCTTTTGAACCTCAAGCATAGATCAGTGTTAAATTATTAGGCTGATTATTCTAATTTAGGTTGATGGAATTAATAAGTTGACTCACCAAGTGTTCCTAGAAAGAAGCTTGAATTTCAAAAGGTTATGACTCAAATTAATTAGGCAGACTAGAGCTGGTTTCTTGAACCCTAGTTAATTAATCTGACAGGATTCAATTACTGATTGTTTCAAGGTTGGGTTGAAATATGGGAATAGAATCTCTATTAATTATAATTTAACCACTCAATTGACCCAAAATTTGATTAATTTCAAATAATAGCTAGCCTTACATCCCACTTTTTTCTATTGCTGCAACCTCAATCTAATTAATTGCTTTCAAATTTTAGTCTTTTAATTATTTTTGCATTTTTACTTTTAAAATCCAAAACCTTTGTGAATCGATCATCTAAATAGAAATTGTGCTAGAATCTTGGAACTTGTACCAGTTCTCGTGGTTTATCAATCCTTATTCACCCTACTATATTGATAATTGCATACTTGCGGATATTAGTGGAATCATGGGATAAGATATTTTAACTCTTCCAACATAGATCAAAAACTTGTCCCACGTGTATTGATAAAAAATGTAGGATCAGGTATTTTTTATCCACGCTGGACAAGTTAAAATACCTTATCCCACGTTTTCACTGATATCTACAAGTATATGGTTATTAATGTAGTAGGGTGAATAAGGGTCAATTCTGAGCACTGGTACAAGTACCGAGATCTAGCACAATTTCTATTTAGATGATCGGTTCACAAAGATTTTGGATTTTAAAAGTAAAAATTCAAAAATAATTAAAAGACTAAAATTTGATAGCAATTAAATTAGACTGAGGTTGCATCAATAGATAAAAGTGGGTCGAATGCAAGGCTAGAAATTATCTAGTGTTAATCAAATCTTAGGTCAATGGATTGCTTAAATTATAATTAATGGAGATTATATTTTCATATTTGAACCCAACCCACTAAAGCAATCGGTAATTGAATCCTGCCAAATTAATTAACTAGGGTTGGAGAAGGCATCGCTAGCCTACCTTCCCAATTTGAGTCATTAACCTCCTAGAAATCGAGCCTCTTTCCAGAAACACTCTACGAATCAACTAATTAATTCCATCAAACTGAAATAGAATAATGTCTAGTAATTTAACACTAGTCTATGACTGAGGTTGAAAAGTCGTATTCCCTTGGCCAACCTAACTAGAACTAAGGTTAGATACTCCTTAGATTTGCCCATTTAGGTTAATTATTAGCCTATTAATATAATATAATAATTAAACCTTAATTAGTTTTATCCGTTATTAATTGTATCAACAGATCTGTACCCTAATTTATTTAGCAATTCATGATGTGTAAGAATGAAAATAAAATGATTGAATTGATTGCAAACATATTAAATTAATAAATGGAATTTATAAGTGCAATTGAAATTAAAATAAATAAAAGACAAAATATCAAAATTGAAATAATTTCAAAAACACTTGAATTGAATGCCTTGAACGATCCACCAATTTAAGAATTAATCCAAGAATTAAAAGACTAATTAACCCTAAAAGTAGTCTAAAACCCTAGACAAAAGCTGGAAAAGAAAGTTTGAGTATTGCTCTCTTTAGCGTTACAAAAATAAACTATTTATAAATCACATCACGTCGCTTAAACTGCCGTCAGCGATTGAATTACTACTAATTACGTGCAATCAATGGCTCAACCACTGATAGCGAACAAATAACCATCAGCTATAGAAAATGTCTAGCATTTTGTTAATTAGCATTGGCCTAGCTGCTCCCAAGAATTCTTCATCTTTTTATTCTATCATTTTTCAGCTCCTTACTCCACTGCCAATTTATCGTTTTGTCCTAAATCACCTGTTCAAAACATAAAACAATATAAATATATGAGAATACCAACAAAATGCTCATTTAAATATAAAAATGACTTAAACGACATAACTACTATAATATCCTAAACATGACTTAACTAAAAAGTTTACATAGAACACAACAAATGGAACCAAATACACTAAAACTTGTAACAAAAGACTTACAAAAGACACATTAAAATAACTTTAAATTTAGAGTTATCAACTCCCCCAACTTACATTTTGCTAGTCTCGAGCAAAATAAACTTGACATAACACAAAGTTGGAATATAAATAGGAATGGCAATATCAATATCAGATTGATATAATTGACTCATCAATCTAGTCCACATCCAACCCATCACATAAAGTCATGTTCCACTTTTACTCACACCAAAAGTCCATTCGAACAAATGTCAAACCTATTTTCTCAACTATAAATACAAAAACTTATATTTATCAATATGGACCACATCACGTAATAAATCTCTCTACCCACAACCAACTCAAATATGTATAAAATTAAGCCTCCATAACCGTCAAGAAGGTAAAGAGGGATCCATAAGCCATAACATCCAAGCACAAAATTGTCAAGCAATGGAAAAACATTAGAGAACCATTACAACCATTTATTACTAAAAATACAGCAATATAACCCTTCATAGTTCCTTCGTGACCACCATTTATTGGCTCTTTATTATTTTTTTCTTAGACGTAGCAAGATGCATTTTCATGAAAGTTTCCTTATGATTCTCATTTCTTACCATTCTTACATATTTACATAAAGCAAGCCATTTTTTTCTTTCTTTTTTCTAAACTCGTTGAACCATGTAGAGCACTAAGGAACTAGCTATAGAAAAACGGGTTATATTACCATAAATCAATTAAACAAATGTAATGAAACCTAATACCTTGCCATGCAAAAAATGCAAAAATGAAAATACAAACTTCCATGGAAGAAAAGAAGAAAGAAGGTTTGTTTTTTGGGAAAAATGAATTGATACAAAGGGTTTTTCGCCTGGACCAGTTGCTATCAGCGGCTGGTTCCCTTCATTTCAATCGCTAACTACGGTTTGCTTTTTGTTTCAACTACAATCAGCAGCTGAATATACCTGGTTTACCCGCTGCTAGCATGTAGCATATTCTATTTTGCCCGTTGTCAATGGGTAAAACCTCTTGGGTCAGTCATTAACATTTCAGCCAACACAACAAACGTTCATTCTTGCAATTTTCTTCCTTTTCTATCACTCCAAACCCAACAAAATAACAAGAAAAATTATAATAGCAATTCTCATTTTTTTTATTCAACTAACATGAAATTAAATTGAAAATTTAGACAAAAAAGTAAATAATTAAAATAAAACATATGGACTGCCACCCAACAAGCACTTGTTTAAAGTCAGTAGCTTGACATTATTACTCTCCGCGGTCATTCATTTGACAAAATGGACTTCTTGAAGTCCATTATCAAAAGTACCTCTATAGTAGATCTTTAATTGATTCCCATTAATATTCAATGTTGACTTTTTACCTCGTATTTCATCACCCCATATAGGTAAACATTTACCACCTCAAAAGGTGTCCTCCATCTTGATTTTAGCTTAGCTGGAAACAAATGTAATCTAGCATTCACCAACACGAAATTCCCAAACCTTAGGTATGATATTCTCGTCATGCTACTTCTTTGTTTTGTCCTTGTAAATTCGGGCATTTTTATAAGCCTTTTTTCAGAACTTTTCAATTTTGCACAATATTAGCAATCTGTTTTCCCTGACTGGCTTGGCATCAAAATTCAATGCCTTAATTGCCCAAAATACTTTGTGCTCAAATTCTGCTGGTAGATGGCATGTTTTTCCAAAAACTAAATCTCTTGTAGGGACATCTTAATAGGTGTTTTAAATGCAGTCCGGTATGCCTATAGTGCATCATCGAGCTTCTGAGCCTAATCTTTTTGTGAGGAAGTTACCGTATTCTTCAAAACGCGCTTCAACTCTCTATTTGAGACCACAACTTGACCCAAAATTTAGGGATGGTACGATAAAGAAATCTTGTGTTTCACTATATATTTGGTTAATAAGGCTATTGTTGAACCTCAGTTACGATAATCATGTTTTGATGATGACCAAATAGCACTAATGGTATGAAAACAAGTGTGCAGAAATCAATAGGTAGGTTCGTACGCAAATGATCGTCCGAGCAAAACAACCAGAAGACTCCACGGACGCAATGGCTGTCCAAAAGTTAGAGCTTCAGACGATGGTAATCGTCCGACACAAAGAATTTGAAGCAATTTTCGGACAAAGAACAGCGTCCGATCATATTTCCAGAAGACTTTGCTTCGATCGGACCCAGGTTCGGACGCATCCTCGGACGTCTGAATGAATACCCTCAGAGAACGGACGCAGCGTCGGACACAGGGTTTAGAAGCGGCCATCCAAATGGTCCAACGGCTAGTTCGTTCGGACGCATACTTGCTGCATCGGCCGTCCGAAAGGTCCAACGGCTAGTTTTTCAGTAAACAGAAAATAGCCATTGGGAAGTTGTTGGAAGCAGATTTTTGGCAACTATAAATACCCCTAAGCCTGAATTAATTAAAGAGAGACTTCTACATTGATTACAAGTAATACTTGAGCTATTTGGGAGAAATAGTAGGTACAAGTGTTGTAATAGTGTATTTAGGTAGTTTTGTGAAAAGAGTTTAGAAGTATAAGAGTTCTTCAAGTGTAAGAGTGGAGAGATAACAATTGTAACAAATGGAGGCTGTGAGTGTAAAACTCTTGGCTCAACTAAAGGAAATTAGTGTGAGCAAGAGTGATCCTTATTTGTGTACAAGAGGTTATTGTCTCACCTACTTTGAAGAGACTTTTAGTGGCTAAACTTCAAGTTGTGAACTTGGTAGTTGCCTTGTAAGAAGCTCATTGTAGTTGTAAGCTCCAAGTTTGAGAAGTTTGGGAGTTTGGTTTGATTCTCTTAATCTCAATATTTTTATTTGTTCTTTAAGCTTAAATTGTTGAATATCTATTGTATTCATTTGTGCTTAAGTTTTTATTTGGTGCATAAAGTTTGCATTTTTATTAAGCACATAAAAAGGTTTGTTTTAGATACAACCTAATTCAACCCCCTCTTAGGTTGCTTTTCGGGCCAACAGCTCTAAATTGAGAGTTCTTGGAATGTGAACCCCATCACATTAGACACTTATGATTGCCATTGATACTCCAAACCTTGAGAAAATATTATGGCAAATGAATATAGTCACAACTCCAGCATCATTGGTAGGCAATGCCACCGCTTGAACCCACTTTGAAACATAATACACTGCCACTAAGATGTATTTATTGGAGTACGAACTTGGAAAGGGCACCATGAAATCTATCCCCCACACATTAAATATGTCAATAATAAAGATATTATTCAAAGGCATCTCATCCCTATAGGATATGTCCTAGTTCTTTGGCACTCATCACAACACTCGATTAATTTTTTGGCATCCCAGAATAATATAGGCCAATATAAACCACTATGGAGAAATTTAACAGTTGTCCTTTGATTACCATGATGCCCCCAACTTGTGATGAATGATACATTCGAAGAACACTTTCAATTTCATCATCATTCACATATTGCTGAATAATTAATTTGGTCACTACACCTCTTGTACAGATATGGTTCATCCCAGTAATAGAACTTAACATTAGACGAAGAATTTCTTCCTTTCATTATAGTTCATCAATGGTTGAATAACTTTGGCTGCTAAATAATTTTTCATGTCCGCATGCCAAGGGTTAGTTCCCCACCATCATCAAATGTTCCTCTAAAAACTCCTCCTTGATGAGTGACAAATCATCACTTTCTTTTATTGATTCCAGCCTAGAAAGATGGTCAGTTACAAGGTTCTTGCTCCTTTTTTTATCCACAACTTCCTAATCAAATTCCAGCAATAATAAAATCCATCGAATTAGTCTTGGTTTTGCATCAGTTTTGAAAAACAAGTATTTTAGAGATGAATGGTCGTATGAATAATCACTTTAGAACCAATCAAATAAAATCTAAACTTGTCGAAAGCAAAAAACACAGCTAGTAACTATTTTTCATTAGTAATATAATTAATTTGAGCATCATTAAGAGTTCTACTAGTATAATAGATGACATGCAAGACCTTATCTTTCGTTTGACAAAGGACAGCACATACAACATAGTCACTAGCATAGCGCACATAATTTCAAAAGCTAATGGCAAATCAGGTGCTATGACAATAGGTGCAGATACTAAGGCCCTTTACAACAAATTAAATTCACGCAAACAATTTCCATCAAAGTTAAAGGCCACAGTTTTTGTAACAAATCAGATGAGGGTTTGGAAATTGAAGAGAATGAACCGCCATTAAAACCTAGCATGTCCATAGAAACTCCTTATTCCATTCACATTTTTAGGTGGCGGTAATTTTTCGATAACTTCAATTTTTGCCCTAGCTACCTCAATACCCTTAGCAGAAATTTTGTGACCTAAAGCTATTCTTTCCTGAACCATGAAGTGATATTTCTCCCAATTAAGGGCTAGATTTGTCTCTTTACATCGTTCGGAAACCATTGACAAATTGTGTAAGCAATCATGAAATGAAGAACCAAAGACTGAAAAATCATCTATGAAAACTTTTATGCATTTCTTAGTCATGTCATGGAAAATTGCAAATATCCATTTTGAAAAGTTCCAGGTGCCTAGCATTGCACAAACCAAAAGGCATCATTCGATAAGCAAATGTGCCATAAGGACATGTAAAGGTAGTTTTCTCTTGGTCCTCCAGAGCTATAGCAATTTGGAAATAATCGAAGTGGCCATCTAGAAAGCAATAGAAAGCATGTTCAGCTAGTTTCTCTAACATCTAATCAGTGAAAGGAAGTGAAAATGGTATTTATGAGTGGCCTCATGAAGCTTCCTATAATCAATACATACCCTTCAACCCATGACCAACCTAGATGGGATTAGTTCATTATTCTCATTAATAGCTACAGTCATCCCTTCCTTCTTATGTAGCAGTTGAGTAGAGCTAACCCACTCACTATTACTGATCGCACAAACAGTTCCAGCATCTAGTAATTTCATAACTTACTTTCTTACTACCTCATTTAATGTGGGGTTTAGCCGATGTTGAGATTTCCTACCAACCCTATAGTTTTCAGTCATCAAAATTTTATGCATGCAAATAGTAGGGCTTATTCTCTTTATGTTCTGATGAATACTCCATGCAATTACGCTTTTATGCTTTCTTAGAAAATTAAGTAACTCATTTAATTGTTCATCATATATTTTGCACTAACTATGACTGGAAGAGTTTCATTCTCATCAAGGAAGGCGTATTTAAGATGACTACTAAGTGGTTTCAACTCTATCTTGGGGAGTTCATTGGTCAGAGACCCCCTTACCTGTATCCTCCTTTGGACCCTCCTCCTTACTTGTTGGATTTTCTTCTAGCATCCTCAAGTAGACCCTTATCGAGTCATCCTACTCTTCCATCTTATCTAACTAGGTTAGTGCTCTTTCTAGTGGGAGTTGTGGAGTATTGTTCTTGCAAGAGTCATCAACAAGGTCGTTATTTATATCTACCATCCTTAAATTATCATAAATAGCAATTAAAAATAGAAAAAATGACAATCTGATTATTGACTCTCAATTATAACTTTACCTCTTGGATATCTATTAATGCCCGTCTCATAGCTGGGAATGGTTTGCCAAGAACTCTTAAAGGCATTTATTTACCTTTTTCCATGGTCCAAGATAATGAAGCCTACAGGCAAGTAACACTTCTCCACCGTAACCAATACATCCTCAACAGTTCCCTCAGGGTATTTCACACTTCGATCGCCTAACTGGAGAGATACATTTGTAAACTTCATCCTTCCACCATTTAGCTTTCTATAAATGGATAAAGGCATTAAATTGATGGATGCTCCAATATCACACAAAGCTCTCTCAAATTCGACTCTTCTAGTAATGCATGGAATGGAGAATGAACCAGGATCCTTAAGCTTTGGTGGTAATTTCTTTTGTGTGATTACACTACATCTCTCAGACAAACATAAAATCTCATCTCCCAGTAGTTTCCTCTTGTTAGTTAACACTTGTTTCATGAATTTGGCATATTTAGGCATGTTCTCCAGTGTTTCCATGAAGGGTATATTAATTTATACTTTCTTGAAGATCTCAAGGGAACTCTTGAACTTCTTTTGGTCATCTTCACCTACTTGAGTCTACTTAAAAATGAAATTCGTACTGATGGATGGGTAATTTGGACTTCAAGTTCCCTCTTAGAAAGAATTTTATACTTTGATGCTCCGTTGTCCTTCACCTCGGCACCTCTATTGCCGCTATCTTTTTTCTCATTTTGCACATTTCTAACTCAATCTCCTTTTTATCCATTTTTTCCACTCCAACAACTCTGCCACTTCTCAATGTGATTGCCTTTGTATGCTTTCTAGGCTTAGCCACAATGTCACTTGGCAAAGTTCCAAGAGGTCTCTCAGCCATGCTCCTCACTAATTGCCCCACTTAATTCTTCAGATTTTTGATTGATGCTACCAAATTTCTAACTAGATCTTCTAAACCCTTCAATATATCTTCATTGGATTTCATGTATTAAGCAAGAGTGTTCTCCATATTATTAGGCGCTTGAAGTGGAGTTGCATGCATTTGTTATTGTGGTTGCCGATACTACTGAAATAGAGGTCGAACATTTGAATTCTGATTCTGCTGATACATTACCCAAGATAAGTTTGGATGATTTCTCCATCCCAGATTATATGTGTTGCTGAAGTCGTTGTTTTGATTCCGGTACTGATTTTGGTTTTGGCCTCCTTGACTCCCTATGTAGTTCACTTGCTCTTGACCTACAAAAGCAGAATTAGAAATGTTAGTGTATTATATTGGCCATTAGGGTGGTCACCGGAGCAAAAGTTGTAGAAAAGTGGTTGCGCTATGGTCACTGCTTTGTCTTCGATCTCCTACCACTACTTAGTCAATGCCTCTATCTGTCTATTTATAACCTCTTGCTTAACCACTATTACATCCCACTCATTCAACTCATGCACTCCTCTTATTTGCTCTCGGGCTTGTGCTGTTGAGGACTTAAAATAATTATTGCACATTTTATCCAATAACTCTTGAACCTCTTCTGGAGTCCTATTCAACATCAAGAACCAACTTGCTGAAGCATCTCACGATTTTTTTGAAACATCTCATTATAGAAGATCTCCATTTGGATCTGTCTTCAATGACAACCCATGGTATGGACACTTATTAAGTCATTATATCTCTCCTAAGCCTCACTAAAGTTTTCTCCATATTATTGACTGAAAAAAGTTATATCGTTTCTCAGCTTAGTTGTTTTAAATGAGGAAAAATATTTTGACATGAAGGCTTGTGCTAATGTGTCCAAAGTTGTAAAAGTCCCCTGCTTATAAGCTTGCAGCCACAACTTTGCCTTATCTCTCAAAGAAAAGGAAATAAGCACAATTTAAAGGCAACCTATGACATATCATTCTACTTAAAAGTATCACAACCATCTTCAAAATTGATTAAATGGCAATTCGAATCCTTACTATGCAATCCCGAAAACATCCTATGTTGTTTAAGCGTGGATATCAAACCTAGCTTGATCACGAAGTTAGTTAGCTGAAGTAGATGTGGTATGATGCTAGACTAAGATCCTCCAAAAGTGGGTTAGGTGTAATATCCCAATTGTTCATTATTTTATGGAGGTAAATCTTAAGCATCACATTGTCCTCAAATTCTCCATCATTCTCTATTTGCTCACAATTACCCGATAGTACCTCTTGCTGTGATACAAGTTGACGTGGAGCCATTCATTAGCCATGTCTACTTGTTGTTGCTGTAAAGCCTGTGTCTTTAGTTGCCAAAAAGTTTGTTAATTTTCAGATCAAAATCAACAAGAGTTTGATCAGGCTTACGCATATACTGTCAAGCACAAAGAAATTGTTATGAGCACCACTTTAAATAACACTATGACCAATAGAGAATAAATGGAATGATGGCTCATGAAAAAGCAATGAAAAGGAATAAACAAAAACAAAAATATAAATCTAAAGTAGGAATTGTTTTATTATCTCGTATTGCCAACTACAATCCCCAGCAACAGTGCTAAAAATTTGATCTATGCTAGACAAGTTAAAATACCTTATCCCACGTTGACAATAATATCCACAAATATACGATTATCAATGTAGTAGGGTGAACAAGGATCGATCCCACGAAGACTGGAACAGTTTTTGTTATAAGTATCGAGATTCTAGCACAGTTTTTATGTAGAAGATCAGCTCACAAAGGTTTTGGATTTTAAAAGTAAAAATGTAGAAATAATTAAAAGACTAAAATTTGAAAGTAATTAAATTAGATTGAGGTTGCAGCAACAGACAAAAATGGGTCAAATGCAAGGCTAGTAATTGTCTAGGACTAATCAAATCTTGGGTCAGTCAATTAGTTAAATTATAATTAATGGAGATTCTATACCATATTTCAACCCAACTTTGAAATAATAAGTAATTGAATCCTGCCAAATTAATTAACTAGGTTTTGAGAAACTGTCTTTAGCTTACCTAACCAATTCAAGTTATTAACATCCTAGAATTTGAGTTTTTTTCCAAGAACACTCGGCGAATCAACTAATTAATTTTGTCAACCTGAACTAGAATAATTAGCTTAATAATTTAACACCGGTCTATGACTGAGGTTCAAAAGAATTATTCCCTTGACCAAACTAACCAAAACTAAGGTTATATTTGTAACCATTTTATGTTAATTATTATCCTATTAATATAATTTAATGATTAACCCTTAATTAGTTTTACACATGATTAATTGTATCACCTGCACCCGAACCCGAACCCGAACCCTAATTAATTTAGCAATTCATATTGTGCGAGAATGAAACAAATTGATTGAATTAGTTGCCAACAAATAAATTGATAATGGAATTTAAAAGTGCAATTGAAATTAAAATAAATGAAAGACAAAATACAATAATTAAAATAATTGCCAAAAAAAAACCTAAATTGAATGCCTTGAATGATCCACCAATTGAAGAATTAATCCAAGGAATTGAAAAACTAATTAACCCTAAAAGTAATCTAAAATCCTAGACAAAAGCTAGAAAAGAATGTCTGAGTATCGCTCTCTTTAGGATTACAAAAATAACCTATTTATAAATTAGGTCACGTAGGCCTAGCCCAAATTGCTTCAACTGTTGTCAGCGATTGAATTACTACTGATCACGCACAGTGAATGACTCAAGAGTTGCTAATAGCAAATAAACAACTAACATCAATCCAGTCAGCGGCTAGCATTCTGTTTCAGCCACTGACTGTGGTTGATTAACCTTCATCCAGCTGCTGTCAGCGGCTAACCATTTTCTAGGAATTCTTCATCTTTTTATTATGTCATTTTCAGCTCCTTACTTCACTGCCAATTTACCATTTTGCCCCTAAATCACCTGCTCAAAACATAAAATAAACATAGATAGATAATAATACCAACAAAACACACTTTCAACTATAAAAATGACTTAAAACAACATAACTACTATAACATTCTAAACACGACTTAACTAACTTAAAACACGATAAACGGAACCAATTACACTAAAGCTTGTAATAACAAACTAATCAAAGACGTATAAAAATAACTCTAAACTTAGAATTATCACACACAGAATATGATCAAGGCAATAATTTAAGTAAAGAGTAGAAAAGGTCGATAATTGAGTTATTTGGGGTTCACTTGTCCCTATTTATTCGTTCTGTCATTTCTTAGATTCACTTAATGTCGTTTACTAGTTTAGAGTCTAATGTAATTGTGAGTTATCTTTCGACTTCTCTCACAAATCTACTAAACCTAGCCAAGTCACTATATTTCTATGCTAATTTGAGCCAAATTTAATCCATAGATGACTACTCTATAGGACTACCTAAGATGAATATGTATCTTTCAATCCATATTCACGAAACATATGTCCTTCCCTATAGAACTTCTGAACAAAATCTAATTAAACCTATGCCTATCCCTAAAGCTCATTTTTCGATTCTTGAATTAGGGTTACAAATCAATATATATGTTGATCAAGCTTACAAACACATTTAGTACCATCTAATTAAGCAAATCAAACATAAGATCATAATCATGAACAAAATAAATCAAATCAATTGATATTCATGGCATTTTATGAATGAAAACCTAGAATTAGGGGGTTTAGTGCATCATTTGACCAATTGAAACAATTCAAGATTCAATTACAGTCGTGAATAGCATATTGAAATACAAGAAATACAAAAGAGAATAAAACACTATGGTTGTCAAGGCGAGTTTTCTCTTCTTCTCCCTCGCTCTCTTCACTAATGACCTTTTTTGTATTGATTCTCTTGTTTTAGCTGTTTGATGTTTTCTGTCGATTGCCTCACGCTTTCTATTCTTAATTAATACCTAACATAACCCTTATATAATGCCTATTAGGTTTTATAAGAAAATGGGTCAAAAATATTCAAAACTCGGGTCAAAAGCATAAAAACCCATGAAAATGCTAGTGTTGGAGGGTTGGGTGCCCCAGCCAATCTTCTGTATATAAGAGTCCCAACCAAGCCTCTTTCACTAGGGGTGCCCATTCTTGCTCCGTTTTAACCCTTTTTTCTCTGTTTTTGCCTCGTTTGGCTTCCATTGCAAATGAAATCTACAAAAACATATTTTAAGGGCATAAATATATATTTTTGACATAAAAACAATCAAAACCTATTTTATAGACTCAAAGTGTAAAATAACAAAAATTATTGCATCCTAATTTATAAACCAAAACCCTCGAATTATGGACAAAAGCCAAGATAAAAGTATATGAAAGTACTCTCTTTTGGAGAGTTAACAACAAGTTGTAGGAAGTTTTAAGTGATCTTTAATCTAGACTAGATATTAATAAGTCGGGATGGAGCATTGGTTTGGTTGATATTTTTTGTTAAACCTTGTGGTGTCCAACATTATCCTTATATATTCATTTACATAGATTTGTGTTCTTAAAACAAGTCTTAGTATTTTTCTATACTTGAAGCAAAGTTTTGAGAAATTTGACTTGTTTGCTCTAGATCAACTTGTATTTGAATTAATATTCTTGAACACTTTATAAATTAAAGTTGTGTTTGTAACCAAACCTAGTGTACACTTTTATAAATTTATGTTTGGGTGAAAATTTTGAGTTTGTTAAGTCAAAACCCCATTTTGCTTTTGACAAATGCTCTAAAGTTCATTGTTCCCAATTTCACTTTTTTCTCTTTGGTAGTGTTACGAATCCTTTTTCTTACTTGTTTTGCTCGGGACTAACAAAACGTTAGGTTTAGGGGTGTGATAACTCTTATAAATAGAGTTATTGAACCTCTAAAATCCTTGGTATTTTGATAGGATGAATCCCAAATTATGTGTTTTTATGCATATTTCATGCTTAGTAGTAGTATTAGTATTGTTAGATAATATTAGATCTTTGGTAGTAATCATACATTAATTGATGATTAAATGGTACTTATTAGTTCATGGTGTGTAATTGTGGGGTTTAGTTAAATTTTTCGGGCATCAACTTGAATGATTGAATAAGTAAAGGACTAAAGCTGCAATTAGCAAAACATTAAAAACCAAAGTTCGAGGTTGCTGGTGGCTTCGACACTGTAGTTACCAATTCCAAAGAAGAAATTCAGCACCACGTCAAGCCATTTAAAACTTCAAGACCTCGACACCACGGTACCGAATTCCACAACATAAACTTCATCACCAAGATGTGTAGTAGCCTGAAGACCCCGTGTCAAATGTAAGTTCCACACCGTGGTGCCGAAATTCAAGAAAGAAATTTTGTCACCGTGGTCTAGAGAAAGATTCTAGACAAAGAGAATATGCCACTTTTATAATGGCTGTAAACATTAAAAAATCATGTGTACACCTAGAAACACATAGTAGATAGTATATTAGTTTTTGTTTTAGTTAGAATAGATAAGGTTTCTCTAGGAGCAGAAGAACTTTACCTTATTTGGCAATAATTGTAGCATTTACTCTTCTTCTTCACTTTCTAGCATTTTAGTCTTTAAAATTACTCTTTTTAATTAATGCAAGGTTAGAATTTACTTTATAATTATTCCTAGCCTTTCTATTAGCTTTCATTTATATAAATATTTCCTATTTTTAAGCTCATTTATATTTCCTACATTATGACCAGCATGTTTATAATGATATTATTTTTAGTTCTTACCTTACTAGTAACCTTTTCTTACCTTTATATTGCTTTGTTTTGTATTTTTTTTAAATATGTGTGATGCAGCTAAACTACAAGGAGATTGGATTATAAAAAACGTGAACTTTGTATATGCGTGACTGATTCCATATAGGTAGACTGGTAAACGGTGCATATTAGAGTTATAGTAAATATTTTGCAATGGTGATGAGAGGAAAAGGTACCACTTTTGAACTATATTTGTGAGGTTAACACAACATACAAGCATTGAATATTAATTCTGAAACTACTTTACTACATGATTAGGTCGGTTGGTAGTCGGGCAAAAATGCTAACTTCTTTAATTATTTTCTAGAACTCCATGCGTAGATTATACGAGAACCATAAGTCAGGCCAAGAAACTGGTTCAGAGTTAGAAGAGAAACCTCATTTGTACCCATTAATATCATCTCACTTGAAGATCCCACCTTGTAAAGGAATCATAGCCATAGCCTAATCCTTTTTGTTTACTAGTGTTGACTTACTTGTTAATTTAGTAATTTACTTGCTTTTGCACGCACTAACTTGCATCTTAATTCATTGTCTAGATATGATGTGATATCACTCATATCTTAGAAATCTTAGTCATTCCAAGTAATTTTTGTAGGAACAATGTCCATCGTCACTAACTATTAATCTACCTTGTATACTTACAGGAGTATAGATTATAATCTAATTTAAGTGTATTTTATTACTTTAGAGTGTAGGATTAAAAATAAGAGAAATTGTACCGTTCCTTTTAGGGAACCATTCTCTTAGCTTTAAAAACTTGTATAGTACAAGCATTTAAAGCATATGGTGTTGTACTGTACAAACATTTAAAGCACAAGAAAATGATTCCATAAAAGGGACTGTAGAATTTTCCTAAAAATAAATCCTTAAATTACACCACATCAGTTGTCTTCTCTAGGATGCTTATACATACGGCATAGTAATGCATGTTATTTCTCTTTCTTAAAAAAAAAAAAATGAATAGAGGATGATGATCAATAGAAAGTTATCCAACATCTTCAAAGATGAGAAACAAATAATGCAAATAGAGCAGAAAAGTGAATGATGACAAGACGAAGATAAAAGAGACTAACCATGTAATTAACATGATCAATTAGATGAAACATCTCCATCGGACTTTGATTGCCTTCACTAAAAATTAATTGAAGTTTCTGATACGTGAACAGACAATTAAATCTATTTGAATGGTATACATAGGGGTATTTATTGTTTAATTTAACTGAATAAACTGATTGAACTAAACTAGTTAATTTTTGAAATTTGGATAAATCAAATGGGGAGATTTGTTATATGATTTGGATTTAATTATTAAAAATGAATAATCAAATAACCAGACTTTTTGTTTTATTAGTTTTAGGTTTTAGTAATGAATTCCATATTTTTATGCATTCAACACTTTGATATTAATTTTCTTTGTTGTTTTTATAATTTCTAATTTTAGTTTTATTAGTTTTAGCTATTTGTTTATAAATTTATTAGTTTTGAATTTAATTTTATATTTAGTTTTTCAATTGATTAGTGAATTTCGATTAATTAGATAAATTGAAAAAAAGTTTGATTATCGAAAATTTTTTATACTGAAAATAAAAAAAACTAAAATTTTTTAATCAAGTTATCGGAGATGAATACATCTAGGTATAGGACCCATTAATTGCTACAACTATATCCGGACTTATATCTTGTAGTATCAAAATTGGTGACACTCAGCGACTTTGCATTTCACATTCGGATAGGAAAGGGCAATGATATTCCCACAGCATAAATCTTATTGCCACAGCTATTTTTTGCCAAAATCTCAAAATTGCCCACAAGTCAATGCTCTCCCACCAATTCCCCATATGCGTTCCCTTCAATTTTCATCTTCTATACTCCAAATCTTCTCAGCCTTCTGCTCCAACATCCCTCGTCATTATCCCTTCTCCAAAAACCCACCCTCATTCTAAACACCATAACCCACCTCATCCTAAACACCATAACACACTTCACCATAGTTCTACAAATCTTATTTTCAAATACCCGAAAATTTATGGGAAGCAGCATCACTATTTGCTACACTATCTCCTAAGTAGAAAAACCTTCAAAAATACTTGATTTCTAGTGCGTAATTCAGCTTTAAAGAATTTGAATTTTGTGTGAATAGTGATTAATTGGTTTAATAATTGGCCTATTGATTACATTCACGCACAAAACAAATCCAGCATTTGTTAAAATTTCTCTTTGAAGTTTTGCACCCGATTCGGAGTATAGGCATTTGACAAATTGATAATGATAATGGTTAGCCATCCCAGCTACCGAGATTGCTTGCCGCCATCTTCTTGGATTCGAGTTTCTCTATTAGGCTCTAATTTAGCTGAGAAGTTGGGAAGCTTGAAACAGACCATTTGAGAGGGTTGGAGGTGAGTGTATGAGAGAGATTTTAGATTGGCAAGAGATGGAGACTTAGAGCAAGGGAGTAGGGCCAGAGGAGGAAAGAGAGAGGGCTATAGAAGGGTTCGAGGAAAGATATATGAATCATCGACACCGGGGAAGACGAGAGGAGAGTGGTGAGTGACTTTGAGCATTGGGGGTCTGGAAGAATCGGCCGGGGAGGTTGGAAGCTGCAGGGGATGCCTAGAACTAGAGAAAGGAGATGTGGGTAATTTTGGAATTTTAGAAAAAATAGTTGTGACAATAAAATTTATGCTGTGACAATATCACTGCCCGATAGAAAAACATTTGTAGCATAGCAGAAGGTTGGCTATACTCAACATATTAAAACATTGAATTGAAACTCTAACATTCAATTGAAACTCAAAATTTTTTTGTAGTTCCAAAAGTCCCGATAATTGTTTCTACTATGTTCACTATGTGGAATGTAAATAGTTATTTCAAATAATTATTCTACATCATTTGCAATCCAAAGAGTTTTTCATTATTTCAAAAATTAAAAAATCAATAAATAATATTTTAAATAATATTCAAACCACAACAAACAAAGTCAATCCAAATGGTTGGAGCACTTGTGAGTGCATGAACAATCTCCAATAACTAAATTTAACATTACAGTTAACAAAAAGGATTGTTATCCACATCTATCTTCTAAGGGAGGAGAGATAACTTCGTAATCGTTATCTTTTATATTTTTTCATTATATTAGTTTCTTCAAATTTAACTACTTATAACTTCTTTTTTGTTTTTTATCTCTCCACATAAATTTTTTCTAATTTGTTTTAAATTATTCTTAACAAAAAAAATTTCATAACCATAAAATATGCCTTTCCTGTAGTCAACAAACTTCGTACATTGCCAATACTTTTGAGGGGCATTAACTTCCCGGTTTAATTAATGGAATTATACCATAAGAATCCCCAAAACCACCAGCCGCCACCGTTAGGCAGTCGCCGGCACGCCTCTTCTTTTCCAGGCAATCAATGCCTACTTCCATATTAAAATTGCCATTTTCTCTCCTCCTTCTCTTCCTCCTCCTCCTCACACCACGACCCACTCTTTCCCTCTCATTCTCCCTCTCCCACTACCGCACTCTCCTCTCCCTATCCCACTCGCTCGCCTTGCGTGTCGCGAACCTCCGGGCCTCGCGTGGAGACAGGAGGACTTCGTCGGCTCAGCCCGGGCCCAAACCATAGCCCAGAAGATCGAATCTCTCCAGGGACTGGACTTCTGGAAACTCACTTGGAACCTCGGCTGGGACTATCTTAAAAACTACTGGCGTGATACGCTGTCGTTTAGTAACCTCGCCTCCGCCGTTTCTGACCTTAATGAGTTGCTCAGATCTCTCAACGAATTGTCCCGAGTCGACTCGGATTCTGAGCGAGTTGCTTGGGTTGGCCGAAATTACAGTAGAATTTTTTCCGTTTCGGGGTCGCTGTTTAATAAACTCCTCAAAGTTTTCCGGCAATCGGTACAGCCTAGTTGTTATTATCTTTATTTAAAAAATAAAAAAAAATTTGTTGTGTTTTAAATATTCTGAATTGTCCCATTTTTTTAGCTAAGTTTATTGAAATTACTATTCAATTGTAATTTGCTTAGAAAATTTAGGACCTAAAGGCAGTATTTTCACCTAACTTTTGTGCATGAAATATGGTGAAAATGTTCAATTCGCTTTGTCAAAGTTTTATTGCGTAATCGCTTAATTAGCAATAATTTTGGTAAACTTAGTCGTAGATTTACAGAAATTTGAAAAATAGTTCTTAATTTGGGAAAAGGATGGAATTTTGATATCTTTTTTATGAATATGTTGCAGGGGCCGTTAAGAGAAGTTGTTGAGACAATGCAGAAAGAGGTGGTGGATGGTGACATGTTAAAGGACTGTCTTGAGTTGGGTACAAATGACTTGAAAGGCTTGATCCAAGTTCTGAAGGATATTGCTTTACAATATGGGGCTTCTACATCTAAAAGGGCAGAATTGTGATCCTCTCAGTCTCAGATTTGTAGTTTTACTAGAGAACAATTGAGGGATTGAAGACATCTTTTGTTTAGGTATTTTGTATACCTGAGTCACTTTAAAAAATGTAATGATGTAAGCATTTGTTGATGAACTTATGTTGTTTTGTTAGATAAAGATTGTTGTTCAAGTCAATTTAGGTCCCTATATGCTAAAATATATGGATTTGTCTGTCTTTCATCTGAACCAATTTCTTTTACCATCACCCTTTCTGTTCAAATAGAAGTTGTTGAAATGTGGTGAGATTTTATAAAACAAGGCACATTTGGAGCTTTACTGTAAAAAGATTACACTTTTTCATGTGATTTTGTGGGGCAAACTGCTGATACTTTTTCATTAAGTTTATAGTTTTGGAGTTGTTCTTCTGAAAGGAATATTTGAAAATTCCAATTGTGGCGGTTGGCCACCTATCATTCTCCCCTAAGATTGAAGTATGCGGCTTGTTGTCCTGTTTCAAGAAACAATGACATTACATTTGGGATGGAGTTGTGGTTTCTATGAAGGAAGCTTAAATATGGATATGTGCAGCCTAAGATGCATGCCATAGAGCTCAATCATGGTCGCCATTCGTAGATTAGTATGTTTGTTACTTGGTGCTTTTGGGCTGCGCCAGTGGTTTGGAACCTGATGTTAACTGCACCAGGAGAAAATCTTATCTTCTCGATCCTATAGCCAACATCTGATTTTTGATTTAGAAATTCGTGTTGAATTTAAAAGCGGTTCAAGAAGCAGCAAATCATATGGCAATCGATGTAGGAAACAGGTTATCTTTTCTTTGAGTTTTGTATTCACAGCTTCTTTGTTTTTATGCTTTCTTGTGAATATTATCTTTGCCTTTTGAATTTACTTGCAGTAACACTATACTTCCTTCCTCTCTGTTTTTTGCTGCTTTTCAGTATATTCTTCTTTGCTTTGTGAATTTTCTTATAGTTGTGATATAACAAAGTTGAACCGGCCTTGTTTCTCTTTTTCTCATGAACCCAAATGTTGAAGTCAAAGTCTCTTGGTCGCATGAGCCAAATAAATTGGCATGTTGAAGTCAAAGTCTCTTGGTCGCATGAGCCAAATAAATTGGCTTTCTGAGAGGCATTTCAGTGAATACACTAGAAACGGATGTTCTTCTGCTGAATATAGTTTCTGGAAGTTGATGTCTCGAGTCCTGCTCATAACGATCCTGATGTGAAAATAAGAGAACCCTGAAAGAAATTTACTTGTCTTATCTCTATAGTGAACCCTGTTAATTGACCTTTGTTGAATTTAAGTAGACTGTTATTTCATTCTTTTTTTAATCATCTAAAGGAATTCGTTTTGTGCATTTTCTCTTTTCTAGTGTAATACTTTCCATTAAGTTTCATAATCTAGAATATATATAATTAAATCATTTCTAATATTTTTTGGTTTAACTATTTCTATATCTCCACATTCATCTTAACTCGTGTATTCAGCCTTTTATCATGTCCATATCATCTCAACAAAAACTACAAAAATTTCTTGTGTAAAGGTAAGGGTGGGGTGGGGATAATAGTTGATGAGAAAGAACATGGGTTTGGTGCTACAGTACACTGTAATTGCAAACATGAGGTTTAAATGAATTTCATTTCAGATGCAATTTTTAAGGGAGAAATCAGACTGTTCTCTCTCTCTCTCTCTCTCTCTTCACACACACTCACTAAGAATTATGTATTAGTCACCAACACTAAAAAGGAGTTGCTAGGTTAGATGCTTTATGTTTGGAAGGGTGTGGGTTGGGGGTGTCCCTTATCAAAGTTCAATATTAGGTGCAGTGATGCTAAGTAGGATGAATTTATAACTCTAACATGATTTTGGTGTTCCCATTAGTTTTTGGTCAGCTGGTCACATTTCATATTGGTGAGTCTTGGTGCAGATGTCAGATTCCATAGAATATTCTTTTTGAATAAATAGTTATAAAGATGATATTATTTATTTCTCATATGCTTATAAGTTAATGGAAAATCATTCACAAGACCACAATTCAAGACCACTTGCCAAGACCAATCCACATGGAAAAATCCTATTAAATCACAAACCTGCTAAGTTTAGATATTTGATTAGATTTCATTCCTTCTTTCACGGATCTAATGACGTGTCAAGTGGTCTTGAATTTGTGGTGTTGAATAGATGTAAACAAACAAAAAAACAAACCAAGCCTTAATCTTACTAAACGTAGGATCGGCTGCATGAATCCTGCTACGTCATTGTGCTCCATCGTGGATCATATCCTCTTCAATTCCTAGATGGGCTATATCTTTCTTACAAGTTACCCACCAAATCTTTTCCGGTCTTCCCCTACCCCTTCTATGTTGACTACTCTCTCTAAAATCTACTCGCCTGACAGGCGCTTCTACTGGTCATCTTAACACATGACCTAATGTGTATAAGCGTGTTTCTCTCATAGATCTGTATCAATAGATGCTACTCCAATCTTGTCACGAATATGCTCATTGCGTATCTTGTCCATCCTAGTGTACCCGCACATTCATCTTAACATTCGCATTTTGTTATTCTCATCTTTTGCTCATGTGTGTAATTCACTGCCCAATACTCAGACTTATAAATCATCGCTGGCCTAATTGCTGTTCTATAGAATTTACCCTTAACTCGTAAAGGAATTTTGCGGTTGCATAATATTCTCGATGCCATTCTCCATTTAGTCCAACCCGCTTGTATCCGATGAGTAACAAGTTTCAATTTATACCACCATCACTCTGAAGAACTGATCCTAAATACTTAAAATTTTCACTTATAGGTATCTCTTGATCTCGGATACTAACCCCTATTCCATTCCTACTTGCACCCTTGCTATATTTAAATTCCATATATGTTCTGTTTTTGATCGACTAATTCTAAACCTTTTTGCCTCAAGTGTCTCTCTCCAAACTTCGAGTTTAGCATTAACCCCATCTTTTGTTTCATCTACTAACACAATGTCATCTGTAAATAACATACACCATGGTATAAGGACTTAGAGCTGAACTTTAGTGTAAACCTATATTTATAGGGAACTCTTGTGTCAATCGTCCTGGTGTTCTCACACTTGTAACTAAATCTCTATACATCTCCTTTATTGATTCTATATATGCTATTCTAACTCCTTTTTTTTTTAAAACTCTCCACATAACTTCTCTAGGGACTCTATCGTATGCCTTTTCAAGATCAATAAAAATCAAATGTAAATCCTTTTCCTTATTGTCGGCATCTCCCGGTAAGTCTCCTTAAGAGATGTATGGCTTGAGTAGTCGATCTCCCTAGCATGAAACCAAACTGATTATTTGACACCTTAGTCTGATTTCTTAACCTTCTTTCTATCACCCTCTCCCAAAGTTTCATCGTATGGCTCATTAACTTAATACCTCTATAATTCACACAATTTTGTGTGTGCTCTTTATTTTTGAATATGGGTATAAGAGTACTCTTCTTCCATTGGTCAGGCATCTTTCTACTCTTCAATATTTTATTAGAAAGATTGGTAAGCCAACTTATGCCCTTCTTTCCTAAAGATTTCCATACTTTAATTGGAATATCATCGGGGCCAACTACTTTTCCTTTTTTTCATCTTCTTCAAAGCTTCTTCCACCTCTGATTCTTGAATCCTTCGATAATACATTACATTTCTATACTCGTCAGACTTAGTTAACTCTCCTAAAATGATATTGTCTCCATTGTCTCATTGAATAGATGATGGAAGTATCTCTCCCACGACCTTTCCTTAATTTCCTCATCTCTTACTAGCACCTTTTTACTTTCATCCTTGATGCACTTGACTTGGGTTAAATCCTTCGTTCTAAGGACTCATGCTTTAGCAATTTTATAAATATCTCGCTCCCTCTCCTTAGACTCTAATTTTTGGTAAAAATCTGCAAAAGACCTATCCCTCACTTCACTAATAGCCTTTTTTGCCTCCTTTTTAGCAAGCTTATATTTCTCAATATTTCATCACTTCTACAACTATATATAGCCTTATAGTTAGCCCTTTTAACCTTGATTTTATTTTGTACACCTTCATCCCACCTCCAAGATTCCTTGTTCATGGGGGCATAACGTCTTGACTCTCCAAGTATCTTCTTAGCCACTATTGTATAGATGTAGTGAGGTTAAATTAATATTCAAATAGTAACCAAACTATTATAAATACAGGTTGGAATGATTTTCATGCAGTTTCATGACAAATGAATTTTCCTTTGCAAGAATCTAAAGAAATTTGTGTATGTTTAGTTGTTCAGGATATGTTAGACATCAACATAGAATATGGGGCAATGATATTGCCACAGCATTTTATTGGCAAAATGAAAACAGTACCCCCTCTTCCAATTCAATCCCTATCTTTTCCATTACATCCGCCACCGTCCAGCTCTCTGCCCCCACCCCAACCCATCGCCCTTCTGCCAACATCTCATCTCCATTCTCTTGCCATGCTCTCTAAATCACAAACCTCCCTTCTCTTCTCGCCTTCCATATCCCACCCTTGTAGTCTTTCTCCTCCTATACTGGCTTTCCTCGTAGGCCCCAACCATTCCATATCCAACGATTCTTTTTCTCAGTCTCCAGCCAATCCCCCTTGGCTTGGGATTTAATCTTGCAGTATCTTTCCCCCACGTGAATTGTGGATGGTCTTGTGGATCTAACAAGTAACATAGGCCATACTCTAGTGGTCGAGTGGATTTAGGATGAATTTTCATGTATAATACAGCAAGTTTCTTGGCTTGATGAGACAACAAAATTTTTAGGATCGGATTTGATTCGGTTTTGGGATTGGAAAACAAGTTTATTTTCAGTTATAAAATGTATTTTGATACTCTCTTTTGATAATTAATTCTATTAAAAAACCAACAGTTTTCGCATTCAATTTTGTTGAATCTAGAACTCTACTAAATGAAGATGGGAAGGGCTGGTAGATGAGAGTGGCAGATCACTCTTGAGATGCAGAGGGCATTGGTTTGTGGTTGTTGAGAGGCAGAGAGGAGAGGAGTTTTGGCAGCGGAGATGAAAGAAAATTAACAGTTGACTTGTGAGGGGTATTATTGCCATTGCGACAAAAAATGCTGTGGCAATATCATTGCCCTAGAATATGGCACGAGGCTTTTTGGTGAAAGTGTTAATAAGTCATTTATCTCAAAAAAGATTCTTATCCCTCTGACACTGATCATTAGTCCGAAAATTCCGTGTATTCTGAAATGTATTGATTGATTGAAGATGCCTGAAACTGCTGTAGCATTTTATTCCATCCGAGCTGGTTTTTTGAATTAGCTGGTTTTTTGAATTAGCATAGGCTATGAAAAAATTTGGATCATTAGCATTTTGGATTGAATAATTTCATCTAATTTCAGACCATTTAAAGTATTTGCCTTATTTTTAGATGAGAATTCATCCTGGGTTTTCCTTGTCGTTTATACGAATAAGTTATTTATCTCAGAAAAAGATTCTTATCCCTCTGACACTATGATCATTAGTCCGAAAATTCTGTGTATTCTGAAATGTATTCGTTGATTGAAGATGCCCGAAACTGCTGTAGCATTTTGTTCCGTCCGAGCTGGTTTTTTGAATTAGCATAAGCTTTGAAAAAGTTTGGATCATTAGCATTTTGGATTGAATAATTTCCTCTATTTGCAGATCATTTAAAAGAATTGCCTTATTTTTACATGAGAATTCATCCTGGGTTCTCCTTGTCGTTTATATGTAGAAGTTAATGTTATGTGCAGTATTGCTCGTCCTTCAAGGAATTGTGTCATCTTGTAAGTTGAAAACTGCAGTATGCGATTCATGTTAAAACACAACTTTGTCTTAAACTATGCTAAAATATTGGTATCAGTACATGCAGCCATAACATGAAGAAAAATTCATGGAATCAGGATTATGGTAATATGCCTGGACTTGTTTCTTTTAGAAAAAGTTTCACTTACATCTTAATATAGAATTATGAATATCATATCATGTATTTATCTTCTCATTCTTTCAAATATATCACCAATGAATTTGGATAGATCATGTTGACTTTGGTTGTCCTACTAATAGGTTTCTCATAGTGAAAGGCCTTCTCCCTCTACCTTAAGAGACTGGTCATTTCACATGTTATACACAATGGGGAAATTTTCTTTTTTGAGAGTTTCAACCTTTTTCTCTACAGTGCTGCATTCGACATGAAATGTAGTGTGGGATGTAAGAAAGAATAAGAAAATTGAATTAAAAAAAAAAAACTAATTCCTCTTGGCATGCGGAAAGTTTTGGGCTTCTACCAGTACTTTTTCACATTATACTTCTGTTTGTGATAAGTCGGTCCTTAAATTTTTTGTGTTTCACTACTTTGCCCCAATTTGTTGGCGAATCAAATGCTTGGAAAGAAATTGAGCTCTCAGCAAAAGAAGGAATTTTAAAGGGCAAAGCAGCATAAGTAACAATAAAAGAAAGGGTATTTTGGTTGCAATAATGGGCAAGTGTTAACTGAATGACTTGTGTAGGGCAAGAATTTGCAAATTCATTGCATTGATCCTCTGTAATGTTGTTTTCTATGCTTCTTAATTTTCTAATTCATTGTAGTGATCCTCTGTATTGTTGTTATTAATGCTTCTTAATTTGCAAATTCCGCAATGTTGTTATTCATGCTTCTTAATTTGCAAATTCATTGTAGTGATCCTCTGTAATGTTGTTATTATGCTTCTTTGGCTTACAAAAATTGTACGTGCTGTTCAGAAATGCAACGTAATGTTCAACTACGAACAAACTGTAGTCTTTTTTTTTTTTTGGGGGGGGGGGGAGGTTGGGGTGGTTGGGAAGTGGGAAATTGTCTCTCGTCTTGAGGGAGAAAAATGAAAGGTTTGTAACAAATTGTAGCGAATGGAAGTTTAAGGTCTTGAGTATCAGTGGCCTATACTTCGAATGTTTGAAGTGGAATTATTCCAACTAAGAAACAAAACAGTGAACAGGATTCCTGACAACTGGATAAGCTGACTAAAAGTCAGTTCAACTCATATTACAAAAGAAAAATTCATTGGTATTTATGCTTCTTAATTTGCAAATTCATTGTAGTGATCCTAAGTAATGTTTTTATTTATGCTTCTTTGGCTTTCAAAAATTGTACGTGCTGTTCAGAAATGCAACTTAATGTCCAACTATGGACATACCGTAGTCAATTTGGTGGTGGTGGGAGGGTTGTCTTGAGGTAGAAAAATGAAAGGTTTGGTAACGAATTGTCGCAAATGGAAGTTTAAGGTGTTAAGTATCACTAGCCTATACTTTGAATGTTTGATGCGAAATGGAATTATTCCAACTAAGCAACGATACAGTGAACAGGATCCTTGACAACGGGATAAGCTGACTAAAAGCATCAGTTGAACTTAACATATCACAAAAGAACCCCTCTCCCTCTTCCCTAGGAAGTGGAAATCATATAATAGCCAAAATGACCTTTATCCACTCAGGAAAATTTTTTATATGGACCCGATCTATGATAAGTGGGATGAATTTCTTGATCCACATTCATCTACGTCACTCTCACTCATCAAAATTTTTTTGAGTGATGTGAATGAATATGGACCAAGAGATCTATCCCACCTATCGTGAATTGAATCCATATAAAAAAATTTCTCCACACAGAAAGTACCGTCAAATCCTCAGCCACCACCTTCCCTTCTTCTGCCATTGCCACCGCATTAAAGAGGCGGAGAGGGAGCATCAAGCATTAATGTCAGTCTGTTATTTTGTTGGAAAAATACCTATATGGCCACTGAACTACTATACAACATTTTGATTATGTTCAATCAACAAACCTATGAGATCACTTTAACTATCAACATTCGGTTGCTGTGCAACAAATTTATCTGCCACTGAACTAAAACCGTTACATATTTTGGTCCCTAACCTATTTTTTATTACAGATAACTGGTTTTACTTTCATAACTGTATATTTCATGTCTCCCATCATATTTTGAGCTGTTAACTAACCTCTTTCAAAAAAATTTAGAAAAAAGAAAAATTTTTTGGCTGTTATCTCCATCTCTTTTGACAAATACAGGTGCATTTACATCCATACACCAAATAACAAGAATGCAGAACCTGTGATGTTATGAAAATCACTGCATAAAGTATAATGGTATAATAACCACATGGTTATCACTCATAATGCCAACTATTTCCATGCTTATCGTGATTTTTGCTCTTGTGCAATGGCTTCTTGCAATACTTAGATCTAATGGATGAATTCAATTTCCAGGAGGGGATAGTGTTGTGTCATAATCAAACTACTTAGTTATTTGTTAAAAATTGTGTATTGTGTTCTTTCTAGCTGATAGATTATCTGATTGGGATGTCTTAACCACCAGGAAGGACAAAGTCCTCTTGGGCTGGAGGTGGGTGGTTCGAGGGCCACCCATTAGATCCTCCCCATCTACGTTCCCCCTTCCTGCCACATTTCTCCTACCTCCAATTTCCACGTACCATTGGAGGGATGATGGGAGCCTTATCCCAGATTGTGTTGGACAGAAATTTGAGTTGTAATTTGCAAATTGCATATGTAATTGTATTTCAATTGTAGTTGTTAAAAAAAGGGGTCATGTTAGTAAATTGAATATGACTAATGCTGCTGAATTTCGTAAAGGACGTGAACTTGACCAAAGTGGCAAAAGTAGGATACCTAATTAGAATTAGAAACATCATTGCAGGACTAGTTTCCCTGATTATCTAATAAATAGAAGGTATAGTTGTATTTTCTATAGTTCCAGCTTAACCTTCGCAAGAACTTCCTTTTGCTTCTAAGAGGAGAGGTGTGAAAGCTTAGGCTCTCTGATTTCCAGTAATAAGAAGAAATAATTGTTTTCAATTGCATAATGCATGATCTCAATGGCTATTATTGCAATTTTCTTGCATCCACTCTGTCAAAATTGTCTTTCCATGCTCGGATGATTTTATTCTGAAGATAAAACCTTCTTCAGTTGATTAATATGAATGAATGTCATAATGAGCAACAAATAAATGATGCAACCCTACTTCATGTTAAATTGGCCCAAAAGTTGGAAGAACTGAACGTGCAGAAGGGACCTATGTACAACATTACAGTTATTTTACGACAGTTTTGTCTGTCTGTAATGCAGGAGAAAGCGTCGGCGCAAATGAAAGAAACTTCGCTTCCATTGTGAGTCAAACGTTGTAGATCAAGTCAACCGTTTCTTCAAGTTGACTAGTTCAGCAGTACTTTTGCTAGTGTTTCTTCAGCTACTCCGATATAACTGTGTAGCTTGAGAAAGCAACATTGTTGTGCATGCATAATAAAGGCTGCAATCAGTCAATCATCTTTATCACCTATTACATCTCATTGTGCAATAAATGCTCCATATCTCCTGATTTGACTTTTAGAGGTATGTGCAAAATTTAGTCTTTGAAGCTATGTAAATGGTTGCCCAAGCCTTGACAGTGATTTATGGTTCATTGGTTTCTTATGGTTTCTATATTTGTAGGACCTCTTTTTGTCCAACTGCTCCCATGCAGAGATTTAAATCATAAATGCTATAGGTTGAAAAACATGGGAGAAGATGGGGCTGGTTCAGCTAAAGAAGTAAATGAGTTTGATATAAACATGTGGATTGTTTTTCTGCTATTTACAGAAAACTATGTAGTGTTTAGCTTGATTATAATTGTTTAAACCTCTCTATTGTAAGACGTCAAAACTGGGATGTTAAATTGGATTCTTTTGATGCACCGATAGTGTTGACCAAAGGTTTCTTTTCATTTGAGTGCAAAGTTCTTTCAGGCGAAGCAATTTAAAAAGCAAACAAGAATGACCTAAAAATTCCAAAATAGTTTGTTTCTTCCTTTTTTTTTTTTTTTTTTGATCAAGTTATTAGAAAAGAGAACATTAATTGGGATTTGGAACCTTTTAATCAAGCAAGACCGCACTGTGCAAATTTGGATCTTCATTTTTTTTCTTCATTTCTTTATCCATTTATTTATATTTAAATAAATAAAATTAAAAACATCTGAACATATCATTAATTTTTTTTTTTTAAAAATATCGTTGAAAGCTTAGTCACATTTAAACAGTGCTTGAGTTTTTAAATTCCATGAAAACTAGAATTTCTTCATAAATGGTAAAGCTTTATCATTTCTTTTTGAGTTTTTGCAAGGTATTTTTATAAAATATGATATGAATTATGAACGCTTTGATTTTTTATTTTACTTATTTTTTATTTTTTATTTTGAAAGTAAAGAGAGAATCTTCCATTTATTCATAAATGTGAGGGATGTATTGTAGAGTTTTCAGCTGCAAATATTCGGTACAAAGATGGCAAAAAAGCAAAGAATTACTTTGAATGTTATTCCTAATGTATAAATTTTGTAAAAAAATCAACTTCTAAGGTCACTGAGCATTTGTCTCTTGAAAATTTTATTGTCCCATTATGATACATACAATTATATTTTTAATACGTATATAATATAATATTAGTGAAGAAATCTGTGCTATGTACGGAAATAGAAGTAATATAAAATTTAAAAATTAAATAATATGCATTGATGGTATAAATATTTAATAATTAAAACAATGATCATAAACAAAAGAAAGTAACAATAATACTTTTATCTCGTGCATAACACAGGGATTTAAGCTAGTAAAACATAAAATTAAAAAAGCAAAATTCAAAAGTGGGAGTTATATAAAATTAAGTACATAAATAAGTATAACAAACCTTTTACACATATAATAGTGTAATCCAACCTTACATTTGCTTGTCATTTAGTCAAGATTATATTTAATTTTAAAACATAATTTTCCTCTTTTAGAGTAAAACAACTTATATAAAAATAAAAGGATGTGTATTACCAGTTGTTATTGTCATAGAAAAAATTATTTGTGATTAAATTTATAAAAATAATAGTGAATTAATATTTTGAAACATAGATATAAACAATACACATTGGGTGGCACTGATTATAAGATGTATATTGTGAATTAGCAGCTCTATTTTCTTGAATGGTTGCATTATTGACTTGTAACTGTTGATAATTTTGGTGATAATTTGTCCCACCACATAAATTCTCATGACATGTATTTGTTTAGATGACATAGTTTTGATCAGAGAAGATAAAAAGAAAAAACATATCAAATATATGTAACTTGATGTTGTAAATTTGAAAATTTAAAAATAGTTTTTGGAGTAAATATGCAATTATCCTTTATTAATTTTTTGATAAAAGTATTACGATGATCTAATTAGATTTCAAGGATGATATAGGTTACACCTCTTTCAATTTATTAGGAATAACCCTTTTAAGTTGTCTACCTAATTTGTTTCAAATAAATAAATATTTATTTTCCTAGCTTATCATTCTAACCAATATAATTTTATATTTAACATGTACAGTTAATAATCAATACTTATGTAATAATCCATAACATACTATTTGTTTTGCAACTCTCTTAGAAAAAAAATCAATTATAATCATTTGGCTTTCTTGTAAGCTACTATTATAAAAGCACACTAACTTTAATTCTTTTTTTTTTCTTCCAGTCTAATAGTGATATCTCTAAATCAACAGACAAAAAGTAATACAATCAATTAATGGTGATGCCAATAAACAGACATACTATTAAAATTATTTTTTAATGTGTTGCGATTACATAATCACTTACGAGTAATGTCTATTGATATTGAATAGTTAATTACTAATAAATATAAAGTTGCAAGCAAATGCAATAAAGATATTGATTTTACACGAAAACAGTCACACTAATTTTAACATTTTTTCCTTCCAATAAATTAGTTATATCTCTAAGTCAACAAATAAAAAGTAAAACAACCAATAGTGATGCCAATAATAAGACATACTATTATAAAACTATATTTATATTGTATGATGATTATATAATCACTTAAAAATAACGTCTATTGACATTAAATAATTAATTACCAATAAATAAAAAGTTGCAAGAAGGTAAAAAGAAGAATTTGATCTTACCACCTTTTTATCTTTTGTGATATAAAAAATTATTGTTCTTGTTGATAAAAATGAACTGAATATAATTAGATTGTAAGAATGATATCATTCAGACATAGTTAGGCTAAATATCTTTCTACTTTTATAAAATTATTATTTAAATATATATATATATATATATACATATTTAAAATTAGTTTATTAACAATTTTATATAGGTAAATATTTGGCATAATTAATAAATATTTATTTCTTAACTTATAGTTAATAATTCATACTTATATGATGATTTATAATACATGTTTAATTTTATAACATTTTTGAAAAAAAATATTGATCTCACACAATAAAATGCACACTATTTTGACTATTTTTCCTTCAAATATATTAGTTATATCTTTAATCAAAATAGTCAACAAACAAAAAGTAATAGAGTCAATGGTGACACCAATAATAAAACAAAATATTAAAACTAATTTTTAATGTATTAAGATTATATAATTACTTAAGAATAAACTCCATTGATATTGAATAATTAATTACCAATAAATATAAAGTTGCAAGAAGATAAAAAAAAAAAAAATTTATCTTACAACCTTTTTATCTTTTTGTGATATAATAAATTATTGTTCTTTTTTATAAATATTAATTGAATATAATTAGGTTGTAAGAATGACATCATTTAGACTAAATATCTTCCTACTTTTATGAAAGTTATTATTTAAATATATATATATATATATATAATTTTAATAATTAGGGTGTTCATCTTGATCTGTCAATCCAAAAAACTTGATGAAGCGGTCCATTTCGAACCGTAAAAATAGGATATGTATATCGATTAATAAAATTACACATCTAGGGTAACAAGTCGAGTATCACTCTTACTAGGTTAGGTAGTGAGTCAAAAAATTTGCTACCTGGCAGGTGGCCCGACCCCGTCATATACAGAGTCAACTTTGTAATTTTGCGAATTATGGTCTAATATTAATGAATTTTTTTATTTTTTGCCTTCTATAATGGTATATGTGTAATTTGTAGTCATTTTATATTTTTTTTTAAACTTTTGATATTAAAAAATATAATGTTAGACTGAATCGAGTACTCGATCATCCAACCCTCTTTAACTAGGTACCATATGCATATGAACTGAGTACCGGGCCACTTTTTTCTCGACTTGATATAATCTGGTCAGTCAAATATTTAACATAGAATAATTAATTACTAATAAATATAAAGTTTCAAGAAGATGCAACAACGAAATTGATCTAAACACCTTTTTTTTATTTTATCTTTTTATGATATAATAAATAATTGTTTTTTTTTTTTATAAATATTGATTAAATGTAAACAAGTTATGAAAACTAATTAAAGGTAATCAAGTTATGTAAATTAATTTACTAACTATGATATATCGATTCAAATTTTGCATAATTAATAAATTTTTATTTTCTTGATACATAACTTATAATTAATAATTGATAGTTATATTGTGATTTATAATGCACGTTTAATTTTATTACATTTTTAGAAAAAAAATAATTATAAGAGGTGTGTATAAAATGAGATTTTTAAAAAAATAAGGATAGTTAAATATAAGATTAGGTAACTATTTAAATAGTTTATCTTTTACCTATATTATTCAGAGAGTAATTTTTTTTTTTTTTTTATCTAATGTGCCCCATTTTAGGTTGTTATGACTCCTCACTAAAAGAGGTTTTGCTATAATATATATAAATATATATATATATATATTATTGTTATTTTTTATAAATACTGATTAAATGTAATGAAGTTATATAAATTAATTTACTGATATATAGATTCAAATATTGCGTATATAATAAATATTTATTTTCTTAACTTATAATTAATAATTGATACTTATATTGTGGTTTATAATGATGTTTAATTTTATTACATTTTTGGAAAAAAATTAATTATAAGATGTGTGCATAAATTGAGATTTTAATTAAAAAATAAGGATAGTTAAATATAAGATTAGATAATTATTTAAGTAGTTTATCTTGTATCTCTGCTATTTACTAAGTAATTTTTTTTTTATCTATTGTGCCACATGTTAACTTGTTATTACTTTTACTAAAAGAAAATTTACTATAATATATAGATATAGATATAGATTATAGCGGAATGCTACAGTGTGGGAACCATTCACTTAACTTTAAAAGATTGTACAATACAAACTTTTTAAGCACATAGTGTTGTACTGTACAAGCATTCAAAGTATAAGGGAATGGTTCCTTAAAAGGGACCGTAGAATTTTTCAAAATTATATACTTCAAATATTAAAGAAGAAGGGAATAATTTCCTAAAAAGGACTGTAGAATTTCCCTTAATGGGGAATTCTACAGTCCCGTTGAGAGAACCATTCTCTTGGCTTTAAGAATTTGTACAATACAAGTTTTTAAATCACATAGTATTATACTGTACAAGTCCTTAAAGAAGAAGGGAATGATTCCCTAAAAGGGACAGTAGAATTTCTCCTTAATGGGGAATTCTACAATTTCGTTGAGGGAACTATTTTCTTAGTTTTAAAAACTTATACAGTACAAATTTTTAAAGTACATAATGTTATACTGTACAAGTTCTTAAAATAAAAGGAATAATTTATTTTAAAAAATAATACAATTTCTCTTAATTATATACTTCAAATATAATATTATATATTTTAAATATTTAGGCACACAAATATTTATAATGATATAATACTGCCGCCACTAGAATTCCCCCTCTCTCTTATACTAAGTTTCCACAATCTACTTGAAAAGTGACGTGGGTCGCCACAAGAGTGTGGACCATGGCTGGGTCGTCGGCAGGGACTCTTGTAACAATTAATGATGGAATGCACATCCCGGTTTATTATTCAAAAATGGTTCTGGTGAAGTAACAGTGATGGAGTCTATTATGGTTAGAAAAATATTATTATAGATCAGATTTTAGATTTTATCTGTAAATCTTACAATCAAAATTAAATTTTATAAAATTTTATTTTATTTTACATCAACTAATATCATAAATTTTATAACATTTAATTTATATCACAGAGTTTATAAATGAAACCGTAAACCAAATCTATCTAACTATTTCCCTTATAGTTATATTGATTTTTAGCATGCTTACTTTGCATGACTCGTCTCCTCTATCAAATCTAGATCTTACCAAACCACTATGAATATTAAATGCTTGGGTACCTAAACAAATCTATAAGCCAAAATTAAGGAAAAATATTGAAAATAATTGTTGCATATGATTTTTAGAACAAGAAGTTAGTTTTATAAATAGATGAGTCTGATTATGTATTTCAGCACAACACTTAGATTAATTGTTGTATAAACTACTCTTGTTCCATAATCCATCTGATCCACCCAACATACTAAGTAAATTTCCAAATATTGGATAAATGTTGTATTTGGATTCACGGATTTGAGTATTGATTTCAAATCCACTCGTTTGTTTAATTGATATGTAGAGATTAAAATAGATAAATTTTTAATCTATCCCACCATTAGATGTGTATCTAGGCGTCAAATTTAAAAATTAATTAAAATCTTTCATATGGGCAAACAGCTTTGATTGATTTTGTCATCCACAATTTTCATAAAATATCAACTTGCGTGTAACAGTTAACGTCAAGTATATTGAAAGCCAATCCGGGACTTCTTGACGACCAGAGCACATGATCTTGTTGGCGTTTCCTCGATAAGTGCGTTAAAAGTATTTGGTTACGTATTTAAGGTTATATTTAGATAGATAGATTTGAATTGAAAGAAAAATTTAAAATGAATAAATTTAAAATGATATGAAATTTGAATGAATTTCAAATTCACTTATTTAAATATTAAAATCATATTTTCACTTGTTAATGAATTTTAAATTTATAATTAAATAAATTAACTTGTTTGAATAACTTATTATAAATTTGAATTTCAAATTAAATTCATTCAAATTTCTCTATCCAAACACTATGATAGAGACAAATTCGATACAACAAATTATTGTTGAGTCAAGCATGCTTTTTTGATTATACACTAGTTTTTTTAATACAAAGGGTAATAATTAAAATAATTTTTTTATTTTTTCTTCATATAAAAAGAGGATTTACGGTAGATAATGTAGTCTTATCATCGTAATTTTTCTGTTCTAAAGTAAGTAAAAATTAGTATCAATTAGTAAAAATTAATATTCATTGCACATAATAATAATAAGTAAAACTTAATATTTATTCATTGCACAAATTCAAGGATTAATATCAATTGAAGGATAAAGTAGTGAAGGATTATATAATACGTTAATGGCCACATCACAAATAGATTTATTGATAATTCATCTAAGTTGAAGATACCAACACTAAAATTAGATCAGGGAATGCATCCAAATACTTAAACACTCTCTCTATATATAAAGGCATATAAAGTCAAAATAAATAAAAGTAGAGTCATTTAAATTTGACTTACTCGACCAATAAATAGAATAAATTGAACATAAAATTTAAAATATTATTTCACAAATTCTATATCAGTCTACAAGTTAAAAGATATGACATAGTAGAAATTCAAGATAATTCAAATGCATAGATAATAGATGATAACCAAATTATAATCACAACATTCTTCAAAAGTAAAAACCAGGTTCAACAGTAGTGAACGGTCAATTTTTCAAAGATTAACGATTTTTTTTTCCAATTTTCGTATTATCATTCTTATATAATGTGTGTGTTCCAAAATGTAACTCATAACACATTATATAATACAAATTTAAAATAGATTTTACATACAGATTTATACATACATGTCTTTGTGCGTATATGTGTATACATATATACATATATGTGTGTGAATATATATATATATATATATTTGCCGCGGATTTTCTTGCCAAATTTGGGTCTAGCTCTTGTACTAATTATATTTTTTCTTTGTCTCACTACCCTTCTTCATTAAATAGAATTCTTTAACTTGATAAGATGGAATTTCCATTTATTCATTGCATGGGTGGTTAACATCACATTAGCTCATGTATTTTTCGGATTGATGGATTAATACATTAAAAGGGCACGACCCATCTGTCTTTAAACGGTTTTCTAAATTATATATATATATATATATAAGCATTACCGAAATACATGCCGAAGCTTAAAATTTCCAAGCCAAAGAAAATATTGAACTTCAAGAACCAAAGCGCCTAGTTTCCAAGGAACGCGAAGCAGACCATGCACCAAGTTACGTACCATAAGCAAATTAGATTCAATGAGCATGCAAAGAAAACCAGTGCAATCTCTCTCTCTATATATATACACACATATACATATGCATATATATACATACATACATATATATATAGATGTATATGCATATGTATATATGTGTATATATATACGCACACATATGTATGTATTTGTATTTATGTATGTATATACATACATACATAAATATGCATATATATGTATTTGTATATGTATATGCAGGAAAATTCTATAGTCTCTTTTAGGGAATAATTCCCTTGGCTTTAAAAACTTGTACAGTACAAACTTTTAAAGCACATAATGACAGTACATCCGATTGTACTGTACAAGCATTTAAAGTACAAGGGAATAGTTTCCTAAATGGGTCCGTAGAATTTTTCGTATATGTATATGTATATGTATGTGTGTGTGTATATATATATATATACACTCACATGCATATATATACACACACACATACACACATATATATACATATACTATATTATATATATATAAGAAAATTTTACAGTCCCATTGAGGGAACCATTCCCTTGGCTTTAAGGACGTTTACAGTACAAGTTTTCAAAGCACAAAGTGTTGTACTGTACAAGCCCTTAAAGTACAAGGGAATGGTTCCCTAAAGGGACCGTAGAAATTTCCATATATATATATATGAAAAATTTTACACTCCCTTTTAGGGCAAAACAAAAATTTCATCAAGCTGCTCGGGATTGTCATGTTTGATATGGGTAGTGATATCAGCTATCGCAAGGTTCACATCAAAAGGGTACGGTGATTGTTTGTGTTTTTTTTGGGTAATAAAGATAAGGGCCAATGCCGTATTACACCTCCTTAATTTTTATATATTACTGAAATTGTCTATTAAACTTTTTTCTAGCCAAAATGGCCATTTAACTCCTAAATATTCGTCAACTAAAACTCATTCCTTCCATTCTATCCGTTAAATTGGACGTTATCTCAAAAACATGTGTGAAGCATAATTTTTGAAAGGGGAAAAACATCAAAACACTTGAGTATTTTTGTTTAAAAATTTCTTTTGACTTTCCGCTTTTTCTTTCTTTTCTTTCCTATTTATGCAAGCCCTCGACGCCTGAGAGGACTACTGCCGGTGGGTACGGTTGTGGCGTGGCAAGGAAAAGGGTTTCTCAAAACCTCTGACTGGGTCGGGTATGGGAAACTCACTATAACAACTCAATATATGCCGTTTCTTACTCTTAATAGAAGTATGAATGTCCATCTTCTTTTTTGTTTTTCTGAAACCACCAATCCCCCATCATACGTCCCTTGCACTACCACTTCTTCCTTATCCCCTTCACCTTCCCTTATACACTCCTGTCTCCCCTTTCCTTCCACCTCCCCCTGCTTTCCTTGTTCCCTTTCCCTTCTTGTTCCCGTCTCCCATCCACCTTTCCACCTTTTATCATCCTTTTCCTTTCCTCTCCTATCCCTTTGCCTTCCTCTTTTTCCTTCCCTCTTGCTCCCCTCCTTGAAGCGAATGGTGGCTGGACAAAATTTCCCTGTCGAAATCACATGGATGGCAATGTTCTATACACTAACGCCTTATTTTGTGATCAAAATGAATGAAAGGTCCATGTGAAGACAAATTTGATAGTTGAATGACCATTTTGGCTGCAAAGAAAGGTTAGTGGGTAATTTAGTAACATGTTAAAGTTAAGAGGGGTGTACAACCTTTTAGCCTAAAGATAATGCAATAAAGTCAAGTACATGTAGTTCTGAGGAAACCAAAAAGCGGTATTCATCTAAAATAAAACAGATAGAGCTTGGGCAAAAAAGGAAAGGGAGAAAAGGGAGACAAAAGGTTTCCTCCTAGCTTTGCTAATCCATATACAGCTAACCATTAACTTCTCTATAGACATGCTTGAAAGTGAAATTCTAGAACTTGGAGATCAGATGCATGCAATAAAAAATTATCAGTATGAGTTTTAGAAGGAGCTGAAGAGTTTCTAACTCAGAAGATAATGTGAAAGTGAAATCTGATTCTAGTTCTTGCTTTTGGATGTCTTAAAGAAATTGCTAGATCAGGACAATCACGAATGGCCCAATATTCTGCAATAAAATTGGTAGAGATCCCTAGGTTTCTAGTAAAACCATGGACCCAATTACTATGTTCATTCCTCAACACAATACCTGACCCTGATGAGCCAGTGTTGCCAATGGAAGAGCCATACGAGTTGAGCTTGAACCGGCTACGAGGTGGGGGTTTCAAGGAAATGAGAACTGATTGCTTGGAAGAAGGATTAGAGACTGCGGTTGGTCAAAGCACAAAGTATTCTCTAAAGCGAGCTAGTGCATGCTTAAAATGGTCTGGGATTCATTTGGATGGTTCGAGAAAGATGGCTGTGATATTTTTCCTATTGTTCCAAAAAGTCTAAATGATGTAGGCAGTAAGGATACCCTAAGGAATTTGAGAGAAATGGGAGGTAGAATGACAGAGGCATGCTTGTTTGAGCCATTCTTGGGGAGGTAGGATGGGTCAAAAGGGAAGTTATGGGGACAAAAGAGTCCCAATAGTGAGTGATGGTTAGGTAGAGACAAAGAGTGTGATAAGAGTTTTCTAGATCCAGGTTATAAAGGGGACAAGAATTACCAAGTAGATTTTTCCTTGAGTGGATAAGGGACTTTGTAAGGAGTCTGTTTTGGTAGGCAAGCGAAAGAAAGTTTTTAATTATGGAGAAAGCTTTTATGAACCAAACCCAATGAAGTTGGGGGTTGGAATGCTAGTTGAGTTGGAGGTGATATGCAGATTTTTAAGTGAAAAACCCATCAAAGTTGGCCCCCTATCTAGAAAGGTCTCAAGAGTACAATGGGCCTATCTTGGGATAGAGATGGTGACTTGAGCAATGAATGTTTAGGAGGACAAAGGGAAAAATCTTGTATGGACCAAGGTGTATAGTGGGCCAGTACGCCTTGTGGTCTATATTTATCCACATCTACAAACTTCTTTTAAAAAATTAATAAGTTGATGGATGTGAATAAATATGGACCACAAGGTGTATGGCCCCACTATACACTTTGGTCCGTACAAGAATTTTTCGGACAAAAGAGAGTTTGTGAAGATCCTAGGTGTTGTTCTGTCTGAAAAGCTCGTGGACCAAAATAACTTCTTTTGTTCTAGTAAGGAGTCCTTCAATGGAAGCTTTATGAGTTTCGAAAGAGGTCCATGAATTATATAGATAGACGCGCTCAGACCATTATGGATGCACTGATGTAGGGAAAGTTAAATTATCTTTTTCATAACTTTCCATTAATAGTCGCAAGTACATTGGTATCAATGTTGTAGAGCAAATAAGGATTATTCCCACAAAGACTGTGTAGGTAAGTACCGAAATTCTAAGCTAATTTCTATCCAAATGATTGAAAAGACTAGGAGATGTTTTAAGATTTTTAGAATTAGAGTTTAGAACTAAATAATTGAAAAATTAAAGAGTGCAAAAATAATGCAAATTAGTAAAAAGAAATTTTCAAATAATGAAGAAGATATGTTTGGTCCTTGGCTAACAATTTCCACCTGAAAAGGAAATAGGAGGGGAAGAGTTCTGGTGGAAAGAAATACAAAACGAAGTGATTTTTAACCCATAAACCTTGTCTAAACCAAGTGTTGACTGTGGTTGGTTCACTTGTTTCTATCGCAGTCAACGATAGCGCCTTTGATGGAAATGCTGATTGCAGTTGTCCTTTTTTTATTCTACCATAGTCAGCGATAGCGCCACTAATGGAAGCACTGACTACAGTCAATTTCTCTTGAATCAATTGTTGACTGTGATTGACTCATCCTACTATGGAACAATTTCGATTTATTCCTTCTTAATCCTTCACTCCTTGCCAAAACACCATCTACAAAATAACAAAAGAAACCAATAATTATTAACTCTTACCTAGGATTCAATTTCCTTAAAGTAAAATTTAAATTTAACTAAAATACATGAAAATAGTTAAACTAAAAATGCTTGGGTTGCATCCCAAAAAACACTCTTTTTAAGTCATTATCTTGACTTATTGCTCCACGGCCACTATTCAGCAAAGTGAACTTCTACAACTCCATTATCAATGTCCCTTCCATGGTAGATTTTGAGCCGATTTCCATTCACTTGAAATGTCGAGTGTTGGCCATCCAGTTCTACTGCCCCACATAGGAAAACTCACACCACATCATATGGGCCACTCCATCTCAACCTTAGCTTACATAGAAATAACTGAAGCCTAGAATTATACACCAACACTTCATCACCAACCTAAAACTCCTTGTGAAGAATGTTCTTATCAAGCCATCTCTTTGTTCTTTCTTTACAAATCTATGCATTCTCATAAATGTCATCTTGAAACTCTTCCAATTCACATAATTCTAACAACCCTTTTTTACCCGCAGTTTTAGCATCAAAATTCAAGTGCATGCTTTAATTACCCAAAACACCTTGTGCTCCAGTTCCACGAGTAAATGGCACACTTTTCTAAAACCAACCTATATAGGAACATCCTAATAGGTGTTTTGAATGCAGTCTAGTATTGCCCATAATGCATCATCAAGCTTCCAAGCCCAGTCCTTGTTTGAAGCATTCACAATTTTCTCCCATATCCACTTTAACTCATGATTGAAATCTGAACTTATCCCATAATTTAGGGATGATAAGCTAGATAAATATTATGTGTCTCCCCATTTCTGGACAATAAATCTCAAATTTGAGAGTTCTTAAAGTGTAAACCTCCACCATTTATTATTTCCCGAGGCATTCCGAACCTTGAAAAGTGGTTGTGGTGAATGAACTTGGTGACAATTCTAGCATCATTTATTGGCAAGGTTACTACCTCAACCCACTTGGAACATATTCAACCATGATAAGAATATACCTATTGGAATAAGAGCTTGGAAATGGTCCCATGAAATCAATTCCCCACTATTGCACACCAAATAGCTCAATTACTAGAATATTACTCAAGGATATCTTGTCTCTACGAGATGTGTTTCCCACTCTTCGGCACTCATCACAATGCTCAATGAATTTCCTAGCATTCTAGAACAATGTTGGCCAATAATACCCTCTTTGAAGAAGCTTAGTAGTAGTTCATTGATTATCATGGTGCCCCCAATTGATGATGCATGACGCATTCTATGCACATTCTCCATCTCATCCTCAATTACACACCTTTGGATTACTTGGTCATTACATCGCCTATATAGATAGGGATCATCCTGATAGTAAAAGTTCAAGTCTGAGAAGAACTTGTTTTTTTGATTGTAGTCCATTGACAGTGGAAGAGCTTTTGCTATCAAGTAGTTGGGTATGTTAGCATACCATGGATTAGTTCCTACTATCAATGAATGTTCCTCCGGGAATTCCTCTTTGATAGGTGATCACTCAAGGCTTTCTTCTTTTCTCAATTCTAGTCTTGACAAGTGATCAGCTCTACTAAGTTCTCATTCCCGTTTTTGTCAAAAACCTCCCAGTCATATTCCTACCACAATAAAATCTAATGAATTAGTCTAGATTTATATCACATTTAGAAAACAAGTATTTTAATGTTGTATGATCTATATGAATAATGACTTCCAAACTAATTAGATAAGAACGAAACTTGTCAAAAGCAAATATAACGGCTGGTCACTTTTTTTCAGATGTAATATAATTAGCATGAGCTTAATTAAGAGTCGTACTAGCATAATACATTACATGAAAAACTTTATCCTTTTTCTAACAAAGGACGGCACCCAAAATAAAATTAGTTGCATCACACTTGATCTCAAAAGGTAAAAGACCAATCGAGTGCCATGACTGTAGGTGCAAATACTAAAGCTTTTTCAACACATTGAATGCATGAATGGAATTCTCATCAAAGTTAAAAGTCACATATTTTTGCAATAGTACACATAAGGGTTTAGAAATTAAAGAGAAATCTAATGAACTGCCAGTATACTAAAACCCAAAATGTCCTAAAAGTTTCTTATGCCTTTAACACTATTAGGTGGAGGTAATATTTCAATAAATTCAATTTTTGCCCTATCTACCTCAATTCCCTTGGCATAAATTTTGTGACCCAAAACTATTCTCTCTTGAACCATGAAATAACATTTTCCCAGTCAAGAACAAGATTAGTTTCTTCACATTGTTCAAGGACTGAAGATAAATTATGCAAACAATCATCAAATGTAGAACCAAAAATAGAAAATTCATTCAATAAAACTTCTATGCATTTATCAATCATGTCATGAAAGATGACTAACATACATCTTTGGAATGTGCCTGGTGCATTGCCTAACCCAAAAGGCATCCTTTGATAAGCCAAGGTGCCGTGGCACAAGTAAAGTTAGTATTTTCTTGGTCTTTTGGAGCTATGGCAATTTGAAAGTATCCAGAGTAACTATCCAAAAAATTTTAAAAAGCATGATCTGGTAATCTTTCTAATATTTGATCAATGAGACAGGGAATGGCAATGAAAAATGGTCCTTTTGGATAGCTTCATTTAATTTTCTACAGTCAATACAAACCTTCCAATCCGTGACCAACCTAGAAGGAATTAATTCATTATGTTGATTGATTACCACGGTCATCCCTCCCTTCTTAGGTACCACTTGAGTATGACTAACCGATTCACTATCACTTATTACATAAATAATTCCCGCATCTAGCAATTTTATTACTTCTTTCCTTACTACCTTCTTCAATACAGGGTTAAGCTGACATTGAGATTGCCTACAAGCCTTATAATTATTAGTCATCAAAATTTTGTGCATGCAAATAGTAGAGCTAATCTCCTTAATATCATGAATGTGACATGCAATTAAACTTTTTGCTTTCTCAAAACCACAAGTGACTTACATAATTGTTTATCAGATAAAATTGCACTAACAATGACTGGAAAAGTATCATTTTAGCCAACAAAAACATATTTTAAATGATTAGGAAGTGGTTTCAACATTTTAACTCAGTGTACCTTAAGGGATTCATTGGTCGGAGACCCCCCTTACCTAACTCCTCAATTGGAACTGCACCCTTAACCGGAGGATTTGTTTCCACCATCTTCAAATAAGTTCTTATTCCTTCATCATGTATTTCCACCTCTTTTGCATGAATCAAGGCTTTTTCCAATGAAAGTTGTGGAATTTCATGCCTATAAAAATTATCAACAAGATCATCAATTATATCTACCATCATATCATCATCATAAATAGCAAGAAATTTAAGAGAATTTTAAAAACAGAAAAATTGACACTTTGATCATTGACTCTCAATTGCAACTTCCCCTCTTGCATATCTATCAATGCCCTGCCAGTTACAAAAAAAATGGTCTGCCCAGAATTAGTGACAACCCTTCGTCATTTTCGATGTCCAGAATGATAAAACTTGTTGGCAAATATCATTTTTCTCACTTTAATCATAATATCTTCAACAGTGCCCTTAGGGTATTTAATGCTCCTGTCAGCTAGTTGAAGAGATAGATTGTCTAGTCGGCTTAAGCTCCTTGCTATATAACTTTTTTTGTAGATAGATAGTGGCATTAGATTGATGGATGGTCCAAGATCACACAAGGTTTTTCAAATTCATCCCAACCATGCATGGGATAGAAAATGAACTGTGGTCCTTCATCTTAGGAGGTAACTTTTGTAAATTATGGTCCTGCGTCATTCTATTAAGCACAAAATTTCATCTCTTAACAACTTTCTTTTATTGGTCGACAGTTGCTTCATGAATTGTGCATATTTGGGCATGTTCTCAAGAGCTTCAATGAACAATATGTTAATCTCAACTTTTTTTTTCAAATTCTACCCCCAACCATGCATGGAATAGAAATGAATTGGGATCCTTCATCTTAGGAGATAACTTTTTCTGAATGATGGTACTGCATTCTTCTGTTAGGCACAAAATTTCAGCTCCTAACAACTTCATTTTATTGGTCGGTACCTGCTTCATGAATTTTGCATATTTGGGCATATTCTCAAGAGTTTCTATTGACATGTAAATATGAAGGAAACTCTTAAATTTCTTTTGATCATCCTCATTCTTGAGCCTATTAGGGAATAGAGTTTTTACTAATTGATGGATAGGTAAGAAAATTTCAATTTTCCTTACAGCAGGGATTTTGTGCTTTCCTGTCTCATCCTACCTTACCTTGGTGCTATTAGTGTGATCCTCTTTTTCACTCATTTTTTCTTTCTCTAGTTCATTTTCTTTCCCCTTTACTAGTTCATATCTAATAGTTTTGCCCATTCTCAATGTAATAGCCTTTGCTTGTTCCCTTGGGTTAGCAATGAGACAGGTTTGGTAATGTTCCAAATAATCTTTTAGCTAAACTCCTTGCTATGTTACTCATTTGATTCTCTAGATTTTTTATTTCTGCATCTTGACTTGTCATCCTATCATTGCTGACTTGAATAAATTGAGTGAGAACTTTTCCTAATTGACTCTCTTTTTCTATTAGAGTTTGGGAGCATGCAGTTGTTGCTATGGTTGATATTGTTGGAAAGGTGAGGTCTAATATGAAAACCCTATGATTGGTTATGAGCTTAATTCTGTTGGTTTTCCCATGTAAAGTTTGGATGATTTCTCCATCCCGGATTGTAGGTATTACTATAGGGATTGTTTTGAGATTTGAATTGATTTGAGTCTAACCCTAGTTCCCCATGTAGGTCACTGCTTATGACCTGCAGAAGAAGAAGAAGAATGTATTATCGTACTACACAGGCCATTTGGGTGATCACCTAAGCAATAGTTGCAAACAAGTGGTTACGGTATAGCCACAACATTGACTTTCATTCCCTCAATTTGTTTTGCTTAAGACACCACTTGTCCTGCCATGTCCTTTTGTTTAGCAAGCAATGTATCTATAGTACTTAATTCAAGCACTCATCTCCTTTTTTCTAGGGTTTGTGTTGTAGAGAATTTGAAGTAATTGTTGGACATCTTGTCCAGAAGTTCTTGTCCTTCATCACATGTCTTGTTTAACATGATTGACCCATTAGCTGAGGAATCAACAGAAAGCTCACAGGTTTCCTGAAGTAACCCGTTGTAGAAGGTCTCCATTTGCATCCATAAAGGTTTCCCTGATGTGGAAACTTGCTCAAAAGATTGTTGTACCTTTCCCAAGCCCCACTAAGATTCTCCCCGTATTGTTGGTTAAAAGAAGTAATGTCATTTCTTAGCTTGGTTATCTTGAGGGGGAGAAATACTTTGACATGAATGCTTGAGCTAGTTTATCCCAAGTGGTGATTGACCCCTACTCGTAACTTCGTAGCCAAAGTTTAGCCATATCCTTCAATGAAAAGCTAAATAGCCACAATTTGAGAGCATTCACTGATACGCCATTTTGTTTGATAGTGTCACACACCTCCTGAAGGTTCATCAATTACAATTCAGGTACTCAGTATGCAACCTGAATCGCTATAAGACTAGGTTTGATCTAAAAATTGTTAGCTTGAATGGAGGGGTAGGACAATACTTGCTTGAGACACGCCAAAAGTAGGTAGTGTGTTGTCTCCTAAGGGTCAGAATTATTCCATACAGGTGCATCGTGACCATTATCCTCAAACTCACCATTATTCCTCACATTCTCATTCTCCGATGGTATTATTGGATAATTAGGGTGAGCCATGCTTGATTTTGCCTGTGGTTGCTGCTGTCGTATTAATTTCCTTGAGTGCCTAAGAGTCCTTTTGATCTCTGAATCAAACTAGGTGAGAGTTTGTTCAGATCTATGCATAAATTATAAAGCACAAGAAAATGATTACACAAACCAATTTATAGGAAAAATAACCAGCGGAGGAAGTAATAGAAGAATAAAGCTAAAAGAAAATTAAATAACTAAAACAAAAATTAAAGTCAAAATTAGGAATTTTCTTAATGTCTCAATATTACCTAAAGCATCAATCCCTAAAAACTTGACATAGGAAAAGTTAAATTATGTTTTTCATAACTTTCCACTAATAGCCACAAGTGCATGGTATCAATGTAATAGAGTGAATAAGGATCGTTCCCACGAAAACTATATAGAAAATCTACTAAAATTTTAAGCTAACTTCTATCTAGATGATCGAAATGGCATGCTTTTGGATTTGTAGAATTAGGACTCAGAATTTAACAACTCAAAAATAAAAGAGTGCAAAAATGATGCAAATTAGTAAAACAAAAGTTTTTCAAATAATGAAGATGGGTTAGGTACTAGACTAGCAATTCCCATGAGTTATTCAGAATTCAAGTCAATTACAATTATATATCACATGGAAGTCAATTCCTAATCACTAATCCAATCCCGATTCTTTGTACAATTGGGTCCTATCAAATTAATTAACTAGGCATAGATTCCTCTGTCCTGGTTAAATCAATTTGAGTTTTTTTCTTTATGGAATTATTGTTTTCCAATTAATTAATCCCGCCACCTTGATCTCAGATTAAAGTAATCAAACAATTAATACGTGTCTTTGGCGGTGGATAAACTATTGTATCACCTCTACCAACATAAGCAAATCTAGAGTTAATTACTCTCTAAAATTTATCTTACTACTATGTTATTTGTTACTCAATTAATATAATGTTGTATGATTATTCATTACCTTAGAAATCAGAAAACGATAAATACGGGTAAAATTTATTGTAGTCATTGAATAATTATTTGACATTTGAGTAGTTGTTAAAAATCAATAAAATACTCTCATTTAGATAAAATATGACTCCCTAATTTGTAATAAAGTGGACTATCATCTATAAATGATTCTCTCTCATTAATTATTAAGTAACCATTAAAATATTATTAGTTGTTCAATAACCACCATAAATTTTCTCGATAAATATGTGCTAGAGTAATAGTAGTCTCACCAGTTTGCAAGTTTTCGACATCTACTAAAATATAATTAAAAATTACCAAATTATAATTCCAAATATTATTAAATTACCAAATTATAATTCCACTGAAATACCAAATTATAACTCAAATAAAAAGTTTGGTTTACTGGATGAGTATTTAAGATATAAAGGTGGTTATACCAAAAAGCTAAAGGAGATGAAAGAGAAATAAGAATGATGACTTATTAAGTGATAAAATAATTAGATAAATATCAAAAATTGTAAATAAAATTACAGACTCCTATTTTTCATATGTGCTACATGGTTGTAGACAAACTACAAAGATAAAATGAAGCATCAAACGCATTTACTTTTAACTTTTGATAATGAAGCCATGACATCACTTCTTTTGTTCCAAACTCCCTAAGCTTATTACCTTTCATCACATTAAATCTCGAACTAACTTTTTAATCACTTTATTTTCTAAAAATAAAGTTTTTTTAATACTTAACTCCAAATTGTGATAAAAATTATAAAAATAACGAAATATTTACGAATTTTATGTTTATATCTTTAGTATAAGTTATGATATTTAATATAATATTTTGTTTTATTATGCCTCTTGATATTATTCTAACAATACGTGCATAGAACTTACAAATATTTTGTTATCTTAAATTTCAACAAAATTTGAGCTAAAGTGTCAAGAAATAAAAAATTTAAGAGACAAAGTGATCAAAAAATTAATTGAGAGTATAATGTGATAAATAGTGATAAATTTTGAATTAACCCAAAACTAAAAGATACAATAATTAAGGGTTAATAACACTTTACCCCTGAACTATATGAGTAATTACACTTTGTCCTCTCAATTATAAAAATATGCACATTACTCCCCATTCACAATATTCATCTTTTAAAAATTTTAAAATATCAAAAAAAAAATTAAAATTCTTTTGGTAATATATTTTAATTTTTATGTTTTGAAAATATGCGAAATTGTTTAATATGTTGCATCCCTCTAATTTTGAGGCACATGCCGTAGATCTTGACAACTGTAATGTTTTTCAACAACTACCTATAGATAGGATTGCAAATTCTTGTAGCATGGCACACATCTAGTACTTTGACACCAGTCTTTTTAATTGTTCAATTTCTATCCACACCACGTTGATTTTGGCATATTTTGATCAAACATTTATATTGGTTTTCCGGACAAAAAAAGTAACTGACACTAGTTAATTAATTTGACTATAAGGACGAGTACGACTGATTTAGTTGACCTTTCAGTTACTTTTTATTTTTAGTATTCGAAATTTTTTTTATATAAATTCAATTTATTATAAGCGAGATAAATTTTTTAATTTAAATTTGTTTATATCACTTTAATTTATTTAAAATAAATTTTTTAATGTAATGTTAATGACTGTAAATTAAAGCGTTCATCTTACATACCACAAAATAAATCCATATAAATATTGTCCCTAATAAAGAACTAGAAGTTCAACAAAGATGATTTCTGAAAATTCGGCAAGGAATCTAAAAATAGTGGATGGACAAAGAGAAGGAAATAAAGAACATTTGAATTCATGAATTTTGATCAATTATGCTTATGATTCTATTTTTTCGGGAAAAATATGTAAGTAAATCCAATTTTTCGATCTTTGACTCCTTCTGTAAATTATGTGGTCAAAATTAAATTTTAAAAAATCTTACTTACATCCGCTGATGTCATAAATTTTTTAAAATTTAATCGACATCTGTCTTACAAAATTTACAAATTGACTTAAAGACCGAATCTATTAAATTTTTATCATTTTTCGGCTTAGTTGTGTATGTTACGATGGTAACGTATCAGTAAAGTAAAATGACAATTTAATCTTTTCGTCCTATTTTCGGATACCTAATTAATGTCCCTGGCTACAGTTAAATGCCCATTCAAATTATCCTTTCACTTCACTCTGTCGTGTGCTAGTTATATCCGAATTCTAATTTGGTCGTACACGTAAATTAGAAAAACATTGCGATTAACAAACAATTTTAGGGGCTCAAAGTTGTACACGAAAATAATTCTTCGAAATTTAGGAATCTAAATTATGGACAGGTATCATTTCTCGATCTGATTTTTTGTACGAATAATTTGAGCTTATTTTTAATTTTAGGTCTTCTATTATATTTTTTATATTATACTTGTGTTACACTATATAATGGGGTGATACTTGTTCCTCACATGATATATTTTTAATATAAGAAAATATTAAATAAAGGACAAAAGTGTCACTCATTACATAATATCACACAAACGTAATACCTAAAAGTATAACTGAGAATCCAATGCTTTTTTTAGGTAACTTATTAATAAAACTTAAAACAACATGAACTGAAATTATCAGAATCATACTTTGAAAGAAGACTTACAAGGGATTAGACTCTTCAATATTAATTGGAGAAATTTTTTTTCAATATACCTTACAGAAATATAATTTTAAATTATTTTTCTTGAAAATAACAACCATTTATAATATAATTTTTTGTATACGTTTGATATACATAAATTTTGAAATAAATAGATTAATTTTTCCATTTAAATTTGTGTATTTATTTTGATCCATTTTACACTATGCAAATATTTCGGGTAAATTAAATAATACAATATTTTTGAATATATTTGATTTTAAAGTATGTTGATCTACTCATCAAAATAAAACTATTGATGTAATATGACAATTTTTAAGAATTTTAGTTATTTAAATATAAATAATCACTAGGGAAAATTTGATAAAAGAAAGGTAATGAAGATTGTTACAACGCAATTTACAAATGAATAGAAATACTTTTTCCCCAACATTATTCTGACTTTTAAGTTTGAATGGCCACAAATTTGATAAAAATACAAGTAAACTTTGTAAAAGTAGAGGAATACCGAGAGGAAAATCGGGAGACAGATGAATATGCACATTTCAAAACCTCAACTTATACAACTTACTGGACGTGCATGTGAACGAGAGTTTGTGTATTTATTATTACTTCTATCATAATATATTTGTCACGTTTAATTTTTTTTTTATGAACGAGTTAAATTTTCAAAATTCAATCTTTTGTAAATTTTTAATTTTTTTTTATAAATTAAGTTTCATGTCATAATACTTTATATAAATTTTATTTTTTTGAAAAATTTTATGAAAAATCATATAAACCTATATGAATTATTGATTATAAAATGGATTTGATTGACAAAAAAATTAAATTGTGATAAAATAAAATAAGACCAAGCAATTGGTAGGTTCATATCATTTTGTTAGCCTATATTCAAACGAACAGGATGTCAAAAGAGCAATTGGTAATCATTCAGGCACTTTACACGTAATAACAAGTTTACGCTCTAGTTAATTTTGACGAGAAATTTTCTAAACAAAATACAACATTGCAATTTTGCAAAGTGACACATTTAATAATATGTATGAATGAAATTCGATTGAATATCTAAAATTAAGGGATTGGTGATTTAATATCATCGCGTCATTTGAAATGTTTTTGACAAATAATTTTGAATTTATGTTTTACAAATCATTTTCCCAAAAAACAGCTTTATTATTAAAACCAAAAAAAAAAAAAAAAAAGGTGAGATGGGACCGTTACAAACGGTGCTTTCAACATCAGAGTATCCGACTGCAATGGGACAGTTACAAGTTCAATTTTCAGAATTATCCTTTACTTAAAATCAATTATCAAATTATAAAAGAAAACTCAAATTGATACATATAGCACATAGAAATTCACAGTACTCTGGCCGAAAGGTGAATTTAATGCACCTTACCGACTTCTCATCCACAAAGTTAGTAGCAATAGCTAAATCATTGCCTTGCGGTTCTCAATTGGTAGAAGTTTCAAAAATAAAAAGAAAATTCTCATTTTGTGCATCCTGTTAATTGGTTCAGAAACTTGTATCTATATATAATACCTTTCATCACTCAACCAAGCCACCATCCTAAAAGGTTCTTCCACCTTTTACTACGAGTCAGTTTTTGCTTCTTTACTCATTTCTTGGAACCCTTTGGTGGAGTATTTTTTTTGAAAGTGGTACAACAATGGCATTATTGGATGGTTATTTCAAGAAATTATCGGTGTGGTGTCTAATTGTAGCGACGGTGATGAATATTGATAGTGGGGTTGTGGGAGAACCCCAAGTTCCTTGTTACTTCATTTTTGGTGATTCACTTGTGGACAATGGGAATAACAATAACATCAATTCGTTGGCTAAAGCTAATTATCTGCCTTATGGAATTGATTACCCTGAATGGACCAAGTGGAAGGTTTTCCAATGGGAAAACTACCGTAGATGTCATAGGTGAGGATTTCTCTTGCTTTCTCCCCCATCTCATCTAATCCCTTGCAAGTCCTCTTTCAAAGTATGATTCTGATAATTTCAGTTCATGTTGCTTTAAGTTTTATTGATAAGTTACCTAAAAAAAGCATCGGATTCTCGGTTATACTTTTAGGTATTACGTTTGCTCTTTAACTTTTAGATATTATGTAATGAGTGACATTTGTCCTTTATTTAATATTTTTTTATATTAAAAATATATCATATAAGGAATAAGTATCACCCTATTATATAGTGTAACACAAGTATGATATCAAAAATATAATAGAAGACCTAAAATTAAAAATAAGCTCAAATTATTAATACAAAAAATCAGATCGAGAAATGATACCTGTCCATAATTTAGATTCCTAAATTTCGAAGAATTATTTTCGTGTACAACTTTGAGCCCCTAAAATTGTTTGTTAATCGCAATGTTTTTAGTCTAATTTATGTGTACGACCAAATTAGAATTCGGATATAACTGCACACGACAGAGTGAAGTGAAAGGATAATTTGAATGGGCATTTAACTCTAGTCAGAGACATTAATTAGGTATCCGAAAATAGGACGAAAAATTGTCATTTTACTTTACTGATGACATAGATACGTTATACAACTACGCCGAAAAATTAGAATCATAAGCATAATTGATCAAAATTCATGAATTCAAATGTTCTTTATTTCCTGCTCTTTGTCCGTCTACTATTTTTAGATTCCTTACCGAATTTTCAGACATCATCTTTGTTAAATCTCTAGTTCTTTACTTTACTGGAGAAAATTTTACATAGATTTATTTCATAGTATGTAAGATGAACGTTTTAATTTACAATAATCTATATCATACAAAAAAATTTTATTTTTAATAAATTAAAGTGATATAAATAAATTTAAATTAAAAAATTTATCTCATTTATAATAAATCAAATTTATATAAAAAAATTTCATTATACACTAAAAATAAAAAGTAACTGAAAGGTCAACTAAATCAGTCGTACTCGTCCTTATAAATTAATTAGTGTCAGTTACTTTTTTTTGTCCGGAAAACCAATATAAATGTTTGCTCAAAATATGCCAAAATCAACGTGGTGTAGATAGAAATTGAACAATTAAAAAGACTGGTGTCAAAGTACAAGATGTGTGCCATACTAGCTATAAGAATCCGCAATCCAATATATATATATAGGTAGTTGTTGAAAAACATTACAGTAGTCAAGATCTGCGACATGTGCCTCTAAAATTAGAGGGATGCAACAAATTAAACAATTTCTCATATTTTCAAAACATAAAAATTAAAATATATTATCAAAAGTATTTTAATTTTCTAATTAATTTTTTTAATAATTTAAAATTTTTTAAAGATGAATATTGTGAACAACGAGTAAAGTGTATATTTTTATAATTCAGGGAGCAAAATATAATTACTCATATAGTTTAGGGTGTCAAGTGTTATTAACCCTTAATTATTGTATCTTTTAGTTTTGGGTTAATTCCAAATTTATCACTATTTATCACATTACACTCTCAATTAATTTTTTGATCATTTTGTCTCTTAAATTTTTTATTTCTTGACACTTTAGCTCAATTTTTGTTGAAATTATAAGATAACAAAATATTTATAAGTTTTATGTACGTGTTGTTAGTATAATATCAAGAGGTATAATAAAACAAAATATTATGTTAAATATCATAATTTATACTAAAGATATATACATAAAATTTACAAAGATTTCGTTATTTTTTGGACATTATAACTTTGGTCATTGTTTCTTCCTACAGTACAAAAAACAAAAATGTTAAGAAACAAAGTGATTAAAAAGTTAGTTCGAAGATTTAATGTGACATCTAATAAGCTTAGGGAGTTTGGAACAAAAGAAGTGATGTCATGGCTTCATTATCAAAAGTTAAAAGTAAATGCGTTTGATGCTTCATTTTATCTATGTAGTTTGTCTACAACCATGTAGTACATATTGAAAAATAGGAGTTTGTAATTTTATTTACAATTTTTGATATTTATCTAATTATTTTATCACTTAATAAGTCATCATTTTCTCTTTCATCTCCATTAGATTTTAGGTATAACCACCTTTATATCTTAAATACTCATCCAGTAAACCAAACTTTTTATTTGAATTATAATTTGGTATTTTATTGGAATTATAATTTGATAATTTAATTATATTTTAGTAGATGTCGAAAACTTGCAAATTGGTGAGACTACTATTACTCTATCACATATTTATTGAGAAGATTTATGGTGGTTATTGAATAACTAATAACGTTTTAGTAGTTGTTCAATAATTAATGAGAGATAACCATTTATACATGATAGTCCACTTTATTATAAATTGGGGGTCATATTTTATCTAAATGAGAGTATTTTATTGATTTTTAACAACTATTAAAATATCAAATAATTATTCAATGATCACAATAAATTTTATTCGTATTTATCGTTTTCTGATTTCTAAGGATATTTTAATAATGAATAATCATACAACATGGGTCATATATACACGTTCCATCTCTGCATGATGTACACTGCGCATTTATTTTATGGGTCTTACTGTAAATTTACTCAATTATACGAACGACATTATTGTTGTCGACCCAGGAAAATTATTTATATTAGTGTTTTTTGCACACTTTCTGTGTGTGTTATTTTATAAACAAATAAATATATATATAAATAAACTTTTTGGTAGTTTTTTTATTTAAAATTAAATTAGAAACTAAAGAGAGAAATCATCATACTAATTAGAACTCTCTCTTTATAGTAAGATGCTTTTTCAACAACTTGAAATGGAAGTTAAATTAGACGGAATAAATTGTTGCTGCATGACCAAGGCAAATTGTTGCGTAAGTCTTCATACATTTAAATTTTAGTTAGCATTGAAAATACTCTCCACGTCTATAGTACAAAACATGATTGTATAATGATCAATTTTATTTCAAAGTGAAATTAAAAATTGTTAGATACCCTATTTTTAATAATCATTTTACGTTAATACAAGTTTTTTTTCTTCAAAAAAAAAAAAAAAAAAAAAACTATCTCTTCCTCTACCCCTCGTAGACCTTTGGTGATTTAAATTTATAACCAGTAGGTCATATATATATATATATATAAGTTATATTATAAAGTTTTAAAAATGCTTATTATATTTTAATTGTCCGACCAATATGCTTTTATTATATCTTAATTACCAGCGGAGCATTTGGGGTTCGAGAATCCTATTCCACCCTATGCGGAAGCTCGTGGCCAGGAAATACTAGGAGGAGTAAATTATGCATCTGCAGCTGCTGGAATTAGAGATGAGACTGGGCAACAATTGGTCCTCATTAAATAACACTTTGTTTAACATCTTTTTGTTTACACTGGCAACATTTTGACTGATTAACGTCGTACTTCAAAATATTTTAGGGTGCAAGGATCAGTTTTGCTGCACAAGTGAATAATTACAAGAACACAGTGTCACAGATTGTCTAAACTTGCTTGGAGATGAAGATTCTGCTGCAAATTACCTAAGCAAGTGCATATATTCTGTAGGAGTTGGCAGCAATGACTACCTTAACAACTATTTCATGCCCCTCTACTACTCAAGTAGTAGGCAATACACACCTGAACAATATGCTCAGGTTCTTATAGAGCAATATGCCGAACAAATAAGGGTGAGTTATCTCTTTTTACCCCTTCTATGCTTAAATAAAGTTAAAATATGTGTATCCTTATTTTTCAATAAAGTGTCAAATTGTATTTTAGACTGTTTGACTTGAGGATCAAATATGGTTCGATAATTAAGAATTTTTACACACGATTTACGGTATTATACTAGTGCAACTCATAATTCAAATTAACCACATTATTCATGTAAACAATGTAGTTAAGTCTAGATTGCAAATATCAGATGGATTTTAAAATTTTCTATTAGAAAAATCAATGTTGCAAAACATCTTGACGTTTTAATGCTGGTATTTTGGACATAGACAAACATTGTACGATTTCGGAGCAAGGAAGCTAGCTTTTATTGGAGTGGGTCAAATTGGATGCAGCCCAAATGCTTTGGCCCAAAATAGCCCTGATGGCAGAACCTGCGTGGCCAGAATCAACTCTGCCAATCAGATTTTCAATAATAAACTCAGGGGATTAGTGGACGAATTCAACAGCTACCAAAGTGATGCAAAATTTATCTATGTTAATGCCTATGGGATTTTCCAGGATTTAATCAACAATCCAGCAGCTTTTGGTAATTGTCCTTATCATCATTCCTATATATATATATAACAAAATGACTTCCTTTGAGAAAATTTTATTGTTCTCGAAACAATGAGTTTTTTTTTTTTGTTCAGGTTTTAGGGTAACAAATGCTGGGTGCTGTGGTGTAGGAAGAAACAATGGCCAAATAACATGTCTTCCTTTGCAAACTCCATGTGAAAATAGAGATGAGTATCTATTTTGGGATGCTTATCATCCAACAGAAGCTGCAAATATCGTCTATTAATCTAGATTGTTGGAAGAAGATCATACAGTGCTGAAAAGCCATCAGATGCATACCCCGTTGACATACGTCGCTTAGCTTAACTGTGAAGATGGTGTGAAACGGTTGACAAAATTCTACACTCAGAACCGTATATAAATATCGTACGAATTTCTGATTTTGCTGCATTCCTGTGAAAATTCAAGTGATTTGATTCAATCCTTATTGTTCAGCGGGATGATTTATGGAGTTAATAGATAATTGGAACAATCTTAAATTAACATTTAAGTTTTTCTTCTATAATATATTTCTTTGGTGAATAGGTATTTATACAAAAGGATAATTACATTGTATCTCCTTAAACTTTAGGCTCACTAATATTTTATTTCTTAACGTTATATTTTGAGCACTAAAGTCCCTAGACTAACTGTCAACGCTAATGGCGTGTAAAAATTTGGCTAAATGGACAAAAATACCCATGTGTTAGTATCACTTTACCCCCTTAAACTTTAGAATCATTAATACTTTTAGTAGTTCCTAACGTTATTTTTCAAAACATAACCCCTTTTCTTATGTTAATTCAACGTTTTTACCATTTCATCTCTATTCCATTTTATTCTTTTTATACATTTGCCTCCACTTGATCTAAATTCTTTCACTAACTATTAAAAATTCTTATATCTCCATTTCACGGTCTTACATGTGTACCGTGTGGAGAGTCACGTCCTTACTTTCTTACATTAGCGTATACCATTTTGCATTATATGCATCTTATTTAAACTATAAAGCATAGAAGTGAGGATAAAGACCGAATCTATATAAAAAATTTTCACTAGCCACTACCACCACCATACCATCAAAATAATGCACTATTTTTCTAAATTTTTCACTAGCCACTACCACCACCATACCATCAAAATAATGCACTATTTTTCTTTCTTCTTTTTTAAAAATATAATTTTTATATTCTACTAGGCACAAATTAACTTAAACAATAAAAGTTATTACAAAATTTTGTACTCATGTTATTTTAGCATCCATTTAGTCAAAGTTTTGAAGCTAAAAAGCCATTTTAGACATGAAACATGGTTTTAATTGACTAACAACATAGGGGTTTTAGTATTCAAAAAAAAAAAAAAAAAATGTTCGTCATGTTATGTCATCTTCTTCAACTAATTTTGACAAAAGGGTAAATATGTCGAATTCAACTTCTAGGATTTTGTTCAGATTTAATTTTATATGAATCAAATCTTCTCTTGATGAAAGACATATTCATAAAACCAAAATAAACAAAAAAATAGAAAAAATAAGATTACAATTATCAAGTATGTAACAAGTATAACTGAAGGACTTTAGAGTCAAAAAAAAAATTAGGGACTAAAGTGCTAAAGTTTAAGGGGTAAAGTAAAATTAAACCAAAAAAGGAATAAAATGTAATAGGCTAGAGTAGTCAAAATATTAAATTCTGATAATGGAAGGGGTTAAGTGCTCAAAAGATAACATTGGTAATTAAAGAATAGTAAAACGAAAATTTAAGGGAGTAAAGTGTAATTCATAAACCTTATACAAATTATGTTCCGTGTTTCTCAATTACCTATAAAATCTAAAATACACAAAAGGAATCAAATTATTTTGATCCAAAAATTTAAAGATCATCATAAGTTGTAACCACTCAATAATTTCTTCCCTATATAAATGAATTCAAACTATTTTGTATTCAAATCGAATTTGGTTCGGTAAGAATTCATTTGAATTTGATTCGTTAATAATCAAGTCAAGGATGAACAAAATTTTGCGTCCATTAATTTTTTATGTTTGGATTGAAGTCGATTCAATAAGTTAAAATTTTTAAATTTACATGTACAAATTTCAAACTACTTGAAGTCAATTGAGTACGGATTGATAAAAATTTTCTTGAGGTCGGCTCCAAAGAAAAACAAGTCAAACTTGAATAAAATTTCAATCTCCTTAAAATAGTTAAACAAGTTTGAAAACTAGATCATCTGACTTATTTATGTTAATTTACACCCCTATATCCACCTTCCATTGCTTATATTTTTGTTCCTTTTAATTTGTTGTGCAAATTTTTTTATAATATTTATTTTTCTCTTGAATTTTTTTCTTTTTTTAATTTTTTTTTATAAAAAATTACACACTTATAAGGTGTGCCTTTCCCACTAGTATATGATAATGATCGGAGTAATCATTATCACTTAGATAAAACTCATCTATCACTATTCGAAAATTTTTGTCTATACAATACCTAAGATTTTTTTCCCAAAAAAAAAAATTTTAGCCCTTAAAGTTTGGGTCGCAATCCATCTTGGTTTCTAAAGTTCCATACAAAATGCATTTAATCCTCATACTTTTCAATTTCTATTAATTTAGTATAAATTTGAAAAATCCATAAATTATAGGTGGAAAAAGTCACCTACAAGACACATGATTATTAAATATCAAGATCTAAATGCAATTTTAGTCGTTAAAATTTGGATCATGGTCCATTTTGTTCCCCAAAGTTTCAGACAAAACGCATTTAATCCTCAAAATTTCATCAATTTATGACAAATTTTGTCTGAAACTTCTGTCAATTACAGACGGAAAAAGTCATGTGCAATGCACGTGATTGTTAAATGCAGTTCCACTTTTCCTCTAACTATCAACACTTAATCATTCAATACTTTTGTCTACATTATGAAGAAATACTTCATCATCGTCATCATCACGCAAATCATCACCTAGAGAAGACCATTCTATAGAACTGTTAGATTCATTGTTACTATTGCTATTTGTGGCATCATCATCCCTATTACTACCCCGTTATCAGACTACCATTCTCATGTTTAGAACCAGTGTTCCCATTTTCAAAACCAACACTACTATTTTCAGAATCAACACTCCCATCTTTAGAACTACCACTTCTATTATATAAATTTTCTAAGGATCACAACCTAGATCCTGAATCTAGTTTCATGAATAGACTTTTCCCAGGTGTAACTTATAATTACAAGTTTATTTGTAAGTAGAACACTTGTGGAGGCCACCTACTTACAATAGTTGGAAAGAAGTCTTTCAACTAATTAAGGAATTATTGAGAAGCTCTCCTGAATATAACAATCTCAAAAATTCGGGTGATAATAAATACATAACTACTCTAACATATATTAAAATATTAGGAAATGTAATGGGAAAAAGTACACATCTAGATGTGTATAAGAGACAGATCTGATAGTAGTTTCTAAACTGTTTAAAAACTACTATAAGATAGGGTCTTCTCAACACCAAAAAACACATTTGAAATAACACACTACGTTACTTCTGTCAATTACCCTCCATATATTGCAGCCAGTATATTGTACTTCACTTTACAAAACTATATATCCAAATGAGTACAATGGTAATATCGATTCCCAAGTAGTGTTTGCTATATCAAAACTTACTTAGGGTCATATCTTAAGGAAGAAACGCCACATCAATCTAGTATAGCAGGGGCATATTACTCTTATGGAGATCGCTAATTAGCATGCCTTGACCATAAACAACCTTTCCCAATCCTTGAATTATATTATTATTTTATTTGTGAATTATTATTGCATTATTATTTTGATTTTTTTTCTTCGAATATAACTTTTCGAATACCAGGTTAAATAAGTTGAGGTTCGGGAGAAGGTGTTATAATCCAACTTAGATTTAACAATATTTAATTAGCATAATTTTTAAATTTGTCCTAAATTAATGAAAATTAAAACTTTGAGGATTAAATGCATTTTGTTTAGAACTTTGGGGACCAAGATGAACTGCAATCTAAACTTTAGGGATTAAAATTACATTTTCCATTCTTTGAAAATTTGGATCTGTATAGATTTAGTGTAGTTACATGCCTTGCACGTGGCTTTTTTCCATCTATAATTGACTGAATTTAAAATTTTCTCATTAATTGGTAGAAATTGAAAAGTTATAGGATTAAATGCATTTTGTATAAAACTTGAGGGACCAAGATAGATCAAGAACCAAACTTTGGGGAACAAAATTGCATTTTCCTTTTTTTTTTTTTTTAAATAAATGTAGATAGTTTGACAAGGTAGCACATGCTTAAATAAGATTTTGTTTTGGCCAAGAACGAAATGCAACTTAGGCGGTAAAATGCTTTTTTTGTGATGTATTCGTCATTGATTCGACTCAGTAGAGGCTAGGAGGAGAAGTGGGTTGAAAAAAAGCTTTTGTCTCACTTTAGTATTAGAAAATTAGAGAGGGATGGTTGTGCTTACGAAAAGAAATAATCTGTGAGAAAAACTGAATTTGAGTTACTTTATTTTTCATTTGGAAAAGATTGAGTTTATGATGAAAAATGTGAAGTATAAATTTTAAGGTAAAAACATAAATACTACATAAAATGAAAGTTGTAGCAGCTATTCATTTTAAAACTAAATCTGTATTATCGCTAATTAGGCACATATAATACAATCACATAATTTTGATTACAAATTTGACGATAAAAGAATCTAATCACATAATAGTGAATCAAATTGACAGATCCATTCATCTATATGTTATTCCATCATCCCTCAAATAGACAAATCCATTTACCCACAGCCTTTTTGTAGTTGTTGATGTCGCTATGGTAATTTCACGAATTTCAACATACACAAACAAGTGATTAAAAGAATACCTTCATATACAAAAATATCCCCCGCACACCCACAAGGATATGGGGTAGATGAATAGCTAGCGGCGAGGGGTATCGTTCCACAAGAATTTTTGTTTGGCAACTACTAGACTTGAGGGCCACTTTTACTATTTAGACAATGAAAAGATGGTTTTGAAATTAACTATAACTAAATTAAACTACTAAAGCAAATAACAACAACTACTTAACTAAACTAAGCTATGTAAAGCAAATAATAACTACGAAATAATTAGATTATACTAAATAAAGCAAATAACACTTAAAATTAAACAACTAATCTAAAAAAAAAAACACAACTCAAGCATAATGCAATAAGTCTTAAATTTACTAAGAAAGCATGCATCAAACTTAAGACCTAAGAAAAAGCCATTTTAACTAACATTAAACCCACTAGAAATGACAAGAATTAGTAATTAAAAAGCACAAATTAAACTAAACTTAAGAGCAAGTAAAGCATAGATCAAACTTAGATGATTCAAACTAAGAATAAACTCATGCACTATATTATGCATATAGTCTTTGTTAATACGACCTCTTTCAAAGGTTCGAGGCTCACCAAGAATTATTGGGCACCCTGCAACAACACATAGAAAAGAGACCATGTTAGTAAATGAAATGTTGGCTACCCAAAATTCCTATTGTTTAGGAAGCCCTACCGAATGATCCTCCCTATTTTGATGGTCTTTCCCTCAAGAATATCATACACTAGACATGCATTATCTCTCTTACCAGGCCGTAATTTCTTTCTTTGTAGCACTTGTTGTGCATTAATTCATTCTTTATTGTCTTTATCGAGCATGGTTGGTCTAGAGAACATCATCTACAAATAGAGAAAACTTTGCCCAATGTTTTCTAAAAAATTATTTAATTCTAAATGCTGGGGTCTAAATATGTTCCACCCATACAAGGACATGACGTTTGATTAGCTTCGTCAAATTACTAATTTTTGGGAGTGTCAATAAGAGAGAAATTTTTATTCAACACTGGAGTATATATCACCGCCCATCCCTATGCAGTAACGTATTACAAATCTTGAATTGGATTGAGTTCGTAGAGTTGGTTGATAAGATCTACGAGCTAATGGATAATGATAGGCGGTGGTGGAAATTGAAAATTGTGTTTCCATGTAGTCGTGGTATACACGTGGGTAATGTTTTGAATGATGATAATAGTATGAAGATTATTTTTGATATATTTGACAGGGATACTATTTTCACTCCTGAGTTGTATATCGAGATGTGATGAAATTCTCCAACTACCTTAAACCAATAAGAATTTTGGGAAGTATAGTACCGGGCCAATAACTTTTCTAGTGCAATCACGTATGGATCCTGTATAACGACAATCGTATTTGCAAAATCTTTCCTGTTATTTATGGTCGATTGAGTAATACAATATGACAGATTTTTTTACGATATCTCTAATCATTCTGTTGGTGAGCATCTCCAATCTGCTTAGCCATTAGTAAGAGAGATAGTCCATCATTTAATTATGAAAGAGATATCACATGAGATGAAGGCCCAAGTATCCTTCATCAAATATGAGATGAGAAGGACCTTGAGCTGGATTATATTCTAGAGTTTGATCATAATATGCAGTCAAAAAGTGAACTAGCATTAATGATAATAGTGATATGCCCCTGCATACAACTGATGAAGATTATGAGTCCGATTCAAGTGATATGCCTGAGAATGATTTAGAGGATGATATTGATGCAGACTTTGAGCATAACTCAAGTGATTGCTAGGCATAAAATGATGTTCCTATATATCAACCTAGAGGCCTAACATTCTTCAATGATCTTGATAACTATAGTGATTATAACCTTTTGGATCGTATAACAAAAATAAGATGTTTTATGGGAGTGAGGAAAAAATGATATTGGGTTGCCAAGTGTTTTGACAGCAAGGAGCAGCATAGTAAGTCAGAATGTGGTCTGTAGCAAAAAATAAGGAATTCAGAGTGGTAGATAGCTGGAAGTAAGAAAATGGACGGCTAAAAGAAACATTGTACCCGCCAATGGATCAACTTCTTCTTCAAGGTGTGACTAGCGTTTTTGGGCTCTAGCAAATGAATCCCTTGATGTGTGGAAGGTGAAAAAGTGGGTAAAAGATCACTTATGCCTTGGGTCATCGCCAGAAACAACATAAATCTAATAGCTACGGTCATTGTGAATAAAATATTGCGCTTAGATGAAAATAATCCTACTCACAAGGTCAAACAAATTCAAGTGCATAACAAGAAGAGCCTGCAGGTTGATATTTCATATACGAAGGCTTGTTATGTGTGGGGAAAAACGATTCAGTTTATGCATGGAACTTGGACATGTAATTTTCAACAGTTACTAAAGTATGTTGATGCAATCTTTTGGGCATTTAGGCCAACGATTGATATATTCCATCAGTGTAGACTTGTTATATCCATAGATGACACCCGTTCGCAAGGTGAATAAACAGGGAAATTGCTTGTTGCTATTGCACGGGAAAATGCTAACAATCAATTATTGCCCGTTGCTTATGGTATTGTTGATGAAGAAACAATAGAGAGTTGAAGTTGGTTCATGAAGCAGTTTAGACACTAGCTGGGATGTGGTCTTATTATTGTATTTTCAATATTCATTATTTATCTTAGTTGATGTGTATCAAGACATTTGTTTGCTGATTTTTATTTCAATTATTGAACTCTTTGAATTACTGGTTAAAGAGACTTCTTACTTTATAGCCGTGGCGGGACATTTGTGTTACTTTATATTTGTTGCGCTCATCAGGACATTTAGTGTTCTATACATTCAATCTTTATGTTGTATTTATTGTTGTCTATGGTTGATGCCTTCACCAGGCTTACCTATATTACTATGTTAGGTATGGATGACCCTATTAATCCCTGGACTATATGTTGATGATGTTAATTCATCAGCGACGGCATGTAGGATCAATGCTATATTTGATGGCTTACTTGTTAACATGACACTTCAAGTTAAGTGTTGTGACGGTATTGTCTTTTTGGGATCATAGACCCAATATCGAGTCAAGTCTGGCATTACATTTGTTTAGCTAGTTTTGAGGGTGTCTTATTATGCAGACGCATTGCGGTGGACCATTCATTGGCCACTAGTTTTGTCGAGCAGTAGCGACCTGAAATGCATTCACCTGCCTATAGGAGAGGCGACTATCACATTATAGGATGTTGAGGTATTGTGGGGTTTGAATATGGATGGTCCACCTTTGATGGGGATTGATACTTTATTCACTATTGATGAGTGGGGGCAGTTATGTCACGAATTATTAGTCATAATACCTGCTAGGTCAGATTTTGATGGAGGTAAACTTAGGGTGACATGTTTGTTTGTTGCTTTAGATAGTCCATTTCCCAATCATGCTACTGATGAGATGTGTAAGTAAATGGCAAGGACATATTTACTCATACTTATTGGAGGATTTTTATTTCCAGACAAGTCAGGCAACAAGGTGCAATTGTTGTATCTTCCACTATTTCGTGACTTGGAGTCACGGCTGGACAGTATAGTTAGGGAGCAATAGTTTTGGCCATGCTATATTGCAGTATGTGTGATGCTACCTCACGAAGCACGAGGAACTTATGTGGACCATCGCTATTACTACAGGTACATTTTTATGCTTTACATAAATTAAATTAGGTCAAATTCATTCATTTTAACGTTCTTTCTATATATAATTTACAGTTATGGGCTTGGGAGCGCATGTTGACGCTATGGCCTAATCGATTAGAGGCAGCACACGAACCTCATGGAGCTTATAGATCCAGGTAAATATTTAGTCAATCTTCTTACTACAAAATGTGAACATTAGACTTCATATTTAATAAATTTTAGGGTTAATAATATTTTACCCTCTAAACTAGGTGGGTAATTTTACTTTGCCCCCTGAGCTAATTTGTTGTTTTGTTTAACATGAAAATTTGTTGTTTTGTTTAACATGAAAATTTTATTTTAGATTTCGCATTCACTAAATGTGAGTTCAAGAAAATTTTTTTTTGAAAAAAAAACCTCATTTTTTCTTGTCATTGCTTTTATTGAATACGATGTTAGAGAAATGCGAGCTTCAAGATGATTGAAACATCACTCAAAACCAACACTGATAAATAACTATTTTCTCAATAAGTATCGAGTTAGAATTTTCTCCAGTAAAGAAATATGGCCCGAAATTAATAATGGTGAGTGGTTACACTACTAATTTCCCGACGAAATTAATAATGGTGAGTGGTTACACTACTAATTCCCGACGACCAACAAACGGTGCTTTCAAAATCAGAGCATCCGACTGCAATGGGACCGTTACAAGTTCAATTTTCAGAATTATCCTTTACTTAAAATCAATTATAAAATTATAAAAGAAAACTCAAATTGATACATATAGCACATAGAAATTCACAGTACTCTGGCCGGTTGAATTTAATGCACCTTACCTAGTTCTCATCCATAAAGTTAGTAGCAATAGCTAAATCATTTCCTTGCGGTTCTCAATTGGTATAAGTTCCAAAAATACCAAAGAAAATTCTCACTTTGTGCATCCAGTTAATTGGTTCAAAAACTTGTGTCTATATATAATACCTTTGATCACTCAACCAAGCCACCATCCTAAAAGGTTTTCCACCTTTTACTACGAGTCAGTTTTTGCGTCTTTACTCATTTCTTGGACACCCTTTGGTGGAGTATTTTTCTTGAAAGTGGTACAACAATGGCATTATTGGATGGTTATTTCAATGAATTCTCGGTGTGGTGTCTAATTGTTGCGACGGAGATGAATATTGATAATGGGCCTGTGGGAGAACCCCAAGTTTGTTGTTACTTCATTTTTGGTGATTCACTTGTGGACAATGGGAATTACAATAAAATTAATTCGTTGGCTAAAGCTAATTATCTGATTTGAAGTAAAGGATAATTCTGAAAATTGAACTTGTAACGGTCCCATTATAGTCGGATACTCTGATTTTGAAAGCACCGTTTGTTGGTCGTCGGGAATTAGTAGTGTAACCACTCACCATTATTCATAATTTCGGGCCATATTTCTTTACTTGAGAAAATTCTAACTCGATACTTATTGAGAAAATAGTTATTTATCAGTGTTGGTTTTGAGTGATGATTCAATCATCATGAAGCTCGCATTTCTCTAACATCGTATTCAACAGAAGCAATGACGGGAAAAAATGAATTTTTTTTTTCAAAAAATTTTCTTGAACTCGCATTTGGTGAATGCGAAATCTAAAAAAAAAATTTCATGTTAAACAAAACAACAAATTTGTACCATGCGAATCTCAGGAGAAAGAGAATGTGTTCTCTAAATGTATGATTAGATAACACATTATCTAAATGCGAGATTAGAGAACTCATTCTCTACATACAAGCATGAGATCGAGTATTTTTTTTCCCTTTTGTGTAGAAATAGACCATAAATAGTATAACTATGAACCCTAAACCCTAAATTATGATTCATTTGACCCTAAACCATAATCCTTTTGACTCTGAAACATCCTAAACCATAAACCTTAAGCCCAAACCCTAATAGATTCATAGTATAACTATAAACCCAAACTCTAAATACTTTCATAGACTAATTATTTTAATAAACAAACAGTAGACCGTAACTCTGAAAACCTAAACCCTAGACTATTATCTACCCTAAAACCCTAAAACACTAAACATAATCATTATGACCCTAAACCCTAAATCCTAAATATAATACCATAGTTTGAAAACCCTAAATATAATATCGTACAAACATAAATAAAAGCCCTAAATTCTAAACACAAGACCGTAGCTTGAAAATCGTGAACCTAGTATACTAAACCCTTAACCATAAATTCAATCCCTAAACTGTAATCTTAAACTGTAAACCCTAAATCCTAAACCCCAAACCCTTTATTCGAAAAGCCAAAACTGAACTCAAATAGCATACACCCTAAACCTTAAACATACATCTATTAAATCATCAAACCCTACTTTTTTAATGAAAGAAAGAAATATCAATAACTCTTAGCCTAAAACCCTAACACTGAATTATAAACCCTTAAACACTCGATTAATCTTTGTAAGTAACTGTAGTATTTATATAAAAGAATGTTATCTTGTTCAAAATTAAAACCATTAATTCTAATGATGACAAAAATATCACTAAATTAAATACTTCAATCCTAGACCTCGAACGTAAGCATTGAATTTTCTAAACCAATTCTAAGTTAATAGTTAAATATTCATCTGGTGTCAATACGCACGAAAGTATAATTGAAAATATTGAAAATAATAATTTAAAAGTTGTTAATTAAAAAAGGAAAAACAAAACTTAGTACCCAAGCAAATGAAATCATTGATTTATCATATTTTTTTGGAAAAATTTTGACATAACCTTTCCAATTTAATAAAAATTCTCCCTACCAACAACCATACCTGACAAGGGCTAATAGCATAGCTAAAAGCCCGACAAGGGCTAAAAATATAAACAAAACATTGACAAAGGATACTAATAATCAGTATAGCAATAACATAAAGCAATCATAAATGAGTGGTAAAACTAATGAAACAATATTGTGCTTGTGGCTATGCTCCCAAGTCTTCCACACGTACCATAAGAGACAATTTATGAACTCCTTCAAACAATATTGTGATATGATATTTTTCATGTAACGCATCGGTAGAACTAGGACTAAGAGGATCCGACTCATATACAAGGATTTTTAATCACCTAGATGTGTACTGGGCGACCGCCTGAATGAATAAGATGGACTTGTTGGAATGTGATGTGGTAAAAGAATCTGTGAAGTGTCACCCTCAAAGTTCAGATGTTGGGCGCCAGCATCTACACCAATATCTCCACCACTCTCTAGTAATCTAGCTCGTCGTCACGAGCGACGATCACCACTATGACGCCCCTTCTTGTTGCAGGACTCGCTCTACTCGATTAGGGTCTTGCACTCGATGTTGAATGTAACCAGGAACTACCGTCGGAGGTCGAAGATATGACTCTCCTCACTTACTGCATGTAGAGACTATGACACAAAGTGACCGATTTGTGCCCAAGATGTGATGTTTAGATCAATATTCATCACCATCTTTGCCACACCATCCAAGGATATATGGCACAATCTGATCATTCAGTTCTTCTATTATAGAAGTTATTAAAATTATTGCAACTACATTATGCAAATAAAGATGGAATGCGTAATCATTAAAATAAGTAATTAATTACCAAATTATCTGCTCGCGTACCTTCACCATGGTATCCTTTACGAAAGTAAGGTGATGATTTAGATTGGATATATATATATCACTGTCCTTTGCTGGTACTAAAGCATGCAATCCTTTGATGCATGCATAGTGTTGGCACATGGAAAACCTCGACCATATCCCTTCTTGAAGTCAAGGTGTCAACATATACTCGATGAGTCAACCTCTAATCATTGTTTGACCTACCAAAAAATGGTCCATAGAATGAAGTGCATCTTGGTTTGCATTTAATCTTTGATCAGAAATATGCGGCTCAAGCTCAAATTGTCGCATAACTCAGTGAGGCAGGTGACACTCCACGACCTCCCAACATATCAAATACATGATTGTTATGAGCACCAAGTATCACAACCAGCAGTACAATGATGGGGTTGTACATCAAATATGTTATCAGAGTATGGCTACAATATGAACTACAACCAATATGTTCACAAATTATTAAATTAGATAGTAAGGTAAAATGAAAAAAAATCTAAAAAATGTAGTCATGTGTCGAACAAGTTAGATGTACTTCATTAGTCTCAAGCTATGCAGCTAATCTAGTTAAATGACTTAAATACCCTTGGTCCTATATTTTGATTTTTCGTGTATTTAATTTTGATGTTCGACAGTTATAAAAGAATTAGGAAAAATAAAATATAATAACAAATTCATATTATAATAAAAATTGTTAATATAATAAATATAATAACAAAAGAATTAGGAAGTGAAAATGTGAGAAAATGTTGAATTATATTATATTTGACATTACAATTTGTATAGTTTAAACCAAATATTAAAAGTGTATGCTAATAGACAAAACAATTACTAAGTTTTCTGAAAAAAATACTATCACACTGAATATCTTTAAAGAAAACTTTTCAATAGAAAATAAGCTCATTTAGGAATTGTTCTTCCACTATAGTTAAATATTCAAATTCGAAATAATATAAAATGAAATAAAAAATTTTAAAAATTTGACCAACAAATATATTGATTTGGATTATATTGAAATATTATATAGTTTATTTTTTATTATTATTAAATAATAATCACATCACTATTAAAATTTAAATACATAAAAAATCAAAATATAGTACCAAGGGTATTTAAGTCATTTAGCTGGATTAACTTGTTGATTTTAATATTTTCAAAGGACGAATAATGTGAATAGAGGGCAAAGTGTATTTTTTTTAGTTCAGGGAGCAAAGTGTAATTACCCACCTAGTTTAGAGGGTAAAGTATTATTAACCCTGAAATTTATTAAATATTAAGACTAATGTTAACATTTTGTAGTAAGAAGATTGACTAAATATTTACCTGGATCTATAAGCTCCATGAGGTTTGTGTGCTGCCTCTAATCGGGATTAGGCCATAGCGTCAACATGCGCTCCCAAGCCCATAACTGTAAATTATAAATAGTAAGAATGTTAAAATGAATGAATTTGAACCAATTTATGTAAAGCATAAAAATGTACCTGTAGTAATAGCGATGGTCCACATAAGTTCCTCGTGCTTGGTGAGGTAGCATCACACATACTGCAATATAGCATGGCCAAAACTATTGCTCCCTAACTATACTATCCATGCCGTGTCCAAGTCATGAAACAGTGGAAGATACAACAATTGCACCTTGTTGCCTGACTTGTCTGGAAATAAAAATCCTCCAATAAGTATGAGTAAATATGTCCTTGCCATTTACTTACACATCTCATCAGTAGCATGATTGGGAAATGGACTATCTAAAGCAACAGACAAACATGTCACCCTAAGTTTACCTCCATCAAAATCTGACCTAGCAGGTATTATGCCTAATAATTCGTGACATAACTGCCCCCACTCATCAATAGTGAATAAAGTATCAATCCCCATCACCAGGTGGACCATCCATATTCAAACCCCACAATACATCAACAACCTGTAATGTGATAGTCGCCTCTCCTATAGGCAGGTGAATGCATTTCAGGTCGCTACTGCTCGACAAAACTAGTGGCCAAAGAATGGTCCACCGCAATACGTCTGCATAATAAGACACCCTCAAAACTAGCTAAACAAATGTAATGCCAGACTTGACTCGATACTGGGTCTATGATCCCAAAAAGTACCGTCACAACACTTAACTTGAAGTGTCATGTTAACAAGTAAGCCATCAAATATAGCATTGGCCCTACATGCCGTCGCTGATGAATTGACATAATCTACATATAGTCCAGGGATTAATAGGGTCATCCATACCTAACATAGTAATATAGGTAAGCCTGGTGAAGGCATCAACCGTAGACAACAATAAATAAAACATAAAGATTGAATGTAAACAACAATAAATGTCCTGATGAGCGCAACAATAATAAAGTAACACAAATGTCCCGCCACGGCTATAAAGTAAGAGACTAGCTATCAAGAGTCTCTTTAACCCGTAATTCAAAGAGTTCAATAAGTGAAATAAAAATCGGCAAACAAATGTCTTGATACACATCAACTAAGATAAATGATGAAGTTTGAAAATACAATAATAAGACTACATCCCAGCTAGTGTCTAAACTGCATCATGAACCAACTTCAACTCTCTATTGTTTCTTCATCAACAATACCATAAGCAACGGGCAATAATTGATTGTTAGCATCCCGTGCAACAGCAACAAGCAATTTCCCTATTTATTCACCTTGCAAACGGGTGTCATCTATAGATATAACAAGTCTACACTGATGGAATATATCAATCGCTGGCCTAAATGCCCAAAAGATATATTTGAATATCTTCACATGCTCAGTTTGTGGATTGGACCGGACTAGTGCATCAACATACTTTAGTAACTGTTGAAAATTAGATGTCCAAGTTCCATACATAAACTGAATCGTTTTTCCCCGCACATAACAAGCCTTCTTATATGAAATATCAACAGCTTCAGGCTTATGCACTTGAATTTGTTTGACCTTGTGAGTAGGATTATTTTCATCTAAGTGCAATATTTTACTCACAATGACCGTAGCTATTAGATTTATGTTGTTGTTTCTGGCGATGACCCAAGGCATAAGTGATCTTTTACCCACTTTTTCACCTTCCACACATCAAGGGATTCATTTGCTAGAGCCCAAAAACACTAGTCACACCTTGAAGAAGAAGTTGATCTATTGGCGGGTACAATCTTGCATTTAGCCGTCCACGTTCTCTTCTTGCTCTCTACCACTCTGAATTTCTTATTTTGTGCTACAGACCACATTCTGACTTGCTATGCTGCACCATGCTGTCAAAACACATGTCAACCCAATATCATTTTTTCCTCACTCCCATAAAACATCTTATTTTTGTTACTACGATCCAAAAGGTTATAATCACTATAGTTATCAAGATCATTGAAGAATGTTAGGCCTCTAGGTTGATATATAGGAACATCATTTTATGGCCTAGCAATCACTTGAGTTAATCTGAAAGTCTGCATCAATATCATCCTCTGAATCATGCTCAGGCATATCATTTGAATCGGACTCATAATCTTCATCAGTTGTATGCCATAACAAATCACTATCATCATTATCAGTTAGGTCTCTTTTTTACTGCATATTATGATCAAACTCTAGAATAGAATCCAGCTCATGGTCTTTCTCATCTCATATTTGATGAAGGATACTTGGGCTTTCATCTCATGTGGTATCTCTTTGATAATTAAATGATGGACTATCTCTTACTATTGGCTAAGCAGATTGGAGATGCGCACCAACAGAATGATTAGAGACATTGCATTTGACATTGCAAAAAAATCTGTCATATTGTATTACTCAATCGACCATAAATAACTGGAAAGATTTTGCAAATACAATTGTCGTTATACAGGATCCATACATGATTGCACTAGAAAAGTTATTGGCCCGGTACTGTACATCCCAAAATTCTTATTGGTTTAAGGTAGTTGGAGAATACTTCCTCACTCTCGATATACAACTCAGGAGTGAAAATAGGATCCGTGCCAAATATATCAAAAATAATCTTAATACTATTATCATCATTCAAAACATTACCCACGTGTATACCATGGAAACACAATTTTCAATTTCCACCACCGCCTGCCAATATCCGTTAGCTCATAGATCTTATCAACCAACTCTACGACCTCAATCCAATTCTAGATTTGTAATACATTATTGCACAGGGATGGCCGGTGATATATACTCCCGTGGTCAATAAAAATTTCTCCTCCCAAAAAATAGTAATTTGACAAAGCTAATCAAACGTCAAGTCCCTGTTTGGGCAGAACATATTTAGACCCCAGAATTTAGAATTAAATAAAATTTCAGAAAAAATTGGGCAAAGTTTCCTCTATTTGTAGATGATATTCTCTAGACCAACCATGCCCGATAAGGACAATAAAGAATAAATTAATCCACAACAAGGACAACAAAGAAAGAAATTACGGCCCGGTAAGACCTGTGAGATAAAGCATGTCTAGTGTATGATATTCTTGAGGGAAAGACCATCAAAATAGGGAGGATCATTCGGTAGGGCTTCCTAAACAATAGGAAATTCTGGGTAGCCAACATTTCATTTACTAACTTGGTCTCTTTTCTATGTGTTGATGCAGGGTACCCAATAATTCTTGGTGAGCCTCAAACCTTTGAAAGAGGTCGTATTAACAAAGACTATATGCATAATATAGTGCATGAGTTTATTCTTAGTTTGAATCATCTTAGTTTGATCTATGCTTTCTTGCTCTTAAGTTTAGTTTAATTTGTCCTTTTAATTACTAATTCTTGTCATTTCTAGTGGGTTTAATGTTAGTTAAAATGGCTTTTTCTTATGTCTTAAGTTTGATGCATGCTTTCTTAGTAAATTTAAGACTTATTGCATTATGCTTGAGATTTAAGACTTATTGCATTATGCTTGAGTTATGTTTTTTTTTTTTTTTAGATTAGTTGTTTAATTTTAAGTGTTATTTGCTTTATTTAGTATAATCTATTTATTTCATAGTTATTATTTGCTTTACATAGCTTAGTTTAGTTAAGTTGTTGTTGTTATTTGCTTTAGTAGTTTAATTTAGTTATAGTTAATTTCAAAACCATCTTTTCATTGTCTAAATAGTAAAAGTGCCCCTCAAGTCTAGTTGTTGACTAACAACAATTTTTGTGGAATGATACCCCTCACCGCTTGCTATTCATCTACCCCATATCCTTGTGGGTGTGCGGGAGATATTTTTGTATATGAAGGTATTCTTTTAATCACTTGTTTGTGTATGTTGAAATTTGAAATTACCATACCGACATCAACCACTACAAAAAGGCTGTGGGTAAATGGATTGGTCTATTTGAGGGGTGATGGAATAACATATAGATGAATGCATCTGTCAATTTGATTCACTATTATGTGATTAGATTTTTTTTTATCGTCAAATTTGTAATCAAAGTTATGTGATTGTTTGATATGTGCCTAATTAGCGATATTACTCCAGATTTAGTTTTAAAATGAATAGCTGCTACAACTTTCATTTTATGTAGTATTTATGCTTTTACCTAAAAATTTATACTTCACATTTTTCATCATAAACTCAATCTTTTCCAAATGAAAAATAAAGTAACTCAAATTCAGTTTTTCTCACAGATTATTTCTTCTTGTAGGCACAACCATCCCTGTCTAATTTTCTAATACTGAAGTGAGGCAAAAGCTTTTTTTCAACCGACTTCTCCTCCTAGCCTCTACTGACTCGAATCAATGACGAATACATCACAAAAGAAGCATTTTACCACCTAAGTTGCATTTCGTTGTTGGCCCAAAAAAAAAAAAAAAAAAATTTAAGCATGTGCTAGCTTGTCAAACTATCTACATTTATTTTTTTTTTTAAAAAAAAGGAAAATGCAATTTTGTGGCCCAAAGTTTGGGTCATGATCTATCTTGGTCTCTAAAGTTTTATACAAAATGCATTTAATCCTATAACTTTTCAATTTCTACCAATTAAAGAGAAGATATTTAAATTCAGTCAATTATAGATGGAAAAAAACCACGTGCAAGGCATGTAACTGCTAAATCTAGAGATCCAAATGTTCAAAGAATGGAAAATGCAATTTTAACCCATAAAGTTTAGATTGCAGTTCATCTTGGTCCCCAAAGTTCTAGACAAAATGCATTTAATCCTCAAAGTTTTTAATTTTCATCAATTTAGGACAAATTTAAAATTTTTGTTAATGAAATATTTTTAAATCTAAGTTGGAGCCTAAAGTTTAAGGAATAAAATATTAGTGAGCCTAAAGTTTAAGGAGATACAATGTAATTATCCTTTTGTATAAATACCTATTCACCAAAGAAATATATTATAGAAGAAAAACTTAAATGTTAATTTAAGATTGTTATAATTATCTATTAACTCCATAAGAGAAATGAGTGTAGATTTTTGTCAACCGTTTGCTCACCATCTTCACGTTAAGCTAAGCGCGTATGTCAACGGGGTATGCATCGATGGCTTTTCAGACTGTATGATCTTCTTCCAACGACGATATTTGCGCAAAATAGCTGTCAAAATACATCCCTGTCTAGATACTCATCTCTATTTTCACATGGAGTTTGCAAAGGAAGACATGTTATTTGGTCATTGTTTCTTCCTACACCACAGCACCCAGCATTTGTTACCCTAAAACCTGAACAAAAAAAAAAAACTCATTGTTTCGAGAACAATAAAATTTTCTCAAAGGAAGTCATTTTGTTATATATATATATAGGAATGATGATAAGGACAATTACCAAAAGCTGCTGGATTGTTGATTAAATCCTGGAAAATCCCATAGGCATTAACATAGATAAATTTTGCATCACTTTGGTAGCTGTTGAATTCGTCCACTAATCCCCTGAGTTTATTATTGAAAATCTGATTGGCAGAGTTGATTCTCTTGGCCACGCAGGTTCTGCCATCAGGGCTATTTTGGGCCAAAGCATTTGGGCTGCATCCAATTTGACCCACTCCAATAAAAGCTAGCTTCCTTGCTCCGAAATCGTACAATGTCTATGTCCAAAATACCAGCATTAAAACGTCAAGATGTTTTGCAACATTGATTTTTCTAATAGAAAATTTTAAAATCCATCTGATATTTGCAATCTAGACTTAACTACATTGTTTACATGAATAATGTGGTTAATTTGAATTATGAGTTGCACTAGTATAATACCGTAAATCGTGTGTAAAAATTCTTAATTATCGAACCATATTTGATCCTCAAGTCAAACAGTAAAATACAATTTGACACTTTATTGAAAAATAAGGATACACATATTTTAACTTTATTTAAGCATAGAAGGGGTAAAAAGAGATAACTCACCCTTATTTGTTCGGCATATTGCTCTATAAGAACCTGAGCATATTGTTCAGGTGTATATTGCCTACTACTTGAGTATTAGTAGAGGGGCATGAAATAGTTGTTAAGGTAGTCATTGCTGCCAACTCCTACAGAATATATGCACTTGCTTAGGTAATTTGCAGCAGAATCTTCATCTCCAAGCAAGTTTACAATCTGTGACACTGTGTTCTTGTAATTATTCACTTGTGCAGCAAAACTGATCCTTGCACCCTAAAATATTTTGAAGTACGACGTTAATCAGTCAAAATGTTGCCAGTGTAAACAAAAAGATGTTAAACAAAGTGTTATTTAATGAGGACCAATTGTTGCCCAGTCTCATCTCTAATTCCAGCAGCTGCAGATGCATAATTTACTCCTCCTAGTATTTCCTGGCCACGAGCTTCCGCATAGGGTGGAATAGGATTCTCGAACCCCAAATGCTCCGCTGGTAATTAAGATATAATAAAAGCATATTGGTCGGACAATTAAAATATAATAAGCATTTTTATAACTTATATATATATATATATATATATAGATATATATATATATATATATATATATATATATATGACCTACTGGTTATAAATTTAAATCACCAAAGGTCTACGAGGGGTAGAGGAAGAGATAGTTTTTTTTTTTTTTTTTTTTTGAAGAAAAAAAACTTGTATTAACGTAAAATGATTATTAAAAAGGGTATCTAACAATTTTTAATTTCACTTTGAAATAAAATTGATCATTTACAATCATGTTTTGTACTATAGACGTGGAGAGTATTTTCAATGCTAACTAAAATTTAAATGTATGAAGACTTACGCAACAATTTGCCTTGGTCATGCAGCAACAATTTATTCCGTCTAATTTAACTTCCATTTCAAGTTGTTGAAAAAGCATCTTACTATAAAGAGAGAGTTCTAATTAGTATGATGATTTCTCTCTTTAGTTTCTAATTTAATTTTAAATAAAAATCTACCATAAAGTTTATTTATATATATATTTATTTGTTTATAAAATAACACACACAGAAAGTGTGCAAAAAACACTAATATAAATAATTTTCCTGGGTCGACAACAATAATGTCGTTCGTATAATTGAGTAAATTTACAGTAAGACCCATAAAATAAATGCGCAGTGTACATCATGCAGAGATGGAACGTGTATATATGACCCATGTTGTATGATTATTCATTATCTTAGAAATCAGAAAACGATAAATACGAATAAAATTTATTGTGATCATTGAATAATTATTTGATATTTTAATAGTTGTTAAAAATCAATAAAATACTCTCATTTAGATAAAATATGACCCCCAATTTATAATAAAGTGGACTATCATGTATAAATGGTTATCTCTCATTAATTATTGAACAACTACTAAAACGTTATTAGTTATTCAATAACCACCATAAATCTTCTCAATAAATATGTGATAGAGTAATAGTAGTCTCACCAATTTGCAAGTTTTCGACATCTACTAAAATATAATTAAATTATCAAATTATAATTCCAATAAAATACCAAATTATAATTCAAATAAAAAGTTTGGTTTACTGGATGAGTATTTAAATTGTAGATATAAAGGTGGTTATACCTAAAATCTAATGGAGATGAAAGAGAAAATGATGACTTATTAAGTGATAAAATAATTAGATAAATATCAAAAATTGTAAATAAAATTACAAACTCCTATTTTTCATATGTACTACATGGTTGTAGACAAACTACATAGATAAAATGAAGCATCAAACGCATTTACTTTTAACTTTTGATAATGAAGCCATGACATCACTTCTTTTGTTCCAAACTCCCTAAGCTTATTACCGTCACATTAAATCTCGAACTAACTTTTTAATCACTTTGTTTCTTAACATTTTTGTTTTTTTGATACTTAACTCTAAATTGTGATAAAAGTTATAAAAATAACGAAATATTTGTAAATTTTATGTATATATCTTTAGTATAAATTATGATATTTAACATAATATTTTGTTTTATTATACCTCTTGATATTATACTAACAACACGTACATAAAACTTATAAATATTTTGTTATCTTATAATTTCAACAAATCTTTGAGCTAAATTGTCAAGAAATAAAAAATTTAAGAGACAAAATGATCAAAAAATTAATTGAGAGTGTAATGTGATAAATAGTGATAAATTTGGAATTAACCCAAAACTAAAAGATACAATAATTAAGGGTTAATAACACTTGACACCCTAAACTATATGAGTAATTATATTTTGCTCCCTGAATTATAAAAATATACACTTTACTCGTTGTTCACAATATTCATCTTTAAAAAATTTTAAATTATTAAAAAAATTAATTAGAAAATTAAAATACTTTTGATAATATATTTTAATTTTTATGTTTTGAAAATATGAGAAATTGTTTAATTTGTTGCATCCCTCTAATTTTAGAGGCACATGTCGCAGATCTTGACTACTGTAATGTTTTTCAACAACTACCTATATATATATTGGATTGCGGATTCTTATAGCTAGTATGGCACACATCTTGTACTTTGACACCAGTCTTTTTAATTGTTCAATTTCTATCTACACCACGTTGATTGTTGGCATATTTTGAGCAAACATTTATATTGGTTTTCCGGACAAAACTTTGTCTCTTATGTGTAATATAAATGTGTATAAGAGACAGGAAGATGATTTAGTTGACCTTTCAGTTACTTTTTATTTTTAGCATTTGAAATTTTTTTATATAAATTTGATTTATTATAAATGAGATAAATTTTTTAATTTAAATTTATTTATATCACTTTAATTTATTAAAAATAAAATTTTTTTGTATGATATAGATTATTGTAAATTAAAACGTTCATCTTACATACTATGAAATAAATCTATGTAAAATTTTCTCCAGTAAAGTAAAGAACTAGAGATTTAACAAAGATGATGTCTGAAAATTCGGTAAGGAATCTAAAAATAGTAGACGGACAAAGAGCAGGAAATAAAGAACATTTGAATTCATGAATTTTGATCAATTATGCTTATGATTCTAATTTTTCGGCTTAGTTGTATAACGTATCTATGTCATCAGTAAAGTAAAATGACAAATTTTCGTCCTATTTTCGGATACCTAATTAATGTCTCTGACTAGAGTTAAATGCCCATTCAAATTATCCTTTCACTTCACTCTGTCGTGTGCAGTTATATCCGAATTCTAATTTGGTCGTACACATAAATTAGAAAAACATTGCGATTAACAAACAATTTTAGGGGCTCAAAGTTGTACACGAAAATAATTCTTCGAAATTTAGGAATCATTCCTATATATATATAACAAAATGACTTCCTTTGAGAAAATTTTATTGTTCTCGAAACAATGAGTTTTTTTTTTTTGTTCAGGTTTTAGGGTAACAAATGCTGGGTGCTGTGGTGTAGGAAGAAACAATGGCCAAATAACATGTCTTCCTTTGCAAACTCCATGTGAAAATAGAGATGAGTATCTATTTTGGGATGCTTATCATCCAACAGAAGCTGCAAATATCGTCGTTGGAAGAAGATCATACAGTGCTGAAAAGCCATCAGATGCATACCCCGTTGACATACGTCGCTTAGCTTAACTGTGTGAGATATTAGGTGTGAAACGGTTGACAAAATTCTACACTCAGAACCGTATATAAATATCGTGCGAATTTCTGATTTTGCTGCATTCCTGTGAAAATTCAAGTGATTTGATTCAATCCTTATTGTTTAGCGGGATGATTTATGGAGTTAATAGCTAATTGGAACAATCTTAAATTAACTTTTAAGTTTTTCTTCTATAATATATTTCTTTGGTGAATAGGTATTTATACAAAAGGATAATTACATTTTATCCCCTTAAACTTTAGTCTCACTAATATTTTATTTCCTAACGTTATATTTTGAGTACTAAAGTACCTAGACTAACTGTCAACGCTAATGGCGTGTAAAAATTTGGCTAAATGGACAAAAATACCCATGTGTTAGTGTCAGTTTACCCCCTTTAACTTTAGAATCATTAATACTTTAGTTCTTAACGTTATTTTTCAAAACTTAACCCCTTTTCTTATGTTAATTCAACGTTTTTACCATTTCATCCCTATTCCATTTTATTCTGTGAAGTTTTATACATTTGCGTCCACTTGATCTAAATTCTTCCACTAACTATTAAAAATTCTTATATATCCGTTTTACGGTCTTCAATGTGGATCGTGTGGAAAGTCACGTCCCTACTTTCTTACATTTGCGTATACCATTTTGCATTATATGCATCTTATTTAAACTATAAAGCGTACAAGTGAGGATAAAAAACGAATCTATATAAAAAGTTTTCACTAGCCACTACCATCAAAATAATGCACTATTTTTCTTTCTTCTTTTTTAAAAATATAATTTTTATATTCTACCAGGCACAAATTAACTTAAACAACAAAAGTTATTACAAAATTTTGTACTCATGTTATTTTAGTCCATTTAGTCAAAGTTTTGAAGCTAAAAAGGCATTTTAGACATGAAACATGGTTTTAATTGATTAACAACATAGGAATTTTAGTACTCAAAAAAAAAAAAAAAAAGTTTGTCATGTTATGTCATTTTCTTCAACTAATTTTGACAAAAGGGTAAATCCGCATGTCGAATTCAACTTCTAGGAATTTGTTCAGATTTAAATATGTCGAATTCAACTTCTAGGAATCAAATCTTCTCTTGATGAAAGACATATTCATAAAATCAAAATAAACAAAAAAATAGAAAAAATAGGATTACAATTATCAAGTATGTAACAAGTATAACTGAAGGACTTTAGAGTCAAAAAAAAAAATTAGGGACTAAACTGCTAAAGTTTAAGGGGTAAAGTGTAATTAAACCAAAAAAGGAATAAAATGTAATAGGCTAGAGTAGTCAAAATATTAAATTCTGATAATGGAAGGGGTTAAGTGCTCAAAAGATAACATTGGGAATTAAAGAATAGTAACACTAAAATTTAAGGGAGTAAAGTGTAATTAAACCTTATAGAAATTATGTTCCTTGTTTCTCAATTACCTATAAAATCTAAAATACACAAAAGGAATCAAATTATTGTGATCCAAAAATTTAAAGATCATCATGCAGTTTCAGAGAATAATAATATTGACTATTGTACCAGTATCACAATAGGAAGTGGTAGCGGTCTTACTTAGAAGCAAAATTGTTCTAACATACCTTATCTATATTATATTTAAAGCTTCCGTTTCATTTGGTGTCTATCATATTAACTTTATTTGATACCCCCATAAAAATTAAGGGAAAAAATAAACTGTAGTCGAAAATGGTGAGTGGAGTATGTAAGTTGTAACCACTCAATAATTTCTTCCCTATATAAATGAATTCAAACTATTCAAACTATTTTGTATTCAAATCGAATTTGGTTCGGTAAGAATTCAAATCGAATTTGGTTCGGTAAGAATTCATTCAAATTTGATTCGTTAATAATCAAGTCAAGGATGAACAAAATTTTGCTTCCATTAATTTTTTATGTTTGGATTGAAGTAGATTCAATAAGTTAAAATTTTTAAATTTACATGTTCAAATTTCAAACTATTTGAAGTTAATTGAGTACAGCTCGATAAAAATTTGCTTGAGGTCGACTCCAAAGATATAGGGGTGTAATAACAAATAAGTCAAAGTTGAATAAAATTTCAATCTCCTTAAAATAATTAAACAAGTTTGAAAACTAGAGTATCTGACTTATTTATGTTAATTTACACCCCTATATCCACCTTCCATTGCTTATATTTTTTCCTTTTAAATTGTTGTGCAATTTTTTTTATAATATTTATTTTTCTCTTGAATTTTTTTCTTTTTTTAATTTTTTTTATAAAAAATTACACACTTATAAGGTGTGCCTTTCCCACTAGTATATGATAATGATCGGAGTAATCATTATCACTTAGATAAAACTCATCTATCACTATTCAAAAATTTTTGTCTACACAATACCTATGATTTTTTTTCCCAAAAAAAAAAAATTTTAACCCTTAAAGTTTGGGTTGCGATCCATCTTGGTTTCTAAAGTTCCATACAAAATGCATTTAATCCTCATACTTTTCAATTTCTATTAATTTAGGATAAATTTGAAAAATCCATAAATTATAGGTGGAAAAAGTCACCTACAAGACACAATCTGATTATTAAATATCAAGATCTAAATGCAATTTTAGCCGTTAAAATTTGGATCATGGTCCATTTTGTTCCCCAAAGTTCCAGACAAAACGCATTTAATCCTTAAAATTTCATCAATTTATGATAAATTTGAAACTTCTGTCAATTACAGATGGAAAAAGTCATGTGCAATACACGTGATTGTTAAATGCAGTTCCACTTTTCTCTCTAACTATCAACACTTAATCATTCAATACTTTTGTCTACATTATGAAGAAATACTTCATCATCCTCATCATCACGCAAATCATATTTAGAATCACCTAGAGAAGACCATTCTATAGAACTGTTAGATTCATTGTTACTATTGCTATTTGTGGCATCATCATCCCTATTACTACCCCATTATCAGACTACCATTCTCATGTTTAGAACCAGTGTTCCCATTTTCAAAACCAACACTACTATTTTCAGAACCGACACTCCCATCTTTAGAACAACCACTTCTATTATATAAATTTTCTAATCTGTGTATCTGGATCACAACCTTAGATCCTGAATCTAGTTTCATGAATAGACTTCTCCTAGGCGTAACTTATAATTAAAAGTTTATTTGTAAGTAGAACACTTGTGGAGGCCACCTACTTGGAATAGTTGGAAAGAAGTCTCTCAACTAATTACTTGAGAAGCTCTCCTGAATATAACAATCTCAAAAATTCAGGTGATAATAAATACATAACTACTCTAACATATATTAAAATATTAGGAAATGTAATGGGAAAAAGTAATGTTAAAATTTCTCTCACCTCCAATAACTATTTTCTATTGTTTAAAAACTACTATAAGATAGGGTCTTCTCAACACCAAAAAACACATTTGAAATAACACACTACGTTACTTCTCCCAATTACCCTCCATATATTGCAGCCAGTATACTATACTACACTTTACAAAACTATATATCCAAATGAGTACAATGGTAATATCGATTCCCAAGTAGTGTTTGCTATATCAAAACTTACTTAGGGTCATATCTTATCAGGAAGAAACGCCACATCAATCTAGTATAGCAGGGGCATATTACTCTTATGGAGATCGCTAATTAGCATGCCTTGACCATAAACAACCTTTCCCAATCCTTGAATTATATTATTATTTTATTTGTGAATTATTATTGCATTATTATTTTTTTCTTCGAATATAACTTTTCGAATACCAGGTTAAATAAGTTGAGGTTCGGGAGAAGGTGTTATAATCCAACTTAGATTTAACAATATTTAATTAGCATAATTTTTAAATTTGTCCTAAATTAATGAAAATTAAAACTTTGAGGATTAAATGCATTTTGTCTAGAACTTTGGGGACCAAGATGAACTGCAATCTAAACTTTAGGGGTTAAAATTACATTTTCCATTCTTTGAACATTTGGATCTCTAGATTTAGCAGTTACATGCCTTGCACGTGGCTTTTTTCCATCTATAATTGACTGAATTTAAAATCTTCTCATTAATTGGCAGAAATTGAAAAGCTATAGGATTAAATGCATTTTATATAAAACTTGAGGAACCAAGATAGATCAAGACCCAAACTTTGGGGCAAAAAATTGCATTTCCCTTTTTTTTTTAAAAAAAATAAATGTAGATAGTTTGACAAGGTAGCACATGCTTAAATAAGATTTTTTTTTGGCCAACAACGAAATGCAACTTAGGCAATAAAATGCTTTTTTTGTGATGTATTCGTCATTGTTTCGAGTCAGTAGAGGCTAGTAGGAGAAGTGGGTTGAAAAAAAGCTTTTGCCTCACTGTAGTATTAGAAAATTAGAGAGGGATGGTTGTGCCAATGAAAAGAAATAATCTGTGAGAAAAATTGAATTTGAGTTACTTTATTTTTCATTTGGAAAAGATTGAGTTTATGATGAAAAATGTGAAGTATAAATTTTAAGGTGAAAACATAAATACTACATAAAATGAAAGTTGTAGCAGCTATTCATTTTAAAACTAAATCTGTAATATCGCTAATTAGGCACATATAATACAATCACATAACTTTGATTACAAATTTGACGATAAAAAAATCTAATCACATAATAGTGAATCAAATTGACAGATCCATTCATCTATACGTTATTCCATCATCCCTCAAATAGACAAATCCATTTACCCACAACCTTTTTGTAGTTGTTGATGTCGCTATGTTAATTGCAAATTTCAACATACACAAACAAGTGATTAAAAGAATACCTTCATATACAAAAATATCTCCCGCACACCCACAAGGATATGGGGTAGGTGAATAGCTAGCGGCGAGGGGTATCGTTCCACAAGAATTGTTGTTTGGCAACTGCTAGACTTGAGGGCCACTTTTACTATTTAGACAATGAAAAGATGGTTTTGAAATTAACTATAACTAAATTAAACTACTAAAGCAAATAACAACAACTACTTAACTAAACTAAGCTATGTAAAGCAAATAATAACTACGAAATAATTAGATTATACTAAATAAAGCAAATAACACTTAAAATTAAACAACTAATCTAAAAAAAAAAAAACATAACTCAAGCATAATGCAATAAGTCTTAAATCTCAAGCATAATGCAATAAGTCTTAAATTTACTAAGAAAGCATGCATCAAACATAAGACATAAGAAAAAGCCATTTTAACTAACATTAAACCCACTAGAAATGACAAGAATTAGTAATTAAAAGGCACAAATTAAACTAAACTTAAGAGCAAGAAAGCATAGATCAAACTAAGATGATTCAAACTAAGCACAAACTCATGCACTATATTATGCATATAGTCTTTGTTAATACGACCTCTTTCAAAGGTTTGAGGCTCACCAATAATTATTGGGCACCCTGCAACAACACATAGAAAAGAGACCAAGTTAGTAAATGAAATGTTGGCTACCCATAATTTCCTATTGTTTAGGAAGCCCTACCGAATGATCCTCCCTATTTTGATGGTCTTTCCCTCAAGAATATCATACACTAGACATGCTTTGTCTCTCTTATCGGGCCGTAATTTCTTTCTTTGTAGCACTTGTTGTGCATTAATTCATTCTTTATTGTCTTTATCGAGGATGGTTGGTCTAGAGAATATCATCCACAAATAGAGAAAACTTTGCCCAATTTTTTCTAAAAAATTATTTAATTCTAAATGCTGGGGTCTAAATATGTTCCACCCATACAGGGAAATGACGTTTGATTAGCTTCGTCAAATTACTATTTTTTGGGAGGAGAAATTTTTATTGAACACTGGAGTATATTTCACTGCCCATCCCTGTGCAATAAAGTATTACAAATCTAGAATTGGATTGAGTTCGTAGAGGTGGTTGATAAGATCTACGAGCTAATGGATAATGATAGGCGGTGGTGGAAATTGAAATTTGTGTTTCCATGTAGTCGTGGTATACACGTGGGTAATGTTTTGAATGATGATAATAGTATGAAGATCATTTTTGATATATTTGACACGGATACTATTTTCACTCCTGAGTTGTATTTCGAGAGTGATGAAATTCTCCAACCACCTTAAACCAATAAGAATTTTGGGATGTATAGTACCGGGCCCGTATTATTGTAATAACTTTTCTTATGCAATCACGTATGGATCCTGCATAACGACAATCGTATTTGCAAAATCTTTCCAGTTATTTATGGTCGATTGAGTAATACAATATGACAGATTTTTCGCAATGTCAAATGCAATGTCATCTAATCATTCTGTTGGTGCACATCTCCAATCTGCTTAGCCATTTGTAAGAGATAGTCCATCATTTAATTATCAAAGAGATATCACATGAAATGAAGGCCCAAGTATCCTTCATCAAATATGAGATGAGAAGGACCTTGAACTGGATTCTATTCTAGAGTTTGATCATAATATGCAGTCAAAAAGTGACCTAACTGATAATGATGATAGTGATTCGTTATGGCATACAACTGATGAAGATTATGAGTCCGATTCAAGTGATATGCCTGAGGATGATTTAGAGGATGATATTGGTGCAGACTTTGAGCATAACTCAAGTGATTGCTAGGCATAAAATGATGTTCCTATGTATCAACCTAGAGGCCTAATATTCTTCAATGATCTTGATAACTATAGTGATTATAACCTTTTGGATCGTAGTAACAAAAATAAGATGTTTTATGGGAGTGAGGAAAAAATGATATTGGGTTGCCATGTGTTTTGACAGCAAGGAGCAGCATAGTAAGTCAGAATGTGGTCTGTAGCACAAAATAAGGAATTCAGAGTGGTAGAGAGCTGGAAGAGAACATGGACGGCTAAATGCAACATTGTACCCGCCAATGGATCAACTTCTTCTTCAAGGTGTGACTAGTGTTTTTGGGCTCTAGCAAATGAATCCCTTGATGTGTGGAAGGTAAAAAAGTGGGTAAAAGATCACTTATGCCTTGGACACATCGCCAGAAACAATAACATAAATCTAATAGCTACGGTCATTGTGAATAAAATATTGCACTTAGATGAAAATTATCCTACTCACAAGGTCAAACAAATTCAAGTGCATAACAAGAAGAGCCTGAAGGTTGATGTTTCATATAAGAAGGCTTGTTATGTGTGGGGAAAAAGAACAATTCAGTTTATGTATGGAACTTGGACATCTAATTTTCAACAGTTACTAAAGTAAGTTGATGCACTAGTCCGGTCCAATGCACAAACTAAGCATGTGAAGATATTCAAATATATCTTTTGGGCATTTAGGCCAGCGATTGATATATTCCATCGGTGTAGACTTGTTATATCTATAGATGACACCCATTTGCAAGGTGAATATATAGGGAAATTGCTTGTTGCTGTTGCACAGGATGTTAACAATCAATTATTGCCCATTGCTTATGCTATTGTTGACGAAGAAACAATAGAGAGTTGAAGTTGGTTCATGAAGCAGTTTAGACACTAGCTTGGGATGTAGTCTTTTTATTGTATTTTCAAACTTCATTATTTATCTTAGTTGATGTGTATCAAGACATTTGTTTGCTGATTTTTATTTCACTTATTGAACTCTTTGAATTACGGGTTAAAGAGACTTCTTACTTTATAGCCGTGGCGGGACATTTGTGTTACTTTATTATTGTTAATAGCGCTCATCAGGACTTTTATTGTTGTATACATTCAATCTTATGTTGTATTTATTGTTGTCTATGGTTGATGCCTTCACCAGGCTTACCTATATTACTATGTTAGGTATGGATGACCCTATTAATCCCTGGACTATATGTAGATGATGTTAATTCATCAACGACGCCATATAGGGCCAATGCTATATTTGATGGCTTACTTGTTAACATGACACTTCAAGTTAAGTGTTGTGATGGTAATTTTTGGGATCATAGACCCAATATCGAATCAAGTCTAGCATTACATTTGTTTAGCTAGTTTTGAGGGTGTCTTATTATGCAGACGCATTGCGGTTGACCATTCTTTGGCCATTAGTTTTGTCGAGCAGTAGCGACTTGAAATGCATTCACCTGCTTATAGGAGAGGCGACTATCACATTATAGGATGTTGAGGTATTGTGGGGTTTGAATATTGATGGTCCGCCTGTGATGGGGATTGATACTTTATTCACTATTGACGAGTGGGGGACAGTTATGTCACGAATTATTAGGCATAATACCTGCTAGGTCAGATTTTCATGGAGGTAAACTTAGGGTGACATGTTTGTTTGTTGCATTAGATAGTCCATTTCCCAATCATGCTACTGATGAGACGTGTAGGTAAATGGCAAGGACATATTTACTCATACTTATTGGAGGATTTTTATTTCCAGACAAGTCAGGCAACAAGGTGCAATTGTTGTATCTTCCACTATTTCATGACTTGGACACGGCTGGACAGTATAGTTAGGGAGCAATAGTTTTGGCCATGCTATATTGCAGTATGTGTGATGCTACCTCACGAAGCACGAGGAACTTATGTGGACCATCGCTATTACTACAGGTACATTTTTATGCTTTACATAAATTAGGTCAAATTCATTCATTTTAACGTTCTTACTATTTATAATTTACAGTTATGGGCTTGGGAGCGCATGCTGACGCTATGGCCTAATCGATTAGAGGCGGCACACGAACCTCATGGAGCTTATAGATTAACCCGGTAAATATTTAGTCAATCTTCTTACTACAAAATGTTAACATTAGACTTAATATTTAATAAATTTTAGGGTTAATAATACTTTACCCTCTAAACTAGGTGGCTAATTACACTTTGCCCCCTGAGCAAATTTGTTGTTTTGTTTAACATGAAAATTTGTTGTTTTGTTTAACATGAAAATTTTATTTTAGATTTCGCATTCACTAAATGTGAGTTCAAGAAAATTTTTTGAAAAAAAAAACTCATTTTTTCCCGTCATTGCTTCTATTGAATACGATGTTAGAGAAATGCGAGCTTCACAATGATTGAAACATCACTCAAAACCAACACTGATAAATAACTATTTTCTCAATGAGTATCGAGTTAGAATTTTCTCCAGTAAAGAAATATGGCCCAAAATTAATAATGGTGAGTGGTTACACTACTAATTCCCGACGACCAACAAACGGTGCTTTCAAAATCTGAGTATCCGACTGCAATGGGACCATTACAAGTTCAATTTTCAGGCAATTATCCTTTACTTAAAATCAATTATAAAATTATAAAAGAAAACTCAAATTGATACATATAGCTCATAAAAATTCACAGTACTCTGGCCGGTTGAATTTAATGCACCTTACCGACTTCTCATCCATAAAGTTAGTAGCAATAGCTAAATCATTGCCTTGCGATTCTATAATTGGTATAAGTTCCAAAAATAAAAAGAAAATTCTCAAAAATGCATCTAGTTAATTGGTTCAAAAACTTGTATCTATATATCTTATGATAAATAACTACTCAACCAATAAGTATCGAGTTAGAATTTATAACGAGTCAGTTTTTGCGTCTTTACTCATTTCTTGGACACCCTTTGGTGGAATATTTTTCTTGAAAGTGGTACAACAATGGCATTATTGGATGGTTATTTCAATAAATTCTCGGTGTGGTGTCTAATTCTTGCGACGGAGATGAATATTGATAATGGGGCTGTGGGAGAACCCCAAGTTCATTGTTACTTCATTTTCGGTGATTAGGGTTTATCTCACTTGTGGACAATGGGAATAACAATAACATCAATTCGTTGGCTAAAGATAATTATCTGCCTTATGGAATTGATTACCCTGATGGACCAAGTGGAAGGTTTTCCAATGGGAAAACTACCGTAGATGTCATAGGTGAGGATTTCTCTTGCTTTCTCCCCCATCTCATCTAATCCCTTGCAAGTCTTCTTTCAAAGTATGATTCTGATAATTTCAGTTCATGTTGCTTTAAGTTTTATTGATAAGTTACCTAAAAAAAGCATCGGATTCTCGGTTATACTTTTAGGTATTACGTTTGTGTGATATTATGTAATGAGTGACATTTGTCCCTCATTTAATATTTTTTTATATTAAAAATATATCATATGAGGAATAAGTATCACCCTATTATATAGTGTAATACAAGTATAATATCAAAAATATAATAGAAGACCTAAAATTAAAAATAAGCTCAAATTATTAATACAAAAAATCAGATCGAGAAATGATACCTGTCCATAATTTAGTAGATTCCTAAATTTCGAAGAATTATTTTTGTGTACAACTTTGAGCCCCTAAAATTGTTTGTTAATCGCAATGTTTTTCTAATTTATGTGTACGACCAAATTAGAATTCGGATATAACTACACACGACAAAGTGAAGTGAAAGGATAATTTGAATGGGCATTTAACTCTAGTCAGAGACATTAATTAGGTATCCGAAAATAGAACGAAAAATTGTCATTTTACTTTACTGATGACATAGATACGTTATACAACTAAGCCGAAAAATTAGAATCATAAGCATAATTGATCAAAATTCATGAATTCAAATGTTCTTTATTTCCTGCTCTTTGTCCGTCTACTATTTTTAGATTCCTTACCGAATTTTCAGACATCATCTTTGTTAAATCTCTAGTTCTTTACTGGAGAAAATTTTTACATGTATTTATTTCATAGTATGTAAGATGAACGTTTTAATTTACAATCATCTATATTATACAGAAAAAATTTATTTTTAATAAATAAAATGAAATATAGATAAATTTAAATTAAAAAATTTATCTCACATACAATAAATTAGATTTATATAAAAAAAATTCAAATACTAGAAATAAAAAATAACTGAAAGGTCAACTAAATCAGTCGTACTCGTCCTTATAAATTAATTGGTGTCTATTACTTTTTTTGTCCGGAAAACCAATATAAATGTTTGCTCAAAATATGCCAAAATCAACGTGGTGTAGATAGAAATTGAACAATTAAAAAGACTGGTGTCAATGTACAAGATGTGTGCCATACTAGCTATGAGAATCCGCAATCCAATATATATAGGTAGTTATTGAAAAACATTACAGTTGTCAAGATCTGCGACATGTGCCTCAAAATTAGAGGGATGCAACAAATTAAACAATTTTTCATATTTTCAAAATATAAAAATTAAAATATATTATCAAAAGTATTTTAATTTTCTAATTAATTTTTTTTGATATTTTAAAATTTTTAAAAGATGAATATTGTGAACAACGAGTAAAGTGTAAAAAATATTTTTATAATTTAGGGGGCAAAATGTAATTACTCATATAGTTTAGGGTGTCAAGTGTTATTAACCCTTAATTATTGTATCTTTTAGTTTTGGGTTAATTTCAAATTTATCACATTACACTCCCAATTAATTTTTTGATCACATTGTCTCTTAAATTTTTTATTTCTTGACACTTTAGCTCAATTTTTGTTGAAATTATAGGATAACAAAATATTTATAAGTTTTATGTACGTGTTGTTAGTATAATATCAAGAGGCATAATAAAACAAAATATTATATTAAATATCATAACTTATACTGTAAGATATATACATAAAATTCGCAAATATTTCGTTATTTTTATAACTTTTATCACAATTTAGAGTTAAGTATCAAAAAAACAAAAATGTTAAGAAACAGAGTGATTAAAAAGTTAGTTCGAGATTTGATGTGACGGTAATAGGCTTAGGGAGTTTGGAACAAAAGAAGTGATACAGTCCTAAATGAGCTAGTAAGGTCCTGTTCTTAGATAAGAACAGGTCATATAGTAAAAAAAAATGTCATGGCTTCATTATCAAAAGTTAAAAGTAAATGCGTTTGATGCTTCATTTTATCTATGTAGTTTGTCTACAACCATGTAGTACATATGAAAAATAGGAGTCTGTAATTTTATTTACAATTTTATTTATCTAATTATTTTGTCACTTAATAAGTCATCATTTTCTCTTTCATCTGCATTAGATTTTAGGTATAATCACCTTTACTTGAGAAAATTCTAACTCGATACTTATTGAGAAAATAGTTATTTATCAGTATTGGTTTTGAGTGATGATTCAATCATCGTGAAGCTCGCATTTCTCTAACATCGTATTTAACAGAAGTAATGACGGGAAAAAATGAGTTTTTTTTTTCAATAAATTTTCTTGAACTCGCATTTAGTGAATGCGAAATCTAAAATAAAATTTTCATGTTAAACAAAACAACAAATTTGTACCATGCGAATCTCAGGAGAAAGAGAACGTGTTCTCTAAATGTATGCATTAGATAACACATTATCTAAATGCGAGATTAGAGAACTCATTCTCTACATACAAGAACGAGATCGAGTATTTTTTTTCCCTTTTATGTAGAAATAGACCATAAACAGTATAACTATGAACCCTAAACCCTAAATTATGATTCATTTGACCCTAAACCATAATCATTTTGACTCTAAAACATCCCAAACCATAAACCTTAAACCCAAACCCAAACCCTAAATAGTATAACTATAATCCCAAACTCTAAATACTTTCATAGACTAATTATTTTAATAAACCAACAGTAGACCGTAACTCTGAAAACCTAAACCCTAGACTATTATCTACCCTAAAACCCTAAAACACTAAACATAATCATTATGACCCTAAACCCTAAATCCTAAATATAATTCCATAGTTTGAAAACCCTAAATATAATATCGTACAAACATAAATAAAAGCCCTAAATCCTAAACACAAGACCGTAGCTTGAAAATCGTGAACCTAGTATACTAAACCCTTAACCATAAATTCAATCCCTAAACTGTAATCTTAAACTGTAAACCCTAAATCCTAAACCCCAAACCCTTTATTCGAAAAGCCAAAACTGAACTCAAATAGCATGCACCCTAAACCCTAAACATACATCTATTAAATCATCAAACCCTGTTTTTTTAATGAAAGAAAGAAATATCAATAACTCTTAGCCGAAAACCCTAACACTGAATTATAAACCCTTAAACACTAATCTTTGTAAGTAACTGTAGTATTTATATAAAAGCATGTTATCTTGTTCAAAATTAAAACCGTTAATTCTAATGATGACAAAAATATCACTAAATTGAATACTTCAATCCTAGACCTCGAACGTAAGCATTGAATTTTCTAAACCAATTCTAAGTTAATAGTTAAATATTCATCTGGTGTCAATACGCACGAAAGTATAACTGAAAATAATAATTTAAAAGTTGTTAATTAAAAAAGGAAAAACAAAACTTAGTACCCAAACAAATGAAATCATTGATTTATCAAATATTTTTTTGGAAAAATTTTGACATAACCTTTCCAATTTAATAAAAATTCTCCCTACCAACAACCATACCTGACAAGGGCTAATAGCATAGCTAAAAGCCCGACAAGGGCTAAAAATATAAACAAAACATTGACAAAGGATACTAATAATCAGTATAGCAATAACATAAAGCAATCATAAATGAGTGGTAAAACTAATGAAACAATATTGGTGGCTATGCTCCCAAGTCTTCCACACGTACCATACTCCTTCAATTTATGAACTCCTTCAAACAATATTGTGATATGATATTTTTCATGTAACGCATCGGTAGAACTAGGACTAAGAGGATCCGACTCATATACAAGGATTTTTTATCACCTACTCACTGGGCGACCGCCTGAATGAATAAGATGGACTTGTTGGAATGTGATGTGGTAAAAGAATCTGTGAAGTGTCACCCTCAAAGTTCAGATGTTGGGCGCCAGCATCTACACCAATATCTCCACCACTCTCTAGTAATCTATATTGCTCGTCGTCACGAGCGACGATCACCACTATGACTCCCCTTCTTGTTGCAGGACTCGCTCTACTCGATTAGGGTCTTGCACTCGATGTTGAATGTAACCAGGAACTACCGTCGGAGGTCGAAGATATGACTCTCCTCACTTACTGCATGTAGAGACTATGACACAAAGTGACCGATTTGTGCCCAAGATGTGATGTTTAGATCAATATTCTTTGCCACACCATCCAAGGATATATGGCACAATCTGATCATTCAGTTCTTCTATTATAGAAGTTATTAAAATTATTGCAACTACATTATGCAAATAAAGATGGAATGCGTAATCATTAAAATAAGTAATTAATTACCAAATTATCTGCTCGCGTACCTTCACCATGGTATCCTTTACGAAAGTAAGGTGATGATTTAGATTGGATATATATATATCACTGTCCTTTGCTGGTACTAAAGCATGCAATCCTTTGATGCATGCATAGTGTTGGCACATGGAAAATCGAGCTTAGACGACCATATCCCTTCTTGAAGTCAAGGTGTCAACATATACTCGATGAGTCAACCTCTAATCATTGTTTGACCTACCACAATGGTCCATAGAATGAAGTGCATCTTGGTTTGCATTTAATCTTTGATCAGAAATATGCGGCACAAATTGTCGCATAACTTAGTGAGGCAGGTGACACTCCACGACCTCCCAACATATCAAATACATGACTGAGCACCAAGTATCACAACCAGCAGTACAATGATGGGGTAGTACATTAAATATGTTATCAGAGTATGGCTACAATATGAACTACAACCAATATGTTCACAAATTATTAAATTAGATAGTAAGGAAAAATGAAAAAAAAATCTAAAAAATGTAGTCATGTGTCGAACAAGTTAGATGTACTTCATTAGTCTCAAGCTATGCAGCTAATCCTGAAAAACGGATAAGACATACCCAAGTGATGCACGCAAGTCAAATCCAACATCATATCTACAATAAAATTTTATGGTCAATAACACTTTGCCGTATAAGCCGTAAACTAAAAAAATTATATTTAGCCCCCATTCACATTATTCATCCTTTAAAAATATTAAAATCAGCAAGATAATCTAGTTCAATGACTTAAATACCCTTGGTCCTATATTTTGATTTTTCATGTATTCAATTTTGATGTTCGATAGTTATAAAAGAATTAGGAAAAATAAAATATAATAACAAATTCATATTATAATAAAAATTGTTATTATAATAAATATAATAACAAAAGAATTAGGGAGTGAAAATGTGAGAAAATGTTGAATTATATTATATTTGACGTTACAATTTGTATAGTTTAAACCAAATATTTGAAGAACCCCAGTTATGTATAATCATGTTTTGATGTTTTGTTCGGACGATCATTTGCGTCCGAACCTCCCTGACTAGCCATTGGACCTTATAAGAGACGGTTTAAAATGTTGAGCAAGAGAATTGTCTCTTATACACATCTATCATGTGTATAAGAGACAGGTCCGAAGAATAGTTTTTCTGCACACTTTCATTCATTAAGTAAAAGAAGACTACATTCAATACAAACACTTGTAAGAGCTATTTGAGGAGAAATAGGCTAAAATATTGTGGGTTGTATTGGTTTGAGAAGTCTAGCTTTCTTGGCTCAACTAGTGGGAATTAGTGTGAGCAAGAATAGACTAGTGAGTGATCTTCAAGTGTAAGAGTGGAGGGATAACAAGTGTACAAAAGTGGAGGTTGTAGTGTAAAACCCTTTGGCTCAACTAGAGGAACTTAGTTGGTGCAAGGGTGAGCCTACTTTGTGTACAAGAAGGTTATTGCCTCACCTTCTTTGAAGAGGCACTACTAAGTAGGGTGAGGCTCCAAGCTTGAGAAGCTTGGGAGTTTGGTTTGATATTCTTTATCTCATTCTTATTTGTTCTTTAAGCTTAAACTGTTGAATATCTATTATATTCATTTGTGCTTAAGTATTCATTTGTTGCATAAAGTTTTTATTATCATTAAGCACTTAAAAAGGTTTGTCTTTAGTGATAACCTAATTCACCCCCCCTCTTAGGTTGCATTTGGGGCCAACAATTGGTATCAGAGCATTGGTCTCTTTATTTTTGCTTAAATTGCATTAGAGTAAAGATCATGGCAACCAATAATACTTTGTTTTTAGAGGGGCATTCTATCACTAGACCTCCCATGTTTAATGGCATTAATTTTGTTTTTGGAGGATGGGTCTGTCTCTTAACTACAAAAGTCTGTCTCTTGTATACATCTAGATGTGTATAAGAGACAGCAATGAGGCAAATATTTTTGATGAAAATACTAATAGATTAAGGCCTAAAACCAGATTTGAGTTAAATGCACAAGATAAAATAAATTTATCTTTAAATGCTAAAGCTATTAATATTTTGTACAATGCTTTGGATGCAGATGAGTTTTCTAAAGTAAAAGGTTGCATATCGGCCAAGGAAATATGGGACAAATTAAAAGAAATCCATGAAGGAAGTGAAGATATTAGAGAGCAAAAGAAGTCACTTCTTGTGGCTAAATATGAATCCTTCATTGAGGAACTTCTTATAAACATTGAGATGATGTATTTGAGGTTCAATGATATGGTAAAGGATTTGGAAGGTTTGGGTAAAGAATATTCCTTGGGTGAAAAGAATAGAAAAATTTTGAATGCTTTACCTAAGGAATGGGAACCTAAATCCATTGCCATAGAAGAGTCTAAAAATTTAAATTCTATGCCTATAGTGACTCTTTGATCCATTCTCTAACCTCATTTGAATTGAAGTTGAAATACAAGCTACAAGATGAGGAGGCAAAGGGAAAAAGAAGCATAGCATTTAAAGCTTCATCAAAAGGGAGAAAAGACTCAAGGAAGTCTCACTTCAACAACTTCCAAATCACTTGGGATGATTGCAATTTGGATGGAGAAGTTGGAGAAGAATATGAGGAGGCTCAAATGGCCTTTATGGCACTTGGCGATAATGAGGTAACCTCTAATTGTGATTCTTGTGATGATTCATGTGATGATGATAATGATGATGTTGAATCATTTATTTTAATAGGCTGTATGTTTGAAAGAATCATATGCTAAGAACAAAGAGTTAAAAATTAAAGTTAATACTTTATTGAGTGCCAACTCAAAACTTGTGCATAATTAATAATGTCTCTTATCATCATCACATGAATCATCACAGGTTGATCACAATTAGAGGTTACCTCTGTCTCTTATACACATCCATGTGTATAATTGAGACAGGTCATAATCTTCTCCATCTGTCTCTTATACACATCTTGACAAACACAATTGGGGTCACCTAGTGCATAGAAATATGTTCTTGAACAAAATTTTATCACCTTTAGAAAAATGATTTATACTTTGTTAAATCTAAATCTTCTTTTATGGCAATAAGAACATTACTTGTAATCATTGTCATCAACACGGCCATATAAAGAAAAATTGTTATGTTAAAAGAAATGAAAAATTAGGAATAAATTCTATTTGGGTGATTAAGCATGATACTAATCCAATTGGACCCAAGAAAGTTTGGGTACCAAAAGTTGTTGCTTAACTTTGTATGTAGGTATGCTTGGAGTGCACCAAGGAATTCAAGATAAATTATCTATGAAGGGTGCTCAAGGCATATGAGCTAAGATCATATTGAAATGGGTAACATCTAAAGTTTTGTGTGCTTTCATTTATCAAGTTGAACTATGTTCTCTTGAATATTACTCATCTATATGGTCAAATATGCTTAGAGGATGCTAGGATACTTGTATCCCCAAATTTTGACTATAATAAGTCACTACTTGCAAAAGAAAGGGGGAGCATTCGTGTTTTTATGGATGTGTTTCTACAAAAAATCATCACACATGCTTCACTGTTCAAGGGGGAGAATAAACTTAGGGGGAGCTTTAACTGCATTATTCTTTTTTATGTTTTGATAATGCCAAAGGGGGAGAAATAATGGACTAATGGACAAATTCTCTTGTGTAGTTTTTTGAATTGTCCAATTGATTTGTCATCATCAAAAAGGGGAGATTGAAGAACGTTGGACCTTTCGGATGGCCGATGCCAGCAAGAGTGCTGTCTCTTATACACATCTTGCACACTTGTAGTACATCCACTTTCCGACTTCGCTTCTATCGGACGCATGTTCGGACGCATCCTCGGACGTCCGAACGAACACCCTCGAGAAACGCGTGTCGGACGCAGGCTCAGCGGCCGTCAAAAGGTCCAACGGCTAGTCTGTTCGACGCACTCTTGGCATCGGCCGTCGTCCAACGGCTAGTTTTCCAGAGAAAATAGCCGTTGGGAAGTTGTTGAAAGCAGATTTTTGGCAACTATAAATACCCCAAGGTCTGAATTAAGTAAAAGAAGACTACATTCAATACAAACACTTGTAAGAGCTATTTGAGGAGAAATAGGCTAAAATATTGTGGGTTGTATTGGTTTGAGAAGTCTAGCTTTCTTGGCTCAACTAGTGGGAATTAGTGTGAGCAAGAATAGACTAGTGAGTGATCTTCAAGTGTAAGAGTGGAGGGATAACAAGTGTACAAAAGTGAGGTTGTAGTGTAAAACCCTTTGGCTCAACTAGAGGAACTTAGTTGGTGCATACTTAGATGTGTAGGGTGAGCCTACTTTGTGTACAAGAAGGTTATTGCCTCACCTTCTTTGAAGAGGCACTACTAGTGGATGTACTCCAAGCTTGAGAAGCTTGGGAGTTTGGTTTGATATTCTTTATCTCATTCTTATTTGTTCTTTAAGCTTAAACTGTTGAATATCTATTATATTCATTTGTGCTTAAGTATTCATTTGTTGCATAAAGTTTTTATTATCATTAAGCACTTAAAAAGGTTTGTCTTTAGTGATAACCTAATTCACCCCCCCTCTTAGGTTGCATTTGGGGCCAACAATATTAAAAGTGGATGCTAATAGACAAAAAAATTACAAAGTTTTATGAAAAAAATACTGTCACACAATATCTTTAAAGAAAAGTTTTCAATAGAAAATAAGCTCATTTAGGAATTGTTCGACCACTATAGTTAAACATTCAAATTCGAAATAATATAAAATGAAATAAAAAAATTTAAAAATTTGACCAACAAATATATTGATTTGGATTATATTGAAATATTATATAGTTTATTTTTTATTATTATTAAATAATAATCACATCACTATTAAAATTTAAATACATAAAAAATCAAAATATAGTACCAAGGGTATTTAAGTCATTTAACTAGATTATCTTGTTGATTTTAATATTTTCAAAGGACGAATAATGTGAGTAGAAGGCAAAGTGTATTTTTTTTAGTTCAGGGGGCAAAGTGTAATTACCCACCTAGTTTAGAGGGTAAAGTATTATTAACCCTAAAATTTATTAAATATGAATACTAATGTTAACATTTTGTAGTAAGAAGATTGACTAAATATTTATGTGGATCTATAAGCTCCATGAGGTTTGTGTGCTGCCTCTAATCGATTAGGCCATAGCGTCAGCATGCGCTCCCAAGCCCATAACTGTAAATTATAAATAGTAAGAACGTTAAAATGAATGAATTTGAACCAATTTATGTAAAGCATAAAAATGTACCTGTAGTAATAGCGATGGTCCACATAAGTTCCTCGTGCTTGGTAAGGTAGCATCAGCACATACTGCAATATAGCATGGCCAAAACTATTGCTCCCTAACTATACTATCCAGCCGTGTCCAAGTCATGAAACAGTGGAAGATACAACAATTGCACCTTGTTGCCTGACTTGTCTGGAAATAAAAATCCTCCAATAAGTATGAGTAAATATGTCCTTGCCATTTACCTACACATCTCATCAGTAGCATGATTGGGAAATGGACTATCTAAAGCAACAAACAAACATGTCACCCTAAGTTTACCTCCATCAAAATCTGACCTAGCAGGTATTATGTCTAAAAATTCGTGACATAACTGCCCCCACTCATCAATAGTGAATAAAGTATCAATCCCCATCACAGGTGGACCATCAATATTCAAACCCCACAATACCTCAACAACCTGTAATGTGATAGTCGCCTCTCCTATAGGCAGGTGAATGCATTTCAGGTCGCTACTGCTCGACAAAACTAGTGGCCAAAGAATGGTCCACCGCAATGCGTCTGCATAATAAGACACCCTCAAAACTAGCTAAAACAAATGTAATGCCAGACTTGATTCGATATTGGATCTATGATCCCAAAAAGTATCGTCACAACACTTAACTTGAAGTGTCATGTTAACAAGTAAGCCATCAAATATAGCATTGGCCCTACATGCCATCGCTGATGAATTAACATCATCTACATATAGTCTGGGGATTAATAGGGTCATCCATACCTAACATAGTAATATAGGTAAGCCTGGTGAAGGCATCAACCATAGACAACAATAAATACAACATAAAGATTGAATGTATACAACAATAAATGTCCTGATGAGCGCAACACAATAATAAAGTAACACAAATGTCCCGCCACAGCTATAAAGTAAGAGTCTCTTTAACCCGTAATTCAAAGAGTTCAATAAGTGAAATAAAAATCAGCAAACAAATGTTTTGATACACGTCAACTAAGATAAATAATGAAGTTTAAAAATACAATAATAAGACTACATCCCAGCTAGTGTCTAAAATGCTTCACGAACCAACTTCAACTCTCGTATTGTTTCTTCATCAACAATACCATAAGCAACGGGCAATAATTGATTGTTAGCATCCTGTGCAACAGAAACAAGCAATTTCCCTGTATATTCACCTTGCGAACGGGTGTCATCTATAGATATAACAAGTCTACACTGATGGAATATATCATATATGGCCTAAATGCCCAAAAGATATATTTGAATATCTTCACATGCTCAGTTTGTGGATTGGACCGGACTAGTGCATCAACATACTTTCGTAACTGTTGAAAATTAGATGTCCAAGTTCCATACATAAACTGAATCATTTTTCCCCGCACATAACAAGCCTTTCTTATATAAAATATCAACCTTCAGGTTCCCCTTGTTATGCACTTTAATTTGTTTGACCTTGTGAGTAGGATTATTTTCAACTAAGTGCAATATTTTATTCACAATGACCGTAGCTATTAGATTTATGTTGTTGTTTTCGGTGATGGCCCAAGGCATAAGTGATCTTTTACCCACTTTTTCACCTTCCACACATCAAGGGATTCAATGGATTTGCTAGAGCCCAAAAACACTAGTCACACCTTGAAGAAGAAGTTGATCTATTGGCGGGTACAATCTTGCATTTAGCCATCCACGTTCTCTTCTTGCTCTCTACCACTCTGAATTTCTTATTTTGTGCTGCAGACCACATTCTGACTTACTATGCTGCACCTTGCTGTCAAAACACATGGCAACCCAATATCATTTTTTCCTCACTGTGTATAAAACATCTTATTTTTGTTACTACGATCCAAAAGGTTATAATCACTATAGTTATCAAGATCATTGAAGAATGTTAGGCCTCTAGGTTGATATATAGGAACATCATTTTATGCCTAGCAATCACTTGAGTTATGCTGAAAGTCTGCATCAATATCATCCTCTGAATTATCCTCAGGCATATCATTTGAATCGGACTCATAATCTTCATCAGTTGTATTCCATAACAAATCACTATCATCATTATCAGTTAGGTCTCTTTTTGACTGCATATTATGATCAAACTCTAGAATAGAATCCATATACATGGCTCATGGTCCTTCTCATCTCATATTTGATGACGGATACTTGGGCCTTCATCTCATGTGGTATCTCTTTGATAATTAAATGATGGACTATCTCTTACTAATAGCTAAGCAGATCGGAGATGCACACCAACAGAATGATTAGATGACATTGCATTTGACATTGCAAAAAAATATGTCAGATTGTATTACTCAATCGACCATAAATAACTGGAAAGATTTTGCAAATACAATTGTCATTATACAGGATCCATACATGATTGCACTAGAAAAGTTATTGGCCCGGTACTATACATCCCAAAATTCTTATTGGTTTAAGGTGGTTGGAGAATTTCATCACTCTCGATATACAACTCAGGAGTGAAAATAGGATCCGTGCCAAATATATCAAAAATAATCTTCATACTATTATCATCATTCAAAACATTACCCACGTGTATACCATGGAAACACAATTTTCAATTTCCACCACCGCCTGCCAATATCCGTTAGCTCATAGATCTTATCAACCAACTCTACGAACTCAATCCAATTCTAGATTTGTAATACATTATTGCATAGGGCTGAGCGGTGAAATATACTCCCGTGGTCAATAAAAATTTCTCCTCCCAAAAAATAGTAATTTGACGAAGCTAATCAAACGTCAAGTCCCTGTTTGGGTAGAACATATTTAGACCCCAGCATTTGGAATTAAATAAAATTTTAGAAAAAATTGGGCAAAGTTTCCTCTATTTGTAGATGATATTCTCTAGACCAACCATGCCCGATAAGGACAATAAAGAATAAATTAATGCATAACAAGTACTACAAAGAAAGAAATTACGGCCCGGTAAGAGAGAAAAAGCATGTCTAGTGTATGATATTCTTGAGGGAAAGACCATCAAAATAGGGAGGATCATTCGGTAGGTCTTCCTAAACGATAGGAAATTCTGGGTAGCCAACATTTCATTTACTAACTTGGTCTCTTTTCTATATGTTGTTGCAAGGTGCCCAATAATTCTTGGTGAGCCTCAAACCTTATGAAAGAGGTCGTATTAACAACGACTATATGCATAATATAGTGCATGTGTTTATGCTTAGTTTAATCATCTTAGTTTGATCTATGCTTTCTTGCTCTTAAGTTTAGTTTAATTTGTGCTTCTAATTACTAATTCTTGTCATTTCTAGTGGGTTTAATGTTAGTTAAAATGGGTTTTTCTTATGTCTTAAGTTTGATGCATGCTTTCTTAGTAAATTTAAGACTTATTGCATTATGCTTGAGTTGTGTTTTTTTTTTTTTGGATTAGTTGTTTAATTTTAAGTGTTATTTTCTTTATTTAGTATAATCTAATTATTTCATAGTTATTATTTGCTTTACATAGCTTAGTTTAGTTAAGTAGTTGTTGTTATTTGCTTTAGTAGTTTAATTTAGTTATAGTTAATTTCAAAACCATCTTTTCATTGTCTAAATAGTAAAAGTGCTCCTCAACAATTTTTGTGGAACGATACCCCTCACTGCTTGCTATTCATCTACCCCATATCCTTGTGGGCCTGTGCGGGAGATATTTTTGTATATGAAGGTATTCTTTTAATCACTTGTTTGTGTATGTTGAAATTTGAAATTACCATACCGATATCAACCACTACAAAAAGGCTGTGGGTAAATGGATTGGTCTATTTGAGGGGTGATGGAATAACATATAGATGAATGCATCTGTCAATTTGATTCACTATTATGTGATTAGATTTTTTTTTTATCGTCAAATTTGTAATCAAAGTTATGTGATTATACGATATGTGCCTAATTAGCGATATTACAGATTTAGTTTTAAAATGAATAGCTGCTACAACTTTCATTTTATGTAGTATTTATGCTTTTACCTAAAAATTTATACTTCACATTTTTCATCATAAACTCAATCTTTTCCAAATGAAAAATAAAGTAACTCAAATTCAGTTTTTCTCACAGATTATTTCTTCTTGTAGGCACAACCATCCCTGTCTAATTTTCTAATACTGAAGTGAGGCAAAAGCTTTTTTTCAACCGACTTCTCCTCCTTCAAAGCCTCTACTGACTCGAATCAATGACGAATACATCACAAAAGAAGCATTTTACCACCTAAGTTGCATTTCGTTGTTGGCCCAAAAAAAATAATAATTTAAGCATGTGCTAGCTTGTCAAACTATCTACATTTATTTTTATTTTTTTAAAAAAGGAAAATGCAATTTTGTGGCCCAAAGTTTGGGTCATGATCTATCTTGGTCTCTAAAGTTTTATACAAAATGTATTTAATCCTATAACTTTTCAATTTCTACCAATTAATGAGAAGATTTTAAATTCAGTCAATTATAGATGGAAAAAAACCACGTGCAAGGCATGTGACTGCTAAATCTAGAGATCCAAATGATGCAAAGAATGGAAAATGTAATTATAACCCCTAAAGTTTAGATTGCAGTTCATCTTGGTCCCCAAAGTTCTAGACAAAATGCATTTAATCCTCAAAGTTTTTAATTTTCATCAATTTAGGACAAATTTAAAAATTTTGTTAATTAAATATTGTTAAATCTAAGTTGGATTATAACACCTTCTTCCCAATCTCAACTTATTTAACCTGGTATTTGAAAAGTTATATCCGAAAGAAAAAAATAATAATGCAATAATAATTCACAAATAAATTAAAAATACAAATCAAGGATTAGGAAAGGTTGTTATGGTCAAGGCATGCTAATTAGCGATCTCCATGGGAGTAATATGCCCCTACTATACTAGATTGATGTGGCGTTTCTTCCTTAAGATATGACCCTAAGTAAGTTTTGATATAGCAAAACACTACTTGGGAATCGATATTACCATTGTACTCATTTGGATATATAGTTTAGTAAAGTGTAGTATAGTATAGTGGCTGCACTATATGGAGGGTAATTTGGGAGAAGTAACGTAGTGTGTTATTTCATATGTGTTTTTTGGAGTAGAGAAGACCCTATCTTATAGTAGTTTTTAGGCAATAGAAAATATTTATTGGAGGTGAGAGAAATTTTAACATTACCTTTTCCCATTACATTTCCTAATATTTTAATATATGTTAGAGTAGTTATGTATTTATTATCACCCGAATTTTTGGGATTGTTATATTCAGGAGAGCTTCTCAAGTAATTAGTTGAAAGACTTCTTTCCAACTATTGCAAGTAGGTGGCCTCCACAAGTGTTCTACTTACAAATAAACTTTTAATTATAAGTTACGCCTAGGAGAATTCTATTCATGAAACTAGATTCAGGATCTAGGTTGTGATCCTTAGAAAATTTATATAATAGAAGTGGTAGTTTTAAAGATGGGAGTGTTTGTTCTGAAAATAGTAGTGTCGGTTCTAAAAATGGGAATACTGGTTCTAAACATGGGAATGGTGGTCTGATAATGGGTTTTAATAGGGATGATGATGCCCCAAATAGCAATAATAACAATGAATCTAGTAGTTCTATAGTGTTGGTCCAAAAACAACCTAAGAGGGGGGTGAATTAGGTTGTCCCAAATAACAAACCTTTTAATATGTTTAATGGAAATTCAAACTTTGTACAACCAAATGAATACTTAAGCACAAATGATCAAAGATAAATATTTAACAATCAAAGCTTAAAGAAGAAATAAAAGATTGAGATAAAGAATATCAAACCAAACTCCCAAGCTTCTCAAGCTTGGAATACATCCACTAGTAGTGCCTCTTCAAAGAAGGTGAGGCAATAACCTTCTTATACACAAAGTAGGTTCACCCTTGCACCAACTAAGTTCCTCTAGTTGAGCCAAAGGGTTTTACACTACAACCTCACTTTTGTACACTTGTTATCCCTCCACTCTTACACTTGAAGATCACTCACTAGTCTACTCTTGCTCACCCTAATTTCCTCTAGTTGAACCAAGAGAACTATACTACCCAAACCAATACAACCCACAATATTTTAGCCTATTTCTCCCAAAATAGCTCTTACAAGTGTTTGTATTGAATGTAGTAGTTCCTTACATCATTTGGATATCCTTGGGCTATTTATAGATAAAAGATGTGCTGAAATTTGAGTTCTAACGGAGCTAAAAAAACTAGCTGTTAAAAACTAGCCGTTAGGGGTTCAGACGGTGGTTCGGACGTCCGTTCATGCATCCTACAGCTTCATGAACAGTGTCTCGGACGGTCATATGCGTCCTACAACTTTATGAACAGTGTCTCGGACGGTCGTATGCATCCTACAGCTCTAACAAAAAATTACTTCATTTCAAGCTCTTTCTTCGGACGGTCTTCAACGTCCGATATTTTTTGGCTTCGGACGGTCTTCAACGTTCGATCATTATACTTTTGAATTCCTTGTTTCGGACGGTCTTTTGCTTCCGAAGAACTATCTTTCGGACAGTTATCTACGTCCGAAAGATGTGTTCTTTCTCAGTGTTGTCTGATCATGTTTCGGGTGCTCCCTTGCTTCCGTGCTCCTTTCTTTCAGACGTTCTTCATCGTCCATAAGGTGTTGTTCAACTTTTGGCTGTTTTTCTTGATTGTGTTATGATAATCATTTTCGTCTGAACCTCCCTATTTTCTGCATACTTGTTTTCAAGCCGTTAGTACGATTTTTTAGGTCATCATCAAAACATGATTATCAAAATTGGGGTCTAACATATAGAATGGTCTTCTCTAGGTGATTCTAAATGTGATTTGCGTGATGATGAGAATGATGAAGTATTCCTTGATAATGTAAACAAAAGTATTGAATGATTAAGTGTTGATAGTTAGAGGGAAAAGTGGAACTGCATTTAACAATCACGTGTATTACACATGACTTTTTCCGTCTGTAATTGACAGAAGTTTCAAATTTGTCATAAATTGATGGAATTTTGATACAAATTAAATGTGTTTTGTCTGTCTCTTTGGGGAACAAAATACAAGACCATGATATTAAATTTTGACGGCTAAATGCAATTTTAGCCTTGAAATTTAATAGTCATGTGTCCATCTTTCTCTCCAAGTATAATTTATGGTAGAAATTGAAAAGTATGAGGTTTAAATTTATGGAACTAGAGAATGACCCAAACTTGAAAAGTTTGGAAAAAAATCATATATTGTATATAGACATTTTCTTGATAGATGAGTTTTATCTAAGTGATAATGATTACTCTGATCATTATCATATCTACAAGGAACACGTTATAAGTGTGTAATTTAAAAAAAAAAAATTCAAGAGAAAAATAAATATTATAAAAAAATTTGCACAACAAATTAAAAGGAAAAAATATAAGCAATGGAAGGTGGATATAGGGGTGTAAATTAACATAAATAAGTCAGATACTATAGTTTTCAAACTTTTTTAATTATTTTAAGGAGATTGAAATTTTATTCAAGTTTGACTTGTTTATCTTTGGAGCCGACCTCAAGCAAATTTTTATCGATCCGTACTCAATTGACTTCAAGTAGTTTGAAATTTGTACACATAAATTTAAAAATTTTAACTTATTGAATCGACTTCAATCCAAACATAAAAAATTAATGGACACAAAATTTTGTTCATCCTTGACTTAATTATTAACGAATCAAATTCAAATGAATTCTTACTGAATCAAATTCGATTTGAATACAAAATAGTTTGAATTCATTCTATATAGGGAAGAAATTATTGAGTGGTTACAACTTACACACTCCTCTCACCATTTTCGACTACAGTTTATTTTTTCCCTTCATTTTTATAGGGGTATCAAATAAAGTTAATATGATAGACACCAAATGAAACTGAAGCTTTATATATAATATGGATAAGGTATGTTAGAACAATTTTGCTTCTAAGTAAGACCGCTACCACTTCCTATTGTGATACTGGTATAATGTCCAATATTATTATTCTCTGAAACTGCATGATGATCTTTAAATTTTTGGAGATTTTATAGGTAATTGATAAACACGGAACATAATTTGTATAGGGTTTAATTGCACTTTACTCCTTTAAATTTTTGTGTTACTATTCTTTAATTCCCAATATTATCTTTTGAGCACTTACCCCCTTCCATTATCAGAATTTAATATTTTGACTACTCTAGCCTATTACATTTTATTCCTTTTTTTGGTTTAATTACACTTTACCCCTTAAATTTTAGCACTTTAATCCCTCAATTGAGTTTTTTACTCTAAAGTCCTTCAGTTTTACTTGTTACATATTTGATAATTGTAATCCTATTTTTTCTATTTTTTTTTTGTTTATTTAGTTTTATGAATATGTCTTTCATCAAGAGAAGATTTGATTTGTATAAAATTAAATCTGAACAAATTCCTAGAAGTTGAATTTGACATATTTACCCTTTTGTCAAAATTAGTTGAAGAAGATGACATAACATGACAAACATTTTTTTTTTAGTACTAAAACCCCTATATTGTTAGTCAATTAAAACCATGTTTCATGTCTAAAATGGCTTTTTAGCTTCAAAACTTTGACTAAATGGACTAAAATAACATGAGTACGAAATTTTGTAATAACTTTTATTGTTTAAGTTAATTTGTGCCTGGTAGAATATAAAAATTATTTTTTTATAAAAGAAGAAAGAAAAATAGTGCATTATTTTGATGGTGTGGTAGTGGTAGTGGCTAGTGAAAACTTTTTATATAGATTCGTTTTTTATCTTCACTTGTACGTTCTGCTTTATAGTTTAAATAAGATGCATATAATGCAAAATGGTATACGCAAATGTAAGAAAGTAGGGACGTGACTTTCCACACGATCCACATTGAAGACCGTGAAACGAATATATAAGAATTTTTAATAGTTAGTGGAAGAATTTAGATCAAGTGGACGCAAATGTATAAAAAGAATAAAATGGAATAGGGATGAAATGATAAAAACGTTGAATTAATATAAGAAAAGGCGTCAAGTTTTGAAAAATAACGTTAAGAACTAAAGTATTAATGATTCTAAAGTTTAAGGGGGTAAACTGACACTAACACATGGGTATTTTTGTCCATTTAGCCAAATTTTTACACGCCATTAGCGTTGACAGTTAGTCTAGGGACTTTAGTGCTCAAAATATAACGTTAGGAAATAAAATATTAGTGAGTCTAAAGTTTAAGGGGATAAAATGTAATTATCCTTTTGTATAAATACCTATTCACCAAAGAAATACATTATAGAAGAAAATTTTAAAGAGACAGAACTAAAGTTAATTTAAGATTGTTCCAATTATCTATTAACTCCATAAATCATCCAGCTAAACAATAAGGTTTGATCAAATCACTTGAATTTTCACAGGAATGCAGCAAAATCAGAAATTCGCACGATATTTATATACGGTTCTGAGTGTAGAATTTTGTCAACCGTTTCACACCATCTTCACAGTTAAGCTAAGCGACGTATGTCAACGGGGTATGCATCTGATGGCTTTTCACGTTGATTAAATCCTGGAAAATCCCATAGGCATTAACATAGATAAATTTTGCATCACTTTGGTAGCTGTTGAATTCGTCCACTAATCCCCTGAGTTTATTATTGAAAATCTGATTGGCAGAGTTGATTCTGGCCACGCAGGTTCTGCCATCAGGGCTATTTTGGGCCAAAGCATTTGGGCTGCATCCAATTTGACCCACTCCAATAAAAGCTAGCTTCCTTGCTCCGAAATCGTACAATGTCTACGTCCAAAATACCAGCATTAAAACTTCAAGATGTTTTGCAAACCTGGATTTTTCTAATGGAAAATTTAAAATCCATCTGATATTTGCAATCTAGATTTAACTACATTGTTTACATGAATGATGTCGTTAATTTGAATTATGAGTTGCAATAGTATGAAAATTGAGTGTAAAAATTCTTAATTATCGAACCATATTTGATCCTCAAGTCAAACAGTAAAATATAATTTGGCACTTAATTGAAATATAAGGATACACATATCAGCAGGTTTGAACTTTATTTAAGTATAGAAGGGGTAAAAAGAGATAACTCACCCTTATTTGTTCGGCATATTGCTCTATAAGAACCTGAGCATATTGTTCAGGTGTAAAATGCCTACTACTTGAGTAGTAGAGGGGCATGAAATAGTTGTTAAGGTAGTCATTGCTGCCAACTCCTACAGAATATATGCACTTGCTTAGGTAATTTGCAGCAGAATCTTCATCTCCAAGTAAGTTTACAATCTGTGACACTGTGTTCTTGTAATTATTCACTTGTGCAGCAAAACTGATCCTTGCACCCTAAAATGTTTTGAAGTACGACGTTAATCAGTCAAAATGTTGCCAGTGTAAACAAAAAGATGTTAAACAAAGTGTTATTTAATGAGGACCAATTGTTGGCCAGTCTCATCTCTAATTCCAGCAGCTGCAGATGCATAATTTACTCCTCCTAGTATTTCCTGGCCACCAGCTTCCGCATAGGGTGGAATAGGATTCTCGAACCCCAGAAGCTCTAAAATCCGCTGGTAATTAAGATATAATAAAGCATATTGGTCAGACAATTAAAATATAACAAGCGTTTTTAAAACTTATATCTAAGGTGAGACTTCTCATCCATAAAGTTCGTAGCAATAGCTAAATCATTGCCTTGTGGTTCTCAATTGGTATAAGTTTCAAAAATAAAAAGAAAATTCTCAATTTGTACAAAAATAAATCCTGAACTATACGAGTAATTTTACTTTGGCCTCTCAATTATAAAAATATACACTTTACTCCCCAATCACAATATTAATTATTAAAACCAAAAAAAAAAAAAAAAAAAAAAAAGGTGAGATGGGGGAGAAAGCAAGAGAAATCCTCACCTATGACATCAACGGTAGTTTTCCCATTGGAAAACCTTCCACTTGGTCCATCAGGGTAATCAATTCCATAAGGCAGATAATTAGCTTTAGCCAACGAATTGATGTTATTGTTATTCCCATTGTCCACAAGTGAATCACCAAAAATGAAGTAACAAGGAACTTGCTGGGTTCTCCCACAACCCCACTATCAATATTCATCACCGTCGCCACAATTAGACACCACACCGAGAATTTCTTGAAATAACCATCCAATAATGCCATTGTTGTACAACTTTCAAGAAAAATACTCCACCAAGAAATGAGTAAAGAAGCAAAAACTGACTCGTAGTAAAAGGTGGAAGAACCTTTTAGGGTGGTGGCTGGGTTGAGTGATGAAAGGTATTATATATAGATACAAGTTTCTGAACCAATTAATAGGATGCACAAAGTGAGAATTTTCTTTTTATTTTTGGAATTTATACCAATTGAGAACCGCAAGGCAATGATTTAGCTATTGCTGCTAACTTTATGGATGAGAAGTCTCACAGTAGATATAAGTTTTAAAAACGCTTGTTATATTTTAATTGTCTGACCAATATGCTTTATTATATCTTAATTACCAGCGGAACTTCTGGGGTTCGAGAATCCTATTCCACCCTATGCGGAAGCCGTGGCCACGAAATAATAGGAGTGCAAATTATGCATCTGCAGCTGCTGGAATTAGAGATGAGACTGGCCAACAATTGGTCCTTATTAAATAACACTTTGTTTAACATCTTTTTGTTTACACTGGCAACATTTAATGTAAGAGACAGTAACGTGTGTACTTCAAAATATTTTAGGGAGCAAGGATCAGTTTTGCTGCACAAGTGAATAATTACAAGAACACAGTGTCACAGATTGTAAACTTACTTGGAGATGAAGATTCTGCTGCAAATTACCTAAGCAAGTGCATATATTCTGTAGGAGTTGGCAGCAATGACTACCTTAACAACTATTTCATGCCCCTCTAAAAAGAGAATAAGTAGACAGAATTTAACACTATGCTCAGGTTCTTATAGAGCAATATGCCGAACAAATAAGGGTGATTTATCTCTTTTTACCCTTCTATGCTTAAATAAAGTTAAAATATGTGTATCATTGTATTTCAATTAAGTGTATTTAAGAACAATGAGGACTCAATTTTCATACTAGTGCAAATAATGTCAAATTAACGACATCATTCATGTAAACAATGTAGTTAAATCTAGATTGCAAATATCAGATGGATTTTAAATTTTCCATTAGAAAAATCCAGGTTTGCAAAACATCTTGAAGTTTTAATGCTGGTATTTTGGACGTAGACATTGTACGATTTACGGAGCTAGGAAGCTAGCTAATTGAGTGGGTCAAATTGGATGCAGCCCAAATGCTTTGGCCCAAAATAGCCCTGAAGAACCTGCGTAGGGCTATTTCTGTCTCTTGTATTTTATAATAATGTGTCTCAGGGGATTAGTGGACGAATTCAACAGCTACCAAAGTGATGCAAAATTTATCTATGTTAATGCCTATGGGAGACCAGGATTTAATCAACAATCCAGCAGCTTTTGGTAATTGTCCTTATCATCATTCCTATATATATAAAAATGACTTCCTTTGAGAAAATTTTATTGTTCTCGAAACAATGAGTTTTTTTTTTTGTTTTCGGAGTTTAGGTAACAAATGCTGCTGGGTGCTGTGGTGTAGGAAGAAACAATGGCCAAATAACATGTCTTCCTTTGCAAACCATGAAAATAGAGATGAGTATCTATTTTGGGATGCTTATATCCAGAAATGCAGTGTGTGAATATCGTTGGTTGGAAGAAGATCATCGGTCTTATACAAGAGTGATCTTTAAAAGATCGATGCATACCCCTTGACATCGTCGCAATCTGAAGATGGTGAGCGTTGACAAAATTCTACACTTAGAACCGTATATAATATATCGTGCGTGTGCGAATTTCGATTTTCTCTGCTGCATTCTGTGAAAATTCAAGTGATTTGATTCAATCATTGTTTAGCGGGATGATTTATGGAGTTAATAGCTAATTGGAACAATCTTAAATTAACTTTTAAGTTTTTCTTCTATAATATATTTCTTTGGTGAATAGGTATTTATACAAAAGGATAATTACATTATCCCACTTAAATTTTAGACTTACTAATATTTTATTTCTTAACGTTATATTTTGAGGATTAAAGTCTCTAGATTAACTGCCATATTTTTGTCTACACTTGTGCTTGTCCAACCTGCCATTTTATTCTAAGGTTTTGACCAAAAGTAACCAAATAGGTCTGGCTCATGCACAAAATTTATTACACCAAATGTCTTGCAGAAGAAGTAGCTTATTGGAGGCAAAAAATTGAGGCTGAAATCTTGGACTCTGAGCATTCTCTTCCATATGAAAGAATCCCCTGTGGTTTCAATCACAGCACAAGGATGAGCACCAAAATCCGGTCTCCCAGAGTGGCTACTCGATAAGGATCATCTAGTCATTCAGGTTGACACTTAAAAATTTTAACAAATTTCTTTGCGGTTGGACTCTTTTTCACCTGATTTCACGTTCTTATCTGTAAACTTTAATTGTAACCCTAAGTACTCTGCTTTCAGCTTTTAATTACCATAGTAGATACTTTTTTTGCAGCTAGAGTTATATTTTCTTAAAGTTTCTAATGAGATGTCTAGTTTTTAGGGGCATTTAGGGGAGGATCGGACGGGTGGAAATGGGTGTCGAATGTGATAGGGGTGGGGGCTAGTTTTGGGATATTGACGTCGCTTTTGGTGGCTTGGCTAAATGGACAAAAATACCCATGTGTTAGTTTCATTTTACCCCCTTAAATTTTAGAATCATTAATACTTTAGTTCCTAACATTATTTTTCAAAACATAACCCCTTTTCTTATGTCAATTCAATGTTTTTACCATTTCATCCCTATTCCATTTTATTCTTTTTATATATTTGCCTCCACTTGATCTAAATTCTTCCACTAGCTATTAAAAATTCTTGTATATCCGTTTTACGGTCTTACATGTGGATCATGTGGAGAGTCACATCCCTACTTTCTTACATTAGCGTATACCATTTTGCATTATATGCATCTTATTTAAACTATAAAGCATACAAGTGAGGACAAAGACCGAATATATATAAAAAATTTTCACAAGCCACAACCACCACCACACGATAATTAACATCAAAATATTGCACTATTTTTCTTTCTTCTTTTTTAAAAATATAATTTTTATATTCTACCAGGCACAAATTAACTTAAACAATAAAAGTTATTACAAAATTTTGTACCCATGTTATTTTAGTCCATTTAGTCAAAGTTTTGAAGCTAAAAAACCATTTTAGACATGAAACATGCTTTTAATTGACTAACAATATAGGGGTTTTAGTACTCAAAAAACAAAAACAAAAAAACTTTGTCATGTTATGTCATCTTCTTCAACTAATTTTAACAAAAGGGTAAATATGTCGCATTTAACTTCTAGGAATTTGTTCAGATTTAATTTTATATGAAACAAATCTTCTCTTGATGAAAGATATATTCATAAAACCAAAATAAACAAAAAAAAAAAAGAAAAAATAGGATTACAATTATCAAGTATGTAACAAGTATAACTGAAGGACTTTAGAGTCAAAAACAAAATTAGGGACTAAAGTGCTTCAACTAGTTTTAACAAAAGGGTAAATATTTTAAAGTCGCATTTAACTTCTAGGAATTTGTTCAGATTTAATTTTATATGAATCAAATCTTCTCTTGATGAAAGATATATTCATAAAACCAAAATAAACAAAAAAAAATAGAAAAAATAGGATTACAATTATCAAGTATGTAACAAGTATAACTGAAGGACTTTAGAGTCAAAAACAAAATTAGGGACTAAAGTGCAAAAGTTTAAAGGGTAAAGTGTAATTAAACCAAAAAAGGAATAAAATGTAATAGGCTAGAGTAGTCAAAATATTAAATTCTGATAATGGAAGGGGTTAAGTGCTCAAAAGATAACATTGGGAATTAAAGAATAGTAACACTAAAATTTAAGGGAATAAAGTATAATTAAACATTATACAAATTATGTTCCGTGTTTCTCAATTACCTATAAAATCCAAAATACACAAAAGGAATCAAATTATTGTGATCCATAAATTTAAAGATCATCATGCAGTTTCAGAGAATAATAGTATTGGACATTGCACCAGTATCACAATACAGGAAGTGGTAGCGGTCTTACTTAGAAGCAAAATTGTTCTAACATAGCTGATCTATATTATATATAAAGCTTCAGTTTCATTTGGTGTCTATCATATTAACTTTATTTGATACCCCTATAAAAATGAAGGGAAAAAATAATCTGTAGTCGAAAATGGTGAGAGGAGTGTGTAAGTTGTAACTACTCAATAATTTCTTCCCTATATAAATGAATTCAAATTGTTTTGTATTCAAATCGAATTTGGTTCGGTAAGAATTCATTTGAATTTAATTCGTTAATAATCAAGTCAAGGATGAACAAAATTTTGCGTCCATTAATTTTTTATGTTGGGATTGAAGTCGATTCAATAAGTTAAAATTTTTAAATTTATATGTACAAATTTCAAACTACTTGAAGTCAATTGAGTACGGCTCGATAAAAATTTGCTTGAGGTCGGCTCCAAAGATAAACAAGTCAAACTTGAATAAAATTTCAATCTCCTTAAAATAATTAAACAAGTTTAAAAAAAAAGCTAGAGTGTCTGACTTATTTATGTTAATTTACACCCCTAAATCCTCTTTCCATTGCTTATATTTTTTTCCTTTTAATTTGTTGTGCAATTTTTTTATAATATTTATTTTTCTCTTGAATTTTTTTCTTTTTTTAATTTTTTTTTAAATTACACACTTATAAGGTGTGACATTCCCACTAATATATGATAATGATCGTTGTAATCATTATCACTTACATAAAAGTCATCTATCACTATTCAAAAATTTTTGTCAATACAATACCTATGATTTTTTTCCCAAAAGCCCTTAAAGTTTTGGTCATGGTCCATCTTGGTCTCTAAAGTTCCATACAAAATGCATTTAATCCTCATACTCTTCAATTTCTACGAATTTAGGATAAATTTGAAAATTTCATAAATTACAGGTGGAAAAAATCAACTACAAGACACATGACTATTAAATATCAAGATCTAAATGCAATTTTAGCCGTCAAAATTTGGATCATGGTCCATTTTGTTCCCCAAAGTTCCTAGACAAAACGCATATAATCCTCAAAATTCCATTAATTTATGACAAATTTGAAACTTCTGTCAATTACAGATGGAAAAAGTCTTGTGCAATGCACGTGATTGTTAAATGCAATTCCACTTTTCCCTCTAACTATCAACTCTTAATCATTCAATACTTTGTCTACATTATCAAGAAATACTTCATCATCCTCATCATCACGCAAATCATATTTAGAATCACCTAGAGAAGACCATTCTATAGAACTGTTAGATTCATTGTTACTATTGCTATTTGTGGCATCACCATCCCTATTACTACCCCATTATCAGACCACCATTCTCATGTTTAGAACCAGTATTTGCGTTTTCAGAACCAACACTACTATTTTCAGAACCGACACTCCCATCTTTTGAACTACCACTTCTATTATATAAATTTTCTAGGGGATCAAAACCTAGATGCTGAATCTAGTTTCATGAATAGACTTCTCCTAGGCGTAACTTATAATTAAAAGTTTATTTGTAAGTAGAACACTTGAAAGTGTGGAGGCCACCTACTTGCAATAGTTGGAAAGACGTCTTTCAACTAATTACTTGAGAAGCCCTCCTGAATATAACAATCTCAAAAATTCAAGTGATAATAAATACATAACTACTCTAACATATATTAAAATATTAGGAAATGTAATGGGAAAAAGTAATGTTAAAATTTCTCTCACCTCCAATAACTATTTTCTATTGTCTAAAAACTACTATAAGATAGGGTCTTTTCTACTCCAAAAAACACATCTGAAATAACACGCTACGTTACTTCTCCCAAATTACCCTCCATATATTGCAGCCACTATACTATACTACACTTTACTAATCTATATATCCAAATGAGTACAATGGTAATATCGATTCCCAAGTAGTGTTTTGCTATATCAAAACTTACTTAGGGTCATATCTTAAGGAAGAAACGCCACATCAATATAGTATAGTAGGGGCATATTACTCCCATGGAGATCTCTAATTACCATGCCTTGACCATAAACAACCTTTCCCAATCCTTGAATTATATTTTTAATTTATTTGTGAATTATTATTGCATTATTATTTTTTTTCTTCGGATATAACTTTTCGAATACCAGGTTAAATAAGTTGAGATTGGGGAGAAGGTGTTATAATCCAACTTAGATTTAACAATATTTAATTAACAAAATTTTTAAATTTGTCCTAAATTGATGAAAATTAAAAACTTTGAGGATTAAATGCATTTTGTCTAGAACTTTGGGGACCAAGATGAACTGCAATATAAACTTTATGGGTTAAAATTGCATTTTCCATTCTTTGAACATTTGGATCTCTAGATTTAGCAGTTACATGCCTTGCACGTGGCCTTTTTCCATCTATAATTGACTGAATTTAAAATCTTGTCATTAATTGGTAGAAATTGAAAAGTTATAGGATTAAATACATTTTGTATAAAACTTTAGGGACCAAGATAGATCATGACCCAAACTTTGGGGCACAAAATTGCATTTTCCTTTTTAAAAAAAAAAAAAAAACCTAAATGTAGATAGTTTGACAAGCTAGCACTTGCTTAAGTAAGATTTTTTTTTTTTTGGCCAACAACGAAATGCAACTTAGGCGGTAAAATGCTTCTTTTGTGATGTATTCGTCATTGATTCGAGTCACTAGAGGCTAGGAGGAGAAGTGGGTTTAAAAAACCTTTTGCCTCACTTTAGTATTAGAAAATTGGAGAGGGATGGTTGTGCCTACGAAAAGAAATAATCTGTGAGAAAAACTGAATTTGAGTTACTTTAGTTTTCATTTGGAAAAGATTGAGTTTATGATGAAAAATTTGAAGTATAAATTTTTAGGTAAAAGCATAAAAATTTGTGTATGTGAATCAAATTGACAGATCCATTCATCTATATGTTATTCCCATCCCTCAAATACACAAATCCATTTACCCACAGCCTTTTTGTAGTTGTTGATGTCGGCATGGTAATTTCAAATTTCAACATACACAAACAAGTGATTAAAAGAATACCTTCATATACAAAAATATCTGAGTCTTCCCGCACACCCACAAGGATATGGGGTAGATGAATAGCTAGCGGCGAGGGGTATCGTTCCACAAGAATTGTTGTTTGGCAACTACTAGACTTGAGGGGCACTTGTACTATTTAGGCAATGAAAAGATGGTTTTGAAATTAACTATAACTAAATTAAACTACTAAATCAAATAACAACAACTACTTAACTAAACTAAGCTAAGCTATGTAAAGCAAATAATAACTATGAAATAATTAGATTATACTAAATAAACAAATAACACTTAAAATTAAACAACTAATCTAAAAAAAAAACATAACTCAAGCATAATGCAATAAGTCTTAAATCTCAAGCATAATGCAATAAGTCTTAAATTTACTAAGAAAGCATGCATCAAACATAAGACATAAGAAAAAGCCATTTTAACTAACATTAAACCCACTAGAAATGACAAGAATTAGTAATTAAAAGCACAAATTAAACTAAACTTAAGAGCAAGAAAGCATAGATCAAACTAAGATGATTTTGACAAACTAAGTATAAACTCATGCACTATATTATGCATATAGTCTTTGTTAATACTACCTCTTTCAAAGGTTTGAGGCTCACCCAGAATTGTTGGGTACCCTGCATCAACACATACAAAAGAGACCAAGTTAGTAAATGAAATGTTGGCTACCCAGAATTTCCTATTGTTTAGGAAGCCCTACCGAATGATCCTCCCTATTTTGATGGTCTTTCCCTCAAGAATATCATACACTAGACATGCTTTATCTCTCCAAACATAGTTCACAATACATGACCCCGATATCTAGCAACTGACAAAATAGAACCAAATCTTGGGTAATAATTGGAGACTCCTGCGAGGTAACCTCAAATGCTTGTCGCCCACAACATTCATAATCCAAGTAATATCATCAAAGCACAAGCGGCTTTTAATCATGTTCATATCTTTTTCTTCTACCACAAACTCTTTATATTCTTTGTTAGAAACATTAGGCAAATTATAGAAAAGATTTTATCTTTTCTACACTATTCAAATCAACCAACTATCCTTGAACTCGGCATTTTTCATCCCCGAGTTCACACAAATTACAATGAAACTCTTTTAGTAGATTAGTATACCTTGCTCCCTCAGCTCTATCAAAACATTCCTAATTCTAAGCTTTCAATTGGGTCCTTATTTCCATTCTAATACCCTCATATTGCCCCCAATCTTTGGATAAATCATACTGTCTCTCTAATGACCTCATGCTTTTGATTAGTTTCAAAAAGTTCCTTAGCCTGGTTATTAACAAAAACTTGTTCAATATTAGGTTCACTAGTCCCAAAATTTGAACAATTTTACTAGAGGAATGAAATTTTGAACCACCCCTTTGAAGCCTTGAAACACCTCCTTGAAGCGTGAAGAGACTTGTTGGATGGCAATTAATGGTTGAATTTGATGGGGTAGTTGATTTTGTTGTAGTATAGTGGTTTAATCTAAAAATCGGCTATTTAAAAGCTTCTGGACAATATTGATACCATGGTATCATTTATTATAGGTTTAGAATTTGATACTGTAGCATGGAGTTAAAATTTCTTCTGGAAAATAAGTTCGAACTGTGGTATCAAACTTTTGAACTAGAATTTGATATCACAGTATCTACTGATTTTGAAAAATAGGCTTTCAAAAGTTTGGGTTGATACCGTGGTATGAAAACTTAATACTATAGTATGGACTGATAGCTAAAATTGGCTCTTGGATTTTATGTTGATACCGCGGTATGGAAATTTGATACCACGGAATCTTCTGAAATTTAAAAAATGGGCATCTGGATGTTGTGTTTGATACCGTGGTATCAAATATTTGATGCTGCAGTATAGATTATTTCTTCAACAACCAATTTTTCCCTGTTTTCCAGCTTCAATCCAATTGATTCCAAACTTTGCCAATCATCTACAAAACATTAAAATCACAAAATTAGTTCATATTTTCATTCATTTCCCTTTCAAAACTTATAAGAAAAAATAATAATCAATTTAAAACTTAATTTAGCCTCTAAATTAACTTATTCAAACATTAAAACTAAACAATATAAAAATTAACTCAATGCAAAATATAAACAAGAAAATAAAGCTTGGGGTGCCTCCTAAAAGCACTTGTTTATAGTCATTAACTTGACTATGGTAAGAGAACGAACATGTGGTGACAAATAGAATGGTTTACCGATTCTCCTCGATATGCCCTCTATAGTAAGGCTTGAGGCAATGCTCCTTCACCTTGAAATTTGATTCCCTGCCCTTCAATTCTATCGCGCCATATAGGAAGACTTGAACCACCTCAAATAGTCCGCTCCACATTGACCTCAGTTTTCTCAAGAATAGTTTGTCTTGAAATATAGAGCAGGACTAAATCCTCGATTTTGAACGCTTTTCTCAACATGTGCTTGTCATGTTATACTTTGGTCCTTTCCTTGTAGAGTTTTGAACTATTTTATGCCACTTTTTGTAACTTATCAAGCTCATTGATGTCCAATAACTTCTTCTCACTTGCATTTTCTTTAGATCCAATCGAAGTTATGGCTCTTGATAGTTCAATAAACCTTGTACTTCAGTTCTACTAGGAGGTGACACGACTTACCATTGACCATCCTATAAGGAGACATCCCTATAGAGGTTTTGTAGGTGGCCTGGTAGGCCCATAAAAGCATCATCTAATTTCTTTGACTAATTTTTACTTGAGGAGTTCACGGTTTTTTCAAAAATTCTCTTCAACTCTTAGCTGGAAACCTCCACTTGACTAAATGTTTGTGGATGATAAGCAAGTGAGATCTTATGTGTAACGCCATATTTTGACAAGACAGATTGAAAGATGAATTCTTGAAATGAGTTCCTTCATCACTAATGATGGCCTTGGGTACCCTAAACCTTTCACATATGTTCCTCCTAAAAATTTTCACAACAACTCTTGCATTATTGGTGGGAAATACAACGGTTTTAACCCATTTCGATACATAGGCAACTGCCACCAAAATGTACTTGTTATATGAAGTTAGAAAAGGTCCTATAAGGTCAATCCCCCACTTGTCGAACACCACACAAACTAGAATATCGTTGAGAGGCATTTCATCCCTCTTGACATATTCCCTACTTGTTGGCACTCATTGCATTGCATTACAAAATCTCTTGCATCTTTAAAAAGGGTAGGCCAAAAGAATCCACATTGGAGGACTTTAGTTGTCGTCCTTTGAGAACCATGATGTCCTCCCACCAGTGATAAATGACAATGGTGGAAGATGTCTACCACTTCCTCTACCTGTACACACTTTCTAATAACTTGATCTTACACCAGTAGTAAAGGAAGGGATCATCCCAAAAGAAATACTTTGTCTCCGAAAGGAACTTTTTCCTTTGGTTCACATTCATTGTTGAGGGAATTATCTTGGCTAAAAGGTAATTGACAATATCCACATACCAAGGTATCGAACCTTAACCATGAAGAGTTGTTCCTCCAAAACACTTTCTTCAATGGGTAGATCTTCTTAGATATTTCGCATGGGTCCTTCATGCCTTGAGATCAGGTGGTTGGCTATGGTGTTCTCACTCCTTTTCTCATCAATCGCTTTCCAATAAAATTCTTGCAAGAGTAAGATCCAACAAACGAGTCTTGATTTAATATCATGTTTTACAAGTACTTTACAGTCGAATGATAGGTATAAATGATCACTTTTACTTAATGACGTATGATCTAAACTAATCAAATTCAGACACTATAGAAATGAGTTATTTTTCCGTAATGGAGTAATTAATTTGTACTTCATTTGAAGTGTGAATCACATAATAAATGACATGCAATAATTTGTTGATTTTTTTACAAAGAGCTGCCCCACCGGCATAGTCACTTGTATTATACATGAGTTCAAGGGGCAAGTCCCAATTTGGAGCAACTATTACCGGGACAGTAAGTAAATCATTTTTCAACAAATCACATGCATGCGAACATTCATCATTAAAGTCAAATGGAGCATCTTTTTGCAACAAAGCACATAAAGGCCTAGAGATATGAGAAAAGTTTTTAATATGCCAATTGCCGATAGAAACTGGCATGTTCCAAAAAAGTTTTTAACTCCTTTCAAATTAGAGGAAGGAGGTAACTTCTCTATCACCTCTACATTAGCCTTGTTAACCTCCATTCCCTTGGAAGAAATGTTGTGTCCTAACACTATTCCCTCATTAACCATAAAATGACATTTCTCCCAATTTAAAACAAGATTGGTTTGTTCACATCTTTCAAGCACAAGAGACAAGTATGTAAGCAAGTATCAAAAGAATCACCAAAGATGCTAAAATCATCCATAAATATCTCAATGAATTTCTCTATCATATCATGAAAGATTGCAAATATACAACATTAGAACTTGCTTGGAGCATTGCATAAACCAAAGGGCATGTGCCTATAAACAAAGATGCCATAGGGACAAGTAAATGTGGTGTTTTCTTGGTTTTCTGGGCAATAACATTTTGAAAATATCCAAAATTACCATCCAAGAAACAATAGAAAGTATGTCTCAAAAGTCGCTTCAATATTTCAGATCAATGAAGAGATGGGGGAAATGGTATTTTCTAATGGAATCAACAAGCTTTCTAAAATCAATACAAATGCACCAATCAGTTACAATCCTAGAGGGTTTCAACTTATTTTTCTCATTAGATATAACCAATACCCTTCCCTTTTTAGGCATCATTTATGTTGGTCTAACCCATTCGCTATTATTATTAAGATATATTATCTCGACATCAAGGAGTTTTATCACCTCTTTACCTCTATCAAAATAGGATTTAATCATTTTGTGAAATTGCCTACAAGGTTTGTAGTCATCATTTAAAAAAATCTTATACATGCACATGGTTGGACTTATCCTTTTTGTATCATTTATGCTCTAGGACTTATCCCCTTTGTATTGTTTATGCTCTTCGGTATTTTCTGAACACGACAAGCAATTTGGATAAATCAATACGAGTAAGAAGTGCACTCATAATAATGAGGTATGTGTTATTATCTCCTAGGAAAACATAAGAATATGTGAGGGGAGGGGAGAGTTTTCAACTCAACCTTGGGGGTTTGTGGGCCGGAGACCCGCTTTACTTTTTTCTTCTTTGGTGTGCTCCTCTTCCTTCAAAGTTAAGGTTCCCTCTAGTATGTCAATGTTAACTTGGGTATCTTCTTCATTATCACTTTCTTCACCCACATACACTAGTATCATTTCAAAGGGAAACTTCACAGGATTGTCCCTAAAAAATAATTAACAATCTCACCAATTATGTCAATCCTCATCACATTATCATGTAAAGGAAGAAACTTTATAGAATTAAAAACATTAAATGACACTATATTATTGTTGACTCTTAGTTGAAGCTTTTCATCTTGAACATCAATCAATACCCTTCTGGTTCCTAGAAAGGGCCTCCCAAGAATCAACGGCGTCTCGGTCCTTCATCTCAAGTATAATGAAGTCGACCAAGTAAGAACATCTTTTCCATTTTTACAATCACATCTTCAATAATCCCTATTGAGTGATTGATACTATGCTCTGCAAATTGGATTTGATCTAGATGTGTGAAGGGACACATTGGTTGGCCTCAGACCTCCTCTAATCAACTTCTTATAGAGTAAAAATGGCATTAAGTTGATGGAGACCCCAAAATCACATAAGGTCCTTTCCATGCTTATCCCATCAAACTCACATGGGACGGAAAATGTCCTAGGATCTTTCATCTTTTGTGGAAGAATCTTTTGAATAATGACACTGCATCCCTTGGTTAAACACAATATTTCATCTCTCATTAACTTCCTCTTGCTTGTGATCATTTACTTGATAAACTTTGCATAGCTTGGCATGTTTTCCAATGCTTCAATGAAAGGAATATTAATGTTAATCTTTTTGGAAGTTTCCTAGAACCTCTTGAATTTCTTAACCTTGTTCTTACCCTTTAGCCGGATGTTTCTTTCCAAGGGAATTGTTTTTTCATTATAATCTTTTGTAGAGGGAATTTGATGCTTTTTAGGTTTATCAATTTCCTTGCCTTTACCTTTAGAAGACTCCCTCACTTTTTCATATTGGAGTGACCTTATCTAGTTTCGTCGCCTCATTTCCATCCTCAACCTTTTTTTTCTTCACCACTGATCTTTTTGTCTATTTCTTCCCCACTCCTAAGAATGATTGCTTGAATATGTTCACGTGCATGGTGATCTTTTGGATTCGGGAGAATTTCACTTGGGAGCATTCTACTTGGTCTCTCGATTACTTGTCTAGCCAATTGTCCCAATTGAGTTTTCAAGTTTCTAGTTATAGCACCTTGGTTTCTTGTAAATGCCTCATGGTCTCTTTTAAGTGCATCATTCTCCCTTTTAACTGTTTCACTCTCCATTTTAGCCATCTCACTTTCCTTCTTACTTGTTCACTATCTCTCCTTGCTTTTCACTTTCCCTTCTCAAAGCCTCAAGCTCTTTCTATTTTTCGCAAGTTGGCTATAAGCATCATCCATTTCCCGTTGAGGAATTTGACCATTATGCATTACGGGGTGGTTGACAAGAAGAGCTTATTTGGAAATTTTGGTAGGAAGTGAACTTGATTGGGAATTTTGAAAATTAGATCGGAAGCTTCTTTAGTGAGGTGGCTGAAAAGGTCTAGATGATGAAGCTTGATTGTTAAAATTTTATTGAGGAGCATTTTGGAATGATTGACCACCTCATGAGAAATTTGGGTTGATTCTCCATTATGGATTATAAGTGTTTCCAAAAGCATTCGGTGGAGGTCTAGATGAAGAAGCTTGATTACCACCTATTTCAAATGTTCATTTTTCTATAGATGGTCCTTTATTTGAACATTGACCAACCTGAGCAAAAATCACAAACTAGTGGCATTTGAGGTTGTAATGACAAGGAATTCACCTTCCCAATATTTTCAAAGCCTTTGTGTGATTAGCCATCATATTTGTCATCAAATTAGTTTGGACGATCAATGGATCAAAATTATCTAAATGAAGGACTCCTTTTTGATCTTGAGAAGGAATTGGAGGTTATTGTTGCACAATTGGAGGTGCCGCCGGTCCATGTTGATAATAGTTAGTCAAGCCATGGTGTTCAACAACTTTTGAGATTTTTTGGCGTCTTGAAAGAAAGAGAATCTCCTTCTCTTGATACATCCACTATAGACTTGGTCTTTTGATAAAGACCATTATAGAATGTTTGAATTTGTAAACTAAAGTGGAATAGCATGATGTGGACATTGGTGAAGTAACTCTTTAAACCATCACAATATTCACTTATCCCTTCCCTGGTATCTTGTTTGAAAGAAATTATTTCACTCGCCATCCTTGAAGGAGGAAAATGTTTTGAAAGGCATTCTTGTGCTAAGCCATTCCTTGTAGTAAATGTGCCTTGATTATGACTTGAACCACCATTTGGCTCTATCTCTCAATGAGAATGAATGGAAATTCTCTCATCCTTATGCAAGCTAGATGTACTCCATTGAATTTAACTGTCAAGGACCTCCCCAAAATTCATCAAATGAGTATAAAGGTCTTCATTCAGTCCAACCCCAAACATGGCATGGGCTTGTAACATTTGAACCACAAGGCCGGTTTGATCATGAAGTTGTTTGCTTTAATAGGAATCTTGCAATACTTGAATTAGCCCCATCAAAATTTGGCATCGCATAATCTCTTAACGGCCACCCATTTCTATTCAACCCACAACCCCCCTTACTATTGCCTCCATTACAATTGTTACCATAAACTTCTTTATTACCATTATTTTCAAAGTTCTAATCATCTACCCTTCTATTGTTATTAGGATCCACTATTGAATGTTCCTCTTGCTCTTGTTGCAACATCTTTTCCTTTCCAGTCCTCTTGAGTGTCCTGTCTAATTCCAAATTAGGAGGTAGTAATGCCTCTTCTTAATAACCATACACTACAAGAAACAATGAAAAACAAGTCAAATCCAAATGACAAAGCACCAATAACAAGAGTTGAGCATTATACTACTAATTATTATAAAGCAACAATTTAAGAACTAAACTAAAAAAATGTCAAAATTAGCACTACCCTAAAGCACCTAATATTGCCATATAATAACATTAGAAAAATCTCTAATAACGATGCCAAAAACTTGTTGATACTAATGTGATAAGTACAAGTTTCAACACACACAACAAGTAATAAAAAGAACAGCTTCCTACACTAAACCATCACCTCCACGCCCACAAGGATATGGTATAGATAAATAGCTAGCGGTGGGGGATATCGTTCCATAAAGATTTTTGTTTGGCAATTATTAGACTTGAGGGGCATTTGTACTATTTCGACAATGAACAGATGATTTTGAAATTAACTATAACTAAATTAAACTAATAAAGCAAATAACAACTACTACTTAACTAAACTAACCTAAAGAAAGAAAATAATAGTTATGAATTAGCTAGATTATACTAAATAAAGCAAATAACTCTTATAACTAAACAACTAATCTAAAAAATTAAGAAAGCATGCATCAAACATAAGACAACACCATTTTAACTAACATTAAATTCACCATAAATGACAAGAATTACTAATTAAAAATCACAAATTAAACTAAACTTAATTAAGAACAAGAAAGCATAGATGAAACTAAGAGGATTCAAATAAAACAAAAGAAAGCACTAATTAAACTAGGAATTTTAAACTACTTGAATGACAAGAAATGAAAATTAAAAGCCAACAATTTTTATATCTAATTAAACCTAAGGAAAGGACCACTAATTTAAGATAAGAAAGATTAAAACTTGCCAAAGATTAAGCTAAAGACTAAGGAAATTAAAGCTTAAAATTAGCTATTAACTAAAACTTGGAAAGATAGTTAAGTTTTACCTTTCCTAATCTATTGTACTCTAATTACCATCTACACCATTACCATGTTCCATTAATATCATACAAGAGTGGTTTTAAAAGAAAGTTTCAGCCAGAAGGTTACATTTTCGCCCATTTCAATACAAAACAAGGACTCGAACTGCAATATCAAATATTTGTACATGGTTTGATACCGCACTATGAAACAATAAAATGGCCTTCGAAAATTCGGTTTGATATTGTGTATCTATCATTTCCTTTTTGTTGAGTTTTAATACTGCGGTATGAAGTTCTTCCAACACAAGTCTCATACTTCTTTTTTGCACTTTGGTCCTTTGACTTCTTAATCCTTTTGGATTTAGTCCTTTTAATCCAATCTTGCATAATCCATATAAAACTTAATAAGTAACAAAGTCATCTTACAACTAGTACTAATATCTTAACATTTATAAATACAAAATGCAATAAAACTAGATAAAAAAACCCATAATTAGACACTTTAATCGGAAAAATACTATAAAAATGCTATAGTTAAACAAGAAATATAACAATATTTACTAGAGTTATCTGTAGTAATACTCAAAACTGAAGTCTAGTTAATTAGATCATGAACTAGAATCCATTTTGTGCATAACTATAATTGAGATCATCCGCTATGTCAACATTTTCCATAGTATCCTCCATCTAAAATAAACAAAACATTAAGAACGCAAACAGAATCTTTCTTAAATACATAAATTAAGAATTATCAAAATCCAACTCCTTATATACTTAGCTATTTTCTCCTTTCTCTTTTCCCCATTTCAAGTTATTCAATTTCGATGTTTCTTATCTTTCATGAAATCCCAAGTTCTAGTACCATGCAAAATTAAGAAAATAAAGGAAAATAAATTAGTAAGAAAAAGCAATAGTTTCAGTACTAATAACAATAAAAAATTTTAAAAGAAATTACAATGCATTCGTCAATTAGAAGACCCTATTTAGCAAACATTATCAACATATTTAGCAATCATTATCAACATGCAAAAGGTTTAGATAGAGAGCTATTTAAAAAAAAAAAGAAGAAGAAAGAAAGCATATTGGATAAGAATCACACTTATGGACACGAAATAATAGTCTCAATCCCTGATAAATCTCTTTATCCAAATTTAAGAAGAGAAAAGCGAAGGAAAATCATTCCTTCTTTCAATAATTAAACAAATCCAATATTTAAGAAAATTAAAGTAAACCCTTGAATTTACTGTTGATGCTCATGAAAAAAAGTTTTCTTCTTGTAAATTTTCTTTCTTTCTTACTTTCTCTAAAAAATAAAATTACCAAATTTTCCTAGATTGGATTTGAGATTATAGAACAAAATATTAGAAGTTATTAATATAAAAAACTACATTATAAGAAAAAGGTTGAAATTTTTTTTACCAATAATGTTCGTCAACCATTCTTAGACTTGTTGGTAGAAATTGGATCACTGTTCTTCAAGAATCATGATTTGAATGTGAATCTTTATCTTTCCTCATGGAACAAATAGACAGAGAAAGTATAATCAAGCAAAAAGAAACTTGAAACAGAAATGGGAAAAAATCAATTAAAGAAGAGATCTTTGCTATAATTTTGTCCAAGGAAATGAGAGGCAATAGAAGATGAGGTAGGTTGTGTAATGATCTTGTTTGTGGGAGTCTCAATACAAGGAAAAAAATTGATTGGAAAGGAAAGTATTAGAGAAGGAGAAAAGGAAAATAAGCTAAGAATAAGAATAAAGAAGGCAACATGATTTAAAGGTTAGAAATAAGAGGAAAGGTTTTCAGTTGGGGATGACAAATTTTTTTAACATTACCTCACAAACACAAAACCCAACTCTAGTGATAAATTCTTTAACTTGACCTCACAAACACAACCCAACTTTGCTTAGTAAAAGAAAAGCGGAGACGTGCCTTTTAGCTAGTGTGCTAGGTGTTAACAAATGGAATTGCTACTATAAATTGGTATGTCTTCTAGAGAAAATTTATTTTGGTCATCGAGTAACTACTAGGCATCCTAATAGTTGCTCGAAAACCAATAGAAGACTCCCATTTGGATAAAATATAGCCCCCCTATTTGTAGTAAAGTGGGAAACTCAATCCAAAAGGGTTCCTCCCATTGATTATTGAGAAATTAGTAGGATATCACTAGTTGATCAATAACCACCATAAACCTTCTCGTGTCTTCTATATGTCAGGTAGATGTATTTGTTGGTTGATGTGGATTGTGTGATCTGATACCTATATAATAGATATCTCTTGTAGGCTTTTTTAAGGATATAAGATAATTAGCATTTCATTCGTATATCATTTAAAAGTAAAGATCCTTTTAGCTTTTATGTAAATCAACATTATTCAATTATATTTTCAATTGCACCCAATTGGGGGTATTTTGTGAACCAGGTATAGTATGATTTGAAAATTTCTCAAATATGCTCAAATTAATTGATAGAGATTAGAAACATAAGAGGTTTATTTGTTTATTTATTTCTAATTCCAAAACAAGAAGAACAAAATTAAACGAAACCCGAATGCAGTAGATCAAAATAAGTTTTGAAAAAGTCAAGGCATCAAATTGGACCATACTAGCTAAATAAAATGCGACTAAAATGATATTTATCTACCTTAAAAAATGAGAAGATATTTTAGCTTGGTTTTTAGATAGAAAAACTTTTGTTTTATGGTATAATTTAATTCAATTAAGAAATTATACCTAAAAAACACAACTTTTACTAGGACCAAAAATAAAATTTAATTAGTTTATACATTTATGGTTTATTAGGATGGTTTTAGTAGACAAGAAAAGTGCATTTTAGGTGGTAAGACGCTTCCCCTATTAGCTATTGGTCATGAATTCGAGGGATTTTTAGTACACATGTGGCATATTTTTAAATTCAATTCTCAACTCATTTCATCCCAAAATTCTTACTATATTCATTCAAAAATTAGTTGATCATATTAATCTAGAAACCCAACATTGGGGATCAAAAATGCAAAATCAAAAGGTTTGACCAATGACTGTTGAATTTTGACTGATAGTCACTATTATACTAGATGATAACTTGTGCAGATGCACAAGATTTTTATTATTTTCTTAAATTATTTGAAAAAGGAGATAAAAAATAACATATAATTTAGTTCTAAAAGTTAGTGAAAGTATAATTGGTTTTCTTGAATATAAAATACATTTTATCTAAAAAAAAATGCAGGTTTTCTTGAATATAAAATACATTTTATATAAAAAATCCAATAACATAGTAAATGATTAAAAATTCACTTTATGGTTTTAAACAGGTATCATAAACTTGATACTATTCAAATTAAAAACTATTTAATCTTGCAAAATAGATGCAATTTAATCACAATTTGTTGACATTAATTAATTTGGCCATATTAGCATTATCTTCAATCACTAAACAAAATTAGTATAAAACCTATATCATTTATGTTTTCATCTTTTGATACAAAATTATATATATATATATATATATATGTATGTATGTATGTATGCATGCATGTATATATATGTTGAACCCTAATTATATTTTGATGATGACCAAATCATACTAATGAGTTAAGAACAAGTGTACATATTTTTCTAAAGTGATAGGAACCATTGGACGTAGCATTGGTAGCATTATTGGACGCAAGTTGATCATCCGACATTGAGCTAGAGAAAAATCACAAGAAGAGCAATAAACTTCGGATGCTAATGATCGTCCGAGAGAAGCATAACCCAAAAATAAGAAGTTTATGGTCAAGGATGGGACGTATATGACCATTCGAGGAAAGGAACAGAAGATACAAATGGGATCCAGCTTTGGACGAAGGATAATGTTCAAACAGCTAAGTGAAAAAATCCAAAAGCCACTGACCAAATATCGGACACAAGACCAGACGTAGGAACGGCATCCAAATGAAGGCAAGACAGGAATCCATCAAGAGTTTGGATGAACCACCAAACGCATAGTATTGGTATCAACCATTCGAAAGCTCTAACGACTAGGTTTTTAGTAAATAGAAAATAGCCATTGGAGAGTTGTTGGAGGCAGTTTTTGGACATCTATAAATACCCCCTAGCCTGAAAATGTAAATAAGAACTAATACATTCAATACAAAAACTTGTGAGAGCCATTTGGAAAGAAATAGGCTAAAATATTGTTGGTTGTATTGGTTTGGGTAATGTAGTTCTCTTGGCTCAACTAGAGAAAATTAGTGCAAGCAAGAGTAGACTAGTGAGTGATCTTCAAGTGTAAGAGTAAAGGGATAGCAAGTATACAAAAGTGAGGTTGTGGTGTAAAACCCTTTTGTATTCCCTTGCCTCAACTATAGGGACTTAGTTGGTGAAAAGGGGATCCTACTTTGTGTACAAGAATGTTATTGCCTCACCTATTTTGAAAAGGAACTAATATTGGATGTACACTCTAAGCTTGAGGAGTTCGGGAGTTTGGTTTGCATTTCCTAATTTCATTCTTCTTATTTGTTCTTTGAGCTTCAATTGTTGAATCTTTACTTGTGATTATTTGTGTTTTAGTGTTTATTTGGTGCATAAAGTTTCTATTTCCATTAAGCACATAAAAGGTTTGTTTTTAGAGACAACCTAATTTGCCCCCACTTAGGTTGCTTTTGGGCCAACAATTGGTATCAGAACTTGGTCTTTGATATTGAGTTTAACTAGCTTTAGAGAAAAGATTATGGTAACCAATCATACTTTGTTTTTAGAGGGGAATTCCATTACTAGACCTCCCATATTTAATGGCATTAATTTTGTTAGTTGGAGGGAAAGAACGAAAATATTCGTATAATGTATTGATATTGAGTCCATTTTCTGTGGTGCATTGTTGATAAACGTCCTTTTGAGGCTAATATTCTTGATGTAAATACACATAGGTAAAGGTCTAAAATTAGATATGAGTTAAATGCTCACGATAGAGTAAACTTGACTTTGAATGCTAAAACCATGAATATTTTGTATAATGCCTTAGATATAGATGAGTTCACTAAAGTAAAGGGCTGCGAATCGGCTAAGGAAATATGGGATAAGTTGAAAGAAATTCATGAGAGTAGTGATGATGTGAGAGAATAAAAGAAGTCACTGCTTATAGCTAAATATGAATATTCAAAATGGAACCTCATGAGAGCATTCATATGATGTATTATAGATTTAATGACATTATAAAGGATTTGGACGCATTAGGTAAAGAGTATTCTTTGGGTGAAAAGAATAGAAAGATTTTGAATGCTTTACTTAAGAAATAGGAACCTAAATCCATTGCCATAGATGAGTCTAAGAATTTAAAGTCTATGCCTATTGAGTCTTTAATTAATTCACTAATCTCCTTTGAATTGAAGTTGAAATATAAGGTACAAGATCGTGAGGAGGCAAGGGCGAAAAAAGGCATAGCATTGAAGGTTTCACAAAAAGATACAAGAAAGAAGCCAAGTGAAAAATGCTTTGAATGTTGTCAACCAGGGCACTTTACAAATGAGTATCCTTCCAAGAAGAAGAAAGAAGGGAGGAAGCCCCGCATCAACAATTTTTAAATTACACAAGATGATTGTAATTCCAAAGGAGAATTAGAAGAAGAGGTTGAAACCGCTGAAATGGCTTTTATGGCTCTTGGCGATAATAAGGTATCCTCTAGTTATGATTCTTGTAATGATTGTTGTGATAATGATGATGATGATGATAATGATGTTGAATCATTTATTTTAAAATGCAGGAATGTTTGAAAGAATAATATGCTAGGAACAAGGAGCTAAAAATCAAGATTAATACTTTATTGACTGCTAACTCAAAGCTTGTGCATGAAAATAATATGTTGAAAGAAGATAAATGATGCATTGAAGAAATAGGGATTGGATGCAAAGGCAAAGACCAAAGAAGAACAAATTTTGTTAAAGAAAAGAATAGATGACCTTAATTCTTTCTTGCAAAAAGAAAAGCAAAATGTTGTTGGAAAAGGACTAGAAACATGTTTATCAACAATAATTTTACCTCATTTAGAAAGGATGGTTTATGCTTTGTAAAATCTAAATCTTCTTTTTATGAAAATAAGTATATTATTTGCAATTATTGTTATCAGCATGGCTATGTGAAAAATGATTGCTATATTAAACAAAATGAGAAATTTAGAATGAAGGCAATTTGGGTGATCAAGCATGCTACTAACCCAATTGGACCCAAAAAATTTCGGGTACCAAAAATTGTTGCTTAACTTTGTGTGTAAGTATGCTTGGAGAGAACCAAGAAATTAAAAATGGATCATCAATAGAGGGAGTTCAAAGCATATGAGTAAAGATGACATGAAAACAAAATCAATTGAAGTGGGTATTTTCCACATTTAAAATTTTTGTCAAGAATGTGCTTTCATTTGATAAGGTGAATTATGATCTCTTGAGTGTTAGTTAACTATGTGATTAATTTGTTTTTTCTTGAACTTTAGAATGCTTGGTTATAAATATCCCCAATTTTGTCTATATTAAGTCACTACTTGCAAAAGAAAGGGGGAGCATTCTTTTTCCTAATGGCTTTTATGTTAGAAATTAAGTTGCCTCACAAGAAATTGCATCACATATGCTTCATTGATTTGATGATGCTTTTTGGTAAGGGATGAGTGAAAAATGACTTGATATTAATCCTTTGCATAAATTTCCTCGTTTCTACTTGATTGTATATTATTGAAGGGAAGAAATGTTTTGAACTTGACTTATCATCTATGTACTAACTTGAATTGCATGCATAGCTAAAGGAAGAGATATTTGATACCTCGTGTGGCCTTAATTAAGGGATAGATTGTATGTGCTGTTCCTTATATATTTTGGTAACTCCTAGGTCTCATGTCTGTATAAATTGCTTTATACTATAATCTTTTGATAATGCCAAAAGGGGGAGAAAGATTGGACTTCTTGTGATTGTTCTTGTGATTGTTGTTCTTACTTTTATTTAAGTTGTACAATTGACTTGTAATAATTAAAAATGGGGAGATTGTTGAACCCTAATCATGTTTTGATGATGACCAAATCATAATAATGAGTTAAGAACAATGTGCAGATTTTTCTAAAGTGACAGGAACCTTCAGAGGCAACATCAGATGCATGTTGATCGTTCGACATTGAGTTGGAGAAAAATCATAAGAAGATCAATAAGTTTCGGACTCTGATGATTGTTCGGGAGAAGCACAACCCAAAATCAAGAACTTTCTGGTCAAGGTTCGAACGCATATGACCATCCGAGGAAAAGAACAGAAGCAAATGGGATCTGGCTTCGGATGAAGGATAATATCCAAATAACTAAGTGAAAAAATACAGAAGCCACTAACCAAGTATCGGATGCTAGACCAGATGCAGGAACGGATGAAATAGATCTAAACGAAGGCAAGACAAGAATCGATCAAGAGTTCGGAAGGACCATCGAAAGTAGAGTATTGGCATCAGCTGTCCGAAAGCTCTAATGGCTAATTTTTCAGTAAATAAAAAATAGCCATTGAGATTCGTTGGAGACAGTTTTTGGGTATCTATAAATACCCACTAACCTGAAAATGTAAATAAGAACCACTATATTCAATACAAACACATATGAGAGCAATATAGGGAGAAATAGGCTAAAATATTATGGGTTATATTAGTTTGGGTAGTGTAGTTCTCTTGGTTCAATTAGAGGAAATTAGTGTGAGTAAGAATAGATTAGTGAGTAATCTTCAAGTGTAAGAGTAGAGAGATAACAAGTGTACAAAAGTGAGGTAGTGGTGTAAAATCCTTTGGCTCAACTAGAGGGACTTAATTGGTGCAAAAGGTGATCCTACTTTGTGTACAAGAATGTTATTGCCTCACCTTCTTTGAAGAGGTACTACTGTTGGATATACTCACTAGATTCCAAGCTTGAGTAGTTTGAGAGTTTGGTTTGCATTTCTTAATCTCAATATTTTATTTGTTCTTTTAGTTTCAATTGTTGAATCTTTACTTATAATTATTTGTGTTTAAGTATTTATTTGGTGCATAAAGTTATAATTCCATTAAGCACACAAAAGGTTAGTTTTTATAAACAACCTAATTCACCCCCTCTTAAGTTGCTCTTGGGCCAACTATATATATGTGTGTGTGTATATATATATATATAGGAAGTTTAGGAGGTTTCTTTACCTAGTGATTGGTGTAAATTTAGGAAGACTATTTTAGGAAGTCAAAAGGCATAAAATTTGTTAATTCATTAGAAAAAAGTGCAAATGAAAAGGGAATAACTAAAATATTCCATTGGTAAAAGTAATTTAAAACGGTAAATGTGCAATGTTCTATATAACTTTCCAAATCTGCTAATATCATATAAGATAATTAACACAACCTGCTTGCACTTAAAGGAGTAAAAACTTTCAATTAAATCACATGACATTTCAATTGTCATCACTAGACAATTATGGCCTACTAAAGAGAAACCGTAAAATATGAAAAAGGAAATATTTCTCGAAACATCATCAGTATCCATTGACTCTTGAAGTTTTGTAGCCAAATGGCATGTGTAACCATCTAAGCACAATTATCTTCTCTTCATAAGCCTCTTGTTCTTCAGATATGGCTTATTCATCGGATATGCCCTCTCATGGCTTCCTTTGGATAAGCACTGCTTCTAACCATGGAGACTTCTATCTCATTAAAGTACTTGTTCTTGATACGATTGTTTATTTAATCAAGATACCATTTATAAGTATCAAAATATTAAAATAGAAGATATATGTGATAAGGTTGAATTATGAATTTGGTTTTCAACAAACATGGGTAAATAAGTTACATATATTTGTGTAGTTAATTTTCTGGTGATAACTTTTTTTTTTTTTTTCAAATTCAATAAACAGTTATAAAAAGAATTGAAGACTAATAACCCACAAGATAGACATAAATTGTTATTAGTATAAAATTGGAAGTTTAGTGGGTATGAAAGCGTTAAGGATCTTCTATCCGTCTCTACAGCGATTCTGTTACTACTAAATGAATTGAATTCACGAATTTCTCTAAAATTATTCGAATTTTTTTTATGATTAATTAGGTAGTGGCATGAAGTGACGACGGTGTGAAAAGAATATCTTACTGCATATGAAAGACTAGGGAAGAGATGTAGAATTGAAAGACTTGAATTAAAGATGGACAAAACCCGCATAATCAATAGACCCGTAAATACTCTTCAATCAAGCATACCACCTAGGAAAGAGAAGGAGTGTAATTAAAATAATTGTTTTCATATATATATATATTGAATTTCTATTAATTGTACTTTTTAGCCAAAATTAAAAATATTAAGGACCAAATTTATTTTTAATAAAAATTTGTGCACTAGTTCGGCTCCCTTCCAAAATATTTTGGATTAAAATTGTATTTTTCCTTTATATGTTTTCATGGGTGTATATCAACAATTCATATGTGCAAAATTTGAATTGATTGTATACTGATCATACATCCTACTAAACAGATAAAAAGAAGTTGGAGTTGGGAGGAGTTTGGTTCATCGTTCAACTGTGGGAAGTTATGATATTTCACTTATTCGACTAATAAGTTTTTAGTTAATTAATTGATGTTCTTTTGCATTTGTGTCATGTGACTTTTGACTGAACTACCTTTTGATGTTTCAATTTTTAGTCTCTTTATATTGTCAACCTTCCTTTACTTTTGCCTTATAAGAGTACTATTCTCTTTGGACACACATTCACAAACACATACCGGATACACAGAAGAATTCTACTTATTTCTGTTCTAAGTTTTTGATCTGGTTTCATGAATTGTAATATGGTGATAAGATAATTGCTTAGCCGACAATCTTTTTTGCTTCTACGGAATATTGTCTCAAAGCATAGGAATCCTATGATTTATTTTTTATATTGCTTTTGAAATACTGAATTTGGTGAAACATCAGATTATGAGATTCTTGTAGTACGTAACTAGTATGGAAGAAAATAATTGAGCTACTATAGTACCTTCAATGTTTGACACACAATCCATTGAACAGCAAAATTGAATGGATTTCATCTTTCCTTTTTGTGTGGGTTGTGGTATTTGTGGCCCCAATGTCAATTGACATTTACTGGATTTTGGTTTTGAAATGTAAAGATGAAAGTTAATTTTACACTAGCAGTTAGGGGTTATTTTACCTTGCCTTTTTCATAGTTTTCTACCTCACAATCCACAACCACCCCCTTTCCCCAATCCCCTCTTCCTGCAACTAGTCACTTTGCCCTTGCCTTTTTCATAATCTACTCTCTTACTATCTACCCTTTTCCTAGTCCCCTCCTATCACAACCACCCATCGAAATTTCTTAAGAGATGGCAAGGAGAGTGTATCAAGTCATCCAATCAACTTCCTTCAACTCCATTCATCTTTAACATGAATAATTTTATTTTTAAAATTTTTTAATTTAAACATATTGCAAAGAACAATATTGGGTATAATTAACCACTGCCCAAGCAAGAGTAAACATGAAAGAGAAGGTGGTTTGGTATTGTAATTTTGTTATTTAATTTACATTTAAGTATTTTTTTACAATTTTTTTCTTTTTGTTTTATAGGGATATAGAAGTCAAATTTTCATATATCAAAGCAAAATTTGAGGTGTCCACCGCATGCCTATGCTAATCCTGACAACATCTATCATGAAAAGCTCAGAAATGAAGTTTATGAAGCTAGGATCTAGGCTTGATACTTTCTACGCTATTAAGGCTATAATGTAATATTTTGTGCTCCACACTTTTGGCTCAATTTTCTATCCCAACTGGTATTTTGAAAAATTCAGTTGAAATCTACAAGAATGTTTGATTCTTGATGGTTTTGTTTTAAAGTGACAATATCAGGTTTGTTGAATTTGATGATACAGATCAATCTCCTCAGAGGTTTCTAGTGATCTCATAGTCCAAGTCAGGGGAAGGTTCAGACATTTGCTTCATAAGGTGAATGTTATGATGAAAAGAGGAAAACTTTTTCTACTGATTTAATTTTGTGACAAAAAAAAAGGGAAATCATGTTGAAAACTGTGAATTTTTTAAAGTTGACATTTTAGTTGGTTTTCAATTTTAGTTTCCCTTGCTGAAAATCAAGATTTTTCACAACACGAAATGGTCCAATTGCCTGATTTTTCAGGAGGTGATTAAGGTATTTGAATTTGTGCAAAAGTTCTGTTATGGTATCACAATCACTCAGAGCGCCTACAACATTATCTTGGCTCGATTGGTACTAAGTACCTTGAAATGATTGAGGATGTTGAGAAGGGGAACTTGATTTAGAAACTTGAGTTTTCTTCAATTCTTGAATGCTTAAAGATAGAAGGATTCAGTTTTAACATTACAAAGGAACAAGGCCTTTCTTTTATGGTCAGAGGACCTACGAATAACTAGCAAATGTATAGAAACTATTGCTTCGAAAAACCACGCCAACCCGATCAAAGGTTTTTTTTTTTTTTCACACAGTTATTCAAGAAGAGATAGAGATGACATCTCTTGTTATGGATCAAAGAGCCAAAGGACTAAAGGTTGGTGGGCTAAAGACATAGCTGAATTGGGGATAGACCTTTATTAGGGAACAAATTTATGTTCTATGAATAAGGATTAGTTCTGACAATTGAATTCCAGAGGACTAGGTGTGATGTAGGTAATATATCTAATCTGGAATTATATATAATTTAAGTATAAAGCAATTAATAGGTTATTAGAATTCTTTGGACAATGGATTGCAGAATAATGGTCCTCAAAGAGATAAGATTAGGAATAAAAAATACATAATCAACAAATAGCCAAAAGTATATCAAGCTCACTACATAACTCCCTACCACCAAAAAAAAAAAAGATGTTGACATTTGACTATTAAGACTATATATACTTTTAGTTGATATAACCTATGAATTTTGTTTGTAGGATTCCAACACCTTTATCCCATCTCTCGACTATTATAAATAAAGATCCATTGCAAACAGGCAATAATGAATAGTCAACAACCGTGCTTGTTTCTTTGAGACATCTGTTTGTATGATTCATTTAGCTATAATTTTGATGGATTATATCCCATTTTGGATGTTAACACATCTAGTGTGACTTTCAAACTATTTGAGAGTTAGAATAGTTCTTAGACTTTACTGGCATTGAGAAATTTTCCTTCTTCGGGCTTGTCTTTAATCTCTTTAAGTTTTTCCTGAAAGTATGATTACGTGCAATTTTAATTGTTTCTAACCTTTGAGCAATCTCTGTGATTACTAATCCTTCAAAACTACTCTTCTTGGAGAAACTTCCTAGCTATGATTATTGATGCTTACATATACACTTCAAATTGGAATCTTTGAAGCTGCTCTAAGGGAACTTGCTTTGTCTTTACTATGGAAAAGAAAACCAAGGACACTAATATGAAAAATACAACATTGTCAAGGCATACACAATTAAAGAACTATTTTAGTCTTCACTTGTGTAAGATATATTATGATTCTACTCTTCAGAAAACAATTAGTATATTATTTGCTTTATCTAAGAACAACCATAATGTTCATGATTGGATGTTGAAATTTTAAGCACCTACTAATGAACAAGAACTATGTTAATAGTAAGTTAGAAACACAATCAGTTCCTGAATCTTCTTTCCTTTCAATCAAACAAAATACAACTAGAATACTTTACTCCCAAACAACATAACTAATTACTTTGGTGGGCACATGCTGTGACCACAACCAGTCATTTCTAGTATTGTTTAAGCATGTATTGATAAGAAAGAGTAGTATAAGAACCGTAAAATTTCTTACTAGTACATGTCAAAAGATTTGTCAAATTTTTTTTGATATAAATAAATTTTGTCTGATGCCTAAATATAACTTTCTCAAAAGCTTTCTTTTGTTTCCTGCCGTGTCAAGTATTTATATGTTGTAATTGCTGACTCTCTTATACATTCATCTTTAGTATATATATGATATCCAATTTTTAAGTTAATTTATGCCCTTTCGGTGCATACTTGTATTCTGGTTGGTTTATTTGGACTCAACATATTTTTGTTTAAATGATTTAGCAAAAGATGACTTCGTCAATTATAAAATATGCTAAATTATCAAATTAAATTTTGATATTTTTGGAGCTATGAGATTGACTAAATAATTAGTTAATTCCTATCTTTGTAGCAAACCCATTATTTTTAAAGCTAAAAAGGATTTTATCACGTGAAATTCAATATACATGATCATTACAAAATAATTTCATGAGATATACAAAATTTTTAGGTCAATTTCAGGGTTTTTTGAGCCATGAGAATAGCTAAATAATTGGTTAATTCCTATATTTATATCAATCCCATTTTTTTTAAGCCAAAAAGGACTTTATCACATGAAATTCAATACACATGATCCTTAGAAAAATAGTTTCATTGCAAATATTACTTGCTTGACAAATAGAAAAAAGGGTACTAAGAACAATACAACTCTCAATCTCGTTATCTTCATAACACTATTCGCGTTAACTCCACCAATTATAGCAAAAAATAGTTTCGTAAGTCATATTGGTCCATCATAAAATAAAAGCCAAAACTTCATACTTGTTAATGAACATTCTTTAATTACGTCACTACTTTCTTTATATACATAAAAAAGCACAAGTATTTTAGTTATAAATATAACCATACTTAACCTATATCAATTATAAATACAAATATCTTTAATTTCATATGCCTTTCACAATTCACATTCTAACTCATAATTTATACAAAAGTTACCATCTGTCGGGCATAATCTAGTTAAGTACTACAATTATTTAATGAAAGAGTCAAATTAATGTATATTGAGCATAAATGTATTTTTGGACAATTTAAGGTTAAATAACCTAATAAGAATAAAGGATTAATTAATTAGTTATTGCCAAAGTATATTGAACTTTTATTAAATGGTTATTTATACCTATGATAATTTCTGATTACAAAATTATAATTTTCCACAAAGGTATTATATTTTATATAGGTATAATCATGAATGAGTTGTTATATTTGTCAAAGGTATATAGTTTCTGTTGTAGTTATATAACTGAATTATTGTTACTCACCAGTATAATTGCCCAAACAAATATAATATCTCCATTATAAGTATAGTAAATAATTGTTCTCATTTATAGAATGAATCACTAGCGTGTCGTTATCCAACCTAAAGGTGGGATACGATGATACGATTAATTACTCGCCTGTTGATGTAATTTTGGAGAATTGTGTAGAGTGAATCATTGGCATGACATTATGCAATCCAAAGGTGAGATACGATGATACAATAATCGATTGCTTGTCCGTAAATACTACTTTAGTAAAATTAATTAAATTGACATGGTAAAAAGGGTAATAAATTGGGAGATTTTCTTATGCCCAAATTTGAGGAATAGTTTTAGTTTATTGATTGAATTTATTATTTGAATTAATAATATATTGATCCCATTAGAATCATTATTTAGTAATCTTTTTGTACAAGTATCTATGTAAAGCTAACCTTGTATGCTGCGATGACTTGCGATTAGTCTTATATTGTTTACATGTATAAGTTCTCATAATGATTAGGGTGCTCTTTTATAAGTTAGCATTTTTTAGAATGATTTTACATTCTCATTAAATGTAAATTTTGTACTAATATATTAGATGAATACATATGACAAGAGGAAGCATTTTTCATTTACTAAATAATGCTGATTCTTGTGTTCTCAATAATGCTTAAATCCTATTATTGCTAAAATCAAAATTTTCGTGAAAGCATTTGAGAAATTTTTGAGGATTTTAGACAAAATTCTTGATAACTTTTAAATTTGACACTTGATTAACGGAGTATGTACGATCTTATTTATTAACACAATAGACAAATTATTGATATCATTTGAAATCCTATAAAGTCAACATTTTGATTAATTTTATGTGCATTCAATTTTTAAGTCTCTCTTGAAATTTTTAGCCATTTAAAGTTTTACAATAAAATTAAAAAAATTATTATTAGTTATGGACTTAATTGTTGAAAATTAATCGTGTGTTTAGGAAGGGGATAAAGAGTTTAAAATAGAGAGATTAGACTTAATTAAGTTCACATTGTATCTCATAGATGTATCATAAATATATAAATGCAAACAAGCAAAATAATCTTTCTATAAAGAAATATGACAGTAAGAACAACTTCGTTAAGATTAAAGACAATCTTGTATCAAGAAATAATTTAGAAATTAAAAACATACCTTTAGGTATATTATGAATTTTTGTAGATGAATTGATACTTGTTAAAAATTCATATTGGATATATATATATATACACAGAGAGAGATTTTCCTAATTCAAACAAAATATACTAAAGATAAAGAAAGCATATATCAAGCAAAATATAATATGATATCTGAAGATGTACGGGGAGTTAAGTTCCCCAGATTTATTTGTTCGAACACTGTTTAGTTTAATTTAATGCATCTTTTTCTTACCAAAAAATATGTATCAAGAGAAAATGAAGCATTCACAAATACAAATATATGAAGAGGTAACAAATTGAATAAACTCAACGCTTTCCTTATGTAAATATATTAGCATTAAGCGTATAACAAAACTCTTTAGCTTTTAACACAGGAAAATGAAATATATTTCCATAAGAGAAAATATAATATTGGTAACTATAAAAGTCCAAAGGCTTTGACCTTTCCAAATAAAATTCTTTTATAGACTACATGAAAGAAAGTAGACTAAATAAGGACATAACATGATGCCAAAAGAGTTTTTTTGTACTTGTCATAATTACATGAAATTACGTGCATTATTCTTTGTCTTTGCATGTTTGGTTATTTGTTTATCTCATTGAGAATTCTATGGAATAAAGTTATTTTTCACTTATTTTGGTCTAAGTTTGAATTAGGATTTGAGATCATCTTATTTGTTTTATGCATTTTATTATTAGTGTTATGATTTTTACATGTTTTCGTTAGTTTTATGTATTGTTGGGTGTTTTGTAAGAAGGCGAAAGGAATGATAATGTAAAGCATATAGGAAGAGTGTGGAGCAAAGGAGTTTGGAAAGGAGAATACGAAGAACAAATGTTGTGGCGTTTCCAATTACAGTGAGATCTAGTGTCACGACAATCATCACTGACTTTAGAGAATCCAATACTAAAACACTGCGACATTCTGTCAAACGGCAATCCTAGCATGCCTAGGATCTATAAAATGACATGTTAGGAGCCACAAAAACATCTTGTCTTGTATAATAGAGTTTAGATGCCTTTTATTTTCCTTAATACTTAGATTTGGAGGAACTCTCAAATCTTGGAAGGGAAGAATGTTTTCCATCCGGAAAGCGTGCTTGAGGATAAATTCTCTCATCACGACTTCAAACTTTTCGATAGTTTGCTTTGTTCTTACTTTATTATTGTTTTTATCCATGGCGTTTGTTGAAGATTCTATATTGATCTTCTCAGTAGTTATAAAGTACTCTTGTTTGTCAAGATTGATGTTTCCACAACTTTGCCTTATGCCACTTTTATGGATCAGCAAGTTCAGCTCTGTTGTTTCAATCATTCAATTACTAGTTTAATGCTTTCTCATGTGATTTGTAGAATTTGGCTTAATTATATTCTGTGAAAAAGAATTGATCCTGGTAGCTCATTCATATATTTGAATTGAATCTTGAACTTTTTTTTTTAGTTAGATAATTGAATCTTGAACTTAATTAATAACAATTGATACCATAGATTCGTTAGTGTTTTCTTGAATAAGAAATTCTAATTAATTTGTGTGGACTGTTTAGCAACCTCACAAGAGAATTAAATGTCCAGATTTCATTGATCACGTCAATTCTTGAGTTATTTACCTTGTTTAACCAAAAGTTGGTATAACAAGAATGCTACTAACTTGAGAAAGATTAGGACTCAGTAGGGAACTCTACCCATATATGTTCATTCTTTACTAAATTTCCATGAAATATTAGTTCCATCTGTGTGTAGTAGTAGCGACGTAGGCCTAGCATGGCACAGTGAACATCATAGACAAGATGGTTATAGAACGCATTCAATTTACAAAAAAAAAAATGTAATTTTAACTCTCAAAGTTTGGATCGTGGTCCATTTTGATCCCCAAAATTTCTGGCAAAATACATTTAGTCCTCAAACTTTTCAATTTTTATCAATTTAGGAGAAATTTGAAATTTCTATCAATTACAAATGGCAACAGTCACTGCAAAGCACGTGACTGTTAAATATAAAGTTCCTAATATGAAAAAAAAAATACAATTTTAGCTCTCAAATTTTGGGTCATGGTTTTTTTGGTTCCAAAAAGAACATTTAATTCTCAATCTTTTTAATTTCCACAAATTTAGGACAAATATGAAAATTTTGTCAATTAGAGATGGAAGAAGTCATGTGCATTGCATGTGACTGTTAAATCTATCCTAGTTTATAATACTTCCTAACCGATTTCAACCCATTTAACCACATTTTCACTTTTCCTCTGGCATCAGCACCTAACTATTTAGTATTATTTCCTACATTATGAAGAAATACTTTACCATCCATTTTAATCACTCATGTCATCATCAGGTCAGTTAGAGAAGATCATTCTATAGAACCATCGATTCATTGTTTTCTCTGCTTTTTATGGCATCATCATTCCACTACCACCCATTATTAGACTAACTATTCTTATGTTTAGAACAAGTACCCCCATTTTTAGAATCATCACTACCATCTTCAGAATTAGCACTCCTATGTTTAGAACCATTACTCCTGTTATCTGGATTTTTAATCGGTTTTAATCTAGCTCTTAAACCTTAATTTCATGAAAAGACTTCATTATAGTTAAATGTTTATCTGTGAGTGAGAGTCTTGTGGAGCCCACATACTTTCATTAGTTGGAAGAAGTTTCCAACTAATTGCTTAAGAATTATTTCTGGTTATAACAAACTCACAAAATTAAGAGATAATAACTATATAATTATGCTAACCTATATTAAATATCAAGGAATGTAACAGTAAAAAAGGTAACGCTAAAATTTGTCACCTCTAACAACTATTTTCTATTGACAACCATGTCTAAAACTACTACAAATATGAATTTTCTCTAGCACAAATAAACACATATGATACAATACATATTGCCTTACTTCTCTCCCTAATTAAACTCCATGTTATTACAACTATTATATTAAACTACACTATACTAAACTATATGTTAAAAAATCGAGTATAACGGCAATATTGGATCATGGTTAGTATTTTGCTATATCAAACTTACTTCGAGATCAATGTATTTTAGAGAAGGAACTCCACATCAACGTAGTATAGTATCAGAAGTACCACTCCAAAGGAGAATACTAATTAATGTGTCTCAACCATAAATAGACTTTTCTAATCCTTAAATTAAATTATTATTTTTATTTATTAGTGAATTATTATTGTGTCATTATTATCCTTTCTTTGGATATAACTTTTTGAACGCTAGATTAAATGGATTAAAATCAGTTGGGAGGTATTATAACCCATGTTAGATTTCATAGTCACCTGCATTACTCGTGACTTTTTTTTGTCTATAATACACAAATTACCAAAATTTCAAATTTGTAATAAATTGGTAGAAATTGAAAAAAAAAAAAGGATTAAATATATATATATATAACTATATATTATTTTGGAGATTTGGGGACAAAAATAGACTATGATCCAAATTTGAGTGTTAAAATTGTATTTTTTCACATTTGGAACGTGAGATTTAACGGCCACGTGTTTTGTACGTGACTTTTTCCGTTTATAATTGATAGAATTTTTAAAATTATCCTAAATTAGTCGAAACTGAAAAGTTTAAGAACTAAATGTATTTTGTATAAAACTTTAGAAATCAAAATAAATTATGACCCAAATTTTAAGGGTAAAATTGTATTTTTACCTTAATTTTACAAGAAAAGAAGGTCGTGCTGGGAAATGGCGTCCCACGCTCAATACGGCCAATTAACAGGGCCAGCCTAAAGAGCTATAAAGCAGCCCTACCTGAAACGGCCCTGTTGCAATGTCTAGAAGAAGCTGACCAAATAAAGGAAAAGAGCAATAGGATGACATAAATGCATTTACAAGTCGAACAATCTATTATTTAAATTTATTTGATCATTTTAAGGAACTTGTAAAAGCGTTCAAGGCTGGTTTGTTTGTCATTATAGTAGTTTGAGTTTGTTATCCATAAATTTCAAGTTTTAAGCTAATTCAACTAAATTTGTGTCAAATTAAAAAAGTCAATATTAAATATTGTCACTGCTTGGATTGACTAGGTGATGAACATAAGGTGAATGAAATCTTAGAAATTAAATTGGATTAAAAAATCACTAGTTTATTTCGAGAACCATGGTGTGAACGTACTTTTTCACCCATTTTCTTTCTTTCGCTAGGTCCTAATCTAGTTACAAGCTAATATCCTAAAATGAATGGTTGACCACAATAAATCTGTATTGAACTAATGCCAGCATTTATTTTGACTTGTTTCGTAACATCCATATTGAACTCGAACTTTTTTAGTAAACGGTCAGCAATAACACGGGCTAATTCTTTTATTTGTTTGACTTTTATTAAGAGCTAATTTTTTTTATTTATTTGTTACTTCAATTCACTCAGGCAGACTATATATAACCATTATGTTCTGGGTTTGCTTTAAAGCCTACTTTTTTTTATAAAAAAAAACGCCCACTCTAATGAAGCACGTACCTTTGTTAAAAGTATCTATATGCTTGTGATTTGTAATTACATACAAGTTACCAATAATTTAGCCATTGTGAATGCGAAAAATCTTTGATAGTAATGAACTTTCTTAGGATATTTACGATTATGTGGTTAATGATTATTTACTTGTGATAGCAGCTAATTTTTTAGGACATGTAAAAAGAATGCGGCCGATAAATATGGAACGAATGGTGTAAATGTCTTTATTTACTAATTAAAATTTTCTGAAATAGCATTTATAAACAAAAAACAGTATGCATAAGAGTGTCATAGTATTGACACTATATATATAATTCACTGAATCCGCATTCATTAACAATAATGCACTATGGTGATCAACAAATATGCATGTGAACTTATGCACAGGAAAAAGAAAACATGCATGTGATACATTGAATGAGACTATTATCGCATCAACTAAAATTGTCTAATACAATGTCAACTCCAAGAAGAGAAGGGCAGATGAAGAACCACAATCAAGATGGTGAATATTGAAACGTTCAAATTCAGTGTTAGTGGTGGTGAACTTGTAATCTCTAGTTTTGGCTAGCTAATACATTTGTGCGTGTGGAAGCTGTCATGACAGTTAATGTTTGAAAGGTATTTGGTTTGATTATTTACATATGAAGGACTCCATTTATTGCGCAGACCAAGTCTTCCGAAGTAATATGGGTCGGCACAAATATTATCATTCCATCACCATTAAATGAAGAGACGGGTAAGAAACACTTAACTAGTATAGTTGTAGCTGGGTCGAAATAGGTTTCATAAAGGATGGGGATTTTAAGCTGCTCTGAATAAATTTGATTGTTTTTATTTAATTATGTTATGTATAGTGAGATTTTTTCCATCATTGAAAGTACTAGATCAACATTGAGGCATCGTTCGATCTATTTGTTTATCTCCCCATGAATCATAAGCTTGGAAGTTGCAATTGTAGGGATAAATTGTTTTTTTCAATTTTAATTGAGATTAGGTATATTGTGCTGGTTCAGTGATATATTTGAAAATGTCCATTGGTACTCTATTAATTTGTTTCACGTACCGTTGGTAAATCTGAAAATCACCGTCACTTCGTGTTTACCAATGGCTATGAACCCTATTTCGGATTTTATATTTAATCGATTAATTTATTTTAAATTCAAAATGAAGAAGGAAGGAAAAAATACATAAAATTACTAACATGAAGTCTAATTATGAAAACGTAGTATTTGAAAGTAATAGTAACTAAAAATTTTGGTAAAGGTGTTAATAATTAGATTGAAATGGGATAAATCTAAGAGTGTATGGTATAATATATTCAAAAAATAAGTATATGATATAAAGTACGAATCGAGTATAAATTAAAGGGTACAAAATGGAGTAAGGCCAGGATAAGATTCATATTACTTTTCAAGAAGATTTCATTGACCAAATTATTCAAAATTGAGAGACCAAATCCATTCACATCCAGGTGCCAGGAGACTATAGAGAAAAGAATTATTCATGAACTATTTTTTAAAATTTTACTTTACATTAAACATATTTTTTTGGATAGTTTTTGACTAATTATAAAGATGGATAGTAATATCTACAAATACAAACACGATAGAAAAGATTTTTCCTTGTGGACGGTGAGTTACTAATTAAATTGATTTTATCATAAATAATAAATCATAAGCAGCTATAAAGTGTTAATTACACCTCACCCCTTAAAAGTAAAGCCACTAACATTTTAGTCTCTAACAATATATTTTGAGCATTTAACACCCTTTCATAATACCAACTCAATGTCCTGAGCATTATGCCCTATTTCGTTCCACTACTTTTTTTTTTTTTTGGGGGTGGTGGGCGAGGGGTGTTTAGGTACAGTTACACCATTAAGTTTTAGGTCCGCTACATACACTTCAGTGATTAATATTATTTTTTGAACACTAAGATCCTTTCGTTATTCAACAACAATATTATGACCACTCTGATAATATGTATCTAATTTCTTCTTTTTTGTTTATTTTAGACATACGAATCTATTATTCATCAACAAAAAACTTCATTCTTGTAGAATTTGACTTGAAGAGATGTTTGGAAGTTGAATTCAGCAATTTTTTTTAGCTCTTTTTTAATTAGAATTTGTTAAAGAATATGATAAAATCTAGCCAACATTATTTTTTAAATACTAAAACCCTTAGACCGACAACAATTATAATCTTGTCAAGTTTGTTAGCTAAATTTACTTTCTTTATCTTGAAACTTTGTGTAGATAGACAGATATACTAACGAGTCCTAGGGATTTTGAAACAATTTTTATTCTTTGAAATCATTTGGGCAAGTTAGAATAAAAATATATATTTTCTAAAAAAGAAAGAAACAATAGTACATTATTTTGGTCATGGTAGTGATATTGTTTAGTGAGAATATAAAGAGCAATGTAGGTTGAAAAAAACAAAAAAACAAAAACAAAAATTAATGGAATAAAATAGGGATATAATGGTTAAAATGATAGGTCGGTATAAAGCAATAGGTTAAATGTTCATAAAATAATGTTAGTAATTCTAAAATTTTAAGGGGCAAAATGTATATAACACATGGGTGTATTTGTCCATTTATCCAAAGTTTCCGCTATTTTGTTGTTAGATAAGAGATTTTGATATGAAAAATAATAATTATATTACAGAATAAAGTGTTAATAACGTTAAAATTTGGAAGAGTAAAACGTACTTAACCTTACTCTAAACAATTATTGGGTAAATTATCGTAAATTCATACTCATAGCCCCAATGTATTTTAGAAATATATTCTAAAACCCTATGTGATATGGATGGCAAAATGGAAGGAAAGCATCTTAATTAATGATTTTGGTTGAAATTAAATTCTTACCCACATATTTAAATTAAGATAAATCACTATAAACCCTCGTGTAGTATAACCATTGGCTCATAACCTTCATATATTTTAAAAACATACCCTAAACTCTATGTGGTCTGGACTGAAAAGCAAAACATACAAAAAATATCACAGTTTTGGTCAAAATTGCATTTTTACCGTATATAAAATTTAAGATTGAAGTTTTCAGATAATTCTTATATATATATATATATATTCAGACATTTTAACTTCCAATTTGTATGATAAAAAAATGAAGTAAATGATATATTTATTATTACAACTAAAGATACGTAAATTTATGCACAAAAAAATAAAAAAATAATTAAGGACAAATGGCTTATGGAGCCTTGTGTTTGTGCTTTTTAGTTGTAGATGATTAAAGAGTGTATCAAATTTGAGAGTAGGTTTATGTAAGTAATAATGAGGGTAGATTGGGTATAAAATGTTAGTTTTTGGGGAAGAAAAATGAATTTTCAGGCAATAACTCACCAAAGGGGCACGTGTGTAGTAAATAGAATTAGTTTAGATAATTTATCATCTGCTTTACCATTTATTGCAGACAAATGGGGATCTAGGGTATATTTATAAAAACATATGAGGGTTATCTTAAATTTGTTGAGGAAAATTTAAATTTTTTATTAAACACTAGTTTATACTAGTTTATAAGTGCGTGTTTTTTAAATACCGTTAATTTGGATTATTTTCATCCACTTTACTTTTGAGACAAACCATATACAGGCTTAAAATATATTTTTAAAACATATAGAGGCTATGGGTCAAGAGGATATACCATACAAGATTTACAGTAATTTACCCGCACATATTTACTGCAAACTCATTCAATTCTTCAATTTAACGAATACTATATCCTCGCACATTTCTAACTCCTATTTCCAGTCCAATAATTGTTGAAGGTGGGAGTTGCAACAATTGGCAAGGAAAGGGCGATCTTGTAGTATCACAAAAGAAATAGACCTGCTAACAACCTCATGCACCGACATAAATGGAGTAGTTACAAATTTAAGGAAACTATGATGACTCGTTACCATTTTGTCAAGGTTTTGACAACTATTAGAGCTAGAGAGTTTCACGTACCCAATTATGCATATCCCTTTGGGGAGTCAAATCAAGAGATTTGGAGCATTTACTGTAGAAAGTATTGCATGCCAAATTGACATCATAAATTGCAGACAAATTGATAAGATAATTGACAATTGTTGCATTAATGAGGCATTAAATGTAATTTAGCTTTATTTAAGCTGATACAAATAAATTTGGTAGTTGAAGATACATTACGAAAAATTACTGCGGAACTAGTCAACTACAAAACGGAGTAGACTTGATATACCCAGATTTAGTTAGTATGGAAGTCAGGTCCGTTTCATTGGCACCTCAAGACTTTATCGTGTGCGTTTTAGAATTATTTATCTTTGCATGACTAGCTAAAATGTGAAATTTGAATGGCAGATAAGAGGGGAAGATGGTTAATCTCGATCACGAGGAAACTACAATCCAACTGGGATCTTTTACTTTAGACGTACAATCGGGATCCCACGTAGGATCGTTTTGAAGGTTACAGGATCGGATCGTAAATAGGATCGTAGGATCGTAAGATCCTATCAAAAGGATAAAAATATAACTTTTATTTATTTTTAAAGCTAATGTTGAATAAGAACTTATACAAATAAATATAAGATTTTAATATTCATCATGAAATAAGTTTCTTTAACTAAAATTTATAACATTTGACATTATATACTCGTATTGCAAAAAGTTATGCGTTATCACAAATTTAATATTGTTCTTTAATTAAAAACTAAAAAAATAATATGAATAGTATAAACTAATAAAATATGACATTTGAATGAAAAATTATCAAAATACTAACTTAACTTCAGTAAATATATACATAAATTACATGACTAATGGCATCAACTAGAGTTTATCTATAATAGTGATTCTACCTCTAGGATCGGGATCGATTTTATAAATTTGGATCGTAGAATCGTAGGATCGTAAGGATCAGGATCGAGATTCTAACAACTATGCTTTAGACTTGTCGATTATATACTAAATCAAATATTAGGCATAACTTCAAATCATTGATTGTATTCTTTAAATAGTAACACATCGAACTCTTCTCCATAATTATGCATTCGCATCCAGTGATCCATAAGTTCTCTTTCGATCAAGTAGTATACTTAATTTTCTCTATTTTAACTCTCTATCAATGTTTATAATTAATGATGGATAAATATATAGACATAAGAGTAAACAGAAGAACTAATATTTGTAGTTCCAAAGCCTCTTTCTCATTATGGAGTCTAGTCTACAGATCAGTCGTTATCAATTATCAAATTAAATTATAAAATAGATCTCCTACACTTTCTCTAATATTATCTACAATCGTATTAATTATCTACATATATTTATATATTTTTGTCATTAATTAATATGGAATAATATATAATTGATATTTAAATTATTTGTGTGGTCATATAATCCAACAATAAATAATATCTTTGTTTCAAAACTTAAAAAAAAATATATGAAGTTCGGAGTGAATAGAAAAGAAATATAGATGAATTAGATATTCAGTTTGTTATTTTATTGCTCATGTAGTACATATATTTATAAAGTACAATGACCCATAAATTGCATGATCTAAATAATGTAATTTACATCTATATTTATCATATACTTGAATGTGATAGACTTCCACCACAACATATCAAATTCAAATAAATTGATAGACATCTACTAGATGTAGAATTTGTAACATTCCCTATTGGATGATTATTAATTAAAACATGTGTCTCATTAAATCTTACTAGAAAAGACTAGTAGGTCAAAAACCTAGTGAAGGAAAAAAGAGTACACAACGTTTGTAGTATACTTTTGCATGCTGTCTCATTGACAAGGAATGGTCAAGGGAAAAAAGGTACAACGTGTACTATTGCTCCCTCTCATGAAAATATCACTTGATATCCTTGAGACGATGTATTTTGATATTACAAGCTAACTTGTCAAATGCATCATGGTAGCTCCTTGTGAACAAGCTCAACAAATCAGCTAGATTATCACATGAGTGAATTTGTGGATTTCAATATCCCTATTCTTTTGGAAATCATAGGTGTAGAAAAATTTTGGAGAAAGATGTTTCGTTCTATCTCCTTTGATATAACCTCCTTTCAACTGCACTATGTATGCTATATTGTCTTCATATAATATTGTCGGCATCTTTTCTTTTAATGTTAAACAACATATCTTTTGGATATGTTGGGTTAGTAACCTTAACCAAATACATTCCCTACTTGCCTCATGTATTAAAATTAATTATGCATAATTGAAAGAAATAGCTAAAGTTTATTTCGTTAAATGCCATGATATAGATTTATCTTCACATATGAGTAAATAACTTGTTTAACATCAACGGTTAGATAAATATTCAGTATTTGCATAGCCAATTACTTGTAAACTACATTCACTTTAATAAAGTAAATCCACATCAATAATCTCTCGGGGATATCTAAATGTATGTTTAACGTCATTCCAGTATTATAACTTTATATTGGAAAAGAACTAAATCTTGCTAACAAACTTCTAGCAAATACTATATCTAGTTGTGTATTATTAGCAAGACACATTAATGTTCTATAGTACTAAGATATAGAACTTTGAAACCAAAAAGTTCTTCATCAATCTCCGGAGGACTGAAATGATCTTTTTTCACATCAAGCAATCTTACAATTATTAATGTACTCAATCGATATACTTTATCCATATAGAATCACTTTAATACTTTTTTTGTATAAATTGATTGATGAACAAAAATTCCACTCGATTAGTACTCGATCTATAGACTTATAGGTCTTTCACCTCAAATTCTTTCTTTAAAAAATTCATTTCTTTTGAAACTCTTCACAAGTTCTAATAGTATTTATATTATCAACATATTAGTAATTATCACAAATTTTGATCATTTTCTTTTTATAAAAATAAATGGGCAAATTGATTCATTTTTGTTGCCCTTATTCAAGATTTAATCACTGAGATGATTAAATCAGAAAACATACGCCCAGATCACTTTTATCCATACGAGAATTTTCATAATATTATTTTACAATATTTCCAAAAAAACTTTACATGCTTTCTTCAGAGATTTTCATATAGATATTGATATAAAGGGAGCCATATAAGTAGGTTTGTAACAATATTCATTAGACGTATTTTATCTGTTTCATAAACGTTCAGACTAATAAAATATCTAAAGGGATTTCATCCGCCATGGGAAAATTTGTTTCTTCATAATCAATAACATATCTTTGCGGAAACACTTGTTCAACAAGGCATACTTCATATTGCACGGTTTTATTTTTCTCACTTCGTTATTGGACAAATACCTATTTGTACCTTATTGAATTTACACCCTTAGGAGGTTAGACTATAGGTCCAAAATTTCAAGATTTGAATGTGAATTTACTTATGCTTTTATTTTGTCTTCTAATATGGCCAATCATTTTTCATGTTGACATTCTTTGACAAATTTGTATTCAAAGTCCTTGTTTTTGAAACCAGTCTAAGAGCATTCAAAATTAGATGATTTACAAACAATGATATTGTCAACAATAATACCTTTCAGTTCCATCTTTTTCCAGGAAAGATATAACTTATCGAGATCTCTTCATTTTCATTAGATTTAGATATCTAATCCATGTATGAGATTTTATGATTAGTTATGTCTAGAATCTCTTCAGAAGCACATGCTTCCATTGTATAACCATCTTGAATATTTGCTCGTTTCCTCTTATAAGCATTGTTATCTTTAGAATTGATTGGTCAACCACGTCTTATGCATGACTAACTATCATTTATACTGATAGGTTGTTCTACTGAGACACCAATTCAAATTGAAGCATTGAAACTGGTATATGAGATTTTATCACTTATTTTAGGTTAGTAAATAAATCTCGCAGTTGATTCATAATGAATTATTTTTTGAACTTCTAGTTCACATAGCTTTATACAAGGTTAAAATGTAATAATGATAATTCATTCCATTAAATTTTTCTATCCAACCGCTTATCTTCCTGGGATCCTTGTAATGTTGGGAAAACATTTTCATCAACATGACTATTAACAAATCATGCCATAAATAAGTCTCATGTTAATATTTGAAGCTATTTAATTATAGATGGCGACTCATATGTAACATATATTCCTAACATTCTTTAAAGATCCGTCTTTATGTGTTGTGATGGAGTAAATGAAATTTACACCGCACATTAAACAATTCTTAGAAGGAAAAAATTAGACTCCTAACCAAAAATAAATTTTAATCGGGAGAAGTTAGAATAATTTATAGGCCTAATGCGTATAAGTGTTGTTGGTGCAATATAGCATGTCGTTATACATAAGCAAGTAATTTTTCTCATAAGAAGTTATCTATCTATTAATTAGAGGCATTTTATTAATAATTCTATTAGACCATTTTGGATAAGAACACATGCTTTAGGATGTTCAATAGTCATACTAATTGACACATAAAAATTATTAAATATCTTATATATATCTTCACTAACATTATTGTGACAAATATTTTACATAGTGCATAATTTGGAATAATTGGAAAATTGTGCTCTTAATTGAAGGCCGCAATTCGATAATAAGAACATATTTGACCATCTATTAAATACATCTATCAATATCATAAAATATATAGATGGACCACAACATAGGTGATTGGTTTTGAATTTGTTCCAGAAATGTTGGAGATTCAATCCATATTTTAACTGGTGCAGATTTGAGAACAAAAGGCATAAGAGAATTCATTGAATTGAGAAATCTTCTAGTTCTTCAATAGATGTTCATGTGAATACTCAATAGCTTTATGCATCAAAATTAACCCAAGATGGTCTGACCAGTCATGCCAAATAATAAAATTCTTTGAATAGTAAACTTCTGGTTTATTGGAGCATTTAATTTAATTGTATAGTACAAATCAAAAGAAAAGTAGGCAATTTTTTCATAGTACATTTCTTTTTTTATATTATTTTTGTGATATAAAGATACTCAACATTTTTCTCATTTACAATCTCAACATCATGGATATATATTTCAGTTGATATCTCTTAAAATTTAATATATTATTTTGAGACTCTCTGGGTAATAATATCGCAGCTCTTTTGGAATCAATCAATTTAGTATTACCCAATATTGTATTAAAATTGACATTACCTTTTATTAAATGAGAAAAATATTTCTTATTATTTAGTACTATGTGTTATTACACTATCAGTGAGACATATATCCTTATATTTTGGATACATTTAAATGTATATTTCTGTATTTCTCATTAAACAATATAAAAATAGTAATAGCGCAACATGAGACATCAAATTAATGTAAAAGAATAAGACACATAATTTTAAAACTATAATAAAGACATACAAAATAAGATATAACAACATTTTATTTCTTAGATATTTTCATCACTAACCAAACGGTCAATACTTCCTTAAGGGAATGTTGGCCCCAAGGCAACCTAAGAGGGGGTGAATTAGGTTTATTAAAAAATTACTTTACAAAATATGCATTTATAAAATCTTTTATTACTTTAACAAATAGTTTTGATAGAAATAAAATCAATTAAGATTATGAAGTATATAAGAGGTAAAGAAAGAGATTAGACAAACAACATTGTCAAGCTACCAAGTTTGAAGTGTTAGTCTACTAGAATGCTCCTTCAAATTTGGTGAGCCAATAATCTTGAAATGTACACAAAGTAAGACAATCCTTGCTCACACTAATTCTCTTTAGTTGAGCCAAGGATTTTACTCTCAACCTCACTTTTGTACAAGATTGTCACTCCACTCTATTTTTGAATAGCACTCTAAAGTACACACTAATACAATATTGCTCAATAGCTAATTTGCACTCAAATTGCTTTTTTTCTTGCTTGTATTCAATTTGTTAGATGATCATTACAATATCATCAGTGTTGGTATTTATAGGAAAAATAAATTGGGTTGTAAATACCTTCCAACGGCTCAATAATAAATACTCAAAAACTAGCTATTATGGGTTTCGAACGTCCGATAATTTTGTTGTCCATAAACATGATTGAGTGCCTGTCCTACCCAGTGTCCAATCATACTTCAGATGGTATATCTCGTTCGAGTGGTTTAATGCTTTATTAGGAATTTATCTCTTTGGGCAGTCTTCTTTGTCCGATGTAAACTTCTTTTGAATGGTTGGATGCGTCCGTTGTAGAGCTTTAGATTCTTGATTTTGCTTCACTCTTTTGGACGGAAGAATACATCTGAAGGATTTTCTTTCAAACGCGCCTGTGTGTCCGTTGTAGGTGCATGAAAAATTGTTCTCTGTCTATCCGTTTGGACAATGAATTGCATCTGTTGTAATCTCTATCGGACGATCCTGTTCATCAGAGACATGTAGTACTTGTTCGGACGTTGTACTGTGTTCGAAAGCTCTATTTCCAGCAAACAAAATATCAGACCTGCATAGCTTGGTTTAAGAGGTGAATGCATATGTCATCGTCAAAATAAGGTTTGTGAATCATCAATCTCCCTCTTTTTGATGATGACAAACCATGAATCATCAAATACAAATAACTACCCATCACAATAGATACAATTATTTAATAGACGCAAGTTCCTATTCCCCCTTAGAGGGTGCTCTTCCTCACGTATGCAATGGAAAATAGATTCAAACTATATCATTAAACCAAACCAAAGTAACAATGACATCATCCAAATAAACAATGATCTGGTAAGAGGTATAAATTAATAATGATGTCAACCAAATAAACAAGAAGTAGAAGTAAACAAGAAATACAAATAGGAAGTACGAATAAACAAGAAAAACTAAGTTGAGTCATTTTTCTTCTTGAAGCGTTCTTCAAGCTTTCGTTTCTTGGTGGGTATATCGTCATCTGTAGTTTTACTGTCATGAGCAGCAGTATCTCACCGTTGCATGATGTAGTTAAAAGAGTCATCACCATCCTCGTCCTCGTCATCATCAGCACCAAGAGCAATGGATTTGTCAAGACTGGTTGTGCCAGTAGGGTTCTCATGATCGTCCTCCTCAGGAATGGAATGATCATTATCATTTGTCCCAAATCATAATCGTCATCGCTTTCAGAAGAAGATTCGAGAGTGTACTGGGATTGGATATTGGTGAAATAGACTTGAGCTGAAGCAGACATGCCCAAGCTAAGTGCCCCTTGAAGAATTGTTTGACGAGTTTCAAGTCGTTTCAATTTGTGATTGGTGCAACACTGAAAGGAGCTCATTTGATCGCTCAAAGAAGTGAGAAGGATGCAAATATGAGAAAGGAAAAGTTCGAAAGAAGAGGTATGGGGATCATGGGATGGTGGTGGTGTTTGAGGATGAAAGGAATGTGGAAGTGCAAGTCTAGAGGTGGAAGCTTGAGATCTAGAATTTTCAATTTCGTAAGCTGCTTTGGTGAGCCATTGGTCGTTAAAAAATCTCAAACCCATACGTTCAATGTATGCTTTGTTAAAGTAAGGGGTATATTATTTTTTTTCTGTAAATGGAATGTCAAAATGATCGAAAATATTAGTAAGAAATTTTCCAAAAGGGATGTTGTGGCGAGTATCAGTTAAGAAAGTTCCCTGACAAAGAACAGAAGAGATAACCACAATCTAGTGGAATACCTTTAAAAACACAGTAAAAAAGATAGAGCTGCATTTTACCGGGCTTAGTACGATGCCCATCAGTTGGTAACAATAAATTAGTGACTAAAGTATAGAGAATGTTGAGTTCAGGAGTAAGCAAGGTAGTTTTAGCTTCTGAAACCTATTTAAAATTGACATTAAAAATTGCTCGGATCTCGTCGATGTCAAAACGAGTATCTAGAGCAGGCCATTTATCCAACGAGAAGAAGTAAGAAAAATCATTAGGCGATGTAACCTTACATTTAAAAATTGTGTTTATGACATTGGATGAAATGTCAATGTTTTTGTTATTTACACGAGATATCAAAGTACAAATAGTGGGTCCTTTCCTAAGATTGACAGTGAATTGAAGTATCATATCATGATAGACTGGTAAGTCTATGTGAACCAAATGACCGCAATTTTGTTTTTCAAAGAAAGTTTTTACGATAGGTAAATTAAAGGGTTCATCAAAAAAACCTTGAGAAACAGGTCTTTGAACAATGATGGACTTGCTAAGAAGAGAAGTGTACCGTTCAGATGCCTTGGCATCAATGAATTTAGGTAGAGAATGATTGGTTATGGTTTGAGAATTTGTGGATGATTGCCCCTGCACCGGTGCCTTTTCCTTTGATTTACGTCCACGAGTAGCTGTTGAAGAACCGCCTTGAGATCGAACCATTGTAATTTTCGAAGAAGAAGAAGAAATGGGAAAAAGTGGGATTGAGGAGATTTGGGAAAAAATCGTAAGAATGGAGATGGTAGAAAGGTGAAATAAAGGTCAATGGAAATGACGGAGGGTTTTGAAATAAGGATGTGCAAATCAATTTGATAGGAGAAGAAGTGGGTTGAGCAAATTTTGAGAGGGAACAAATTTCACCAGAGCTAGGGTTTGGAGAATTGGAAATGTCCGATAGGAGGAAAATAAAGAGTTTTAAGTGGGAAAAGCAATCGTTCGGACTGTCGAACGATTCTTTGAATGCGTCCGATGGTTCGTCCAGAAGCAGATGAATGAACGGTCGAAGTTCTGCATTTTATGTCTGAGATGTTTCGGACAATAATAAGCGTCCGTAGGAATTACAGATAGTTTATAAAAAAAAAAAGGAGAATTCGGATGATTATAAGCATTCGAGATAGAGAAGGGGGTTTTGGACGTGTAAGAGCGTCTGACAGACTATATGGTTCGGACGATCATGTGTGTCCGAACACAGAATTTATACAGTAGTGAGATTAATAATGCCCAAACAAGTTCTAAGAGATTCAAAGAGATCTAAAGCCAGAGTTTTAGTAAAAATATCAGCAAGTTGATCTTTTGTACACATACTCAACACAAATTTTCTTTTTGGAAACAAGATCTCTAATAAAATGATGCTTGACATCGATGTGTTTGGTTCTAGAATGCAAGACAGGATTTTTTGAGAGATTAATTAGTGTTGTCACATCTAATAGGCACACAATCAAAGATCACACCAAAGTCTCCTCTTCCTTTAAAGTATGTTTCATCCACAAAAGTTGAGCACAACAGTTTTCAGCAGTAATGTATTCGACATCTGCCGTAGAAAGTGAAATAGAATTTTGCTTTTTGCTAAATCAAGACACTAGACAGTTACCCAAGAAGTGACACATACTACTAGTGCTTTTTCTATCAATTTTACAGCCAACAAAGTCAGCATCAGAGTAACTAATTAGATCAAAAGATGAGGGTTTTGAATACCAAACACCAAAATTCAATGTACCCTTTAAATATTTGAAAATTCTTTTTACAGCAATTTAGAGTGATTCTTGAGGACAAGATTAAAATCTAGCACACAAACAAACATCAAACATAATATCCGGTCTGCTAGCTATTAAGTAAAGTAGGCTTCCGATCATACCTGTATATTATTTTTCATTAACACTATTACCTTCTTCATCTTTGTATAGTTTGGTTGAGGTGCACATTGGTGTCCCAACTTCTTTGCAATCTTCCATTCCAAATCGTTTGAGTAGCAGTCCTTTGTGTACTCGATTTGTGTAATGAACGTTCCTTCTTTCGTTTGATGAACTTGGAGTTCAAGGAAGAATTGTAATTCTCCCATCATACTTATTTCAAATTCTTTTTGCATCAAGTACGAGAATTCTTTGCACAAGTTTTCATTAGTTGCTCCAAATATAATGTCATCAACATAAATTTGAACAATTGACAAATCATTAGAATTTGTTTTAGTAAAGAGAGTGGTATCGACAACACCCCTTTTAAAATCACTTTCAATTAAATAACCACTTAGCCTGTCATACCAAACTCTACGAGCTTGTTTCAAACCATACAAGACTTTAGAAAGTTTGAAAACATGATTTGGAAAATTTTTGTTTTCAAAACCAGGGGGTTGTTCAACGAAAACTTCTTGATCAATAAGGCCATTTAAAAATGCACTTTTGACGTCCATTTGGAATAATTTGAAATTGTTAAAGCATGCATATGCAAGAAACATGTGAATGGATTCTAAACGAGCAAAATCGGTTGCAAAAGTTTCATCAAAATCAATGCCTTCTTCTTGAGCATAACCCTTTGCAACAAGTCTAGCTTTGTTCCTAATGATTTCACCTTTATCATTTAATTTGTTTCTAAAAACCCATTTTGTTCTGATTATGGGATGAATTGATGGTCTTTCAACTAAGGTCCATACATTGTTTTCCTTAAATTGGTTAAGTTCATCTTGCATAGAAAAGACCCAAGATTCGTCATTCAATGCATCATTCACATGTTTAGATTCAATATGAGAAAGCAATGCACAATTACTACTCGAGTTTATGAGATCGAGTTTTTAGCCCATCGGATGGATCACTTATGATCAACTCTTGAGGGTGTCTTGACATAAATCTACATGCTTTTGGGAGATCTTTTGGAGAATTTCGTTCTTTTCTCCTTTTCATCCAAGTGATGAGTGTCGTCCTCATTGCTTGTCTTGGTCTTTTGATGTTCTTCATGTATGGTGAGCTTCTCAAGTTCCTTTTGTAGTACTTACATCTTCATCTTCACAAACATTCTCTGAAATAATATCATTAGACTCATCAAACGTAACATGCAAAACTTCTTCAATTAAAAGAGTTCTTCTATTGTATACTCAGTATTCTTTCTTATCACTAGAATATCCTAAGAAAATTCCTTCATCGGATTTTTTGTCAAATTTTCTAAGATTTTCTTTGATTTTTAAAATAAAACATTTACAACCAAAACCTTTGAAATAGCTTACAATGGGTTTTTTTACAAAACACGAGTTTATAAGGTGTTTTATTTAAAATGGGCCTTAACAAAACACGATTCATAACATAGCAAGCCGTGTTAATGACTTCAGCTCAAAAATATTTTGGTAAATCAAATTCACTAATCATAGTTCTAGAAGCCTCTTGAAGTGTTCTATTTTTCCTTTCAACAACACCATTTTGTTGAGGCACTCTAACAACCAAATATTCATGTGATATACCATTGTGATCACAAAATTCGTAAAAACCACAAATTCGGCTCTATTGTCACTGCTCAAATGAATGATTTTCAAATTCAACAACTTTTGAATTTTGGAAAATAATTTTATGAAATTTTCAAAAGTTTCATTTTTGTGAACAAGAAATAGTACCCAAGTATACCTAGAATAGTCATCAACAATCACAAATGCATATTTACTACCACCGAGACTAGCATGTTGAGTTGGATCAAACAAGTCCAAATGCAATAGTTCCAAAGGTATAGAAGTAGACACACAATTCTTTGGTTTAAAAGACACTTTAACTTGTTTACCAAATTGGCATGCATCACAAATTTTATTTTTCAAAACTTTAATTTTGGCAAACCTCTTACCAAATCCTTTTTGGCAAGTTTTTCAATTAAATCCATGTTGAAATGACAAAGCCTTCTATGCCAAAACCAAGGATCATCTATGGAAGCGGTTAGACATTTTATATTGCTACTACCAATATTGTCAAGATAAATCACATAAATATCATTGTGCCTAGTACCTTTAAATAAAACAACATAATTTTTATCAAGAATTAGACACTCATGTTTGGTAAACAACACATATAGATTTTTATCACATACTTGATTCGCAGTTAATAGATTATAATTCAAATTATCAACAAGAAGCACATGTTTAATCACAGTCTCACCATTTATACCTACATCACCAAGACCAATTGATTTTGCTTTCATGTTATCCCCAAATGTCACCTTTCCACTATTTTTGGATATGAGTTTGGTGAAGAGAGATGCATCACCCGTCATATGTCTTCAGCAACCACTATCTAGGGACTTTTTGGCATCCTTGGTAATGTTCATTTCCTATACAAGAATTTAAGTAATAACTTTTGGTACCCATATTTTCTTGGGTCCATAAGAGTTAGTGAAATGACTACAAATCCATATGGTATTCATACAAAGTTTTTCATGTCTATGAACAAAACAATTATTTTTCACATGTCTGTGTTGTTGGCAAAAAGTGCAAATAACATTTTTATTTCCATATAAAGAAGATTTTTGATTTTACAAAGTATAAATCATTCCTTCTAAAGGTGACAAAATTTTTGTTGATCAATACATTTCTATTCTTTTTCAAATCAACAATATTTTCCCTTTTTCTATGCAAGAGAATATTCAAGTCATCCAATCTTTTCTTCAAGGAGGCTTGTTCAACCTTGATCCTTATTTTCACATGTATTCTTTTCTTCAAATCACTATTTTCTTGTGATAACCTATTATTTTCGTTCACAAGTTTAGTGTTAGCGTTCAATAAAGTATTTGATTTCTTTACTAATTCCTTATTTCTAACATATGATTACTTTAAGCTATCATGCAATTTTAAAATGAAAGCTTCAAGATCATTGTCATCATTTTCATCATTAGAATCATAATTAGAAGTTACCTCATCATCACCAATGGCCGTAAATGCCATTTGTGTCGTCTCCATTTCTTCTTCAACGTTCTCTTTCGGAGTTGTAATCATCCCATGTGATTTTAAAATTGTTGAAGCGGGGCTTTCTAAAAGTCCTACCTTTTTTTTCCTGGAAGGACACCCATTTGCAAAGTGTCCGGGTTGACCGCATTCAAAGCACTTTTCGTTTTGCGTTTTCATTTCTAACTTGGTCTTTCCTTTGAAATTATTTGAGTTGATAGCTCCACCTCTTCTTATTCTCCTTTTATTGATATAGGGTTTGAGAAATCCTTTGGTGAAGAGTGCAAGATCTCCTTCATCAAGATCTTCTTCTTCTAGGTTGATGGAAGCATTTTCATGTTGTTCTTGAGAAGTCTTTAATGCAATGCTCCTTTTTGGTTATGCTTCTTCATCATCCACTACTTTAGCCTTTAGCTTTAATTCATATGACATAAGAGAGTTAATTAAAGACTCAATCAACATGGAATTTAAGTTTTTTGCTTCCTCTATAGTGATGATTTTGGCCTCCTTCTCTTTGGATAGAACATTCAAGAATTTTCTGTTTTTCTCACCCAAGGAGTATTCCTTTCCCAAGGCTTCAAGATCCTTGATTATATCATTAACTGAATCTACAATACATTTTATCAATGTTTTTATGTGGCTCTATCTTGAAGAACTCATATTTGGCAACAAGTAAGGATTTTTTTTGTTCTCGAACATCATCGCTCTCTTCATGTATTCTCTTCAATTTGTCCCAAATTTCTTTAGCGGAAATGCATCCTTTTACACAAGTTGATTCGTTTGCATCCAAGGCGTTGTATAGCACATTCATAGCTTTTGCATTTAAGGTCAAGTTTGCCTTGGCTTGTGGAGTGAGCTCATCCCTTGTCTTTTCTCTTCTTCTATTTGTGTGATCATCAATGATGGTAGCTTCAAAAGGACCTTCATTTACAACATACCACAAGTCAATATCAATGGATTGCAAAAATATTTTCATTCAATCTTTCCAACTAATAAAATTTACTCCATTAAACATATGGGGTCTTGTGATAGATTGACCCTCAAAGAATAAAGCATTATTGGCTGCCATAATGGATCTTTACTCAAATGTAATCTAAGAACAATTCTATTACCTGCTAAGAGACCAATGCTCTGATACCAATTATTGGACCCAAGGCAACCCAAGAGGGGGGGTGAATTAGGTTACTTAAAAAATTACTTGCTAAATATGCACTTATAAAATCTCTTGTTTCAACAAATATTGTGATAGAAATAATATCAATTAAGCTTATAAAGTATATAAGAGGTAAAGAAAGAGATTAGACAAACAACACTTCCAAACTACCAAGATTTAAGTGTTAATCCACTAGAATGTTCCTTCAAATTTGGTGAGCCAATAATCTTCAAATGTACACAACAGTAGGACAATCATTGCTACCACTAATTCTCTTTAGTTGAGCCAAGGATTTTACTCTCAGCCTCACTTTTGTACAAGATTATCACTCCACTCAATATTTTTGAATAGCACTCTAAAGTACACACTAATACAATATTGCTTAATATCTAATTTGCACTCAAATTGCTTTTCTTCTTACTTGTATTCAATGTGTTAGATGATCTTTACAATATCATCCATGCTAGTATATTTATAGGAGCAATAAATTGGGTTATAACCACCTTCCAACGGCCCAATAATAAATGCTAAAAAACTAGCCCTGTTATGGGTTTTGGACGTCCAATGTTTTTGTTGTACGTCCAATCCAGCGTCCGATCATACTCTGGATGATATATCTCGTCCAAGAGGTTTAATGCTTTATTAGGGAATTTATCTCTTCAGACAGTCTTCTTCGTTCGATGTAAACTTCTTTCGGATAGTTGGATGCATCCATTGTAGAGCTTTAGATTCTTGATTCTGCTTCGTTCTTTCGGATGGAAGAATACGTCGGAAGGATGTTCTTTCAGACGCACTTGTGCATCCGTTGTAGGTGCATGAAAATTTTGTTCTCTGTCTATCTATTTGGACAATGAATTACGTATGTTGTAATCTCTATCGGACGATCCTGTTCGTCCGAGACATGTAGTACTTGTTCAGACGTTGTACTGCGTTCGAAAGCTCTATTTCCAGCAAACAAAATAGCAGACCTGCACAGCTTGGTTTAAGAGGTTCTATATGCATATGTCATCATTAAAATAAGGTTTTTGGATCATCAAGGAAGAAACCATTCATTTAGTGAAGGTCTTATGTGATAGTTCAAGTATCATTGTATCCTATTTCTATAAATACATTGTATAAGTATTACTTATATTTTTTACTTAATAGTTTTTTTACATAAGGAATTGCTTATTCCCAATCATTCGCAAGAAACCTATCAATATTTACCAAATATACACACTTTTCACTAATCTTGATGTATATTAATTCAGCACTGTCATTTTTTCCTAGAACAAAATGAAGAAACATATTAGCAAAGTATATACAATTCGCAGGATATCAGTTTGGTCTAAACATAGAGGTTGAAAAAGAGGCTTCTGACAATATTTTGAGAATTCATCACTAATAATAGTTTTTAACAATGGTAGTACATTTGTATAGAGAAATAGACACAAATAAATACAAAGGCAAGCTGAAAATAAAAATTAATTTGTATTTGTCATTTATGTTCGGTTTCAACAAACATGAATTATTTCATTTGTACTGAAATTAGACATAAATGACTAAGAAAAGTATTTAGTAAATGACAATAAGAATTCAAATGAATGAAATAACTTATATAAATTAATCAAATAAATAAAAAAAATTGTTGAACGATTTACAGATGTAAGCGCATGTATCACCACAAGTAATAATAGAGATCATTCTCACAATGACTAATATCTTAATTCTACTAAGTACAAAAATTAGAATACCCTAACTCTATTAAAAGAATCAAGGTTAAGGTAATAAATATAATGAAATCAACAAAAAAAATAAAAAAAAATAAATGAATAAGTAATTCAAATTTTAAAAACCTAGCGTTTGATTATCACTTAATGCTTCATATGAATATGTCATCTCTCTTCTCTTCTAGTGAAAAACTAGGGTTTGCTAGCCAAGGTTCTAATATGTTTACAAGTTCTATTAGAAATCATGTAATCCTATTTAATATAAACCAAATCACTATATTTCTATATGAATTGCAATTTAGACTCTTAACAATATTAAGAATAAACTCTAATCTTGGCTACCCAAGGTGTATAGGTATATTCTACATACGAATTAATTTATTCATCCATGGAAATAATCAAATAAAGGTTATTCTCTTGTCTAGCCAAATATTCTCTTTTTCAAGTTCAATCTATTATTTGCTTATAAATTAAATTCATTTTCAAGTAATTGAAAGCATTAAAATCAAATTTGAACAAATAAACACTTCATCCATAATCAAAAGAGAGAAACTTTTGACAGTCAAACAAATGAGGAAATCAAATTGAATCTTGAAAAAGAATTTATCACATAAATAAAGATAAATAAATAGCCAAGAAAAGTCTTACAATAAAATCCATAACAGGAACAAAGAGAATAGGAAAGAAGAACAAAAAACTTTTTTTCAAATGGCATGATCTACAATCTTTCTCTTGATCTTGGTATATAGTTATTTTTTTGATTGATTGCTTCTTGAATGTTATAGTGCTCTAATCAATGTTATCCTCCCCTAAACTTAACCCTAGATCACTTATTTATATAGGTTTTGGAGTTATACAAGTGCCTAGGTAGAAATAGCCCTAGTAAACACAAAAAACATATTCAAAAGAAATTGCGTAGTTGTCCTGTGCTAAGGCCATATAGCCTCAATCCAGCAACACCCAGCCTTAACTGACTTCTTTTTTTAGTGCCACAGCCTGGGCAAAATCACACGTCTCTCGGACTAGAATTCCTTGGAGTTGGTTGTTGCTCTAGTTCACTTCAATTTGTGTGTCTATCACCCAATTGATCCCTAATTCCTCCAAACAGATAGAACATATTAAAACACATTAATAAATTCACTAAAACAAATAAACACACAAAATAAAACTATTTAGTAAAACTTAAAAATTGTTAAAAACCCTAATATTGTAATTTAAAAACATTAGAACTTGCATGAAGCCCTAACTCAAACATATGTAAACAACTCTCTTAGAAGAGCCAACACACCCCCACTTGATCTTCTGTTTGTCCTGAGTAAAACAACCAGAGAAGTTTGCTTGACCATCTATTAGACAATACAAATAATACATGACGCAAACAAATAGAAGAAAAGTACACCAATCTTGAATGACCATATAATTCTCATAAGTGTAATCCTATTTGTCTTAAAGTCACCATGGAACAATATTAGTCTTCAATTCCATGAATATCTATCTCATTGCCAACAACGAAAATCATTACCTTTTAGAAAAACAACAAAGTCATGCTAGCAAGCTAGAACCCACACTTATAAAAGCTTGATCAAGATAATAAGTTTTGGAAATTTGGTAACTCCTCTATCCTTACAAATTAATCATTTAACCTATACACAGGTCATTAGGACATAAAATCAAAAGAAAGCAAAGGTTAAGAAAACGAACCTTACCTCTAGTATTTTACATACACATCCTTTTTGGATTGGCTTTATATCATATACTGCACTTTTACTTTTTTTATTAAAACATTTTCCAACATTTTTCTCCTTTTTATGTTCTTTTTTTTTTTTTTTTTCAAATGCACTTCGTGCATATTTTTTTTTTTACTTTTATAACTTTCACAAAGCAGTTAGACTATGCTCCCACTTTGTGGACTTTAAAACAACTAAGGATATCAACTTGATAGCACATTGGTTGTCTAGGGGTTTAAAAAACTAGAATTTAGCATTTTATTTGGTTAAATTCTCTTTACAATAGTAGAAGTAAAAATCATTACTCGATATTAGAATATAAAGCATATATAAGGATGGTAAGTAAGGAAAACAGTAGGGAAAAGTGACCCAAACGAAGGCCTAACTCATTCCCCTATTCCAGCCTCTTACATACTTTATTTGGAAAGAAAAGTCTCAATCCCCAAAAATTAAATATGAAGCCAGTCTCTCTTCATAAAATTACCAAATAAATTTGCATGAAAAATTGCTACATTTGGAACAAAAACCATAATTCTCATAGTTGGGCTGACATTGACAATCATGTTTCCTTTCAGAGAAATTTGTAGTCATTGTTATCAAAGCTAGTAAAGATCATACCTTTATCTTCATTATAAGGAAGCATGGATTCACCCTAAATATGGTGCACTTGCTCCTAATCGACACCTAACTTGAACATGACTTGAAAACACCAAAATAAAAATCTTTTTGGACTTTTTCAATTTTTTCAAATAAAAAACTCCAAACAAACTAGCCAATAATTTAAACAAGAAAACTAAAAAAACACATAAGAAAGAACATATAACACCCCTCAACTTGACCAAGACATTGTCACCAATGTTTCCAACACATAAAATAAAAACCAAAGAATAGAGAACTCCTTTGGGTTATAACAGTGCACAAGTTTTTCTTGATCTTCATCCTCATCTTCCTAATTGTTTACTCTTACTGATAAGTCATGGGAGTATCTTAAAAAACTCAATTTTAACCTATGGATATAAAATCAATTTGACTAGGAAAATAAAGCCAATATGCACAATGTGAAGTAGGGTAGGAAACTTGAATTTCCTACAAATAAGTGCTTTGTTTATAGTCAATAGCTAGACTACGCCAAGGTATTGGATAATTAAACACGGGATTCAAGACATCCTCTTTAGCACTCCAGTATTGCTCCAGTCACTATTAGTCAACAACAAACTGCATTCCAACTTTGTCCTTGGAGGTTAAAGTCGATCCTTTAGCACAAAAACACCTCCAAAATTCTTCTTCCATATATTCTCCTTAAAATTACCCAATATCTTAACTTTTTGCTTCTAATTTTTTCCTCTAACTGGCTCAATTGATATGTAGTCTACTACACTTATGGCAAAAGATTCCTCTGTTGTATTCAGAACATCAATAGCTTTAAACACCTTGAATTTTAACTTCTGGTGTTGAGCTTTCATAGTAAGTTCACATTTTTGTACATCTATGACAGTTCTACCTATTGATAGAAAGGTTTCCCCAAACACAATGAAATTCTCTTCAAAACAAACACAATGAAATTCCCTGGAAGAATAAGTTATCAAAATTTTCCACAATCCCTCTGGCATAGGTTAAAGACCAATTTGCCAGTTAGAGAGAAACTGATACACATAGGCTTGATCTCCCACATTCCCATTTTCTAATAGACAGATAATGTATGAGATTTAACAGAGATCTAATACCACTCCCAACTCACACAAGTCCACACCACAAATTAGTGCCAATTGAACATGGAATATTAAAACTACCTGAATCTTTCAATTTAGGTGGCAACATTTGCTGTAAGATAGACTACACTTCTTAGTGAGTGTAACTACTTCAAATTCCCACAACTTTTTCTTTCTAAACAATATGGCCTTCATGAACATTACATAGGTTGTCATCTTCTCTAACATCTCAATAAAAGGAAAGTTGATGTTATGTTTCTAGAATATGGCTAAGAATATTTCAAATTGTCTGTCTATGTTTTTTTTTTTTTTTTCAAAACTTTGGGGGATATAGAATAGGATGAGTAGTCTTAGGAGCTGGTTGGCTTTCTTCTTCTTTTTTTGGAGTACCTTTAGATTGCTTCTCAAAATTATCCATCCTAACATGCACATCTTGGCTATCCATTTGTCATAAGGCCCAACATCATAAAGTTGCATCCCATTCTTCCCACGCTTCAAGAAGACTGCATTGCATTGCTTTTTACCTTCTCTTCTTGAATTTAGATCTGTATCACTCAGTTAAGCTTCTTGAGGTCATGTACTAATACAAGTGACCAATTGTCCTACTTGATTCTCTAAATTCTTGAGTGTGGCTACCTAACTCTGAAATAATGGCATTTTGGTTCTGTATAATGGCCTTATTCTTAACCATGTTGTTGCATGGGCATCTCTTCTACGTTTGGTTCCTTCTCCTCAATTGGAGGTCTTTGTTTAGACACAAATTTTGATAGATACAGGATCTATTAAATGATGATGATGGACTCCTCCATGAAAAGTTTGGATGGTTCCTCCATCGAGGGTTGTATGAATTTGAGTAGGGATTGTTCTGTCCATGATTAATGTCCCCTACAAAGTTGACTGCTTTAGGATTGAATTGCATTATGAAGTAGGATTCCCATCATTATAAATTTCAAAAGTTTAAGGACAACAAGACTCTATGCTGACTGATTAGGTGTACGAAAAGAATAAATTTGTGAAAGAGTGGCAACCTATGTCATCAAAGCTGTCAAGGTATCCATGTCCAAGATGCCAGCTGGTCTCCTAGGAATTGAACGTTCCACTGGCTATTGATAGTTATTTGGCATTACTTCATCCAATAACCTATAAGCCTCATCAAATAACTGACTCATAACCGCTCTATCGGCTGCTACATCAGTGATTATTCTAGTAGGGCCTTGCAACTTCTTGTAAAATGCTTGTAACCAATTAGGTAACTCATGACGAGGACATTGTCTAATTCTGGAATATATATGAAACTTTGTATAGTGCCTCTAAGTCAAACTGTATGAAAGAGATAACACGGTTCCTTATCTTTTGCTGTCTTTGCTAAGAACTTCTGAGCCAAATAATCCCAGGAGTCAGCCATGTCTTCACATTAGCCCTTAGAGAAAATGGGAAAATCCTCATCTTGTTGCATTATCTGTCATGTTATTATGTTTGATATAGGCAAGGTATCACATATCTCCAATGCTCATTGGAATCGTCATTTGGGAATTCTCCAAACATATTAGAGATTTAGATCATCAAAATGATTTGAGGCCTTAAAGTTTTTGGCCTGAATTGTTGGCCTTCAAATACTGGATTGTAAACCCCTCACCAGCGAAATAGCAAAGTCTCTCAATGATCTCATATTCTCTAGTACTGGTAGTAGTGGCGGTACCAGTAGTTCATTAGCCATTTTAACAGTAGATTGGAAACCTAAGTTGCATTTCATTTAAGTTTATTAATTGTTGTTTCAATTTCTGGATCAAAAGGATAAAGGACTTGGATCTTATCATAGGGCATGCAATAACCAAGAATACCTAAAAATAGATAAACCAGTAAAAGAAAACAAATAAAAATAAGCAAAATTTTCTTAGTATCAGTTTGCTTGATATTAGTATTAGTAAAAAATTAAGATCTAAGTCCCCTGCTATGGTGCTAAAAACTCGTTGCATGATTTGCATATGCAAGTGCTAATATCACATTACAAGTAACAAAATGAAGAGTAGAGATAGTTCCCATGAGTACAAATATCTTAATTCTACTAAGTACTAAGACTAGAACATCATAACTCTATTCAAACAATAGATGTTTGAGTAGTGAATATTTGAAATCAACAGGTAAAATGAGAAAAAAAATTAAATGAATAAATAATTTAAATGATAAAACCTTAGGGTTCAAATATCACTCAGTCACTCACTCGAATATCTCATCTCCCCTATTTTCCACTTGAGCAACTAGAGCTTGGTAGCCTAGGGTTCTAATATGTTTATAGCTTCCTTGTGAAATCATGTAATCCTATTAATATAAACCTAGTTAATATAATTCTATGTGAAATGCAATTTAGATTAAAGTATTAAGAATAACCCTAATCTTGGCTACCTAATGTATATAGGTATTTTTCTATCCTATACATGAATCAATTTATTCATCCATACAAATAATCAAGCAAAATTTATTCAAATCTTGTCTAACCCTAAATTAATACTTTTTTTAAGTTCAATATAGGGTTTATTTAAACTATTCAATTGATGGCCAAAAAATTAAAGCATTAAAATCAAATTTGAATAAACAAACACTTCATCTATAATTGAAAGAGAGAAAAAGACCTGATAATCAAAATACATGAAGAGATAAAATTAAAACCCTAAAAAAGTATTAAGTGCATAATTGAAGCTATATAAACAACCAAGTGTTTCAAATTAGCTCCATAAAAAGGAACAAAGAGAATAGGGATAGAGAACAAAAACTCTTGTTAGAAGGCTCAATCTTCAATCTCCCTCTTCATCTTGGAACTCTGATGATTGATTTCTTATTAAATGTTATAGTACTCTAAAACTATGGTATCCTTCCCATAAATAACCCTAGATAACTTATTCATATAGGTCTTGGGGTTGTACAAGTGCCTAGGTCAAAATAGCCCTGACAAACGTGAAAAACAAAATTGGAAACAAAAATCTCATAGTTGCCCGATGTTGTGGCCATATGGCCTAATGGCAATTTAGTGCCACACGACCTTGGCTCATTGCCCATTATGATGCTGCTCCAGGGTTGGAATGCCTTGGAGTTGATTTTTGTTTCATGTCACCTTGGTTTGCATTCCGCTCTCCTAGTTGAACCCTAGTTCACTTCAAACCTATAAAAACGTATTATACACATTAAAAAATGCATTAAAACTAAATAAATAAACAAAATAACACTACTTAGTAAACAATAAAAATGGTTAAATACCTTAAGAATTGAATTGAAAACATGGGAACTTGCATGAAACCCTAACTCAAACACGTGCTAATAACTCTCTTTAGGAGAGTTAACAAAAATTTATTCGTACAATTAATGAAATGATTAAAGTTAATAAATAGAGTTTTGAAAAAAAGGAACAGGTATATAAATTCTTCAAATGTACATATTTTTAGAGTTATATATTCTTTTATTACTTGATCTCTACTTGTATTTTTTTTAAAGCCAAACCTCTTTTTATATCTAAGTGTCACTAGCTCAAAATTTGGTAGAGTATTAGATGGAAGATTTGAATGCCCTGAGAAACCTAAACCCATTGAAACTTATTTTATTTTACTTAGGCCCATTAAGTGGATAATTAGGTCCATTAACCTATAATCTAATACATTTATAAAGCATGCGATACGATTCTCTTAGCGGAAATGTAAAATTAGCCAAAAACTCATTTGCAAAACCTATTGATCTTTAGGAAATAAACCAAAAATTGAGACCTAAATAATTATGGGTATTGGGTCATGCAATGTTATGTAATTAAAAAAATCAATAAATTTTAAAATTTATACATCAACAAAACATATGCTAAGAATACACTAGTAGATTTAAGTCTAACTCATTCTAGAAAGATTAAAATGTGACAAGGCATAGGCATACAACAGGTCGAACCCAAAAAATGAAAAGCCCCAAAAAAAAGTTCTAATCTCAAATAAATACAATCACCACAGTATTTACATATGATGAAATAACATATATACCATAATACCTACACATTTATCCGTCAACTTGATATTCCCTAGAACATTCATTAGTGTCTATTATTGAGTTTCATGACCAATCTACTCTTCCTTGTTTTAGTGTAACACTTGGACCTTTTCTAATCTTTTTTTTTTTTTTTTTATCTATACTTTTCCAATTATTTCACATGAACTTTTTCCAACCATTCTACATCCGTCTATGTTTTTCTTTATCTTTATATATGATTCCTAGATATTTCTTTATTACATCTAATGACCATTTGGCCCTTCTTGGGTTTCATTTTAGTTTTGGGGTAGTAAGTGACATCAAAGTAAATTTGAGGGACCAAAGTGCAATCTTGTGAAGCTTATCTTCTCATGTTTATCTCCAATCTTTCGTACAAATTTATCTTCTCATAGTTATCCTTAGGTTTTGAAAATCATGAAGCTTATATTCAAGTTTTGAAAGGCGCGAAGTTTATTTTTTTAAATCTTGAAACGTCTGAAACTTATCTTCAAGATTTAAAAAGCGTGAACCTTTCCTTTAGTCTGTCTTGGGACAATTGAAACTTATCTTTAATCTTTGAAAAGTGTGAAGTTTTCTTCTCGCACTTGTTACCAAGCAAGCTGAAACTTATCTTCAAACATTGAAAGGCGTGAACTCTATCCTTAAATCTTGAAATATGTGAACCTTATCTTTATACCTTGAAATACGTGATCCCTATCTTTAATCTTTAGAAATTGTGAACTTATCCTCTCATTCTTTGTTGCCAAATTTATCTTGTTTTATTAGTTGTGAAAACTTGAAAAAACGTGAACTTTAAGCGTTGAAAGATGTGAAATTTATCTTTAAGCTTTGAAAAAAATGCGTTGTTTATCCTCAAACTTTAAGCAAGCATCTCCCTACCTATTTATATCCTACAAATCATTTTCAAACTAGTTTTCTACCAAATTTTCTTATAACTTCTTTCACTTCAATTTTTAATTCTAAGCAAGAATTGAAGATTTCAAAGCTAAATTGATAGCAAAGAAGTATTTCAAGACCGATTTGCCCAGCTTGAAAGGTATGTTTTACATAAATTATTTCATGTTTTTGGGAGTAAAGCTTTCAAGTAATTCCAAGAAACAAACTTGTTCAAATCTTGTTGTTTGTAACCTTTTCTCGTTACCAAATGTGCTTTTTTTAGCTGCCAATTTTTGATTTATGGTTTGAAACCCTTTTAAAACATTTGAAATGATGAATTTGAATGAGGTTTTGTGGCTGGTCATGGACACTTGGTTGCATTCAAGAAAGTTAGTTAATGATTTTTACAGTTTATGCGAGTTTTGGCTTGTCTAGTTCAACCTCTTTCTAGAGAATACCTAGTACTGCATTACTCCAATAAGCCTATTTTGCCATCTCAAGGCATTTCATACCCTTTTCTAGATTTTTGTTTTCATTTTGATTGTTTCCTGGTTCAATAATGTATCCCTCAGCTTGCTTTAATGTGTGGTATTACTCTCTTAGGGTGTTAGTTGAAGGAGAAAAGGTTTTCGACCATCAAAAAGTTAAGGTTCCAAGATAGTGAATCGCAGGTAAGTAATTCTTACACCATTTTATTGATTGTATTATATATAGTTGATTGTGAAACCAAATAATATGAACTAAGGTAAGTGAAACTTGAACCTTGTTATTGATTATATGTTTTATAGTTTGATGAGCAGCTGTGAAATGTGTTAAAATAAGGTAAGTATGATTGATTTATAAATATGTACGCGATACTTGTGCGATTGTGATTAAAATGCCTTATATGACATGCAATACTTCGTGATGTTGATTGCTAATTGAAAGCTTAGTGGATCACTTTAATAGACTAGTTTTTACTTTATGTCATATACAGGGGTACTTGATATACTGGTAGTACTAAACATTACTTATGCCTAGTCTATTAGATAAAAGATAGATTTGGATCTAGCAACTAGAAGACTACTATGAAACATGAACTTACTGAATTTGTCTTGTATATTTTGATTATTGCTTATATAGTTTACATTGAACACTACATTAACTGTATACTATAAGAGACAGGTACATTCAACAACTAAGTTTAAGTACTATTTATTGAACATTGTTTTATTCATCCCATGTTGTTATATTATTTTGCACTTTGTCTATCCTTGGTGGTTTTGCTATTCTTACTGTGGAGTTGAATTGGGAAGGGACATTGGTGCAAACTCTAGCTAGTTATTGTAGCCAGAGTCTAATAGTGGTATAATGAGAGGTTCTCTAGTAGGTTTGGCCTGCGTGCCAATGTATCTTATTAGAATTTGTTTTGTCATTGAATAGTTTGATTGTGGCTTTAAGCCTACCTTTGTCCTTAGTTAATTTTAAGAAATAAAGAATATTTCATCCTGCTTTGGCTGTGTATTATAGTTTGTTTGCCAGTATTGGAAGTTCTTATTAAGATTATGGTTGTTAAATATTCTTGATATCAAGCCTTCCATGCTTGGGGTTGTCATGCATGTATAAGTCAATTTTTAGGTGTGACATATACTAATTATACACTTAAATTGTTCAAATTCAAATATAATATTTTAAACTAATAGATAAGATTATTAATTTTTTCCAGATTATTTCTTAGATATTCGAGCTTTCAAGTATTTATTAGAGAATTATACTTTTCTTGAAACTACTACACCGATTTTCAAGTATTTGTAATGCATGTCTCATATGAAAATAAATTAGCTAAAAGTATAACTATACTTGAAAGCTTGAAAAAAAGATGCTTAAGCTTAGACGTATTTGTTAGCTCAAAAAAAAAAAAAGTAGAAAAGATAAAAAGAGACAAATATCAATATATGTGAGAGAAGAGAATATGTGGGTTACAAAATAGTGTACATCCGACTCTCATATTGAGACCTGGTATAAACTCGTGACATAAAAGCCTTCTCTACTCTAGGATTTCCCTAGTCTAAATACTCAATTTAACTCTTCTCAATTAAATAAACTAACAGATTACTTTATTTATAGGGTAACAAATTTGACTACCAAAAAATCTAATTATATGGGAATAACAACTCTAAACATAAATTTGATGGGAAACTAAATTCCTCTTAACTAAACTACTAAATTATATCTATGATTATATAATTCCTAATTGGTAAGGAGTTTGATTTAATTATATCAATAATGCCTCCTTTAAACCAAACTCTCCATGAAAGCACTCTGCATTATCTATGAACAAAATGAATAAGAATTTATTTCATTGACATTGTCTTTTTCTTTTCCCATAGTCTGGCAACATAAATTTTTCTTTATCTTTCAATTTTTCAAACAATCTACGCATTTGGATAAATAATCTTGATCACACAATTTTTCTTCAATTTATTAATTCCATGAATTTCATGACAACTAGTATCAAAATTTTTAGTTTTGTGACTCAACATTCACAATCAACTTAGTAAGATTTTTTTCCTCCATCACTTCCCAACACCAACAAAAATAATCACAATATGATCTTTTTTTTTAGATTTCTATCCAATTAGGGTTGATTTTGTTATACTCTAATTGATAACAAACGAGTACCCTAAAACTATCATCTCATGGTCCAATTTTCAATATTCAAGTACTCAACAATTTTTTCTCCTAATCTTCAAAAAACCCCACGATCATAGCCTAAGGCTCTTGTACCACTTGTTAGCACAAAATAACACAACGGAATATAAATTTAATCAACACATATCAATACGTGAGAGAAGAGAAGGAGTTATAAAATAATACACATCCGACTCTCACATTGAGGCCGGATAGACCCACAACATAAAAGCATTATCTGTTCTAGAATTTTCCTATTCTAGACTCTCAGCGTAACTATTCTCGGTTGAATAAACTAACAAACCTCTCTATTTATATGGTAATAAATTTGACAATCAAGAAACCCAATTACACTAAAAATAACAATTCTAAACATAATTATGATAGAAAACTGAATTCATCTAATAACTAAACTACTAAGTTATAACTATTACATAATTTCTTATTGTTAAGAAGTTTGATTTAATTATACCAATGTATTTACACTAGTCTTACAAAACAGTATAACGGTTGGATGTCGGACCTGTAAAATTACAGTATATCTAAGTCACAAATCTGGGTCCCGACCCGCCAATTACACGGTGGTAAGGTAATAACTCCTATACCTTTATATTGTTGTTATTGTCAGAGAGGAATGGTGCTGCAGAAACCTGTGCTCAAATACATTAACATTTCATGTAGAAAACTTAGTTTAGACATCAACATATGGAAACTCAGACTGCATCCGCGTGAATATTTAATGCATTCTACCGACTTCTCATCCATAAAGTCAATATTTTTTATAATTGACTCACAAATTAATTGGTACAACCCTCTTAATTGTTTGTCTGACTGTGATCTTCAGACTCAACCCTCTTAATTGTTTGTCTGACGGTGATCTTCAAACTAGTATACTACATATATATATATATAACAAACTTGAGCATACTCAATCACTCAACCAGCTCAAACTAAAAGCACACGTACTCTTTTCTTCAAAATTGCTTGAACCCCTTTCGTGAAATATTCTTCTTAAATAATTGTCTAACAATGGGGTGTGAGTTCAAGAAATTCTTGGTGGAGTTTTGTAGTTGTTGTGGTGCCGTTGCTGAATCTTGATTATGGGGTTTTAGCACAACCACAAGTACCATGTTACTTTATTTTTGGGGATTCCCTAGTCGACAATGGTAACAATAATAATCTCAATTCCTTGGCTAAAGCTAATTACTTGCCTTATGGAATTGATTTCCCAGGCGGACCAACTGGAAGGTTTTCTAATGGGAGAACTACAGTTGATGTTATAAGTGAGTTCTAACTCTTTGTTTCTCTTCATATCTTTTGTCTCTCACTTTGTTTGATTCAGGTATCTCGTACTTTTTTTCAGGAGACAATAATATAAGCTATCATCTTTTCTTTTTCAAGATTTTGCTAGAAACTTTGAGAGGAGTAGCTAACTAGGTGAAATATAATATTGACAGAGCTACTCTTAAATCTTCAACTTGGTCATTCTAACCTCCTACCAAGTTATGTCGAGATAACATTCTTTCTTTTCCAACTGATTTTTTTTTTTTTTTCACAGCACAACACGAAATATTTAGATATGAATTGCATATGTATTGTACTCACGTGTAAGGCCTGTCTATTGTTTTACCATGTCAAACCTGCTAACGAAATTTATTACAAGTACCATGTTCGCGATTGAGACCCGTATATAGTTGAAAATTTCTTTATTACTTGCGTCTCAATACAAAATGAGTATTTTAAATTGTTAAATAATTAAAAAATATTATTATTTTTTAATTATTTTAATAATTATTATATTTATTTTGCATTATAAAAAAGTTAATCCAAAGTGAAGAAAAAATTCACAGGTAAAAAGAATACTCGCATCAAATGACACTGATATACTACCCAATTAAACTACTACCTACAACTGGTCGGTATTTTCCTGTAATCCTCTGATCATTAAGCGTCAGCGTCATAAAAGTATGAGATAAGTATTACATTAGTTAGTAATCATAGAACATAATTCCCTACCTTATTAATCTTTCGAAAGCTGCATCAATCTCACAGCTCTTCCATCCTTTTCCTCACAGTGCACCACTGCATGTTTCATTTAATCTTGAGGAATTCAATTACCTAATCTGCCACGTAACCATGCAATCATTTATTGCACGTAAACTTTTCTTAATTAATAAGTGCCAATAGCATTATAACGCGCCACACAATCATTTAGTAAGTTAGTTAGCAAATCTACCAATTGAATTCACGAAAATAATCCTATATATAATATTCCATACTATGGTGGTATAGCAAACTACTTAATAATAATATCCTCATAAGTTAAATTTTTTAACAGTAATTGATATCTTTTATTAATTAATTGGCTTAATTTGGTGGTGATTGTCTGACTAGTATATCTTTTTTTTATTTGCATCATCAGCTGAGCAATTGGGCTTCGATCGTTATATTCCACCTTACTCGAGAGTTCGTGGGCGAGATATACTCAGAGGAGTAAATTATGCTTCTGCAGCTGCCGGAATTAGAGAGGAAACTGGACAGCAATTGGTACTAATTAAATTAACTTATTCTCACTAACAATTAATATTCCTATTTCACCATTTACTTACTAATTGAATATTATTCCTAAATATGCATAGGGTGCAAGGATCCCTTTTAGTGGGCAAGTAAATAATTACATAAACACGGTGAGACAAATCGTGAACATACTTGGAGATGAAAATACTGCCGCAGATTACCTAAGCAAATGCATATATTCCGTTGGACTCGGCAGCAATGACTACCTTAACAATTATTTCATGCCGCTTTTCTACTCTACTAGCAGGCAATACACGCCTGAGCAATATGCTGATGTTCTTATTCAACAATATGCTCAACAAGTACAGGTGCGCGAATCACCGTTAATTTTTCTCTGCTTAATGAATTTTAATCAAAGTACTATTTTCGTTTTAAAATAAGAGACTTTTGATTGAAGTACACTTATGAATTTTAATCAAAGTACTATTTCCGTTTTAAAATAACCTTCACTTTTGATTGAAGTACACAGATTAAGAAAAATATAAAATTCTATCGATTTTATCCTTTTATATTTATATCCCGACTGCATAATTATCCCTCTATTAATATAGCATTAATTAGGGATAAAAATTAGAAAATTATTACTTAATTTTTTTTTGATTTTCTAAAGATAATTTGACACAAGAGAATTCATTAAAACGACAGTTATTTTAAAATAAATATAGTACTAAAATTAGTTTTATTTAGATTAAAATTGGTTTTATTTAGATTTTCTTTATTGCACTGTCCCTAAAATTTGACTTTTCTGATGCATTTATGGTGGCAGATATTATATAACTATGGTGCGAGAAAGCTTGCTTTGATTGGAGTGGGTCAAATTGGATGCAGTCCAAATGCGTTGGCCCAAAACAGCCCTGATGGGAGAACCTGTGTAGCAAGAATTAACAATGCAAATCAGCTGTTCAATGACAGACTGAAAGCTCTAGTAGACAACTTCAACAATCAATTCACGGATGCAAGATTTATCTACATCAATGCTTATGGGATTTTCCAAGATTTAATCTTATCAACAGTCCCTCAGCTTTTGGTAACTATTGCTTGGCATGCTTTCTATAAATTTTCTTCTAATTTGTGTTTTAGTATATAAAATAGGACTAATTCCACTTTGGAACCCTCAACTTATATCCAATTCCCACTTTTTACCATCAATTTTAGTTTTAGACATTTTGCTCTCTCAACTTTTAGATTTGTATATTTTTGTCCAATGCTTAATACCATTAAAAAATTTAACGGAATCTTTATACATATAAAACAATTCAGTAGGATGTACAATAATTTGCTACAATATTTTGGATGCACATGAAAAGATTACATTAATTTTGTTGATGTGTTAAAAATTAGATTAAAACAAGATGGATTTGAAAGTCAAGGTGCAAAGTGTCCAACATTAAAATTAAAGGTATAAAGTAAAAATAGAGTATGAGTTAAGGATGCAAAGTGGAATTAATTAGTTCTATAAAATAACCCACTATATGAAGAAAAAAAATGATGCAATAAATCGGGAAAAAGAATGGAAAATTATGTAACAAAAAGGCTAAATTTCATTTACCTTCATTCAGATTTTTAGGTATTAAGCATCCTAGTTTGCGAAATTACATTTAACATTTTAATCAAAAATTTGAAGATTTCCTATGCTACTTTTTTTTTTTTCCCTATATTCAAATTTCAAATTTCTTGTGTCTAGAATGTTTAGAAAATTAGCAATCGCATTACTATGACAAAACCCATACGTGGCAGCACAATAAATTGTGAAAAGTACCCAATTGTAATTAACATTGCTTTAACTTTTGTCCAGGTTTAACTGTGACAAATGTTGGGTGCTGTGGAGTTGGGAGAAACAATGGCCAAATAACATGTCTTCCTTTACAAACTCCATGCCCAAATAGAAATCAGCATCTATTTTGGGATGCTTTCCATCCAGCAGAATCCGCCAATATTGTTATCGGGAGAAGATCATACAGTGCTCAAAAGTCAACAGATGCATACCCAATTGATATTCGTCGCTTAGCTCTGAACTTTGAAGATGGACATATCAGTCAGATAATAGTCCCACATAGTTAAATTGAGAGAATTTATCTTAAGATTTATTTGCTTTCGTTGTTCAATCGCTTGTGTTTTTACTTTCTTCTGCGTCCTACATTTCTAGCAAAAAAGTTGTACTTGTATTTCTAAGTTAAGAAGAATATATTGGAGTAATTCAAATGTTTCTTCACTTACATTTTTGTCATTTCTTTTCAGCGTGTGTTTGGTTCTTTAGTATTGAAATTGAATTACAATCATAATTTTGTAATGCTGTGAATTTATGAATTGTAATTCTAATATATTAGAATTCTTTTGCTTGGTAAAAGTGTAGAATTAACATCAAATTGATTTATAATTCTAATTTTTTTGTTTGGATAAGGAAGAATATTTAGAATTGGTTATATTTAGGATTGTTAATTCTTTTATAACAAAAACTATTAATTACAATAATTTTTGGAAAAATAAAAATTTCTTAAATATGCACAAACCTTTTATGTAATTGCTAAATTGAATTTATATGTTACTTTAACTTTTAAATACATGCATTATTACTATAACTTGCCATTTTCCATAAAATCAGTTTAAGATACTCCATCAAAAATTACAAATAGAAAATGAAAATAACCAAGATTTTATTAAAATATGTAAATAATACTAAATTTAACACCTGTGATTAAAGCAATTAAACTCATAAGACCAAAATTGTAAAACAAAACCACAATATCCTAGACGTGATAGTTATTACTTTCAATGGTATTTAAATATATTCCATAACCCTAAAATCCAAGGGTATCAATAAACAGGCTTTCTTCCTCAAATAAAGTTGCTATAATCAAATTATACAAAAAGACATTTAGGTACTGCAATTAAAAATACATAAGATTCTATCAAAACACGATTATGACGAAGGAGTTTACTTTGATAATCGACACAATGTCTTGGTAGGTTGCAATATTTGGATCTTGTTACCACCTGTAACATGTAAAAAAGAAAATGAAACTCCATCATTAAAGATAAGGAACTAAATAATAACAGGGATCAATTGAAAAAAGTAGTGACTAGTATAAAAATGAAATTGAAAAACTTAAATACACCAATGCTTAAGCGATGATAAGAATGAAATCATTCTTGTAACCCAATAAAAGCAGTTGTTGTACTTGTTAAAGTCATTTGTTAAACTAATGAGCGCACCAAATTCTAATGACAAAGTCCCACCAGCTACAGCTGCACTGTTTTCAATATCAGGGTAAATGATTTAACGTATTCACAACACAGTTACACTACTTACCGCTAAAAGACCATCTTCTAAATCGATGCTCGAATACCAGTACACAAACAAGTATAGTCATTAAAGTCATTGCAGAATATCCATGTATGGATTATAGCAAATACAAGTGTACATAGAGATATCCTCCCATATTTTTAGAGCAATTTAAAGAAAATAAGGGGATTTGCGTCCACTATCAACCAACAAAGACCCAAAAAAAAAAAAAAAAAAAATATAAGTCAAGCAAAACATGTAAAAGCGGTAAACCAACTAAAAGGTATATGACAAACTTCCCAAAGATAATAGTATTTTTACACGATTCACTAGTAAAATCTGGCTGTGCAAGGCACAGCCAATACCCACTAGTTTCTATAATGTGAAATATCCAAAAAATTTCCTAAAGGTGATCAAAGAGTTAGATGCCATTCAGGAAGTATAGAACCAGGAGGCAAAAGAAGAGAAAGAAGATGAATTTTACAATAAGAAAGACATTTGAAGCTGCAATTAAGTTCAGGACTACACTACCAGATTTCAGAGACATCAACAAAAACTGAAGAACATTTAAACAGAATTTAGATTCAGCAAATTTTACCAAGTGCAAATTAATCAACTTGCAAACCAACAACTGCTTATTTTGTTCTCTCCAGACTTGCTAAACTACTTGAGAATATTCTTTCTTTGTTTCTGTGCTAATTTTGCGTCAAATCCCAAGAACTAATTTTTCTCCTTTTAAGTGAAATCTCCCAATAAATCAAGATATGAAGTCCATTGGCCAAAACCAATGGTTTTCTCTCCAGAATCTGACTGTCTGAGACGTTCCAAGCATTCCAAGAGCTTTGATACCTTTGAAGACTCCTTCCAATTCTTCTCAACATCAATCTGAACCAATTTCAACTGGACAGGTGATTATCTCAGTTTTATTAAACACTTACCTGCAAATGGAGCATGCCCCTAGGAAAAAAACCAAGTCTTCTACGACTAAAGGAATAATGTAGGAGCATCATAGAAAGAGGAAAAATAATGTTAATATATAGCCAGAGCAAATATCCAACAAGGCATTCGGCAACTTAAAAGAAGGAAAATTGCATCAATTAAGTCCAACACAAATGCTGAAAAATTGGAAAAGGAAAAGTTGTCACTATGAAAGGATACCATATTACATAAGCAAAAAAGCAAAGTAAAAATGCACTCAATAACAGTAAAGCAATAATCCAATATCACAAATTCATTATACTGTCATAACACTATATATTACTAACATAAACATTATTTAATGTTATACTATAGCACTTTTAGATTAATTTAGAATCAGAGAATCAATAGGAAGAGAAAAACCTTGTTTTGGTAGTTTATTCAAGAGAAGGGGACCATACATGTCCTACCCCAACAGCAAATCAGCCATATAATCTTTTAGGAGACGAGTACCATGCAAATTCAATAACCCCAAAATCCCAAAATCAAGCTACAAATATGCAAATCACTTTAACTGGAGGAAGACAAAGCTTTACCTAACCAATCACGGGCTTTGGAAGCCAGCGAATCTAGACATGCAAAATAAGCATTAAAGTATTGAAATTAGCTTATGGAACTACTTGGAAGTGTTTAATGATTGTTTTTAATTAGACATACTTAGAAATAGGAATTAAGTAGCTAAATGGAAATGACTAAAGTAATGTATGGAAAATGCCAAAGACATTGAGGGTGGTCAATTTCTCATAGTATGTATAACCATTTTTACTTCTAAAAGCGATTGATCGCCACGACTGCAAAATGCCAAGATACCTTAAAATAAATTTAAATCAAAGTATTCAAAATAGAACTTAATTTCTAATAACTTCTGTAGGCATACCTCAGAAAGAACAGAAACCGTTTCACAATAATATGGCTATTAATGTGAAGCCTGGTTGCATACCTCAGACAAAGAAAGGTCTTTCAAGCAGATGTTGCTTCATTTGCCCAACCTTAACGAAAGGTAATGGTAACATAGAGAACGTACTGAGAATCGTAGTGAAAAATTGATCACCTTGAAAACCCAATTCATCTGCAAATAATTACAAAAAATTAGCAGCACAAATAGGAAAGATGGAGGAAAAAATCATATTAAGAAATAAAAACAGAAAGAAAATGGATAAAAGAATATCTTTTAAAACATGAATGAAAACTTCCATTTTTAGTTCTAAGTTCAACAATCTGATGTAAAAAGTCGAAAAATCAGGAGAAAGGGTTCTCAATCGGGTAAAAAATCAAGGAAAGTGAAGTGCCAGCAATCACACAAATTTTGGAGGATTAACCTTAATCCTCTTACAACTCCCTTTGCACATAAATAACCTTAATTCCCAGCCAAATCCTACAAAATAACGATGTAAACAACATTAGATTCATTATATTTACGGAAAAAAAACACTAAACAACAGACAAAATAGAGAATGAAGAGAAAAAAGAAATCAGGAAAAAAGAGAGACAAATGGGAGTGAGGAGTATGAAGAGAATTGTGCCGTCAGAAGAAGGGTTGAAGAAGGGTAATTAAGGGGAGGTTAATTAATCCTAAACTTATCCAAAGGCTAGCATACATTATAATTAATTAGGAATTTTACAATTTTTGATGAAGTTATTTTTTTTTTAATTTATATAATATAATTTTTAAATTATAAAAGAATAATTATTTCAAAAATATTATAAAATTTTTCTATAATCATATCCAATTATTAAAATAGTGATAAATATGCTATTATAAAAGGGTTAAAAAATAACATTATATAGCCTGGCCATCCTTTATAGCTTATTTTAGGTTATAATGCAGTGTATACAGCAGACGGATAAAAATTGATGTTTCCATGTGATGGACGTTACGAAATGGCTATAATACCTATCTACAGTTATGTACTGTTTCAATGGGAAGGGTATTTTATGTAATTCTTCTCACTGTATCTGTATGCCTTTTTGGTTTTTTTTTTTTTTTTTTCGAACAGTTTTTTTTGGTTTTATTGACATAGCTAAAGAAGGACATATGACAATACACTTAAGGGGCATCAGGAGTCATTATTTGGGAAAGGAAATTTTTTTAAAATTAGTATTCACATAAGCTGCCACGTCAGCAACCAATGTCATGCACAATCAGTAGAGTTTTTTAACTTCTTATCTAGTTGTTATTAAATTAGAAATAGATGTAGATGAAGCAAGTAAATATAAAAAAGCAAATATGAATTTTGATTCTCCTTAACTAACGGGTTCCAAAGTCCAAACACTGTAGTTTGGCAGAGAGAAAAATATAATAAATATGTTGACATTAAGGATTTGTCATGAGAAATAAATGAAGACAGTGATAAGAAAAGAAAGGGAACGAGGTATGCCAATTAGTTACACAGAATTGCAAGATCAACGAATTTTGTTTTCTTAGTCCAAAATATTTGATTTCATTTTTAGAAGTTCAGTAATAAGTAGTACCTAGGCAAAGCAACATGTGTATTATAGTAAATTATACAATCTACAAGGTATCTAGGTTAACCGATAGAAACATAAACAAAATCATGTCATTAACTATCCTTTTCTAGCATTTTTGGATTTCCGGGGAGTTAACACCTCCAATGGGGAGAAACCAAGATTAATCTGAACTAGTAATCTTGTCCAATTAAGAGGTCATTTAGGAAATTATGACCAAATCCACCATGCAGAAAACTCCATCTAGATACTAGACATTGAAAGTACCGACAGAGGAGCTAATATTACCATTCTCTTGCAAACCATGAGTCTCCAACTTCTCCCTGGATTAGCTTCGTCAACTACACCAATACTACTATGTTTGAGTCTAGTAATTGTAGGATCATATTCAAGAAAGACCGTAAAGATAATCAAAGACAACAAACAAAACATACATACTAGTATGCCAACATATAAATGCATTTCTTTAACCATATCTACTTGGTAGTAATTGCTAAACATCACAATGACCCTGCTCAAGAATAAGTCTAGAATACTAAAAAAATGACAAAAGATGCAGCAAAAACAGGCTTAGGCTAAGAAAAGACAGACACATGGAGACGAAAAATAGAACACAACTTAGGACCCAAATCCTGTTAGATGGTTTGGTTGGAACCCAACATCCATGAATCAGGACAAGAAGACAATAAATGTTAGAACATTTTAATGGCTGGATTTCATGACCAACTACATATTCTAAATAATAATTAATATAATATCTCACAAATAAATAATGATAAATTATTATATAAATATATTTAGATAATTATGTGATTTAAAATAATATTAAAAAAAGAAAGAAATATACATGTATACATATAATATTATGTCCATTCTAATTCATGTCTGTATGTTTATCCATCATTCATTACAGACATTACAATAAATTAGGATACGGAAAATCAAATTATGTTGTTTCATCAATTGATCATCAAATAATCTTATTGTACCATCAATGGATTGTTTATATTCACTCGTCACCAGTGTAAGGGTACAACTTTTCGTATAAAGTACGCTCTAATTTCATCTTATATTATTTACAAGTCTAAGATCCCATCATGTCTAACAATAAATTAATAAAGAAAATACCAATTTGCAAATATGCATATAAGAACCAATAAACTATCCCTTCCGTCCAAATATATTTGTCATATTAAATATTTATACGAATTGTTAGTAATTATAATTTTTTATCAAATGTCTACAAATGTTCTTAGTAATTTGAATTGATTTGGTATCATTAAATGACAAATATTGACAATTGAATAGATTTAATGGGAGGGAGAAGAGAGAGAAGATTGAAAAAAGGATGGTGTATTGATTATTTGGGACCATTGATTATTGACATGGAGAATATTTTGAATATTTAAAAGAATAAATTTAGATTGGTAACAAAATAAATCATCAATTTTAAGTAATGTATTAATTTTATTATGATATTTTAAATTAGAAAGTGTTAGAATATAAATGGACGGAGAGAATAATAAAATGGCAAATACCAAGGAGACAAAAACCATTCCCTCACCTTGTCTCCTAACCAAAATCAAAACCTCGCATTAGAAAACAACAAAAATGGCAGGTACAAACCTCTTCAGATTTTTTATGAACATTCTCCGATAGCTCAATAGTTCTCGTTGAAAGCTTGGATTGAGCTGAGGATAGGGGTGTTCAAAATACAGGTACTGATCCGAAAAATCAATGAAATCGATCCATTCTGAACCGTAAAAGAAGGGTATAAGAAAGGCAATTATGTAATTTTACTAAATATGGCTAAATTTTTCTATTCATATGTTTATAGATTATTGATTTATTTTGTAACTGTAAATTTGCTTAAAGGGATATTTGATAATTTATTTTGATAGTAAATTTTTTTTTTCTTTTTATGTTCATATACATGATTGAATTATATATATATATATATATATATCCTCATATATTTTAACCCTTTTATAATAGCATATTTGTCTAAAGGGATATTTGATAATTTAAGAGAAAAATGATATTTGTCTAAATTATAATTTCAGTTTGGAAAAGGAATTTTATAAACTTAATAATTTTATTCTAGTCAGTTGTATTTGCTTGTAATAAATTGTCTATAATTGGAAAAGGGATTTTATTTTATTTTATAAGTACATAAAGTTGACTTGATATGAACATTTAATTTTTAGAGTTTTTCGGAGAGTTTTTTTTTTGTTTTTTTTGTCACACCGGTTTGGGTATCCGCGGGTCCCGAACCGCTTCAATCGGATAACCGGTCATCTGGTTACCCGAGTACAGAATGTGTGGATCGGATACGGTTCAAAAAATTAGTAAACCCGTAAGATTAATTCGGATCACTCTACATGCTCATCCTAGCTGAGGATATAACACTATTGATGGATGACTTCTCATCAGTAATGCTTCGGCCCAATTGTCAAAAATTTCTTCACAAATAGGCACTTCATGTTCTATATACATTTTCTCTAGTTTTTTGTTGTAGCGGGACCGGCGGCAATCTGGACCAGCAACAATCTCCGACAGAAAAGCATTGCGTCCGAGAGCGCTGATGAGAGAAATGAGACATCAAAGAGAGTACAAAGAAATTAGAATTGTCTGAGTCGATTAGTTTTTTTAATGGCCCGCCCCGTTTTTATATTCGCGTGCCTGCCCAATAAGATGTTGAATTGCATTAAGAATTTGAAGCTATCTGGTCCAAGCAAAGAATTGAAACATTAGAATTGGACCCAGTAGACTTGAAATTCAACCCAAATTTAAGACTATCACCTAAACAGATGTAGATAAGTTGTTGAAATTCAACCCAAATTTAAGACTTTCACCTAAACAGTAAAATTGGAATTGGAGTCGCAAAGAATTGAAACATTAGAATTGGACACTGTAGAGTTGAAATTCAACCCAAATTTAAGGCTATCACCTAAACAGATGTAGAGTTGAAATTCAACCCAAATTTAAGACTATCACCTAAACAGTAAAATTGGAATTGGAGTCTCCAATTCCAATTTCTAATTCTATAGTCCTAATTCTAGGGAACCAAAGAACCATTTAAATCATTCAAGGTTCGAGAACATATCACTTACACTATTAAAACACCAGCACTTAATTAAATCTTGTCTCGACCCAACTCGGTCCTCTCCAAAAAGATAGAATAGGCTGCTTACCTAGTTTGTACTAAGACTCGAAAAACTAAAACTAATAAATTCACATAATAGAAACCTAATCACAACTATAATAAAATAAAATAAAAAAAAATAAAAAATCTCTATTCTCCTTACTTACACAAAAGAAACAATAATATAAGATTTACTCATAAATCACCTACATGTTACTTTATATTCTTTTGTAACGGATCAATTATTCTTATATGAAACCCTAAACTTTGTAATAATGACAATTTTTCATTTGGTATATTATCCAAATAACTCCATAACTCAAGTCCCTTGTTTTAGAAACAATTTTCAAGCCATGGTGAACGAAAGATTAGTGAAACTCATTGTGTTTGCAAATAACACTAAAAAAAAATTAATATATTATTTTCTTTTTCAAAAAGATGATAGAGATTGCAAAAACTTATCAAAGACAAGAATAACAATTCAATTACAAATATGACATTTGTCAAAGGCAATAATAATAACTTAACTACAAATACAACATGCCAAATAAAAACTTTTAAAATTAATGATACATAGATTTGTCAATTAATCGGGTAATGACACATCGAAGGTTAGATTTGTTAATTAATCAAGTAATGACATATGTAAGGTTCATTAAGAGTATGATTATAAATATACAGGTTGAGTATGTAGATCATCTAGATAGTGAATAGACTTCGATCCCCCATGTTTGAAATCTAAACATAGGGTTCATTCCTACCAAATGTATCTTTATACTCTCATTAATGTAAACACACTTTTCTCTCTATATTTACTCTCTCTTTGTCTGGGTTAGGTTCCATCAAGTGACTCGATATGTGGGAATAGAACAAAAGGCTAACTCGATTATTTGTTTTTTGACATATTTTGAGATTTCTTTGTTTTTTGAAAAATTGTTAATCATTTAATTGAAAAATCATGAACGAGAGCTAACAGTTACGACATTGAAATAATTCTTGAACCTATGAATGGTGATCTGGTTTATAATAAGGCTGAAACATCTCGGATTGGCAAATAGCATAACCGAGATGAAATGATGAAATCTTGACTAAGAACTTCCATGCTTTTTAGAAATTTGTGGAAAATCAACAGAAGGGGGATGATCGACACAATTGGGTCTCCAAGAGGTCGAATTATAAGTGATAGTGATGATACTGCCAGCAACAATCTCTTCACTTGTGAAGGCCATAGCCCTCTTGCTCAGTTTATATTCAGTGATCGAATTCAATACATGATAGTTTGGAGCCAAACCCCAGATATGTCAAGCCTGTGCAAGTTGAGAAACTACCAGAAAAATCGGCTTTCATAACTCATTGGTCAAGGTGGAAATGAGGGTCCAACAGCTATTGGCCCAGAGCAGATCCTTCCATTATCTTTTTCTTGGACGTGAATCCGTTGACTCTCAACATTCGAATGGAACAAATTCCTTCAAACTACAAGGGGACGACTACCCAGATTTGAACCAACGTAAGTGGACAACAGATCCCACTGATTACACTACCTATGTGTCGGCTGTCACCAAACTTTATGGATATTTTGATGCCATAAAGTGCAACCTGTTTATCGCTACCATCAGAGATTCAACGTAATCATTTGGGTCAAACTTCTTTCTTCATGTCACTTTTATTTCAAAAGATTTTTTTCCCACCTACTAAGACTTGCTCCTATTACAGAACCTCACTTCCATCTCATCTCAACCTACCTCACTTCTCATTTCTTTCCAACCACCTCTCTCCCTCTTTTGTTTATCAAACGACAAAGAACAATGTAGGACGCAACTCTCTTTCCTCTTTTAGGAGCCGTTTGGTTCGCATTCGAGTATCGGAATCGAAATGGAAATGAAATTATAAACTTTACTATCGGTATGAATTTATGTCAATCTTCTTTACTTTTTTGGTTTCAATAAGGTATAAATTTTATTATATTGATAAATTAATAAATTTGAAATTCATATCACAAGTGAGAAATATAAGTAGGTATTTTCTAAATTCTAACACTTTCATTCTTATAGAATGATTCCAATAATGATTAACCAAACAATATCTATGAGTATCATTAATTTTATTCTCATTCTTTCTCCTCGTACATATAAACCAAATACCTCATTAGTTGCACAAACTTTTTAATTAGAAGTTATATTTTGGAGTATATGCAAAATAACCATAATTTTGTTGACATTTAGTAACTCTAATCAAAATAACATTAGAAATGGATGGGATTCCTCAGACAGGGATTTAAAAAGATAAGGTAAGAGAAAGAAAGAACATTAGCATTGGAATTTAAGGAGAGAAAACAAAAGTTTTAAGAGGGAAAGTACATGATATGTTATAATTGGAAGTAGATTACGTGTGAAAATCCACATTAGCAAGAGAAAAAGGAGAGAAAAATTGTTAAAGACTGTGTAGATAAAATTTGACACTTGAATTAGCCTAGTTGAAAAGAGAGAGTAGAAAAAGCATGGCTTTTTGCCATATGATGTAACTGGAGCTTGTGACTAAACTTCTTGATTGATGATAAATAAAATGAAAGTTTACTCCTTGCCTAAGCTTCTTGTTGTGTTTTTTCATGTGAAACCCTTGATTAACAAGTTGATAGTCTCCACGTGGATGGTTTTTCTAATTCTTTATAAGACCCATATCAAAGCCACATGAAAGGGGGATACCAAAAACCGTCTAAAAGGCGAGGGGATATTGTGCTTTTATATATACTATATATATATACACACACGTGCATACATAATTCCACACGAGAAAAGATACAACCACTAATTTTCTCTATAAATTTCAAGAGTTCCGACTTTCTTATTTGGATCTTTTACTAACTTGAGCATTAGAGTGTCTTAGGGACATCCTCAACTCCTTTCTATAGGAGCTCTGTAGCTTATAGCAGTAGGCCAAGAATGGGACACAAATTTGTAGAAATAGTTTGCAACGATTTGTCAGAAACAAAAAAAAAAAAAAAAAAAAAAACAAGAACCTCTCCTGATGTAACCATTAAAATCTTCACTCTTGTCCTACTACTTAGATAATAGTGGTTAATATACGTTGCACTTCTCAAGTTAGAAACTCTGCCGATCCTTCAGCAGGCAATTCCAGCGCATCTAGTCGAAAATTGACCCCTTTAGTCACAGAAGCACTCCTTGTATTACCCAGAACATAGGAATCCCTTATGAAATGGATTAATGCTAACTCCAACCACATTTTTCCTAAGGAGCCTAGATTACGATTTCAATTAGAGAAGCTATCCAATTTACTAAGTCTCTCAAAATGCCTCACGATCAGGAAAATGATCTAGGTTTCTCCTAGCATAGTACTGGCCGATGCTAATCCACAAGATAGTGAGCTGTCGCCATGGAATTCCAAATCCAGACTGTCACACAGTCCATCATTCACTAGAAATCTAATGACACAGAAACTGTCAAGTCAATGTTTGAAAGAACCAATGAGGAGGTTGTTAAAAACCTTCTACACCCAATCATGAGCATGAAAGCATGTTTGTCATATCTGTTTCCTTTCATACCATACAAAAGAATGAACCTAGCGAGAAACATGGCCAATGCTTGCTCAAGGAGATCAGAAAATCTCTAGAGTTAGGTGAAAAGTTTGGGCATCTAGTCAAACAAAAAGAATATAAGTATTTCACGTCATCTATGAAGGAGATTATGGCAAGGTCTTTCCACAAACAATTCCTACACCTTAACAAAGGTAACCTGAGTTGTGCAAGTCAACCTTGGCTAGCACTTATTCAACTGCATCAAATGTCTAATAATGCATCAGAAAATGGAGATATTTCCATCACTCGATAAGACAATCTCTTCAAAAGCTATGTTAGGATTAGAAATAGTTGTAGGGCTTATTCCCACGAGGAGGCTTTTCAACTCAATGTCTCCCAAGTGACAGACATGATTACCCAAAAGGGTAAATTCTATGAAAACACCAAGACATCCCCACGAGGGAAAAGCCCACTTAGGGACCTAGAATGTAACTGACCTTAATAGTGTACACACAAGAAGTAGGAAAATTTTTACATGGACCCGGTCCATAGTAGATAGGATAGACCCGTTGGTCATGTTCATCCACATCACTCTAACTCATTAAAAATAAACATCTTCAGGGTAATGTGTATAAATATGGACCAACGGATCCATCCCACCTATTGTAGATCGAATCCATATAAGAATTTTCCTAAAAAGTGATAGCTTCAAGGATGCATTCACAGAGTCCTTTCCCCTTGGAAGTGAGCTGGTACTCTGGCAAAAGAATTGGCAAAGGTTTAAAAGCCTGATGATCCAATCATCAACATAGTATACTTATGGGATTCAAAGATCTTCAAGACGTGATAGAAGTAACTGTCACTGAGTAGATTGATAAATCAAAGAGGCTTCCTCAGGAAAATCTAAGTTTGACACTTCATCAAGATGAAATAATTGCGAAAACAACGCACCTTGGTCAAGTTTTCATAGGTTAACAAGGTAGAAACTCCTTCTCGGACACTAAGTGATGATAGTGATAGAATAAATGCAACACTCCCATAATAGGATCTTTTCCTATAGAAATGTTAATTCAACCATTATCTTTGAAAGAAGAACTTGGTCTATACACATGCAATTTCCTACACTTTTGCAAGTGCATGAATTGAATCAAGTAATATAACAGTGATTAAATATCATGAGGACGGTTGAATAAGCCTCAAAATATAATTATATCACTATTTGGACACTCAATTTTAAGAGAATCGAGAGTGTTTAAATAATAAGAAATTAAACTAGGGCTAAAATTTATAAGATTGAATTCAAGATGTAAAAATCGTTAGAGTTTCTCTACTTCGTGGATTGTTAAGCATAAATTCAGTTCCAATCATTCAAAATCAATTCCACGGTTAAAGGTCGAATTTCTAGTTCAGTTATTACCCAATGATCATAGAATGATAAATATCGTTTTATTAAATTATTTGTCTTTGGCCCAAAACAAATAATTAGAAGTAAACGTATCGTGATCTAGGTCATGGAATTTCTATAGTGACCACATAAATAGAATTAATTCTTGGTCTGATATTAGTTCAGATTCATAGCACTAATTACTCAATCTTTATCATGCAATTTATCGGTTATGTCTCACCACATATTCATTGAATCAATTCAAATGTTGATCAAGTATTTGGAATCATTAATCAAATAATAAATATTCAATTGCATATGAAAACTAATCTTGAATAACATGAGAAGATAAGTTTAGTCATCATAATAGCTTTGACTACATGTTGAAAACCCCAACTAGAACTTTTAGCACATAATTACTATAAAAACATCGATAAAAGTTATGAAACATCATTAAATACATTAAATTAATGAACAAAGTACAATATAAGTCTTCGGAATGATGATTCAAGGCTATCACCCTTGATTCTTCAAGCCTTAGCACTTCAAAGTTGTGAAGAATAGAAAATCTCTAATTATGGCTACGAAAACTAGCAATGTAAAAACTTCTAAAAAACTGATATAAGTGTCATATTTCTAGGTTGATAAGCATAGAAGGGTCTAGGGTGGGAATAGCTTCAAAATGGATCGAATCGGACCCAAAACGGACCCCGAAACCCAAAAACTTGCATAACTCGCGCTGTTGTGTTTGGCTAGGCACTAGGAGCTACGAGCTATCAGAAGCATCTTGGGTTGGGCACTTCCTAGGCACTAAGGCACCAAGCCCTCTAATGGCAAACTCTACTGCTTTTCCTTGATTGCTTTGATTCATGTTCTAACTACAATCCAATTGGACCCCGATTCGTTCAAAATCTACAAGAACACATCTAATACTTTAGTAAATGACCAAAACACCTAAAATGATAATTCTAACTAAAACTCTAATTTACACAAAAGTGCATATAACCCTAGAATAAACATAGAAAATAATCAAGATTTACAATAAAATCTAGCTCAAATCTATAAAAATAGCACTCATTTTAGAGAGTTATCACACCACCAATTTAGCTTTTGCTTGTCCCTAGTAAAATGAAATAGGCAAAGACAAAAAACTCATTTAATTAATTCAATGTATCAAAATCGTAATGAGGAAAATTAAGCATGTAGAAAAATAAACCGAACATTTATATAAAATTTTTTTGATAATTGATCACAAATCACCATGAAAGTGTTAATCTCTGCAATCACAAAGAAAAATGAGAAGCAAATGTAACTCAACTCATAATTAATGAAAAGCCCATTAACCAACATACTAGTGTCACAGGCTCACTCTTTTTAGTGCTCCCAACCCGTGTGGCACTTAGGTTTTCATCCTAAGTCAGCCTTTCTCACACTGTCAACAATAGAAGAGAGAGAATTCTAGAAGGAATTTCTTGCCTTTTGGCTATACAAATGCTAGATGCGACCTTCTGCACGTGTGTTACAAATGAGGGGGTTAGCCCCTGTTCGATACTTGTAAGAGAAAATTCTAGAACCTACCAAATTAGATACAAATCTACAAGATTCTAGAGAATTCTATACGAAGAATATTCCTTCTAGAGAATATTCCAAATCTACTTGATACACATAGAATTTTATACAAAGAAGCTTCCTTCTACAATATTCTGGAGTGTCCAAGGTTACTTAAGGAAATTTTAAGGAATTCTAGAATGTTCCTTTATCTTCTGGGCCAATGCATTTGCGACTTACTGCACGTTGATGGGCCAAACCTCTTCGTCAATCTGGGCGGATCGTGTCATTCTCCCCCACCTATTCTGGCAACGTCCTCGTTGGCTTTGGCAGTATTGAATGCGTCAATCTACTTCTTGAACTGCCAGGAGGAAGGGCCTCGGCCGGCTCCAACTATCCTTGCTTTTGGGCAAACCTTTCCATCGTACCTTGTATTCGATCCTGGGCTTGCAATACCGTTTGTGTACCTCTCGTACCTTTAGTATACAATCCACCTCATGATCATACGAGGTCTTGGCTCCCATAGGTGCCCGTTGTGACAGTCCACGGTTGGGGTCTTCCTTGTCCCCGTGGTATGGCTTCAACAAGCTCACATGGAACACCGGATGAAGTTTTAGTTTCGAAGGGAGTTCCACCTTGTACGCCACCTTCCCTACTCGTCTTAGTACTTTGAACGGGCCCTCATACCTTCGAACTAGTCCCTTATGCACCTTTTGATATCTAAGTATGGAGTGCATCTTGACTAACACAAGGTCGCCTTCCTCAAACTCAAGAAATCGTCTCTTCTCATCAGCCCATTTTTTCATCTTCTGTAGGAAATCAAGTAAAGAAACTAGTAGTATGATAATAAAAATACTCTTGAACTCAAAAGGACTTTTCCGTAGACTCGTTCACCGCAAGTTAACGAGAATTGGGCAACATCAAGGCTTGATTTGCCCAATTTTGTTGGGTTGAACTCACATAATGCCTCAAGTATAGCTCCAATAGTGCATTCGCTGCTTGTTTGCCCATCCGTTTGAGGATGTGAGCTATATAGGAAAACATCCTATTATGGGAGTAGTTGCAGTTCAAACAAGTCTGTCCAGAACTTACCAGTGAATCGGGGATCCCGATCGCTCACAATTGTTCGAGGCACTCCCCAATACTTTATGATATGCTTCATGAATAGTCGAGCTACTTCCTCAGGACATGTCATTTAAGCTGCTATGAAAGTTCCATACTTCGAGAACTTTGTCGACTACCACCATGATGGTTTGGCATCCCTCGATTTTGGGAGGACCGGGAGGTAGTCCATTGAGACGCTTTCCCATGGTCTCTCTCCGGGCAAAGGCTCTAGCAATCCCTGTTTGTTTTAGACGCACGATCTTGTCTTGTTGGCATACTAAGCAAGTTCGAACATAAGTCTAGGCCACGTCGTCCTCTCATTCGAGGCCAATAGTATCCGTTCGCTTTGAGAATTGCCAAGCAAGTACCGGTGCATCCTCAGTGGCCCGCCCACTTTTGAGTCGTGGCACTCTTTCATTAATTCCCCATTAAGTTCCTAGTGTGGCAAGTAGAGTCGCACGAACTTCGTGTAGAGCAACTCTTCCTCAACCCAAAACCTTGAGTCTTCCTCCTTGGCATATTAGAAGGCTCCTAGCAGTCCGCATCGTGTTTCAATCCTCTTGATCTGTGTGGGCTATGCGACGGACTCTCAAGTTGGCTAGTGGCACGCAAGCATCATCTTTCGGCTCAAGGCGGCTCAAGAGACGAGTTGATGTGCTTGTACTCCAAGACATAGTCGAACTTTTACTAAAGTATTAGATGTGTTCCTGTCTCTTATACACATCTTTCCAGTCCCAAAAACAATAGCTTGGATTTTGACACATCCATCCGATCTCCTCATCCCACACAATGTGTCCGAAACGGCAGCGGCTCTTGCTATGCGAACGCGCATTTCTCCTTTTCACGAAGAGTTGGTTCTCCTTAAGCACCCTAAACACCTTCTCAATTGTTGGATGTGCTCTTCCAAGGTACGACTATAGATCACAATATCATCAAGGTATACTACACAAATTTATCGAAACCTCGAAGTACCTTGTTCATCAACGTGCGGAAGGTCATGGGGCATTGGTCAAAAGGCATGAGACAACAACTCATAGGCAGTATCCGTGCACACATGTTGTTTTATGTTTTTCGCCGCAATGCGCGACGGTGCTTTAATTCTCGACCTTAGGTCCAACTTAGAAAACCATCGTGGCCTCAAGGCTGGTCGAACAAGTCGCAATCAATGGTATGGGTATTTGTTCTTCACCGTTTGTTCAAGGCACATAGTCTACCATCCTCAGGACCCGTCGTGTTTCTTTCAGGACACAAGTGACTCGGGGCACCAAATGGAGACTTTAGGGTCCTATATACCCCGCATCCAAAGAAATCCTTCAACATTCATTTCTTAGCTCAATCTGCGATCCTCAGGAGGAGCCATGCGATAGGGAACCATCGCAGGGCTTTTGTGCGGTCATCAACTCGATCTCGTGGTCTACTCTCTTGGAGGCAATTCCTTCGGCGGCCTGCCTGGCATCACACTCTTGAACTCCTCCAGATCTCGCCGCACCACCTCAAGCACTCGTGTCCTTTGGTTATCTCCCTCATCTACCTTGTCGCGATGAAGGTTGGCATCCTCCTCGTTTCAACCACGCTGCATATTTGGATGGCGAGATAGGTCTTGTGATCCCTTCCGCACTCCTCTTTAAGAGGTACCACTGCATTGGTATTGAGAATTCAGGAATGCATATCAAATCGCGAGGAAAAAATAGAGACAGATGTGTATCTAGATGTCATTATAAGAGACAGGAATCATTAAGTTATCAGGAGGATTACCTCAAGTGAAGTCTTGCCCTTCCATTGCCCCATGGCTACATCCACGTTGCTTGCCAACCCATGGACGGGACACTCCTTGGGTATTGAAGGTTCAAGGTGCCCATGCCTTTCTCCACTTGAAGGTTGAGTTTCTTGGCCTTACTCGATCAAGATGAAGAAGTCGGTAGCTCCATTGTCCACTAGCGCTGATAGCTTGTGGCCCGCTATTTCCACATCGGTGAACATCAAGCCCCTCTTCTTTGCGACTTCTTCACTTTGATGGTATTTAGGATCCCGTGTAACTATCCAATTGCTTTTCTGCTGACTTCTTCTTCCATGGCCATGGTTGCTAATTTTGCTTTTGCGACATTCGCGCGCATGTGTGGACCGTCATGAGCAGAAAAGCACTTCAATGGTCGCTGCCCTTGTCCTTCATTATGAACGACTTTCCTCATTCTTGAAGGGGACTTCTCCTCTTGCTCCCCACCAAATTCTTTGTACCTCTCCTTCATAATCTCCTTACCCTTTGGTTTGGAGAAATTAGGCTTTTCCTTTGGTGGGGTTGGCTTTCCGTGGCTTGAACTCCAAGAGAGACTAACCGACATTGCGTTGGATAGATTATCCATATTCCTTCTTTCAGCTCAACCGTGTCCACTGGCTTAAGTCCATCCATAAACTTGGAAAATGCATCCTCCTCGCTCATACTTTGAATTTGCGGATCAATTGGGAGAACTCTTTCACGTTTGAAATCCTGACTTCACCCTTCATCTCCAAGTCGTTTTGCCACGTCTCTCTCGCATATTGAGGATAGAAGTAGGCGCAAACTCGCCCACAAATTGATCCCAAGTAGTAATGAGCAAGTGGCCTACATACTCGATTGTCACTCCCTGCGCGCCACCATAGTAAAGCATAATCCTGGTCAAGTATGATGAGGCAAGATTTACTCTCATTGTTTTGCTCATCGATCCAAAATAAAGAATTCGCATTTCCCTGAAATACTTGCTCCATGGACCAGAAGTTGTCCACTACCATGGCCTCCTATGTCCATTGAACTCCTTGGGCTTTGGAGCGCGATTGGGGTGGCGTGCCGTAGCATCACCGTCCGCCGCAACCGCTCACTCCTCTCAAGGCAATCGCCGTCAAAGAAAGGATTGAGTGCCTCAAACTCCTCCGCATAGTAGCAACTTGGTCTTGCTCCATACGTATGGCCAATCTCGTCTTTGATGGACACTAAAACCTGCCTCTAGACTTTTACAAATGTTTGGACCTCTTTTATTTTGGGCCAAACCATCTACCGCAAAGACAAACATTTATTCAAGGCTAATACACATAGCATTTCCATATCCTAAGGTCTTCGTCCTGGACTCGACCCGACCCGTCAATGCGTACAACTGTATCCTCAACAAAGAAATCATTTTTTTTTTTCAAACAACATAAAATAGCGGGTTTCTAGCCATGGCCAACTCGAGTTTCTACACCACACGAGCAATGGAAAATTGGCTATAAGCATATACACATCTAGATGTGTATAAGAGACAGGTTGTGTGGTAGTAAAAATATGCAATGTCACATAGGTCGCCTCCGATACCACTTGTCACTGGGCTCACTCTATATTAAAGAAAAAAAAAAAAAGTTTATTTTTAGTGCTCTACTACAATTGCGGCACTTAGGTTTTCACCCTAAGTCATCCTTTCTCCAAACCACAACAATAGAGAGAGAATTGAGAGAATGAAAAGCTCGTATATTCAATTGCTCAACTTCGCTCAAAGGACCGGAGTGTGTTACAAATGATTGGGTTGGCATTCCCTTTTATACTTGTAGTGCTTTGGAAAATTCTAGAACATATATCTGTCTCTTATACACATCTAGATGTGTATAAGAGACAGCTCTAGAATCATGTAGATTTGGAATATTCTCTAGAAGGAATGATTCTTCAGAATTCTATACAAAGAATCTTCCTTCTAGAATATTTAAAAGAGAGTCTCAAGTTACTTAAGGAAATTCTAAGGAATAATCTAGAATGTTCCTTTATCTTCCTAGGAAATCATGTGGACTTACTTTTATTTTGGGCCAAACCTCTTCGTCAAAATGGGAGGATCGTGTCACTAGTTTGAAACAATGCACAGACAAAACATTTACTAATACAAACTAATTCAAACCAAGGATAAAGTAGGTCTTTCCTTAAGTAATTTGTACATGTCTCTTATACACATCTAAATTTTGATATAAGTAACTCATATCACCTTAGATACATCAGTAAATTACTTGAACCACAATCCACTAGAACATCTCCCAAATCACCATAACATTTAACCAAACACCAATGCAAGGCAAAATGCACCTTATTTGTTAAATTAGAAGGAACTTTACTTCTTTATTTACAACACTTGAACAATTTTTTTTATTTTTCAACATTTTTTTTCTTTTTTTAACACATGTTTTCTTTTTTTTTCAAACAACATAAAATAGGGGATATATTAACAAAATAAAGTTATATTTGACTTTTCCCCCAACAAATCACACTTCCTTCCCACTAATTTCCATAACACCATTATCCACAGTATTGATATTGCACTCTGAAAAATATCTAAAATCTATCACTCCTCTTATCACACAAGTGAGTATATATTTGTATATAGTGATAAAACTAAAAGTTAAGAAAGGTTATATACTCTCAATTAAAAAACTACAACAAATAGTTCCCTTAAAACATATTTAAACTATTGATAGATAGTTATAAAACCTACTGAATACAAAAAATACTAAAAATAGATAATCTTTTTTCAAGCCCCAAGCTAGAGAGGAACAAAATCAGGGTGGTATAAAATCCTGAAAGTTTAAACATCGGATACTTCATTGAAATTTGCCTTAAACAAATCTTAGATTGAAATCTTGAATTCCACTTAGGTAAAAACAAAATCTTTTAGTTTATTTCTTAATCTAAAAGCATTTTTTTTTTGATAAAAATAATCTAACCCTAAAACATAACCCTAAAATACATCATAAAAATAAAAAACCAAATATCACAATCACATAAAAACTAGCTCCCTAAATACATACATAAAACACACCAACAACACAACACACCAACACACCCCAACTTAAATGTTGTTTCCAAAACACACAATAAATAAATACAACAACGAACGACTCTAAAAATAAAGTTTCCTCCCTAAAAATAAGTATAAGTAGATTAAGGCTCTACATGCCCTCCTCATTTCCCAAGTTAGCATCATTATCATCATCATCTATTGATGAAGAACTCGACATTTGTGGAAATGCACTCATTTCGAAGTTTTAAGAACTCTCACTAATAAATCACAAATTATGTCCTATCGCTTTAACACATTGTAATTGATGCTTTACTTGCTTCTCAAGATCAGGAACTCTACGCTCAAAGGACCATGATGATTGGGTAGGTACTTGTGGACTATGTTGTCTAGTCTTATAGGTCTTGAGAAACCATTTGACTATGGGATTGTCAATTGGACCCTTGGGCTCTATTCTAGTATTCTCTTGCTCATTCCATTCTCATAGTATACCAAATTTTAGCTATTTATGTAAGGTTACTATTATTAAAAGAAGTAGCTTGCTCATCATCTTTACCTATGTGACATTGCATATTTTTACTACTGGTTTGGCTAACCTAAATTAGGTGTCTATATCAAAATCACTACTTTCTTATCAACAACCCTCAGAATGACCACCCTTATCATTACACCATAGAATTCTGTAAGAAATTGTTCTCTAGCAAATAAAAGATGTTTACACAATATTTGCCAAATTCTCTTTTTAATTGTGATTTAAACTTTCTCATACAAATCTTTACTTTCCTAAGGTTGTTTTAAAATTAAGCACCCTTTCCACTAAACGTAATCCTCTAATCAAATAAGTGAGCCTAAGTTGAGCACTTTTTCTTATCATAATTACTTGACTTTCTAGCACCAACCTTAAAATTTTTTCCTCTTTTCCCTTCGAATTAGTTTCTTTATGAGGCATATTAAGAATTGACAAGAACAATTCAAATAACAACCTTAAAATTCAAAAAAGAATCAAATTAATCTAAATAAACAACTAAGTACTAAAACAAATTGAACCAATGAAGAAATTGGAACAAAATCACCAAAATAGGATACAAGTACTTCAATGAATATTAACAACGCAGTCCCAATTCAAATAACAACATAAACTTTCGTAAGTTTAGAAATAATAGACACCAAATTGAAGTCCTTTGAAGCCCCTTTGATGTTCTCTTGCACCCTTCCACACTTACTCCAAACTTGATTTCTTAAAAAGTTCATGAGCAAAACCACTAATGAAGTGAAAAGGTATAAAAAATTTGATTCAAAGTTGTGATTTTTGGTTGCTGGAAATAGGATTTGTTAATTTTCTAGATGCACCAACTCTCCAAAAGCTCTCTTATTTTTTTCTTTTACTTTGCTCCAAATCACTTCATTTGAACTCCCATTCATTTTTGAACTAGCAACCTGCAAAACATATTAAAAAAACACTTCTGAAAGAACATTAAACGCTAGAAATTAAATAAATACAAAATAAAAAACAATGTAAAATTAAGAAAACTCTTGGGTTGCCTCCCAGGTAGCAATTAATTTAACATCCTTAGCTAAACGTTACTAAAATTAAATAAGTTTTCCAAATATATGAGAACTTCCCAATCATTACTAAGATATGGTTTCAATACTTCCCTAAATGTATTATTAACAAGTTCATCAAAAATATCAAGTGAAAAACAATCAAAGAATTCATGAGGACACTTCACTGCCTTGAAGATACAAAATGAAATTTTCTCTTCATTGACCCTTAATTCCAACCTCCCTTGTTCAATATCAATCAAAGCTCTTCTGGTCGCCAAAAAAGGTCTTCCCAGAATAAGAAAATCTTCGCTATTCTCATCCTTTTTCATGTCTACAACAATAAAATTCTTTAGAAAAATGAATTTATCTACTTTAACAAGCAGATCTTCAATAATTCCATGGGGTCTTTTGACACTTTTATTAGCAAGTTAAATAGTTATCCTTGTTTATTATATCTTTGTCAATCCCAATTTTTGAAAATAGCTAAAAGCGTTAGACTAACACAAGCACCTAAGTCACATAATGCTTTATCAATTGAGATTGTGCCTCAAATACAAGGTATAGTGAAACTTCTTGAATCTTCCATCTTTTCAGGTATTCACAGTTTATTGGAACAACACTGTAATCCTTAGTGAGCATCACTTTCTTATCTCCATTCCTTTTCATTTTATTCATCGTGATTTCCTTTATAAATCTATCATTAAGCATTAGCATAATGGCATCAACAAATGGAATATTAATTTTAAATTTATTTAGGAAATCAAGAAATTTATCAGAGTCTTTTTTCTTTTCTTATAGCTTCATCCATTGAATATGGAATTTTCATCGATAGGTGTGTAGGCAATGATTTCTCCCACTCTTTTTCCTTCTTTCTACATCTAGATATTTGATACCTAGGCATATCGTCTTTACTTTTTTGATTTTGTTCCTCTCTAGGTGATTCTTCAATCACATATTCTTCCTTACTTTTGACTTGGTCATCAACCCTTAGATAACCTATGGTATCTTTGCTATTTCAAGGTGACCACTGTATCACTAGGCAATGTCCCTTGAGCATGCTCAGTAATTTGCATTGAAAGTTGTCCCATTTGTCCCTTCAAGTCTTATTATCGTACCATGTGTTTCATTTATGAAAGTAGTCAACATTTCCTCTTAAAGCTTGGCTTATTAACTCCTGACTGCTATTGTGGGTATTGCTTTTGGTATTGAAATGGTGGCCTTTGTGCTCTTTTGATTCCATGAAAAGTTTAGGTAGTTTCTCCATCCTAGATTGTATGTATTTGAATATGATTTACTTTGCACCATAGCTGGATTTACCACAAAGTTCACTTGCTCGCTCCCATTTATATTTCCAGATATCTAGCATTGTCCCGTATTATGATTTCCTATACAAAATTCACAAGACACTTCACTAAAATTGATAGTATTAACACTATTCATTTTCATAGCTCCTAATTGTCTTTTTAAAGTGCCAATTGTGTTTCCATTGCTTGCGTTTGAGCTACCAATGCGTCAATTGATCCAACTTCATGGATTCCTCTAATTCTCATAATACCTATTGATGTTTGATAAAAATTACTCGCTATTTTCTCGAGCATTTCATGCGCTACATACTTGGAGTCTTGTAAATGAATGCCTCTCTATTGTAAAATATTTGGATTTTCATCCACGATGGTAGTCCATGATGTGGACACAATCTAAGTAACTCCTTAAATCGCTCCCATGCTTCGTGGAATGTTTCCTGATCAAGTTGTGTAAATGAGGTTATGTCCTTCCTTAACTTGGTCATTTTTGCTGGTGGAAAATATTTATCTAGGAATCTCTGAGCCAACCCATTCGATGTAGTAAATGTCCCTGGAGAAAATGATTGTAACCACCCTTTAACTTTATCCCGTAAAGTAAAGGGAAACAATCTCACCTTGTAGCATCATTTGAAACTCCATTGTGTTTGAAAGTATCACAAATTTCTTGAAAATTTGCAATATATTGATGTGGGTCTTCTATTGGATTTCCTCCAAACTACACATTATTTTGAAGCATAGATAACAAAGACGGTTTGATTTCAAAATTATTTGCATGAATCGGTGGCCATTGTTATACTTTAACTACTTCCTTCAATGAAGGTAAGAAATGCGTAGCCCTTCAAAGATCTATTCTCGTCTTGAATTGATGGTTGCTCTTCTCGAACTGGTACTTCACCATCTCCATTACTATTTTTTACGACAATTTATCTTAGTCCTTCTCTTCTTCTACTCTCTCTTTCTGAAGTCTACGCAAGGTCTTCTCAATTTCTATATCTATAGGAATCAATTGAGATGAAGAAAGCATAACTACAAGAGAAGTAACAAGAGAAGATCAAATCCAATATAAAAATTAAATAAATAAATAAAAACAAATCCAAAGTAGTAATAAAATTAGCTAGTATCATTGTTATCCCAGTTACCAATCCCCGACAACTATGCCAAAAACTTGATGTGTAATTTCTTACACTCTCTCAAGTGCATGAATCGAATCAAGTAATATAGTAGTGAGTGAGTACTTCCCAAGAGGATTGTTGATACTAATTCTATCACTATTTGGACACTCGATTTTAAGGAAAAAAAATTAAATAAAAGAATTAAATAACAAGAAATTAAACTAGAATCGAGGGAAAAAATTGACAAGATTGAATTCAAGATGTAAAAAGTGTCAAGGTTTTTTGATTTTGTCAATTGTTAGGTATAAACTCAGCTCCAATCATTCAAAATCAATTCCCAAAATTGAAAGTCGAGTTCCCAATTCAGTTATTACCCAATGAGAAAGGAAAATAACTATTCTTTTATCAAATTAATTTTCTTTGTTCCAGGACAAGCAATTAGAAGTAAAACTATGGTGATCCAGATCATGGAATTCCTAAGGTGACCACACAAATGGAATTTATCCTTAGTCTGATATTAATTCAGATTCATGGCACTTATTACTCAATCTAACTAGCGATTTACTGGTTAAGTCTCATCACATATTCATTGAATCAATTCTAATATTGATAAAGTATTTTAAAGCATTAATCACATAATAAATACTCAATCTTGTATGAAAATCATTAATAACATAAGAACATAAGTTTAGCTATCACAATTGACTACATCTTGAAAACCCTAAATGGAATGTTTAGTTGTATACACAACTACTATGAAGGAATCTATAAAAGTTAAAAAAAATCATTAAATTCAATAAAATAATGAACAAAGAGCAACGGAAGTTACCAGAATGATGATTCAAGAATGTCACATTTAATTTTCTAAGCCTTGGCACTTCAAAGTTATGAAGAAAAGAAAAACCATAATTACAGGTACGGAAATTAACGATTAACAAACTTTTGAAAAACTAATATAAGAGTTTCATATTTTAGGTTTTTCAGTGTAGAAGGGTCTACGGCTAGAATAACTTCAAAACGGATTAAAATGGATCCAAAATAGACTTGAAACCTAAAAAAATCGCATAACTCGAGCTGCTATATTTGGCTAGGTGTTACTAGCTATGAGTTGGGTGGGCCAACTTATCAGAACCATGTTAGGCTATGCATTTCTAGTTACCAGTTAGTTGTTGAGGTGCCCAACCCTCGAAAGTCAAATTTTACTGCCTTTTGATTGGTCTGATTCGTGTGCTAACAATCAAATTGGGCCTCTATTCATTTATAAGGGGGCTTTGTGGCCTATAAGAAAATATGAAAATATGATAATAAATGATTAAAACACCTAAAAACAATAATTTTAGCTAAAAACATAATTTACACAAAATACATAAAAGCCCTTAGATTGAAAACAAAAAATTATCAAGATTTGCAACAAGACTTAGCTAAAATGTATGAAAATTTAAAGAGTTATCAGTCTATTATAGTATTCTATTACAGGTATGGAGTTTGATTCCGTCTGACTCAGTTAATTACTACCCTCTTACTCAAAATTGCAAATTTCATACTCTATCATCATAATTTTTATTTGAAAGTCTATCTTAACATATATTATTTGGGCCAAGTCAGGCCTTGGAGCTCTAAACTCTTATAGGAAAGCAAACAGAAAATGTTAGAGCAATTAGTGCAACCAGAAAGTGCAAGTTGTACAGATAATCATCAACTATCTCTAGAGGAAAAGAAAGTCAAGTTTTGAAAATCCTTAAAGTAAATGGGACTATTAGTTAGACCCAGCGAGCAGATTCATCCAAGATATCAATAAACAAGGCCAAAGAGAAACTTAAATTATATCATTTGATGAACATCATTTTAAAACATACAAAGTTGAAATAGTTTTTCTCATTTTGCTTCCCTTACTTATTCGGAACCTGGATACTAATCAACAGTTATCCAATATTGCAATGGCATTTGTCGCTACCAACTACAAAATCCCTCTAGTGTACTTAGCTCTAAGCCTCTGAGACTTTGGGTCACTCACATGAAAAAGCTAAATGCTTGAACTAGATAGCTACATCTCTGAGCAATTCAATGCCCCTAGAGGCTAACCAAACATGAATCAGTTTTGAGATAGCTACTAATGCCTTCTGCCAACAACATAATAGACATTTTGGGAGAAAAGCAATACTTATACCATACTAAGTTTGGAAGCAATGCTTGAAATGGTAAAAGACATATGAGAAAGAGAAAAATGGAATAAGGTCATAGTGTAGTTCCTTACTTCTACTGGAAGGTACTTGCTTGAACAAAATTTATTATATTTTTCTAAATCTTGCTGTAGTTAGATAAAAGAGGCCGAAACAAATGTTACAATGCCACACATATTAATACCATTTAATTAACTATATGAGATGAAATTTATGAGATAGTCTCTATCAAACTAACAAGTACCATACTAAACACCATAATTATGTTAGGAAGAAATAAGAGGCTTTAGGCATGGAAATCCTAACTCTTAAGAAGAGGACAACTCTAAAATCTAACCCTTGTTAATTAGTAAATGGATTATACTATATCAAACAATCCTAACTCTTGTTGGCCAATAGGAGAATGGTATCATATCTACAAATTATAGGAATGTATAAGAGACAGGTTAATACACAAGTAGATTATAAGGAAGAAAGAATGTTAGCATGAGAAGATGAGGAGAAAGAAAATAAAATTGTTAGAAGAAAAACTATGTGACAAGTGATAAATAGAATTAGATTATGAAAGAAAGTCCCCATAAGAAAGAGAAAGAGCAGAGAAATATTGTTACTATACTATATAAAGCATAGATGAAAAATTGATCCATTATGAATTTAGCCTATTCAAAAAGAGTAAATGGAAAGGAAAGGAGAACAATATATATATATATATATATATGTGTGTGTGTGTGTGTGTGTGTGTGTGTGTGTGTGTGAAACTAATTTTCAACTTATGCTAATAGTGCTTTTGATACCAAAAGCCATACTTCAAATTTATGAAATAATATGTACCGAATAGTTCAGAAGTACTTATATCAATAAACTTTTAGCCAATCAAAAAAAAAAAAAAAAATAAAGAAACTACTATTCCAGATGGGGCATAATTCTTGTAGTGTGATCTAATTAGCTTTAACCAGAAGCTTAACAATTTCAAGATTACGTTATCACAAATAGAAGACATGCTAGGAGTTGAAGATTAGTTGCAAATTATGTCAATAAATATGATAAACAATTGATTCATGAGACCAAAGTAAATCAAAAAATAGATAGAATAAAGTATGGTAAAATGGTCAAAATGCAGAGATATCAAAAGGAAAGAACTTTAGTGATAAACAAAAAAATGATAGTGATTAAAGTACTGCTAACACTGAAGGCTTTGTTTCTGAGGTTAGGAAGGTAGAGAAAAGAAAGGAAAGCTTTAATGAGGAGAGAAAAGAAGAAAAGAGAAGAGAAGAGAAGTTCTCTCCAACTTGTTTGGGTGTTTTGGAAGGAAAATTTCATTAATATTAGTCTTTCACTAAAATGCCCATCCTTTTGATATTTCTGTATTAATGTTTGAAAGCCAAATGTGACATTTCATAATTAGTTGTAAAGTAGAAAGAGTTCTGCTTTCCTTTTATTCCACTTATGGAGGAAAATATTGTGGATGATTGAGAGGCATAAAATCATTCCAATTCCTTTTGATAAAATAACCCTCTTGAGATTAGCCTAATATGCACTTTACCCTTATGATTATCAAATGTGCATTTGTCTTTCTTGTGCTTCAAATTTGTTTTGCAAAATATACCGAATCATTGCAGTCATGCGCATCTATTTTATGTTTGGGAATGCTTTAAAAGAAACTTTATTTCTAAAAAAGACATGAATAGACATTTTAACCCCCAAAAAACCGTAACTTTATTCCTCACTACACAATTTGCCATATCTTCCCACTCTTTCACTCTAGCCACCTCTACCACCATCTCCATCCCCACTAGAACCTACCCTAGATCGCAGATTTGGTACCCACCTTCCGCTACAATTTTCCCGCCACCCACTTTTCTTACACCCCAGTTCTTCCACACCTTCCTATTTCCTAGCCACGACAATCCTTTCCCTTCCCAACCCTCACCACCAGCCCAACCACTTCTATACTCGACCTCATTCCCCTCCCCACCCTATGGGTCCATAAGTGGAAAGGGGTCCTCTTCTGAATCGATTCTCCATCACCCCAAGCCTTGATCTCCTCTTCCCTATCTTTTTTACTTTTAATTTGACCCCTAAAATTTTGTAATTCTTTTTTATTTTCAATTTGACCTAAAACTTTATGAAACACTTGAATTGGCTAGGTTCATTTATGACATTTGACAAGTTGTTGTTAGGTTTGAATCTAGGAGTTAAACCAAGTATGAATAAAAAATAGACCCGTTTATTAAGTCTTGTGTGTTAGTGTTATAGGCCAAATCCAAATAAGTTTTTGATTTATTAGTAGGCCAAGTCCAACATTGATTTGTCTTAGGTTGCCAACATAAGGCTCATATAAATTTATATTTACTGCTGTGCCGTATGTGGTATTTTTGGAGTGAAAAAAAAACTCATTGTTTGTTGCCTCATTTTGTGTGCATAAGAAATAAAAAAACTTTTGTTGTCCAATTCTTAGTGCGTTGCTACTGCTTCTTGTTTTGTTTCTTCGTTGTGTGACTGTTGCTTCGTACTTCTATTGTGCCATCAATTTCGGTTTAATTATTCTTTGATTTGCCACTTATTGCTTGTTTCGTGAGTTAATTAATTTCTTATAGGAAAATTTTAAATCCTGCGGGCAATTTAGTCAAGATGGATGCATGCCATTTGAATTGGCCAGTAACAGCTCGGATTGCATAATACATTAAAATTGATACTAAGTGAATTTATTCAATGAGAAGATGAAACTTGTTTACGAATTGAATCCGAATACAAAAAATGCAAAGTTTATCTGCAGTTATACTTCCAAGATTTTCCAGGACGTCTACAGCAAACATTGCGCTATCCATAATCTATACTATATATAAAGCATCAACAGGAGTTTAGTGTGATGTCATTATATATATTGCCAAATTTACCCTTATTTACATCATTAATTTCAATTGATAGTATAACAATACTTTTGCATGCAAAAACAAAATTACACACCATTAACTGGCTGTGCAATTTTTACTCAATTTTTAGTAAATAGTGGTGAAAATGCTAGTGCGAATTATATCCAAAAAAAATAAGGTGGTAAGTAGAAAGTTGAAGTGTGCAAAATAGAATTAGTCCACAAACCAATATGCGTGCAACATTTACATCGCTGAAATTGCTCCACAAAACTCTACAATTATTTCTTATGTTCTACCGAGCTTTAGTGTAGAATGAATAATACCAATTAATGAGTTTGTATTAATGAGTGATAAATAAATACTATATCAATTATGTAAATAAAGGTCTAGATAGGTTGTAGTCTGATAAAAACTACTTTGGACATTGGCAGGTTGACGGGACTTCTCTCTCCTTGGAGAATCTAATGGCTAGCTTGCTTAAATGGCAACTCAAAATAATTTATTTGCATTATTTATCTCTCTAACTTAATAGATAAATTTTTATTCAAAGTTATTTGAAAAAAGTCTTCTCATTGTTCTTATTTATTTTTTATCATTTTAAGATATTCATCATTATGTGAAAATAGACTTTGTACCAACAAAAAGAGCTGTAGGAGACCAAGATGGTTAAGAAAGTAGCCACGTTTATTAAGTCTTGTGTATTAGTATTGTGGGCCAAATTCAAATAGGTTTTTGATTTGTTAGTAGGGCCAAGTCCAACATTGATTTGTTGTAGGTTGCAATCATAAGGCTCATACTGTATAAATATATATGTACGCTGAGCGTATGAGGATTTTGGAGTGTATGAGAGAAGAGGTCATCAACGTTGTGTGTTTAATGTGTATAAGAGACAGCTTATAAGATGAATGAAAATTTTCCCCGTTGCCCAAGCTGATGGCAAAAGTTATGCGTTGTAGCTTCTTGTTTTGTTTCTTGTTGTGTACAAGGACACATTGACTCTCGCTGTTCAGACGGAACAAATTCTACACTTATTGCTTGTTTATGGGTTAATTAATTTCTTGAGTTATTACCAAATTTTATGGCTATCCTAGTGGCATAAAGTGTAAGTTGTGTGCTACGACATTGTAGGTACGAGAAGAAACTAAGGAGTTAAATAGATTCAATTATGAGCTCGCCTCCAAAATGTAAGGCACGTCACTATCTCCAACAAGAAAAAGTCACATTCAGAAGAGATTCAGGATAAATTTATGACTAAAAACATAATGAAAAAGACCAGGTGGGGAGACATCTGACATACCCTCATTAGATAAAAAGCCAAAGGTGACTGAACACGTGACTTATACGTGGTAGAATAATCAACAAAAACTCCTTGCTAGTCATGTAACTTACCCATGGACGAACAAATTAAAACCAACTAGAACCAGGATCATCCTTGATGATGAGCTCACACTATGTGATATAAGACTGGTCTTATAGCACATCTATGTTGTGTATAATTGAAGCTTATTAATCCCAAAGGGAAAAATTTGAGCAAGAGGGTTAATCTAAATCGATAGGATACGTGCCGCAAATGCCAAATGATCAAAACAAAAGGTCGAGACTAGATGACAAAGTCTTTACTAAATAAATCTAAAGAAGGATAAGCATTACATTAGAATCGTGGGATTTACAGAGGAAATCTTTCAAGGAACTATTATGGCTACTTTTTTAAGCTGCCATCCCGTAGAAACTAATGGTAACTTTTTAGGAAATCTTTTCGTATAGCATGATGCTCAATCGGCTTTCCCGAAAAGCCTTTGTCATCCTTCCTTTATTTATCAACTAAGAATCAAGTTTTGTGTAAGGGATGGATCCGTAGGTTGTGTCTGGGCCAACCAGTGCTACATAATGTCTCTTTATAGCAAGTACTAGACGATAAGAGATCGAGATGGACAATAAAAAAGTTGAAGCAATGCCCCTGATTGATGCCTCAGACCACAAAGGAAAAGGCAAAATAGGTGGAACCTGAGTTTGGAGTATCAATTGAACAAAATTTGTGGCCTCTTTCTCTAAATTGTGGTGATTTCCCTTACTTTAGCAAACTGTGACTTTTTCTGACTTTCCACCTTGGCATTTAGTCCGATGCATATGATGCTTAGTTACAAGAAATTCAAATATTGTCGTGGAGAAACCAAAGCATATCCCGGTTCCGGCTTCACCTTTTATTAAAATTTTACACGACATACCTCTCTCCTTAGAACAAGATAATGCTGAATTTCCTTACAAAGGGATATCTCCCTGGGAAAAACATGGCATAAAAGCTCTATTCAATTGAAAAGTCATTTTTTTCAGTAAAAATCCGTGTCTCGACCTTCCAATGCCGAGAGTCGTGAAACCTCATCAAAGAGAATAAAACCAAAAACGTGATGGACTCCATATGGGAGGCTCCAATCCAACCTCCGAATAAATATTAACAACCAACCAGCCATGACTAAAACAACATTTTTGGGTAGAATCTCTCATGTGTTATTTATATGTAAACATAGGTCATCATCATCATGGGTCTCACTTGAGTGGTAAGGTCTCTTTATACATCCGTATTTTTGACCTTTATCTTATGCGAGCCCGAGCATTCCTCCAGGGGTTGGATGTACACTTTGCCATCGGGAAGAAATTCAACAAGCGGATCCTCATGCTACCATAAGGCGCCAAAGGAGTGCTACCTTCAAGTCAAATGACAGAGAAGAGGAGGTAAGCTCTTCGGCCCGTGGAACCCGAGCTAACTCGGGTTACAAAAGGATTAGGAATTAGCGGGGAAGGGTCCTTCTTCACCCATGACCCTCTTTGATAAGTAGCAAGGGTTCGGCGGGGATTGGTTAAAAAACATCCCAAAGCCTTATCACTTCAAGACCTCACCGTCCCCTCCTTATTCCTTCTTCATTGTCCGGAGCTAACACCTTACTTTTTTTTTCGGTGATAGAAAATACACTCCCGAGAAGGAGAGGAAATCTATAGGGTCACAGGATGTGCCCAGTTGTCTGTCAACTCTCTTCCAATGCCTCCCACCTCGAGGAGCCCTGTGGCGTTGCAAGATTATATCAAAGGCTCACCCCTCACCGAATGACTTCACACAATGACGTGTCTATCTAATGAAATTTGCAAACTTTTGCATTGCTTCAACTAATCATTTTGTGAGCCAGTTACATTTTTGATTGGGAAGGCCTCTTATCAAAACTGAAGCAAGATTCGAAAGTCCATGGATGAGGCTATCAACGATGAGATGAAATGCAATATCGAGGCGGGCATAAAATATGACGAAGTGGAACATAGGTTGACTACCTTCGGCATTAGCAAAGAAGCCTTAGAGTCAAGTGGAGTAAGACAAGAAGGTCAACGTGGAGCAAACTTCAACTTCAGAAGAAAGGTCGAGGCAAAGGATCGGGAGGTGGAGCTATAAAGAATCAATTCGTGGCCTCGTTGAAGTTGTTAAAGTTTACAAGCAAAAGATAGACCACTTGATGAAGAACCCTTATTTTGAGGTCGATTGCACATTAGTTGCTAGTCATCAATGGCCTACAAGCTCGTAATTCAAAGCCCCGCTCCGATTCCCAAAATACTTCGGAATGATTGGAAAATTTATTAAATGGAGTGCCTATGAATCTCCACTTGAGCCTTTGAATGGTGTTCTTGATGTAAGAGGTTATAATAGTTAGCAAATGCGGGTGTAATAGTTAGGAGGGGTCTTTTAATGAAATTCCTAAGTTTTGAAAAACTTTAGGTTGAAACAAGAGCCTCATAGGGCTTTTCATTTGTTACACTTTCGTATTTTGTTATGATGCATTTAAAATAGAAGTTTATGATATGAGCAAACAAACTTTTTACATCAAATTCAATCAGGAAATGTTCATATTGTGTGCTTATGAACAGGCGATTGATTAAACTTGGCAATGTTTGCCTTGCCATTTAATTTGAGTCGACTTTCACAGGCAAAAGACTTTCCAAAGGATAATTTTTGAATTTAAGAGGCTATGAAGCCTTTTGAGGATAAAATGATTTGGAGGGGCTGCTTAGTTTCTACCCTGCGGGGGAAATTGTCTTATGTTTCTTGGTATTGTCCGAGGGCCGGAACAAAATTGCTTTGTGCTTGAACCGAACCTCGGAGGATGGTGACATTTTTTTGCTTAGGCTACTAAACCCTTATATGCTAATGATCATTTGCTTTTGTTGAACTGGAAAAGAGTTGGAGCGCTCGAACATAACGGCCAAACCAATGATGACCCTAGTTGAAGCCTCGGAATCATTTAAACTGGATCCAAACCTCTAAGGGTTGATTTGCTTGGGGGTTGGTGCTATCATTTGTTTTTTTAGTTGACCGGATCCGAACCTAGTTGCGAGAACTCGCTATGCCTTGACCTTTTTGGAGATCTAAGACATCACTATGCCTTGAACCTCACGAGGGTTGGCGCGGCTTTGTTTTCGCGATTTATGGGGGCTACTAAGCCTTTGTCCTTGAGGGAGACTGCTAATCCTCGCAATCAATTTGCTTTTGTTGAAGAATCGAACCTTTTGGAGCAGCTCGAACCCGATGACATTTGAAAAGGGACTTTTTATTCTTATAATATGATTCTTATTGGATATACAAATGTTCCACATTGGGTTGGGATAAGATCCTCTCATGTCAAATAAACTTAGGGTAATAATGAGGTGTTTCTATTAATGGTGTTGGTCTTAGTCTCTGCTCGCTTCATCAAAGAAACACCAAGTGGTAGCTTTGTCTACGCATTGTAGTGTTTGGCCATGACTTGCTTGTACTTGGCGGATAGATGCTAATCTCTTTTCCTCAAGTACTAGGTTGAGAAGGATGCTTGGGTTTCTACAACACAAACAAGATAGTTCTACAAAAATATTTTGTGATGGCAAGTAGCCTTATCTCCGTAGGGTTGACTAGGCCAAAACGGATTCAATTAGCCGTTCGAGGTGTGGCATGTACAAACATATTGACATGAAATTCAACCCCACCCTGGCTCATTTCAATGAGTTGGTCAAGACAACTTGTTATGTCGATTTGCTTGCGGATCAAAATCAAGTCCCGAGGTGAAGAACTGAACACGAGTTGTTTGATGCAAGGTTAGCGCGAAACTTTTGAAAGGCTCTCCTTCAAATTGCTTCCCATTATCAAAAATGAGGCGGATACTATTAAACCAATACTTTTCCAAAAGAATTTTCGTTTATTAGTCTCATTTTAGATTGTTATAGGCCTCGATCCAGTTTTTGAAGTAGTAGGCCAAGTCCAACTATTGATTTGTCCTTAGGTTGTCAATTCCTGAGCAAAGGCCATGGGTTCCGAATAGGAACCATATCCGATCCGGGTCTGTGCCGTATTGCATGTATTTTTGGACAACCGATGACACCCCGCAAAAAGTGTGAGTCATTGTTTGTTGCCTCGGTGTACATAAGAAATAAAAAACCGGCTTTTGTGACTTCCACATTGCCTCGTTGCACTGCTTCTTCGTAAAACATAGTTAGGTTCGGATGGCGTGAAGTCGAAAGGGACTATTGCTTTTTTCATACAAGATTCCGTCAATGATATACTTGGCGGCTCTGCCTTTCTATTGCTCGGTCTTCGTGAGTCTCATTATTCAAATAATTTTATGGGCAATTTAGTCCAAGGTCCGATTGGATGCATGCCATTTGAGATTGGCCAGTAACAGACTTGCGGATTGCATAATACGTTAAAATCTCTTTCGTTAAATGAGAGTATGAAACTTGTTTACGAATTGAATCCGCATGCGTTTTCTACAGTTATCTTCCACTTTTTTGAATTTTCAATAGCTTTTGACGTCTACAGGTACCTTTTCAAAATCACGCCCATAATTCAGGTTTTGATTTACTATATAGTGAGAATATAACGTATCTTTAAAGTTTTTTGGTGCACCCATCCGGTGGGCCATTTATCATTTGAGGGCCTTACTCCTTTGTTATTTGTTGCCTTGAATCGAATAAGTGAGATAGCCTTATCGGATTATATCCCCGCCTCCCGACTACTCACCACTCCATCTAATTCCCTTATCTTTCCAGATATATATAATATAGATATATAAAATAATCTACCAATGATATTTATATATGTGACACTTCCACCATACTCAATCAGGGCAATATATGTAAATAAGGTCTAGATAGGTTGAAGTCTTGGTGGTTGGCAGGTTAGCCTCGATTCCCGGGACTTCGGACCCCTTGGGATTCACCTCATTTGGATGGATCTTAATGTCTCGAATGTCTTCCTAAGATCATATAAATTCCAGGTTTCCTCATAGGTTCGGCTCTTGACCACCATATCATCAATATATACTTCCATGTTTCTCTCCTATTTGGGACTTGAAGGTTTTATTGACGGATCAAGTTGATAGCATCTATGATTTGAAACAAAAGTCTTGCTCAATTTCCTTTGTTCGCCATGAATCTTTCATTTCTCGTGTAAAATGCAAAATTGAATCTATTATCAATTGGTAGTGGATAATTCATCATTAATTCAGCTGAAATCTTCATGAAGAACAGCGGATTACAAAGCAGGGTGGGATACAATAGAGCTAATAATAGCCGAGACATAAGAGTTCTAGAACCAGTAGCTCTGACCGAAGAGCTCGTTCACCGTTTGATGCTGAAACACTCCGAGTTTGCATAGCATCAGATAATAGGACGCATCATGTCTCGACTGGCTTTCCAACAATTTATCGGCTGAGAACTTAAAACATAGGCACGCGATCTATGCTGACACAATTTGAACCTCATTTCTCATTTTTGCTTTATCGGCTCGGGAGGTTGGGATCTCGGTAGTACTCAAATAAGAGGTCCTCAACCTACTTGTTCTGTTTCTATCTCACGTTCACAACACGAGGAATCAGAGCTTGATCGGTCAGAGCCTAATCCTAGATACATAGAAATGATGAATGAAACATTTGATAAATTCTCTTATAAACTTTTGCCATCAGCTTGGCCTCAGTGGTCAACGGGGATTTATCAAATGTTTCCAGCCACATTTATGTATTACCAATTTTATCGGCTACGGGTCCTCGGAGGTGTGGCTCATAAATGTAAGTTGTGTGCTACGATCTCGAAGGAATGAATCAGGCGTTTTTTTCGGCTTTGAAGGTCACCATGCCCTATAGTGTTTATCACCCGCCAAACGGATCTGTTTGTCTTGGTTTGTCTGGGGTGTTCCTACGTAGATCTCGTACTGAAGAGGCGGGCTAGGTTCGCCGAATTTCGTTGGTATGAGCCAACAAGTCATTCAGAAGAAAGCTTTATATTTGATGAGAATTTGACAGAAGTCTGATGAGACCTTGAATCAGTACATAGGGCAGTATAATGATTAGGCAGTGCAGATCCAGGATATGGACGAGACCTTTATGATTGTAGCATTCTACAGTGGTGTTAAACTGGGTTCATTCAATTATGAGTTCGCTTCGGTTCCAAATATTCCAACAAAACGTTCGCCAAAGTGATTCCAACAAGAAAAAGCTCTCGAATTATGCTACCTTATCAGCTCGCGACCCTTAGCTTTCGACTAAGGTGAGTCTTGAAGACTTCTCTTGTGTATCGTAAAGAAATCTTTTCGTTGACTCTTCGCATGATGTTCTTTCAAGAAGTTAGAATAAGTTCGGCCTTCCTTTTGGCCAAAAAGCCTTGGTCATCCTTCCTTTAAATCAGCCACTAAGAATTCTTTGGTCAACATTTTTGATTTGGACCACCTCGTAGGTTGTGTCTCGACCTCTGCCATGAATGTTCAAATGAGTCTACAATACGTCTAAATAAAGTCAGGGATAGAAAGTTAGCCATATCAAGGCTAGTGATAGAACCACGTCTTGATTAGAGGCCGACCATGCCTTAAAACAAGGTCTAAGTTTTGAATGCATTGGAAGAAACAATTTCTGATAGAGAGAATGGATCTCTATCAATCTCTCCTGTAAATTGTTTTTCTCAAAAATATCTTGGATCTTATGAGTTTCGAGTCACTTTCTTAGTAGCATCCAAGCTCTTATTTTAAATTACATAATGGCATAAGGTCTCTTGATCCTTTCGATGATTGTTTAATGACATCGTAATTTCTTTGATCTAGGTGATGAGTGTGTCACTAATCATATGATCTCTTATACACATCGAACAGCAATTTGTGACCCCAGCCGGTGGGGCTGGGAATCAACCGGCTGATTCCCAGGCCCTCGGCCGGGGTAGCGTTGCTATTCGACTTGTGGAGTGGCTGCTCAATTCAAGCGATCTGACGGAGTTTGGCTCTCGTGCTGTTCCACGAACATTTGGAAAGACTCGAAGTGGTCAGCAATGATTGTACTTTAGGACATCATTTTGCTTTTGTTAAGCCTTGATTAGGTGTCCGACGCTAGTTCATCGGTATGCACCACGAGGTGCTGATTGCTCGTCTCGGCGTCCTTACTGGCAATTCGGCGTGTTCCACGGTTCTTCGTCTTTCTCAAAGAAAAAACAAACAATTCAGATGATTGAGAATTGATTGAAAGTGATGGAAATCTATCGATTTCCACAGACGGCCCCAATTGAAGAAGCTAGAATTAGATTCTAGGAGGAGAGAGAAAGTGGAAGAACTGAATGTCAAAAGTGTATTTGATTATCTGAGTTTCGGTCCTTTCTTAGTAGCAACCAAGCTCCTTATTTATAGAATTACATAAGGAGGCATAAGGCTATCTCTATGCTAGTCCAGCTGAAGCTAAATTACATAATTGCCCTTAATGAGGCTGCCATGTAGGCACTTCTAGAATAATCTAGGTAAGATGCTATGTGTCACTAATCCACATCATCACCATCATTCCAACCAAACTGACCGAAGCCGATCTAATCTGGTTACTTTACAAGGATATATTTGCCTGATCTATCCAAGACATGTTGGGCATCCAAGGGATATTGTTGAACACCAACAGGGTTCGACTCGGTCTTTAAGCCGATCAAATAGTGAAAGAGATTTTTTTGGCCAAAACACAGCTTAGTTATAGAAATAGAGGTAGATAGACTGTTAGCTGCTCGGATAATCTTAGATGTCTCATATCCTACTTAGCTTAGTAATTATGTACTCGTAAAAAAGCAGATTTAAGCTTGTCCAAAGGAGAATCATGCTTTACCTCAGATCAATATAGTAGTCGATTTTTTATTGATTTTGTAATAGCTTACTTTTTAGATACTATTGAGGCATATGTTTCAGTATAATTGCCATGTTGAAAATTTATCTTCTGATCACTAACTTGACCACTTATTTTCACAAGTATATGGAGTACAATAGTAGTTAGGTGAGAGGGATGTTCTCTCAATGATTTGCTTGCAGCTAATAGACTTAGGAACAATATATGCTACTATTTAGACAATGAAATGGAATGAAATTGAAATAATTTTTCTAAAGTAAAGAAAATGGAATCAATAACTCAATTAAAACAAAATTTAACCAACAATCTGATTGGCTTTGTAAAGCACAATTAAGATTTTCAAATAAAAAGGGAAGGGATTGGACTTTGGAAATGTTCATACAAAAGTAGGTCAACTTGCTTGACTAATGGTTCAAAGTCGAATTAATGGTTCACTCCCAATTGTAAATCAATTTCTTAGCCGAGCAATTAATTTCTAAAACACAATTGCTCATGAAATTCTTGAACCAACAAGGAAGAGAATATCTTGGCCGGACTATTCTCTTACCTAATCGATATGCTGATTGGTCTAAACCTCGAAGAATTGGCCACCTTCTTATACCCTCTCAAGAAGCTCTCAACAACTACACAAGTTTACTCCACTTTCGCTATTCAACCCACCAATTATTCTTCATCCATTGCAAATTATCATCATCCGACAATAACCTAACAACTAATTAAAGTATAAAAGAAGACAATAAACTAAATAAATAAAAAAAAGCACTTTTAAGAAAGCATTTTAAGAAACCAAGTAAAGAGAAAGAACTTAAAGAAATTAACTAAACTAAACTAGAAATTAACACTAAGAAAGCATAAATAATGAAAGCTCATAAACTAAATTACACATTAACACTAATATAGCAAGTAAAGAAATCATTGAAATAGAAGCAATTAAACATATTAAACTAAAGAAACCTAAAACTAAAAGATGACTAAAGTAGTTTGAACATAAACAACTTACTAAAGAAATGCTTCAATCTTCAACAAGGAAACTAAACTAAACAAATTAATAGAAGACACAAAAATTAAAATCTAAACTAAAGTTCCTTCCTATGTGGGAGGGAGGGGGAAGAAAAACTTTAAAACCTACACCTACTAACTATGAGAAAAAGAGGTCTAAGTATGCTATATATTGTGCTAATGTTGGGGGAAAAGTTCTAGCCAATTTTTGAATTGCAATTTGGACCATTGTACCACTCATAAAACTCAGATGGTGGTGTCCAAAATAATCTTGAAAAACTGGCACCACGGTCTCAACTTTTCTCTTGCACTACTTCACTGTTCATTGAAAATCTCTGTCTGACATCCGATTGATTCGCCCATTTTTATGCGACCCTAGAAAATAGGCCTAAAATAGAAATAGATTATCATTAGGATTAAAATAAAATAAATCTAACTACAAAACACATTAAAACATATAAAACAACACTCAAAACACTAAAAATGCACAAACATATACTTAGAACAAAAATGAGCAGAAACCCAAAAATATGCTAAAAACATATAAAAGCTTAACCAAATATTAGTGTTAATATGGTAAAACAAATATATTTTCTAGAGTTATTAGGTGCCTATAAAGGCTAATGAAGGAAAACTTCATTCATCATTGATAAAGGCACATACTGCTATCAAAAGATATCGTTCAGACTTAAAAATGCTTGGAGAAACATACCAGCGGCGATCTAGTGAATAGGCAACTACTTGTTCAAAAGATGGATCGGCCAAAACATCGAGGTTTATATTGATGACATGGTTGTCGAAAGCCAAACTTACACAAATATCATCTCTGACCTCCAAGAAACCTTTGACGCTCTCCAACTTGTTCAAAGGAGGTTAAACCCATATAGATGCACATTCGGAGTGCCATCTATCAAATTTTTGGGGTTCATTGTCTCACAATGGAAAATTGAGGCAAATTCCAAGAAAGTGGAAGCTATTCTTGATATAAAGTCCTTGAGTTTGGTGAAGGAAGTTCAGAGGCTCACTAGCAAGATGGCAGTGTTGAACAGGTTCTTCTTTATATCAACTGAATGAAGACTTTTTTTTTTTTTTTCAAAATACTCAAGAATGTGGACAATTTTGAGTGGGTTGAACGGGATAACAAGCATTCAATCAACTCAACGAATTCTTAGGTAATTTTCCATAACTGGCTGCTCCAAAACTAGGTGATATATTATACATTTATCTTTTTGCTTCAAATGATGCAATGAGTGCGTTGTTTCTTTCAAAATCAGAAGGAATTCAAAGGCCAATCTATTTTGTAAGGAAAGTCCTCCAAAGCCCATTAAGGAATTATAAGATGATTGAAAAGATGGCCTTCTTACTTGTGGTAGTATTAAGAAAGTTGAGGCCTTATTTTCAAGGTCATAAAATCGTGGTCTACATCAATTTCTCTCTAAAGACTGTTCTGGGAAAGCTTGTGGTCAGTAGAGCTACAAGAGTTTGACCCCAACCCGCTATAAAAGCACAGGTTTTGATGGACATTATTACCGAGTGAATGATTAATCTATCACCAATCGATAAGGTTTTGACTATCATTGAGAATGATAAACATTAATCAAAGGACTACAAGAGGAATTGCAAGTTGATTGGAACTTCATTTGAATCTGGTTCTGGAACAGGAAACATCTTCACCTATGCTCTTCATTTTGAGTTTAAGGCTACAAACAACAAGCAGAATATGAAGTCTTGCTTACTTAGGGATGAAACTTTCAAAGAATACCGAATTGAAGTGCTTAAGACAATAATGACTTACTGTTAGTTGCAATTTTAGACTCGAGGAGTAATCATGAAAAAATATCTATAGAAGGTAAAGAAAAGTAAGGAAAAATTTTAAGAGTTGGAGTTCGTCAAAGTTCCACGAGCAAAAAATAGCAGCCAATATCCTCGCAAAGCTTGCTTGTGCTATTTATTCTTATTTAACCAAGGAAGTCCTAGTCGAACTATAGACTTAAGGACAATCGACGAAATCAAAATAATGAAAATTGATGATGATCTGGGATGGATGAAGACAATCATTAATTATTTGGCTGAGGAAATCCTTCTGAGGATAGGGTTGAAGCAAGGAGAATTGTACTCCAATAAATGAAATATGAGATGATATATGAGACTTTATATAGAAAATCATATCTATGCTCCATACTTCGGTACTTAACACCAAATGAGGCAAATTATATAGTTCAAGAAATCTATGAAAGCATTATTAAGTGGAAGTCACATTGGCACCCAGAGTTTGGCAAAAAAGCCATAATCATGGGATATAACTAGTCGACCATGCATTCAAATGCTAATGAGCTAGTGACTAAATGTCATAATTTCTAGGTGCATGCTTTGATCCCTAGGAAACCAACTTTTGATCTGAACTCCTTGCTAAGTCATTGGCCTTTTCAACAGTGGGGATCGCTTGGGTCACTTCCTAGACAGACTGGAGGATATGAATATTTAGTCATGGTAACTGACTACTTCTCAAAAATTGGTAGAGGCAGAACCATTAAAGTCTATTACTACAAAGCCGTTCGTCCATGGAGTGTTTAGATATTTCACGTTGTATTGTTTTATTTTATTATGAGTAGTTAACTTTCATCTAGGGTCTTGATGGAGCTTTAGTTCCTTTTTATTGATCATTATGACATGATTATGTTGTAATTTCAATATAAATTTTATTCTCTATATTCATTCTTCGAATTTTTTTTTGGCAATTGCAATTGTTTATTGTGATAGATTATGCTTGTAAATCTTCGGTTGATTGTTGTGATATCTAGAATGACCGATGTATATTTTTTGTAGTTCTATGAAATTAAGAACCTTGAATTGATAATTACTTATTACAATTGTCAATGATTATATAGTCCGTACTTTAGTTATACAAGTTATGACCATTAGTTCACATTTGACTAATTTTTCCCAGGACAATTGCACTTGTAGCTTCAAAACCCATAATACTAAATAACTTGAATTGTCAATGGTTGAACGTAAATTCATTAGAATCAGTGGCAAAGTCAATTCCATAGACTGATCGTTTTCATTTGTTTTAGTAATTCTTTGCTTGTTGCTAGTTTAATAAATTCAATTCTATCAATTACCTTTTTTCCAAATCAGTAATTGGGCTTTTTAAATATTTGTTTCCTTTTAGAATATCGTACATCATTGGATTGATACCTTGCACCGTGTTATATAATTGAAACCTCATATACTTTCGAGTAGAAGACTAGATTAATTAATAACTTGATTAATTTAGGTCGCACTAGGATGACCCCCAATGTATGTGTGCGTGTGTATGTATATAATAGAAATTCTAATTCAAGAAATTATTTTATTTTTGTGGGCTCATGCAAATGCTTTCCATAATCAAACTTATCTCGCACGTACTTCAACTCAGATGGTACATTTGTCGCAAATGAAGGCCTCTTGGGTCAAACAACATAGATCTATGTGTGGGGACAGATGATGATATAAAAAAAATGTCATTCAATAAAATAGTGATTTGACTTAAATCAGACACAGCAAATGTACACAAACATAGGTCCATTGGACCAAGCCATAGGTTCACACAATAAAGTTACTTCAACAAATGCCTATAAGGCTAAGAAATACACTATAAATATGCAAGTTACAAGTATATTTTAACAGGGTCACACAATTACACAAAATATTTATAAAAACTTTGGGATTTATCTTTAGAGCTTGAATTTTATTGATTTTTTACTAGCTTAAGCATCCGAGCATGGATTTGAACCAGCTCTGGTCCAAGTTCAATCCATCACACTTGATAAGTTTTCGGTGCCATTTTTTGGGCATCAACATACTCACACACACATGCACTCACTGCAATTAGAATTAAAGAAATGAAAGGAAAGTTTGGGAAAATATATAATTTGTCCAATCTATGGAGTTGAAATTTGAAATTTTGAAACTTAGATTTTTTTTTTTTTGGCATGTGGAGTTTTAAAACAGTATTCTTTTTCTAACTTTTTCTGTCGGGAATTTGGTTTTAGCTCTCACACAATAAAGAAAAGGAAAGTGATAAAAAAAATCATATAATGAAGGATAAAATACCGCAAAGCCCATGTAGTTAAGACTTTTTACCCATGATACCCAATATATTTTGAAAATATACCTCAAATATCTGTGTCGTTTGGATAGAATCCTTCCAAATTGACGTGGTCTAACGAACACGCACGACATATACGAATATTTAATGCACAAATCATTTTTCCTCAAAATATCTATTACATTTTATGACCAAAATGCCCTTTGTTGCTACCATAAACTATCTAGGCCATGTGGTAAGTAAAATTTCATGTTTATTAAGAAAATATTGATGGGGTGCTTGGTTCATGATTGGAAATTAGAATCGCAATCGGATTCATATATATAAAAAAAAATAGGTATTAGTTATGTACAATGGAATCATTGAAATAATTAGTACTTGGTAAAAAATTGATGGGGTATGGTATCACATTAAAATAACAACAACAACAACAACAACAAGTATTATTATTTATCTTTTTTTAACCTCCTTCTTCTATTGTGACCACCATAGCACTACTATACCCATAACTACACGACATTTGAATGGAGAGGATGGAAGGAGGAGGAGACAGAGAGGAGAAAAGAGGAGAAAGGGTAGCCGAAAGAGGAAGGGAAAGGGGAGAAGGGCTATGGGAGGGGAAGGAGGAGCAGGAGGACTGTGGGGAAGGAAGGATGGAAAAGGAAGGAAGCAAGAAGGCACGAAGTCTGAAGAGGAGGAGAAGGATTTCACTCTTTCAAAAAAACCCAAATTCTCTTTTCGCAAATCGCAATCAGAGGCTAGCATGAGATGAAAATCACAATGCAGAATGCTAATTTACCATTTCAAGGCTGATTAGCACCGTGGACATTAGGGTCAAGAGATTAAAGGCAGTAGTCAATGTATGTTCTAAAAACCCTACTTTTATGTTTGTTGTATAATAATAGTTTAGGGTCTATGATATGTTTAGTAAATCTTGAGTGTTTGTGATTGTCAAAGTGTGTGAAATGTATAATTTATGAAATCGTGTTGGGCTGTCATATTATGTCAAACATATGTGATTACAACAAAAATTAATTTATTGTAATGTGGTCCCTAAGTATTTGAATACTATATGAATGTGTTGCTATCTTGTTTCATAAATTGCAAAGAAAATGATGCTAATTAATATTAAATATGTTTATTCTTTGTTAACAAGTGAAATTAGGAATGTTTTTTCAATGAAGATTAATCTTGCATGATAGGGTACTTGTGGGTGAAAAAGAGAAAACATTCTGGGGATACAATGGTGGCATGAAACATACTAGGATACAATAGTGGCATGCTAGATTACATAGATGAATGTAATGGTCAAACAATAGATGGGTCTATTATACGAATGTTCATAAGCAAACTTGGATATGAAGAGGAATTACAAATTATGTATAGAATTCCTACTGAAGTTGGGAAGTATAATCCAATGAGGTTGGACACTAAGGAGCATGTATGTGATATTACAGCTATAGATATGATATATGGTGAAATAGAAGTTTTCCTTGTGCATGGCTTTCATAGTGGGTTTACGGAAAGTGAAGTGCAATCATGTACTTCTAGTTTGAAGGTGAATGAGGACATGAACATTAACTTTAAAACTTTAAGGAGTTTTATGATAGTGACTATGAGTTTAGAGGTGATGATGATAAATGATATATAAGAAGTATGCAAATGTTGATATGGATGTCAGAGGTGAATTAGTAGTATACACATCTCAACTGTGGAACTGGTTTGGAAAAAGAGAAAGATTTGCACAATGTTAATGCTGAACCACATGAAAATAGAGGCACAAGGATTTGAAGTGGAGACATAGACATATGATGCCTTTTGGAAACCACTTAGTTATGAAATTTATAAAAACACCTAAATCCTAATACTAACTAGGCTGTATTCCGCAAGTATATAGTTGTCGACTGGTAGTAAAGGGAAGTAGGGATTGAACCCATAAGGATTGGTTGGTGATTACTGATTATTTGGTTGGTTTATTAGTTGAAGTGATCATTTTAAGAAAGCTTTTAGATTAAAATGGAATTTACGATACTAAAAAAAGTAATTTAAAGGTTATCTAGCGCATTAAAGTAAAGCTTTATACTATAAAAGTATTTTAAAGAAAGCAATTAAAGGAGCATGTGAAAATATGGCATTTTAAGAAAGCATTTAAACATCCTAACTAAAATTTACCCTAAGAAAGCATTTTTATAGAGAGCATTAAAGAAGGCATTTAAACAGTCTATCAACTACAAATTGCTACTAGGAAAACATATTTAAAGAAAGCCCATAACTAATCTACCCTAAGTAACTAATCTAAGCTATACTTACTACTAAGAAAGTATAATTAAGGGAGTTCATTAGTAAACTAACAATTAATCTAGCAAAACAAGTAAATAAAGCAACTAAATCAAACTAAACTAAATTAACACAAAGCATATGAGATTAGGTATAAATTAAGGAAAACTTATATTAAGAGTCTTTAATCTACCACTAGGAGCTTTAGAGCTAAACTAAACTACACCTAATCTACCAAAATTCTCCCCAAATGAGGAGGAAAAATGGAGAACTAAACTATACTAAGGGCTTTCTAATTTACTCCAACACTACTTTACTTAGCCTCCAAAGAGCCTTACAAGAAGTATTTATAGTACTAGGATTGATAGGATTGAATGGGGGAAGTTGCAGCTACAATTTGCCTTAGTCTGGATGTTTTGCCCCTCACAATTCTTAAATCGCGTCCAAGAAAATCACTGCTGCAAAGTGTTGAAAACCACAGTTGTTGATTTTCCTTCTTAAAATTGAAAGTCGTGGTTTTGGGTACTCAGAAATTTTTTTTACTTTTGACAGTGACCACAGTTAAACTTCTAGGAGTTTCATAGGCTTGGAAACCGCGGTCATTAATCGCAATATCCGTGGTTACAGATGTTTTTGCCTTATTTCTCATCTAATTATTGTGTCGTTTCTCCACTCAACTCGTATACATAAATACACTCTATTAATTACATAGCAAAATTAAAATAACATTAAAAAATACTAAATTAACATAAACTAACATAATATAGAACATGAAAGAAAAAATAGGCAAAAACAACAGTTAAACCATAAAAATGCTTGAAACTATTCTCAAGTTTAGGTACATATAATTGTAGCTCAACTTATTTACTCATTGTTGTAGTTGAATTCGATTATTGTGTCATTTTAAGTTCAAATTTAGGAAAGCTAAAATCCACTTTTTAGTTGGGATCAACTAACGAGGCAATTTATACATAAATGGGGAAAGAACACATTTACACTTCACTTTCCAGCTCCCAGAGCAAGGGTTGTTTGTAAGGCTGAAAAATGTCCATGGTTTGTGTATGCTTCTAGGATGTATGACATTGAAAATTTTCAATCAAAACCATAAGTGTGAAACCCAGTATTTTAATACATTTTAACACTAAATTAACATAAACAGTAACATAATATATTGTGGTGTGTGAATGGCAGTTTTGGGTCAAATAGTCAACTTGGAGAATTAGGTCAAATGGGTACTATTTGGGTCAACTTTGGAATTTGTTTTAAGTCTTCTTCTTGCTTGTTTCTTCCTCATTTTCTCTCAAGCTGGCGAAATTTCTTCTCCATCCAAAAATTTTCTTGGATTTTAAACCATATTTTGCATTTATGGCTTATGGGCTTTATGATCTAAGCTTTAATTTCAATGTAGGATTCTAGGCTGAAACTAAACCCTTTTGCAGCAAAAATTCTCATGGTTAGTTTAGGGTTACATATAGAATGTTATGCTATGAATGTATGTTTCTTGGTTTCAAGTCTCAATTCCTATCCAAACTAACCTTAAAACACTCTTAAAACATCATTATATGAATAGATTTCCCTCTCATTATATAAGTAGAGACGGAAGTTTGGGAGCAACCCAGGATTTTTAATAACTATTTGGTATAATTGTTTGAAGGATTTTTAATGATCTTTTGATGGTTTTAAGTGTTTCCTTGGTAGTGGGATGGTTAGGAAATGTTTGAATCATGCGTTGGCTAATCGGCTAATCTAAAAATTTCAGTTTGGTTAAAGAGGAATTCCAACCTTAGGTTGTTCTAAATTCCTATGAACGAATCTTTCATTTATGGATTTTGTTGGTTGGTTGAATATGTTGTTTGAGATTGAATACCTTGGAATTGGATTTTGTTGGTTGGTTGAATATGTTGTTTTGAGTTGGGTTGTAACCAAGGTCCTTGAATACCCTAGCTTTTTATCTCCTAATCATTAATGATGAAGTCATTCTTTAACTTCTACATCTCTTAAGAGTTACCACGAGCCTGAAGGTGGGTAACATAGACCTCTTCACTTGTTTTTGTTTATGAAAATATTTATGTTTGGATGTTTGGAAGCACTTTACCTATTATATATGAAATCGGGACCAAGCTATTTTATGTTAATCAAATGATATGTTTGCAAACTCTAGGTGAACTCGGATGTGTTTGGAAATGTTTGATTTGTGGAGAAGGTTCTATAGTTCTATATCCATGATGGTGACACGAATGTGATGAAATAACGAGGCAATTTAAGAGCCTAAAGATACTCATGTTATTTTATTATATTGTTTTGACAATACTTATTCGTTAACAGGCTAGCATACTATGTTTTGAAATGATTTGATCTGGTTGGCTAAATGGGGATGTTTTGTGATTCCGGATTGGCTAAGAGCATACATCTTTGCTACGCTATGCTTTAGCATACTATGTTTTGAAATGATTGGATCTTTTTGCTATGATGTTTTACATGACGTTTAAAGAGCATTTTAGAAAGCTGCTTCATGACTATGGTCTTTGTTTGTTTTCTTTTATCGAAATGCTGGCCCCTTTTATGATTTGAAGAGCTTTTATGATATCTAATTATGCTACGTGATTCATAATTTTTCAGATTTGGTGCTCGTTTTTTCTCCATAGATTTTCTCGATTTTACGGTAGGCGGATAATCTTGCTTTCTTTTGTTTTGGAGAGGTAGTGTATTAGATAGGTTTTGTATTGATGAACTTTGTTTTTGTTGTAGCATGTACTAAGAAGGAATTTTGTAATTCGTATTTTTGTGTAAAAATGAAATATTCGAAAATTACATTGCAGTTTGTTGCTCTCGCTGTCGTTTGTGCCTTGCGCTTTGGACCGGTGTCATTAAACGTGACAATAAGTCCTAAATACAGGTATGGTTTGAAAAATAAGAGAGTTACCTCTAAATTTTTATGCCAAAGGTACCTAGAGTTTTTGAGGCTAAACCTGAATGTGAGCATAGGAGATTTCCAAGAAACAGTGAATATGGAACTTCAAATGCAAGTGTCTCTAGGCATCAGATGTATAGGACATTTGTGAAGGCCAAGTTCATTATCTATGGGTAAATATAAGACTCAATACAAGACGATTTGGGATTATGTGTCCCAACTACTGAGGAAAAATCTAGGTTCCACAGTTGAATTGCTCACTGGTGCTTGTTACACACCTAGTTATAATATCTATGAAACACCTAACTCCTACTACTAACTAGGTGGCATCCTGTAAGTATACAGTTGTTAACTAGTAGTAAAGGAAAATAGGGATCGTTCCACAAAGATTGTTGGAAGGCAAATACCAAGATTTACGAGTATTTGTATAGTTAAGCAAAAATCAATCAATGAGAGATGAAATTACACTAATCAAGATCATATTAAAACTCAAGTAAACAAGACCAAATTAAGCTAATTTATTTACTAAAACAAGTAATCGAAACTAAGCATTTACGAAATTAAGAGACTAGCTACTAAATTCTAACAAAAGCAATTAACTAAAAGCACTTTCCAATCCTATCTAGATTGACCGAAATAAAGTTAAAATTAAGAGCAAGCAAGTTACCCAATTAAAAAGACTACAATTAAGAACCTTGAACAATAAAAGTAACCATTTCCACACTAGAAATTGGAACAAGTTAAAATTGAAATTTAAATATTTTTGGATTTTGAGGATATAAAGAAAGCCCACTAAAAATTAACTATAATTAATGAAAGAAATTGATAATTCTTAACTAAAAAGTAAGAAATTAACAAGAACCCTAATTCTTCTAAGAAACCCTAGATTGCAAGCAAAGAGATTTTCACTAAATTAAACTAGAAAGCAAGTAAAAATTATATCTACTTGAAACCAATGATAAACCTACTACAAATATCTAATCAAAATTTAAACTTGCGAAGAAATTAAAAGTAGATCTAAGAATTGATTAAAGAGGATTTTTTATTCAAAAGAAACTTAAGGGTCAAGTCTTCCTAATCTATCCTAATTCTCCAAATTTTCTAACTAAAACTATCCCTACTTACCTATTATAATTTTTTGAAGTAGCTTAAATAGTGTAGTGTTATACAAGAAAAAAATCAGGAGTTGTTTGTTGGAAGATTACAAAATTAACCTCACAACTTATCCCTCAACAAGTCGAGATCGCGATATGGAGAATTGGAAATCGTGATCTCGACTCTAATACATTTAAGACATTTTCTCGAGTCAAGATTGTGATATGGAGAATTTGAGATCGCGATCTTGACTCTCTTCCCAGCATTCTTTCATTTCTTCCATTATTTCAATTTGATCCTTTGAGCTTTGTTCATTACAGCTTCCAACCTCTAATTTTGACCTGCATAATATTAACACCATTAAGCAATTAATTAAGTTAGAAATTTAATAAAAACTTCTTATATTTAACAAGAACGAAAATACAAACACATATGAAAGAAATTAAATAAAATCTTCAATTACTTACCCAAAGTTCAGGATTTAAACTATCAAAATGTCATAATTTAGAGAAAAATAACTCTAGTTTTTCACTAGAGTTATCACTCACAGATATTGATGATATTAGTGGAGAGGAAAGATTCAAAAGATTATACATATGTTTTGAAGTGTTGAAAAAATGACTCTTGGGAAGGTGTAGGCCAGCAATTGGAATGGATAGTTGTCACCTTAGGGGGCCTTATCAGGGTATTGTGGTTGGGGCAGATTTGAAAAAGTAAGACATTTGCAATTAACTATTTGTACTGTTCATAAAAAATTCAATTCTCGAAAAGCGACAAACTTTTCAGGATAGAATAACTAGTTAAGAGGATATGTGATATACTAATTATGTCATACTCACCAGTTGGTTTTGTCTGAAACATATGTTTTGGGTTGATCTATCACTTGAGGACCATTCTTGCATATGAAAAAAGTTTAGAGACCATTTCTATGCAAAAAAAGAGTACAAGAACATTTTGCAGTTATTAAAAAAGTACAAGACTAATGTGTTCGTTTTGAGGATTTTTCGGTGTTTGCAAAATATAAGTTTATTTTTAATTTTATGAATACAAGTTAAAAAAACTTATAACAATGGTAATAAATACCTTACAAGTAATTGTGATTAATAAAAATTGTAAAATTAAATGATAGCATAATGATAGTTATATTAGTGTGGTGGGACCATAATTGAGAAAACGAATGAAAAGGAATTAAAAACGAAAATAACGAAAATAAGTTTTGAAGAAATGAAAAAATAAGTTACTTAATTATGCGAAAAATATCTAAAAGTAAACATTTTAGATGTTTAGCACCAAAATTATTAAAAAGTACAAGACTAATTATGTCTTTTTCCCAACTCTTATCAACGTTATACATTAGGTAAGTTCTATTGCCACTGATATAATAAAGTTTTGATGGGGATTCGAACTCCAAACACCCTCCTTCCAGGCTTTCCTATCCCTTAGTATAAAAAAAAATAAAAATAAAAAAAAACTACTCTTAGGTTGTGTTTATTTAGAAGAATTTGGATGAATTTAAATTTGATATCAAAATCTAAGTTAAGTTACCCAAATCATACAGCTTAAGCAATTTAGTTGGGAATTTGAAATGCGATAATAAGTAATTAAGGTAGTTTAATAGTTATATTGAATAAATTTCAAATTCATCTAAATTTTAATCTATTTCAAATCCTTCTTGCAAATTAAATCTACCAACCTAAACACAATCTTAGCAAAGTTCTATTGAAAAAATCAAACACAAGCACTTGCTACTTTCAAAAGATTCGTGCTCTTTCACCTATAACATTCATCTTCTAGCAATTATTTGGTTGTTGATGGTCCATTTCATGTGGCCCATGAGTACTATGTCAATGGACATGTCCCCATCTCGATAGATAAAGGAGACAGAATTTCAGCATTACTTGTTTTAATAATGTGAAGCTTTATACTCTTCCATCTTGTTCAACTAATTGCTCCACTTTAACTGGACTGTATCGATTAACCAATCAATCAATAAGTCAAATAATTTAGTTAAAATTTAGAAATGAATCATAAAATTATTAACTAATTTTAATTTCAAATCTAGCATTCAATTTGAAATAAAATCCGGCTAACCAAATATAAATTTGGTAATTGGTCTCGAATTCAATTGGTTACATTCGCTGATTTTGCAACAAAGAATTAGTTTTGCTCAAATTTACATACACATGAAATTACAGAACCCAAAAACAAGCTTTAAAACTAGAGGCGTTCAATGATTAACATTGAGAGTAAACTACAAATCACTCATACTCGAGATATATACATCGAAAGAGGGCCAACGATAATGCTAAAAGCAATCTCTTCGACCAACTTTTGTGGATTTTGGTCGTAATGCAGGAAAACAGAAACAACTGCACACTTTAGCCAGGAAGAGAGCAACATATCCAGAAAACCTAAATGCTGCTGGTGGATCGAGAAGATTGGTCTATGCTACTTTGTGTGGAATTTTCTTTCTTCCATATGGCCTCCACTCTCTGAAAACATTTCAATGGTCTAACCTGTATGTGCAAACACAGTATCAATCATGAATCTCATACAGGCAAGATCTTATTGGTAAATGTTCAAAGGCAACAGCCAGAAATACAGCAACTCCATAACAATCGATATAAATAAACCAGTTTGGAACTTGAAAAATAAAAATAGAAACAAATTGAAGCCACCTATCACCTTTGTTAAACATATATCATGAGAAAAGGCACCTCCTCTAATAAAGTTTACTGTCTATCAAGTTTGTTATCTTCTATCATAAGCTTCTAGAGTCCCAAATTAGCTGATGAGGTAATTATTTATATTCGACATACATTCAAGATGTTAATGTTTTTCAGCCAGTTACAAAGAGGAGTTTCTCCAAATCAAAAAACAGCAAACCCAACCCACACCCACACTACCTCATCTGTGTTGGATATATTCTTAAAAACTTAATTCTTTTGCTGCCAGTGTTTTAAGGTTAGAAAATGAATTTCTTCAAATTCAACAAATGCAAACCCCCATCAGCACTACATCTGTGGGTTCTCTCTCCAAATAGCCAATGATGCACAAAAACATACACAAAATCTTGAATAGGAGAGATAGAGATATATATATATATATATAGAGAGAGAGAGAGAGAGAGAGATGATGATGATGAGAAACAACAGACAGACGGACAGACAGATAGATGGAGATCCTGACCTTCCAACGACTTCGGTGGCCAAATTTATTGTAAATGGACTCCAGTCTAGGAATTATTTCCTTGAATGCTGGTCTATTTGCTGGCTTCTCACTCCAACACTCCTGGATCAAACTGTATAAAAGACAGTTAAAAAGATAAAACTTCCCTTACCAGATACTTCAATCAAATCTGTTCACACAGAAAAATTGCATTACAGACACTAAGAGAACAGAGGATTACTTCATTTGAACACCTGATGGATCAGTTCTAGAATAAGCACATTTTCCAGAGAAGGGACAAGGAAAAGGAAAAAAGACTATAAAACGTCTTGACAGGACATGCGGAAGATTAGACCCATATTTTTCTAGCACATTGTTTTATACAAAACGCATTTTTTTAAATTCTCACACTCAGACTTCAAACTTCCTCTTTCTGCAGTATAAAATTCAACTGAGTGCAAAGAAAAGTTACAGTTTATGAAAGTTTAAAACTGCATAACCGCACCAGTCAAATTTTCAAATATTTCCATGTAAAATTGCAGCAACTGCTATTTCAGTAACTAGTTGATGATGATATTCATGTTAAAGGCACTGCACAAGGTTGCTTAGCATGGGACTTAACAATAAATTCTAGTGAAAGGCAAAACTACATGCAGTGATAACATTCACAACATTATCTGCTAACACTACAACATTTTTTGTTTGTCAAAATCTGCAGCTTTACCAAATCTATGAGAATAAATACCATACAGATAGAACGCTATATCTGTATGGAGGAGTTACCATATTAAATATCTTCACAGATCAGGAGAAAAACATACTCTTTGATTCCATGGGCATAGAACTTTGTTGGAGCTCTGAAAGGAGGGCGCTGTTTCGTGGCATATAATTTAGGAACTTCATTTGCTTGCTTCGTATTAAAGGGTGGGCAGCCTTCAATGATCTATAGTAACGCACAAAGATCAATTTATCAAAGCCTGTTTATAACAAACAGAATTTGTCAAAGCAAAATATCCACAACATACAAAGTCAAAGAATTACTAGATAACCCAATTTCGGGTACATCATACTGGTTTTGATGAAAACATAACGGAGAGTAGTCCGTCTTCAAGTAACAGAACCATGTGGTGACTACAATTGTAGCAACAGAATCAGAACTTTATGCTTCCTAAATCGTAGATACTAATTACGCATAAAACTAAAGCCAGAGAAGAAATACTACTAGAAGCATAGCATGCAAAACACTACCATACAATCCACTTCCACTACTAAAGAATATAAATATTAGACAATGGCAACGAATCACCACTGCAAATGTGTACAATCCAGATGGATCTCAGGGCATAAAAAATTGTTTCAGTTTAAATGTCACTTTACCCATTCAAGATTCGCTATATTGCATATGCCATCTTAACTTTCCATTGGCGCAGTGTCAACAGTCACTTGTAGTTTCATTAATAGTTTGACAATCCTAGACATGCCATTTATGTTTACGTGTCACTTTCCTCTTCAATTGATTACATTTTCAACAATCAAATAGCTTTCTTGCTAAGTGAACATACGACACCTTTCGGACACTGAGAATATATGGGTGAATTGATGATGATGATTATGACCATAAATTGTGAAAGAATACAGAAAAATCATAACAAGAATAAATGATTTTTAGTCCCAAAAAAACAAGGTATTATGTCAAACTTAGAAGTGAGAAGATTGCTCTATCAACCAGAATCTGAAATTGCTAATTTACCAACACAACATATTGATATATTACTCCCCATGGAAAATAATTAACCAACTTGTCATCCGTTGGCTGCAAGAAGTCTAGTGCAATCAAATTAGGTAGCAAAAGGTGTTGTGTGAACTTCTCCAACAAACTCCCTCATTCTAAATTAAGTTAAAAAGTGCTTGCTGACAACAAACAAAAATTGTTTGGGAAGGAACGAATGCTAGAAAAAAAAAATCAATAGGCTTTCTTCATATTTGATATGGTTGTTAGGGTAGTTACAGAGAGTTTATATGGGGATGTGATAAACTAGCTTGTCATAAACAAATTTACAAGAAGCAAAAAGTGTGATCCATACCTCTTGTAAAATTAGAGCAAATGAGAAAACGTCCACTTTGGTATCATATTCTTCATTTCTTAAAACCTCAGGAGCTACATATCGCCCTGTATAATACCATACAAAGGTAAACAAATAATGAGATTAACAACTAAGTCAATCAAAATCAAAAAAATACACCCAAATGACAGAATGCATTCTCCAGATGCATCTTTGTCCTCTAGGGCAGATTACTAGAAATTGGATGATACTAAGTTTAGTGGCTCATCAATTCACAAGCACACATATTATCAAAAGCTCTAACTAATAATTTTTGTCAAAATGCAGAAAGATTTGTATGAGGACAAGAAATGGTATCTAAAGGGTAGCATACATTTGAATCACAAGAAACGTCATGGTATGATAGAGGTCTGTCTTCTTTAACACTCTTGGCAACTTTTAGCAGCTTGGTAACTCCAAAGTCTGCAACTTTCAAGTGTCCAGAATCATCCCGCAAGATATTTCTGTTATCTTACCCGCATGCATCAGAAAGAAGTTCAGAAATTAACAAACCGGAACCATTAAAACTAATTTTAGGTGCCCAAGTTAATTGTTGTTACATTCTGTGAATTTATCTCAGAATCTGAGAAGAGAAATCTTACGAAGGCTCAAGGTGACGATGAATAATAGCTTCTGGTTTACTTTCATGTAAATAATTCATCCCTCTGCCAGACAAAAGGCAACAGAAAGTATTCATATCATGCTACACAATCAGAGCAATCATGTTTGCAACTATAGCCAGTTTGACATCTTAAACAAGAAAAAAAAAAATGCTCCAACAGATCAGACTACAGCTATCTACTTAGGGACTTCCATACAAATATAGGGAACTCTGTTTCGAAAGATAACAAATAAATTCAGCAAATGTCAATTATAAAGCCCTACTAATCAACAAATAAAACAAGTTCCTTTGCATCCAAAATTAGTCATCGATTTGTCACATTGTAATGATGATTTTGTGCTTCTATCTTTTGACACTCTAAAAGTTAGAAAATAAAAAAGAAACAACAACTATATCTGTCAAGATTCATCAAAAATACATATTCAGTTTATTGGTGTTTGTCAAGCACAGGTCATTAGAAAGCCTTTTGAGCATCTTAAAAAACAAGCACAACAACCAACTCTTGAATGAAGTAAAGGAGTAATTGTCAAATAAATTTAAAGAAAAAACAAGAGAAGGTACAAGGCAAATGTAAGCATTATTCCCATCCTGAGTAGCATCTCTAACAGTATTACAAAATAAACTACATAATCATCAACAATCACCAACACAAGCTTCACAATTACACTATTATGTGGCACATTAAACCAAATGCAAGCAGTGCCTATCCAACATTGGATAACAAACGTGGTGCAATCTGTGGCTTAATCCATCATCAGTGGTGTCACAATATTATAAATTATATCACTCATGCGTAGAAAATACAGTATTTCCATTAACCTTGCAATATCCAATGCATATCTGAGAGCAGTTGTAGGTTTAAGGGCTCCTTTTTTCTCCAAAAATGAACACAGATCACCCTGCAAGTAAATGGAGATAAATATGAAGCAAACTAATGCTTACATCATTCCAACATAGATAATGCCTTAAGCTTTCAAAATAGTTGCCTTCATACGTATAAAAACCACAACATCTAAAGTTTCTTTTGCAAATATTAGAACAGACTAATTTGAGAGCAAAGGACCATTGCTCAAACCAAAAGCTACATAATTGTTCACGTAACATTTATTTCAAGCATTTCTGTTCTGAAACTATGTTTAAATGAAAAACAACAGAAAGGTAAAGTCAAGCAAACAATTTCATGACAGATATCTCAGTGACTCAGTCAGCAGACCATCAGAACCCACTTATAGTTGTGTAGAAATTGGAAACAAAATGCTTCGCAAACAAACAAAATATATTTACTGACTACCCAATACAATTATGTGGAAATTTAAAAAGGTCATGGCTTTGAGACTAAAACCTATGAGAAATTAAGCAGTCTGAATTTTCCAGGTCAATCATCGAACCTGTGTGAAATTTTACCATATTTTTTAGCCTTTCTCAAACTAAAAATTATACTACAAAACAGATTTTAGGATTGAAAAAATAAATGAAGGACATCCTATAGGCAAAAGAATAGCTAACTCACAACAAAGATCAAAAAGCAAATTGCTGCACAAACAACGCTCAGTCCTCTGGGCATTCGAATTCCCTTCTGGCTGGTAGAATGCTAATATTCAAAGCTAATAGCCTCATGAGCTGAATTCTAACACACAGCACACAGGAACAACTATTATCAGGACATATTGAACTTCAATCAATTCATACGTATGATATGAGCCCATCCTTTTGAGGCCCAAAATCATGTAAAGAAAACCTTATAAGGTGTCATTCTTGATGTCATGCCATATTACTAAATAGGATATTTTCCAAGTAACACTACATGTCATACACAAACTTCCTTATAAACTATAAGTCGAGACATATTCCCAATATATAAAGTTACCAAAAGAGACATATTCCCAGTGTGTAAAGTTGCCGAAAGAGACTACCTATTTTCCTCCATCATAGAAAAAAAAGAGCTACAAGAGAACTAAACACCATGCTTGCATGAAGAATGTAATCAATTTTTGTATTAGATGAAGACATGTGCATTGTGCATTTGGAATCAAGGAAAGTACTAGAGCATCTTAATCATGCACAAACAAAAACCAAATATTTTAGTGTCCTGTAACCATTAAGTTGATAGACATTGTGAAGATCCTGAAGACTCACGTTCATATTACTGATAATAAAGGAGAAATCGTATTGGTATGTAAGAAAATGTTCAAAGAGACATCACTTGCCACCTAAACTACCATCACATGAGAACTAATGAACTAAAAACTGAGGTCAGAAAGCTCCTTTCTAAAGCATGTTTAGCTTTGAACTGAAAAGGAAAAAGCTTCCTTGTATCACTGACTTCTGTACTCTCAGTAAGAAATTAGCAAAATCAATTATCAAATATGGAAGATATCAGGATGTAAAAGCGTGCGGGAAAAACAGAGTATAAATCTGTGATTTAAGTATCTAATACTGATAAATATCTCAAGAATGTGAAAAAACCTTCGGTAGATATTCTGTCACTATCATCATGGGGCTACTTTGTGTAACAGCACCAAGAAACTGGACCAAATTTGGATGTCTTAACTTTTGAAGCAATGCAAGCTCATCTCTGAATGTCCTCCTGCATGAATATCAAGTCTCAACAGATTTATAACACCTTAAAGTGAAAATTAACTGCATAAAACAATGCAACAAAGGCAATAACATTGATATATGAACAAATTACACTTTATCTTCATCAGAGATAACTTCCCCTCCAAACTTTTTCACTGCAACTTTCGTTCCACGCCATGAAGCTACTTGAAAAGCTCCCTAACACATTTAGCTAATGACAGTCAATACGTGAACATATTTTTTAGTTAATGCGCACAACACAATAACTGCAACAAAAGAATTTATTGATCAGCTAAAAGGAGTCCAGTTATTTAGTGATCTTTCAAGTTTTGAGGCTTGAGCAACTATTTCACAAATCTGTAAAGATATTGCCCTTAATACCAAATTTTGAAAATGCTCATTATACCAAACATAGATTGGTCAGAAAGTATTCAAGGTTTCATTTTCATCACTATATCAATAAAAAATACCTTTTGAATTATCTACTAGGACTCGGGGATAAACTAGGAAATAAATATCACCTGATAATTTATGTTCAACGAGACCTAGTCAACCAAACCAAGGTTAAGTCCATCTCTCTTTAAAAGAAGAAATTTCCAAATTACACCAAGAATCAAGTTTCATATAACTAAAATATAAGTCAGTTGCCATTAAATGCAACTCTTGTTTTTCCCCTGCCTCGAGAATCTTAAAACTTCTCAATCGAAGTTCATTTACCTCAAAATCTATCTAGATACAGAATGAAAGTAAGAAGCATAGACCCTGATATTGATATTACTTATTATTTGACAATAGTTTATGTGTTTTTTTATTACATCACTAATTTTTCATCACATTTTCCTAGAAGCCCAAATATACAGACCACTTCCGATTGAGGGTGACAGTTATACTACTCTACATTAAAATATTAGCGAGGCTGATAACTAGTTGAGTGTCCCACTTGCATATACAGAAAAATTGCATGTCCTGAAATTACAAACTCACAATCAACCTTCTGTTCAAAGAGTTGAGAAATAATTTTAAGTAGAGAACAATGGATAAAACACATCCATAACAAAAAAGAACATTTCCAAGTCAAGCCACTTTACCATTCTGTGCTAAATTTACTGAGTGTCATAGCATATATTTTGGCTTTCAAAATTGACTAAGCCAAGGAATGTTCTCACAACTGTTAAAGTGGAAATCAGAAATATTATAAAATGGTCAAATCAATACAACAGTTACAAGGTCTTTCTAAAATCTGCAGGTTTATAATCTAATGACAAAGCCCTAAATCAAGTTTATTGATATCCTCAACCCTACAAAGCCAAAGCCATTCAGAAGAACAAGGCAAGAATACCACCATAAGAGAGAACACAAACGAGTTCTTATCAAAACAATAACAGAAACTAATTGCAAAGTAAGATTTAATATCCACAGGAAAGGAACCCTTAACTTCTATAGGAAAGGAAAAAAATAATATTAGAGGATTAGTTACAGTACTAGAAAGAAGTGTAATACCTTCTTTATCTCAACAATACTCGTGAAATCAAGTTCTTTGGGATCAATCTCGTATTCAGGAATTTCACGGAAATTTTTGACATGCATGGGAGCCATCTAGCAAATGAGTTCAATAAGGAGAACAGACACATAAAATACAGAGACATCAGTTTAAAAAATCCATACACCCACAAGGGGAGGTGGGGGAACTCAACCTGTCTTGAATGACATACCAAAGGCTTTGCATCATGTTTCTCCAATAGTTTGATCACATCATGATTTTTGTAATGAATCGCATCTGAAAGAGGCTGTTCAAACGAGATGACATTGTTGTGAAAAAAACATACAAATTGCAGAAATTCAGAGTTTCAGTTGGCAACGAAAGAGAAGGTTGTAAACTCCCAAGGTAAAGGAAAAAAAGAAATCATACAATTAATTGGTATTGTTCCCAAACTATACTATATTTAGAGTGATCACCTGTATTCTTTACACCTTTTCTTTTTCCCCAGTTTCATCCACTCTTCTTCGATTCCAAAATGCAAAATGAAAAGAATATCTAAATCCTGATATATTTACCTAAACTCATATACATAAAATATAGGTAAATAACTAAGTATGTTGCTCAGAGGATGCAGTTTTGGACGTTCTGTGCCAAATATTTTAAGTATGACGAGGCACATATATATCTAACTATTAGCTTTTCTGTCTCTCCACTACTTGCTTAATGTAAAACAGACAATATACATAATTATTCCACATTGACACCATCAGCTTGTATAACCAAATCTTTTAACATATACAAGAATAATAAGAGATGCATAAAAAAATAAAAAAATCCTTCAAATTAGCAATACCAAGAAACAAAAGTCAATGTCTTGTTTTTTAAGGATTTGGCGGTATTACCGTGCTGCCCCAGCGATCTTTGGGGTCAACTTCAGCCTTATTGTCAATCAACAATTTTACAACATCACTAAACCCCTGGCAAGCAGCCACATGTAATGCAGTCCGGTCATCGATATCCCGGAAATTTACATTAACACCCGACTCCAAAAGCTCCTTTATACCCTCCAAATCACCCTCATTAGCTGCATACATAAGCCTCACACCCGGATCAATTTCCTCTCCACTCCAATCCTCTTCCTCATACTCCTCCTCCTCCTCATCGTCGTCTTCCCTCTCCAACAAATCGTTCCACCTCTCAGGTGCAAGGGACGATTGCTTCCCCAATGTAAAAAAGCAATCTTACTGCCGATTTCGCCTCCATTTTGAAGAAAAAGTATCAAGAATCCCACAAACTAAAATACCAATTTCCAAAAAAAAAAAAAAAAAAACTTCTATTTCAAATTCAAACAGAAAAAACCCAGAAATTGTTTGACTTTAGTAGACTTTGTGCATCTAAGGAAGTTACTTTTGGAAAAGATTTGAACTTATTTTTTTCCTCTTTTTTTGACTTTTTGTCCAAGAACAAAATTAGTGAAAATCAAGGATTTGAGAATCAAGAACTGGGGGATACGAGACCAAACAGAGAACGGTATATATAGGAATGGAAGCGGGACACGACAGCGTTTGAAGCGGAAGAGGAAGTTGAATTGTTGTGGGTAAACGTTGACAAATTCTGAAAACTCAGAATGGGAAGGGAAAGGAGTAAAGTGGGAGACGCGTGAGGTTCATGTACGTAGTGAGAGCGTGAGAAGAAGTGTCGAAGTACTGGCAAGACTTCTTGGGTACGCCAACGCGGTAACATTTATGGATTTCTAAAATTCTTTTCTTTATTTTGATTAGGGTTAATTAACATTTGACCCCTAAACTAGTATTGTAATCGAACTTTGCCCACCCAAACTTAAAAAATACTACTAGTTTACACTTGCGTGTAGCGTTAATTTTGATTCGCCAAATTTATTTTTTTACATATGTTATATGTCATAGATTCAATTTTAACCCTTACATATTTATCTTTTTCCAAAAAAATTATACAACATAAATATTAACTTATTGTTCACATTAAATGTGCACATCTTTTTCATAAAATTTACTCTCTATTTCGTTAATATTATCATAATTGGTTTTTTATTACTCGATCAATTTGAAAAAAAAAAATTATATGTTTTTTTTAACTTGTTGGTCTCAAAATCTCAAGTTTCTACATAGTAATTATGCTAAACTTTTCAATATATTTCAAATATTTTTTTTAGGAAGAAAATATTGATATTAAAATTAACAAATAAACAAGTACAAAAAATAAAAGATTGGATAAATTGTAAACAAAGTTAAATTATTCTAAGTATCCATATAAAATTATATGTTAAGTCTTCTGGATATCACATTTTGGCTGAATTTATCGTACTTCGAATCCTATGTTATACAACCATAAATATTTTACATCTTGAACCCTTTTCATTTTCATATTTTGACTAACTTTACTATACCTCTAGTCTTATGTTGAATACCGTAATACTTTGTTACATTTTTGTGTGGTTATTGCCTGAAATATAAAGTTCCTCGAAAGCTCCTATTCTGTAATTTTGTTTTAAATCTATTATTTTTTTACTTATTTTTTAATCTTTCATAGTCTATTTATTTGTTAAGTATGCATTTTTAATTGATTAAAAACTATATTTTTTATTGTAATAAATGTTGCATGTATTATATAAAGCATATACAAATTTAAAAATTAAATCACTTATACACTTATCAATAAGTATGTCTTATAGTTAATCAATTATTTAAAGTAATATGTAATTATTTAATAGTGGTAAAAATGTGTTGGAAAGCAATAAAAGAAAAACACAAGAGAAAATAAATAAAATTGAAAAAGCAGTAAAAAATAAAAACAAAATAATTGAAATAGTAGAGAAATTTTTGTCCTAGGATATGAAAGAAAAAGATTAAATACTTATTAAATAAGTTGACGGAGACAACGGCAAGCGATGTGAAAGTGGAAGGGAGTTTTCTGCACTCAACCCATTATAATACAAATAATCCCAAAAGTGACCGTAGAGGACCCCATGAGTGAGGAGAGTTTTTTTATATATTTGTGGCTTGGTTCCTAAATCATTTTTAAACAAAGTGTGTAAATCCGTAAAGGAATTAAGTACCGAAGAATTAAGCGTATAACCCCATGAATTAAGTAGGAAGATCTAGTTTTGGATTTATTTATAAATTTTGTAGTGAAAATTAAATTTTAATTAATTTTACTTACATCAATTCATGTTATTTATTCTGTTAAATTTAATCTACATTTAGAGTTTATAAGTGAAATCAAAATCATAATCTACATAAATAGTTGCCAAGTAGTACTAATTCTTTATAAAATCGAAAAGGGGTGCCTTGTGGGCAATGCATAAGCATGTTCCTATAACTCAAAAAAATCTAACTTGAATTGGATTTTTGACCTATGCCATGGATCCCTTGGTCTTAAAGAGACCACATTACTCACATAGGTGATGTGGCCTATCTAGGACAAAGCGACCCATGTACTATTGCATGGATCAATTCCAAGTAAGAATTTTCCCTATAAGCCAGGTGCACACTCATTTCAATCTTTGACAATAGCAAAACAAGGTGTTAACAAATATTCATATGTAGAAAAGGGAAATTTTTTTAAATGGATTGGATTCTAATGGTTGTTACGAATCATTTGGTCTAAAATCTTTCACATCAGTCTAAACTAAAAAAAAATTAATTTTTTATAAAGTGATGTAGATGATTATAAATCAAGGGTCCATGATAGGTAAATTTTGGATCAAAAGTGTATGAAACCTACCATAAATCTAATTCACTTAAAAATTTTTTATGGAAAATTAATAATGCAATGCATAGACCTGTGCATCATGGCCTGATAGCTTTGGATTTCTTTTTTTTTTTTTTTTTTCTTTTTGTGTGTTGTTTTGATTTCTTTGTAAGTAGAAGCCCCTCCTTTATAACTATTCTTTCGGTAGGAAAACGACTTCTTGACTTATTTGGCTTACTTATTTAACTTGATTTATATAACTTTTAATTTAAAAATCTTAAAATTGATATCAAGTCATATAAGTCTAAAGTTAAAGAAAGTAGAATCATTTAAATTTAACTTATACAATATAAGTCGAATAAGTTGAAAAAAAATACATATTCCCTATCTAATATAAATTTTCATTCCATTATCTAAACTTCAAAATTTCAATACATCATTCTACAAATCCAAAAATATGACATATTACAAACTAGAAATTAAGTCAAACATTACAAGCTTGTAATAATAAACTAAGTTCAAAACTAATAAAAGTAAAATACATAACCAAACAATAAAAAGTAACTAACAATTCATTACAATTTTCAAAAGTTTCAAGAGTAGATAGTGGTTGATGTTTCAAAAATTAATAACATATATGTGTATAGATTAATAAGTTAATGTTTATAATTATAATGTACAAATACATGAATTATACAAAACATAGTTCCTGATATATTAAATGTACAAGTTAAAAATACATTACATGTACAAATTATACAATTCTCACAAATACATATCTTTGTGTGTATGTGTTACATATATAACTTATACACATATTAATATATGATTACTTAACCCTATATTTTCTTTTGGCAAAACCATCAAGCAGTGATGAAATATTATTGGGCTTTAAAATGCATTACAAATCATGGGACCTCCAAATACGATTCATTTTCTCCGATAAGCAATGCCCATTGCATCAGGGCGTACAAGTCCTATTATAGTAGGGGGAATATTAGTAGCATCAAATATAAAATTACAAAGCATATCAACACTTACAATCTTGGCTAAGCGAATCCACAACCATGTTAGACTGAAGAAGCTCGTGAGAGATTTGAATGCCACCTTTTAGATCAATCAATTGTTTAGCTGCATCTATTTTCCAGGAGACCGAACTTAGACTGTTGGCCATTCGACTAATGATCTCCGAGTCTAAGATGATTACTTAACTATATATGTACTAAGAGTAAGCAAGTAATGTAATATACTTATTAATAAGAAAAATGTTATATTAATAAATTAGATTTCATTTAACACATTTATATTATATCTATAACTTATATGCATCTTAATTTATGAACATGTCTAGAAATATAGATATACCATTAAATGCATATAATTAATAACTCTATATGTACTAAAAAGAAATTAATAATCCATTTAATTAATTATTGAAATAAAAGTATTACAATGGTAAGTTATACATTTATACTAATGTATAAGCATATAAATTATACATAACGTGAAGTGTTACATTAATAACACATAAATTATACAAAAAATATTAATGTATACATAGAGGATTAAAACTACTAAACATACTAACTATGACTAAAATACGTATGTTGATAACTCTAGAAAACTAGAGTTATAAGTACACTTTGAGTGTTTGACTATAATTTCGAGTATTCTTAGTGCTTTAGTATGTGTTTTTGTATATTTTTATTTTTATGTGTTAGAATGTTTTAGTATGTATTTATTAGGTATTTTTAGTAATTAATTACGTGTTAATTATCATATTTTAGTATATTCTTATGCTTAAAATTTGTGTCTTGTCTTTAACATAATTCCATTGGGAGTTAGGTTTTCATTCGTATTTGTTTGTCTTTCTTTTTTAGTCTGCTTTTTGAGAATTATATTTAAATTTTTATGAGTTGTTTTAAGTATTTATTATAGCTAATAATTTGCTCATATGTGTTAGGGTCACATGAAAAAAAGGGCACATTATTCGGATATTGGACGAGGATTTTCAAAGCAAAATAGTGACGGTGTGCTGAAGCCAAATGTTGAGAAAAAAAATCTCTTAAAATTTTAGAAGTATGGTTGACCAGGGTCAAAATTTTGAAGAAAAAAAAATTATTGATCAGGGTCAATATAGAAAAATTGCTACTAAAATTTTAACCGCGGTCAATATTCCTGGGACTCAAAAAACACCAAAAATAAAACTATTTTGTGGCTAAAACTTTTCTTCCAACCCTAAAACTATAAACACCGCATTTAAACCTCTTTTTTCACATAGTTAATAGGTGTAGAAGTAGGCTAGTGTTCTTCATTTCCTCCCTATTTAGTTAGGATTTTTTTAAATTAGGTGTAGTTTAGTGTAGTTTCGAAAGTTCTTGTATAACCCAGTATTTTAATAGCCTTGTTCTTTGATTTTAACTGGGTTAAAATGTTTTTCATATTATTTTTAGTCATAAAGTACTTCAACTTATTCGTTTTTCAATTCGATAAACCATCGGTTTACGCAAATTCGGTCCGGGTCTCGTAAATACTTAGTCTAAGTTTTGACCCTGTCTCTTATACACATCTAGATGTGTATAAGAGACCAGAAATAACATTATAAATAGTAGCAAATTATTTGGACAGTATAGGAGCTGTCTCTTATACACATCTAGATGTGTATCAATGGTACTACGAATAAGTTTGAAGTACAATACTAGTGTTAGTGACATGAAGAAAAATTATAACACTGTTATAGTCAAAGAACAAGGCTATTAAAATACTTCCTCCATTTTCCTCTTATAATTTTCTTGGATTTCAAGTAGGAATCACTTGGAAGGTAAGATTTTATGTATTTTAGCATTTATAGCTTATGGGCTTTATGATTTAAGCTTTAATTTCAAGTTTTGTAGGATTATTTATGGCTGAATAAAACCCTCTTTGCAGCCTTATAAGTTATGATTTATGTATGTTATGGGTTGTTTTTAGTGTTTTGGAGGTTGGGAAGTGATTGGGGTTGATTTATAACAACTTTCCATGGTTAGATTACAAATTTTAAGATTATGAGTTAGGGTTTTGTCTTCCATATGTGCCCTAGAATGTTATGCTATGAATGCTTTCCTTATGTCTATGCTTATAATGATGTTTTAAGAGTGTTTTAAGGTTAGTTTGGATAGGAATTGAGACTTGAAACCAAGTGAAATTGATTTCCCTTCATTTTGTAAGTAAGCGGAAGTTTGGCGCAACTAGGATAATTTGGATAATTGGTTATGTTTGAAGGATATTTAATGATCTTTTGATGGTTTTAAGTGTTTCCTTGGTAGTGGGTTGGATAGGAAGCATGTTTGAATCATGCGTGTGGCTAATCGGTAAAAAATTTCAGTTTGATAGTAAAGAGGAATTCCAACCATAGGTTGTTGCTCTAATGTTGTAATAGAGTTAATTGTAGTGGTTATAGGGTATGGATTGTTGTGGAATGCTATTGATATAGTCTCGGCTATTGCTCCGGTGAATCTTTCCGTTTATGGATTTTGTTGGTTGAATATGTTGTTTTGAGTTGGGTTGTAACCAAGGTCCCTTGAATACCTTGGAAATGGATTATGATGGTTGGTTGAATATGTTGGTTTTGAGTTGGGTTGTAACCAAGGTCCCTTGAATACCTTGGAATTGGATTTTATTGGCGGGAGGATAGCCTAATTATAGCCTAGGGAGGCGAAGTTTTTCAGTTTTTGGAAAAGCCGAGCTTATTATCTCCTAATCTAGCATGTCGAATTTGAGGGTTAACTAAGTGTTTTGTGGGGTTTTAGCTTGTCGAAGTTGGTCGAAATTGTGAAAAGGTCATTTTGACCAAAGAGTCATTGGTGTCGTTTTCTATCATTTCGCGTCGTTTCGCTTCCTAGTCATTCTTTAACTTCTACATCTCTTCTAAGAGTCCTCTTATATCTGTTTTAGGTACCACTCCACCTACCGCCGGCGATCGCGTTCTGTGATCTTTGTGCAGTTTTTGCTTTAATAGGTGGGTAACATAGACCCTCTTCCACTTGTATTTTGTTTAACGACTTTCGAAATATGTTTGGATGGATTTTAAAATGTGTATGATGTTTGGAACTGCACTTTTACCAAGTTTTTGGAATTATTATATATGAAATCGGGACCAAGCTATTTTATGTTAATCAAATTACAGAACGCAAATTGCCGGCCCATGGAGTGGTACCTAGAACCGATATAAGAGCTGTCTCTTATACACATCTAGATGTGTATAAGAGACAGTTTGATTTGTGGGAACGGTTCTATAGTCATCCATGGGACGCCGTGGTGACTTCTGTGAATGTGATGAACTATTTGATACGGGGTCTTGTGATGGGGTAACTTGACCTCCCGGTCAGACTAGTAGGTGTGGTACATTACTAGATTCTGCTAGTACTGAAAGTCATACCTTGGAGCCTAAAAGATACTCATGCTATTTTACTAAATTCCGGATTGAAACTGTACTTGGATTTGTTCGCTATGCTTTAGCATACTATGTTTTGAAATGATTGGATCTTTTTGGCTATGTTTTGGACATGCCTGACGTTTAAATGGCATGATACATTTTAGAAACTACTTATGATTATGGTTTATTGACTTGTTAAATGGCATGAGACATTTTAGCTATGTTGCATAAATGAATGGAGAAGGGCGGGTTATTCTTGGACATCTGACGTTTAAATGGCATGAGACATTTTAGAAACTGCTTCATGACTATGGTTTTCGCAAATGTTATTATCTTTATGTTTTCTTTTTATCGAAATGCTTGGCCCCATTTGAAGAGCTTTTATGATATCCACCGTGACTTCTGTGAATGCTATGAACTCTCTGATACTATTGCGGTTAAATTTGTTGCTTTGTTCGTTTGTGCCTTGCGCTTTGGTCCGGTGTACCATTAGCGCGGCGTGTTACGGTCCCGTTTTTGGGGCGTGACAGTTCTAGTTGTAGATTGAAGACTCCTAGTGTAAGAATTCTCTAATTTATGTTTAATTTCATTTATTTTGTGTTAAATTAATGTAGTTTAGTTTAAATGTTCTCCTTTAATTGCTTTCTTAATTTAATTGGTAGAATTAGTTTATGGATTTTTCATTTAACTGCTTTATTCACTTAATTTCTTGGAGTAATTGGCAATTAGTTCATGGATTTTCTTTAAAATTGCTTTCCTAGTAATAAATTATAGCTTAGATTACATGGGTTTTCTTTAAAAATGCTTTTTAGTAGTAATTAGTTTGTAGATATAAATGCTTTGTTAAATATTTTCTTAGTTGTAATTTGCAGTCAAGATTAGTTAACTAGGGTATATTAGTTAATGGTATTTCTTTATTATGGTTTCGTAGCGAAGAATAATTATTAGTTTAGGTTAGTTAATTTCTTTTTTAAAATGCTCTTTTTGTTACATGTTCTCTTAAAATGCTCTCTTTTATATACTTTCTTTAATTGCTTTCTTAAAAACATTTAGTGTTAATGTTTATTTTAATACATTATATAGCTTTTTAATTACTTTCTTAATCTCTTAAATTTTAGTTTTAGTTAAATTGCTTTAAAATCAACAATTTCAACTAATAATACAACTAAATAATCGATAGTCACCAACCAATTCTTGTGAGTTCAATCCCTACTTCCCTTTACTATTAGTTAATAACCGTATACTTGCAGGATGCCGCCTAATTAGTAGTTGGATTTAGATATTTTTATAAATGATATAATTGATGTTTTCCAAACCTTATTTTGATGTTGACATAAGCACTAAACTCTGAAAATAATATTTGCAGGTCTGTTACTTTTTCTGCTGGAAACAGGGTGTTTGGACGCAGTAAACCTTCCGAACTATGTCAAGCTTCTCGGACGCAGAACAATTTCACTGTCCGAACTAATAGGCAGAAAGCAAGTTTCTTAATGCTTCTCTATGGGCGCATACAACTGTCCGAGCGAAGTTTCTTTCGGATGAACACGACCGTCCGAAGCTTTGTTCGGACGATGGAACGGACGCATGCACAGCCGTCCGAACGATGTCCTTCACCTACTGTAGGGAGATCGGATGCTGTGTTGGACGCATCATACTTATCTCGGACGTCCGAAACCTCAACGGCTAGTTTTTTGTGCATTTATTATTTAGCCGTTAGGAAGTGGTTACAACCACCATTTATTGCTCCTATAAATACCTGCTCTACCATTATGTAAAAATCATCTAATACATTGAATACAAGCCTTAGAAAAGGGCAATTTTAGTACAAAATGGCTATAGTGCTATATTGTATTAGTGTGCAGCTTAGAGTGCAATTCAATTTTGAGTGGAATGATAATCTTGTACGAAAGTGAGTTTGTGAGTAAAATTCTTGGCTCAACTAAAAAAGTTTTAGTGTGAGTTTCGTCCTTCAAGAATTTCCCTGCTTTGTAAAGATTATTGGCTCACCAAGTGTGTGAAGCATTCTAGTGAATTAATACTTCAAGCTTGTTAGTTTGGAAGTATTGGTTGTTTAATTTACTCTCTTTTTTACTTCATAGTTTCATTGATTCTATTATATTGTTAGTTGAAAAATCTCAATAAGTTTAATATTTCTAAAATTATTTTTAGAAACCTAATTCACCCCCCTTCTTAGGTTGCTTTGGGACCAACAATAATTAGGTATTTTTCCAAAAAGTCATCATATATACATAAATACATTGATATATTATTACAATATGTGGCTAAAATACCAAAAAAAAAAAAATCAACTTATTTGGTCGGTAAATTGACCTGAGGATGAAGTCAAAGTCAAGTTGATAAGTCAATTACTTAATTGATTCTAGAAAAAAAAGAATAACCCGCCCTTCTCTTAGACTTTATGTCATCAAAAAAGAAAAAAAAATACTAGTATAATGATTTTTTGGTTACACAGATAGGCTCTCTCCTTACGTGCATTTTCTTACATAATTTAGCAATTAATGGCAAGTGTACCAGACGCAGACAAGTAATATATAAGGAGAAAAGTATCGTTCCGTAGAGACTGATTAATTTTCTAATTTAGTGACTTAAGTAAGATTTATCTACAAGCAAAATTTTTGAAAAAAATGGAAGTGAGATTTAATTAAATTGATTACACTAACAATAAGAAATTAAGATAAACAAATTATGAGAAATTGCAACTTGACTTAAGTATTGATCTCCAAAGACTAAAACTATGCTAGAGGTTCGACTTCACTTAACAAATTTGTTGATTAGATATTCATGCTTGTGAATTTAGATGCATAATTGCCATGTGTTGGTAGGATACAATTATGTAATTAGCCATATACCAGGATATAATCACCTATCTTAAGACCGCCCAAGTTTCAAACACCTCTATACCAAGCCATATTTTTCATTAGCTTGGTCTAAGATGCACTAAATCCTAACCCCTCACGGTTAAGTGTCCTCCTTTTCAGACCAGATTTAAGTTACCCACATAAATTAAAATACAATTCCAGTTTAGACCATTGTACCTAATTTATAGTATGTTCTATAGATCCCTTCAGACAGAGGTATGATTATATTATTCAATTAATTCTTTAGCACCACTTCACTTTTCAGTTCATCATTATGGTTCAACAAATAATCAAATAAATGAGAGCACAATATAACAATACCCATATGGAAGCATGAAATTTGAAATTCATCCAACACTAAATATCAAACAAATCATTGGTCTAAGATTCATCTGCTCCTAACATAAAAGAATCTACTCCATAACAAAATTGCAAATAAATACAGGAGTTATTAAATCATGTATGTATACAATATAAGCTAAAGAAAAAGGAAAATAAGTCACTTAGTGTTGAAATCTTTTCTTCTTCCTCTTGATTCTTCAATCTCTAAATGTTGTGTAACCTTCCAAAATCTAAAAATTTGAGTAGTGCCACCTCTAGTTAATTCCTTTTTGTTTTGATTTTTCTCCCTTCTCTAACATAAAGTCAGAGTCCCCTTTTGTAGTAGTAGGATTCCAATCATTCCCCGTAGCCAAAGGAACAAAAATTCCCAAATCCTCCTGCTAGCCCCTCAAAATTCCTGCTTGGGTACTAAGTGTTGCGCCTCTACTTTCTACTTTTTGGCCCGTCTTTTTTTTTTTTCCTTCAGTTATAACTTGCAATAATAAAAAGCAAAACCAAGTCAAATAAAAATAAACATTATTCTACTACAAACTTATTGAAATAAGGATAATCAATATACTAAAAATAATCAAATTATGAGCTTATCAACGACCCCACACTTAAACTTTTGATCGTCCTTGAGCAAAATATAATAAAATGAGATAATATTATAAATGTTGAACTCCAATTGTGATAATCACGTTTTGATGATGACCAAATCAATCTAACGGATTGAAAAGAAATGTGTAGAAAAATAGGGAGGTTCGGATGATCATTTACGTCTAAACACAACAATCAGAAGAACTGATTCCACGGACGCTGATGGTCGTCCGAAAGAAAGAACCTCCGACGCAAGAAAGCGTCCAACACAGAGTACTTGATGCAGCCTCAGACGATGGTAATCGTCCGATAGAAAGTACCTGAAGCCTAGGACGAAAGATAGCGTCCGATCAATATCCCAGAAGCATTGACATCAACTGGATACACCGTCGGATGTAGAAGCTATGCATCGGACGTCCGAACGGTCCAACGGCTAGTTCGTTCGGACGCACACTCATAGCATCGGCCGTCCGAAAGACCGAACGGCGTTTCTTAGGAAATAAAAAATAGCCATTAGAGAACTGTTGGAGGCAATTTTTGGGCTTCTATAAATACCCCCAAGTCTGTAAATGTAAAAGATAGAAAGTTTAACTAATGCATTCAATACAAACACTTGTAAGAGCTATTTGGGAAGAAATAGGCTAAAATAGAGTAGGTTGGATTGGTTTGGGTAGTGTAGTTCTCTTGGCTCAACTAGAGGGAATTAGTGTGAGCAAGAGTAGACTAGCAAGTGATCTTCAAGTGTAAGAGTGGAGGGATAACAAGTGTACAAAAGTGAGGTTGAATTGTAAAACCCTTTGGCTCAACTAGAGGGATTTAGTTGGTGCAAGGGTGAGCCTACTTTGTGTACAAGAAGGTTATTGCCTCACCTTCTTTGAAGAGGCACTACTAGTGGATATACTCCAAGCTTGAGAAGTTTGGAAGTTTGGTTTGATACTCTCTATCTCAATTATCTTTATATTTGTTCTTTGAGTTTCAATTGTTGAATATCTATTGTATTCATTTGTGCTTAAGTGTTCATTTGTTGCATTTCCATTAAGCATATTAAAAAGGTTTGTTTTTGAAACAACCTAATTCACCCCCCTCTCAGGTTGCTCTTTGGGCCAACAATTGGTATCAGAACTTGGTCTCATATATTGAGCTTAACCACTTTTGAGTAAAGATCATTATGGCAACCAATAATGCTTTATTTTTAGAGGGGCATTCTATTACTAGACTGTCTCCCGTGTTAATGGAATTAATTTTGTTTTTTGGAGGGATAGAATGAAAATTTTTGTTCAATATTGGTATATTTATGGTATATTATTTGTGAAAGTCCTTTAGAAGCTAATATTCTTGATGAAAATACTCATAGATTAAGGCCTAAGACTAGATATGAGTCAAATGCACAAGATAGAATAAATTTATCTTTAAATGCTAAAGCCATTAATATTTTGTATAATGCCTTGGATGCAGATGAGTTTTCTTAAGTAAAAGGTTGCAAATCGCCCAAGGAGATATGGGACAAATTGAAATAAATCCGTGAAGGAAATGAAGATATAAGAGAGCAAAAGAAGTCATTTCTTGTGGCTAAATTGAATCCTTCAAAATGGAACCTCATGAGAACATTGACAAGATTTATTGTAGGTTCAATGATATGGTAAAGGATTTGGAAGGTTTGGGTAAAGAATATTCCTTGGGTGAGAAGAATAGAAAATTTTTGAATGCTTTACCTAAGGATCTATAGAAATGAGAACTTAAATCCATTGCCATAGAGGAGTCTAGAAATTTAAATTCTATGCCTATCGAGTCCTTGATTAATTCTCTAACCTCCTTTGAATTGAAGATGAAATACAATGTAAAAGATGATGAGGAGGCAAAGGGAAAAAGAAGCATAGCATTTAAAGCTTCATCAAAAGGGAGAAAAGACTCAAGGAAGCTTCACTTTAACAACTTCCAAATCACTTGGGATGATTGCAATTCGAATGGAGAAGTTGAAGAAGAATATGTGGAGACTCAAATGGCTTTTATGGCACTTAGCAATAATGAGGTATCCTCTAGTTGTAATTCTTGTGATGATTCATGTGATGATGATGATGATGTTGAATCATTTATTTTTAAAATGCATGAATGTTTGAAAGAGTCATATGCTAAGAACAAATAGTTAAAAATTAAAGTTAATGCTTTATTGAGTGCCAACTCAAAGCTTGTGCATGAAAATAATTTTTTGACAAAAGAAAATGATGCTTTAGAAGAAAAAATTTGATGGATAAACCAAGATCATGGAAAAACAAGCTTCATTGAAGAAGAGATTAGATGATCTTGATGATATTTTGAGAAAGAAGAAAGAAAATATTTTTGAAAGGAAAAGAACTAGAAATATGTTTTTAAACAAAAATTTTATCACCTTTAGAAAGGATGATTTATGCTTTGTAAAATCTAAATCTTCTTTTTATGGCAATAAGAATATTATTTGTAATTATTGTTATCAACATGGCCATATAAAGAAAAATTATTATGTTAAAAGAAATGAAATATTGGGAATAAATTCTATTTGGGTGATTAAGCATGTTACTAACCCAATTGGACCCAAGAAAGTTTGGGTACCGAAAGTTGTTGCTTAATTTTGCATGTAGGTATGCTTGGAAGAGCACCAAGGAATTCAAGATAGATTATCAATGGAGGGTGTTCAAAGCACATGAGCTAAGATGACATTAAAATGGGCAACATCTAAAATTTTTTGTTAAGAATGTGGCTTTTCATTTATTAAGTTGAACTATGTTCTCTTGAATGTTACTCATCTATGTGATTGAATTTGTTTAGAATGCTAGAGATAATGTATCCCCAATTTTTATCTATAATAAGTCACTAATTGCAAAAGAAAGGGGGAGCATTCTCTTTTTTAAATGGATCATTTTGCAAGAAATTGCATCACACATGCTTCATTGTTTTGATGATGCTTTTTGGTAAGGAATGAGTGAAAATTGTTTTGATTATAATTCTTTGCATAAATTCCCTCATATCTTATTGAATACATATTCTTGAAGGGAAGAAATGTTTTGCATAACTTGACTTATTCTCCTTGTACTCATGTGAATTATATTTATCTTTCAAGGGGGAGAATAAACTTAGGGGGAGTTTAAATTGCATTAATTTTATTATGTTTTGATGATGCCAAAAGGGGAAGAAATAATGGACAAATTCTCTTGTCTTGTACTTCATATTTTATGGTTATTTTTTGAGTTGTCTAGTTGATTTGTTCATCATCAAAAAGGGGGAGATTGTTGAACCCCAGTTGTGATAATCATGTTTTGATGATGACCAAATTAATCTAACTGATTGAAAACAAGTGTGCAGAAAAACAGGGAGGTTCGGATGATCATTTACGTCCGAACACAACAATCAGAAAAACTCCACGGACGCTGATGGTAGTCTGAAAGAAAGAACCTCGGACGCAAGAAAGAGTCTGACACAGAGTACCTGATGCAGCCTCGGACGATGGTAATTGTCTGATAGAAAGTACCTAAAACCTCGGATGAAGGATAGCTTCCGATCAATATCCCAGAAGCATTGAAATCAACTGGACGCACCGTCGGACACAGAAGTTATGCATTGGACATCCGAACGGTCCAACGGCTAGTTCGTTCGGACGCACACTCATAGCCTCGGCCATCCGAAAGACCAAACGGCTAGTTTTTCAAGAAATAGAAAATTGCCATTAGGGATCTGTTGGAGGCAATTTTTGGGCTTCTATAAATAACCCCAAGTCTGTAACATGTGTAAAAGATAGAAAGTTTAACTAATGCATTCAATACAAACACTTGTAAGAGGTATTTGGGAAGAAATAGGCTAAAATAGAGTGGGTTTATTGGTTTGGGTAGTGTAGTTCTCTTGGCTCAACTAGAGGGAATTAGTGTGAGCAAGAGTAGACTAGTGAGTGATCTTCAAGTGTAAGAGTGGAGGGATAACAAGTGTACAAAAGTGAGGTTGAATTGTAAAACCCTTTGGCTCAACTAGAGGGATTTAGTTGGTGCAAGGGTGAGCCTACTTTGTGTACAAGAAGGTTATTGCCTCACCTTCTTTGAAGAGGCACTACTAGTGGATATGCTCCAAGTTTGAGAATCTTGAGAGTTTGGTTTGATTCTCTCTATCTCAATCATCTTTTTATTTGTTCTTTGAGTTTCAATTGTTGAATATCTATTGTATTCATTTGTGCTTAAGTGTTCATTTGTTGCATTTCCATTAAGCATATTAAAAAGGTTTGTTTTTGAAACAACCGCTAATTCAACCCTCTCTTAGGTTGCTCTTTGGGCCAACAATAAACACTTATCTAGAATGCTTCATAATTGTTTCCAAGAATAATCAAGAGCTAAGCTATTACCATGCTACACGTGCAAATGTTAATAAATCCCAAGTCATGAAATCCGGTGTGCGACAAAAAAATTCTTTTTGCAAGACACTTGGTTTAAATTTTGTAGACACTCAGAATTTTTCTAACACCCCATAAAGTAGACAATCAATCCAATTTAAATCCAATAGGCCGTTTAAAGCTTGTAATGTTAGGTTAGGGTATTGGCCAATCAAAGAAATGAAAGGGTAAACAAAAAATACAAAAGAGATTTAAATTAATATTGCAGTCATCAAAATAAAACCTTTGCATAAATGTTGAATAATGAACCTCCATAAACCCCACACTTAGTCAATGAACTGCCCATAAAAGAATTAAGCTCAGGCCAAAAGTCACATTCTTTCTTCTTCTCAAACAAACAGGCCAATGCACACCAAACAAACCAAGTTCATTATATATTTCTTTTCTTCAGACATTTTCTTCTTTTATTTTCTCCATTTTTTTTTCATTTCATTTTGGGTACCATAAAGGCACTACCCACATAATTCGGACATAATTTCCACTTCACAACCCCCTTCGGCCTTATAAGTGTCCACCATCCACTTCAAGATAGTTATTACTTCTCATTCAACCACCCTTTCCATCCTTATATCCCCTTATAAAATAAATATATGCAATAAAGGTCTTAAAGAACATTTTGGATAGTACAGATTAGAAATTTAGGCTCATAAGGGGAGGTACATGAGTTTTTAAAGAAAAGAAGTCGAATAGTGGTTCTATCAATTCAATTAAAACATGGCTCCAATAAAGGTGCTAAATAAAAAATTTTAAAGTAAGGTTGGCTCGAAAGGTTAAAACGACCAAAGAAGGCTCTATTGTCATTTTTACATTAAATCAAAATTGTTTATAAGATTTCGCCTCGAAAATGTAATAAAACACAGAGTCTAGGGTGCAATATAGTTGATCCACACAGATCTCACTAGGTGTCAAATAAAAACATTTAATGGCTAATAGTGCTCAAGAATTCTCAGAAGTCATAAAAGGAAAATATTAACCCCGACTACTCAACTAAAAAACAACTTAAACTCTTAAATTACCATGCAAAACAATCAAAGAAACATACTAATAAGAGCTTTAACAAAAGATTTCCAAATAAATGCTCTGAAAAATTTTGAAAAATTTGAAATTTTCTATAAAATTCATACTCTCAAATCAAAAGACAAGTTATAGCAAAATAGAACAATTAAAAACATCAGCCAATGAACATAAAACAACATAGCTTCACACCCCACACTTAAGAAGTAACATTGTCTCTAATGTTAAAGAAAATAAAAGAATAAGGGTGTAAAGAAAACTTGTTTGTTTCATGAAAATAGGAAGCGAATCTATCCATTTTTGACAGCCAAGGATGCATATTTGGGCACGCTAAGGCACAAAATACTAGTACTTGGTTGTTCAAATTCATGCAAATTTATAGCACTGGAGCACATTGTACAGAAATATTTGTATCACAGTGTGCTCGGGTACAAATTTGCCTCACTAGGGCGCTAATCAACAACTCCAAGACTTTGAATTTGTAACTGTTTTGAAGCTTTTCGAACCTACAAAACAACACAACTTGACACAACACAAATTGTCAAAGAAAAAAACCTAGTCTCCAAACTGATCAATCAGTCATATGTAAACGAAAACCTACATAATCAAAATAGAGATAACTAAAAAGGAGAAGAGAAATGTAGTTCTAAGTATCGTCATTAGCTTGAATTTGACCTATTTATGGATTGCTCAATAGAAGAGAATCCGTGGACGTGTTAGGACATCTAGTAGCATATACCTTCAACCTGTGGCTATCACTTTGTAGGACTCACCAGATGTCAGATGGCCAGATGTCGGATGGTAGATTTCGACCGCCTCACATGGATGAACTACAACCACAACATACGGAGCCCCCCATCCACCTAGATTTTAATTTATCGGGAAACAACCGTAGTCGGCCATTGTAAAGGAGTACTTGCTCGCCAGGAACAAACTCTTCCTTAACAATGTTTTGATTATGCAATCCCTTTGTTCTTTCCTTGTAAATTTCAGCATTCTCATAAGCTCCAAGGCGAAATTCTTCCAATTCATTTAGCTGCAAAAGTCTATCCGTTGACATTTATCACTTGAAGCAACTTATTTTCTAGCATCTTGGAATAATGTTGGCCTATAGAAATTGGATTGTAGTACCCTAGTTGCCATTCTATTTGCATTGAAATGGTTGCCTATTATTCCATCCTAGCAATGCTGCAAAATACCCTCAATCTTCGAACACATCTACAAATCACTTGATCCGCACACCACTTGTATAAGTAAGGCTCATCTAAAAAATAATGCTTGACATCCAAGAAAAACTTTTTCCTTTGTTGATACATCAAGTCTTTTGGAAAATGATTTCTTGCAAGAAAATTAGCAAAAAATCAGCGAACCAAGGTACTGTAGAAATATAACTAATAGGAATCAAAGAAACAATAGAAAGAATTTTCTCATCAGGGAACTCCTCATTAATTTCTCCCTTGTCGTCAACTGAAAATTCTAGCCTCAAAAGATGATTCGTCATTAAATTTTAGGTTCCTTTTTTGTCTTTATTTACTACATAGAACTCTTGAAAAAGGAGAATCTATCTCAACGGCCTCGGCTCGGTATCTTTCTTATCTAAAAGATACCTCAAAGTAGAATGATTAGTATAAACAATAACTTTAGATCCTATCAAATAAGACCTAAATTCATCAAAAGCAAAAACTAATGCTAATAACTCATTTTCATTTGTAGCATAATTCAATTGAGTGTTAGAAAAAGTACAGCTTGCATAGTAGATAGTTTGGAAACCCTTTTTCGTTCTTTGACCTAAAACCTCCTCAACTGCTATATCACTAGCATCACAAATGAGCTCGAATGGTAGTGACCAATTTGGGCTAACTTTACAATTGGAGTTGTCACAAGCTTCTCCCTCAATGTCTGAAATGCACGTAAACAATCACCAGTAAGTTCAAATTTCACATCATTCATAAGGAGATTAGAGAGAGGTTGAGCATTTTTAGAAATTTTTTTAATAAATCTTCTATAAAACCCTACATGGCCTAAGAAACTTCTGATTGCTTTCATAGAAGATAGGGCGGTAGCCTCTCAATGACTTCCATCTTAGCTTAATTAACTTCTTTACCCTCGTAGAAACCTTATGGCCGAGTATAATACCTTCTTGTACCATAAAATGACACTTTTTCCAATTCAATACCAAATTGGTCTCTTCACATCGTTGCAAAACTAGAGACAATTTATGGGGACAATCTTCAAAAGTTAGTCCATAAAGAGTAAAATTGTCCATAAAGATCTCTAAAATCTTTTCATTCATATCAAGAAAAATGGATATCATGCATCTTTGAAAAGTAGCAAGTGCATTACATAAACTAAATGGCATTCTTCTAAATATGCAAATGTTCCATATGGACAAGTGAAGGTTGTTTTCTCTTGGTCCTCGGGTGCAATGAGAATTTGATTATAGCCAGAGTATCCATCTAAAAAGAAACAAAAAGTATGACCAACTAACCTGTAGCAATTGATCAAAAAGGGTAAGTGGTCTTTTTGAGTGGCTACATTCAGTTTCCTATAATCAATGCAAACCCTCCACCCGACTATTATCCTAGTGGGAATTAATTCATTATCTCCATTATTAATTATAGTGAACCCACATTTCTTAGGAACTACTTGCACAAAACTAACCCAAATACTATCATAGATAGGGTAGATAACACCTGTGTCGAGTATTTGTTCATCTCTTTTCTTACCACTTCTTGGAGTGTGGGACTGAACTAGCTTTTGAGGTTGTACATTTGACTTATAACCATCCTCCAACAAAATTTTGTGCATAACAATTGAAGGGTTAATTATCTTTAGATCAAAAATTGACCAAGTAATTGCTCCTTTATGTTTTTTGGGTAAGAACTTCAAGCAATGGCCTCTCCATCTCATCTATCAACAAAGAAGAAACAATCACTGGATAGGAATTATTTTCTAAAATTCATATTTAAGATGGGAAGGAAGAGGTTTCAAATCCAAATTAGAGGCCTTGAATTTTTGATCTCCATTTTTATTCTCGGCCTCCAGTGGCTTTGGTCGAACATTGATAAGTTCATAATTGTGCTATATTTTATGTGTCAATTATCATGTTTTTATATGTTGTAAGCAAGATTTGAGTTATTATTGAGTTTAATTTGGTTATTCTTAGTTTTTGTAGGGTTAAAGTGAAAAAGAGTTGAAAAGATGGAAAAGATGAAAGAAAATGCTAAGAACTTTACATGCACGAGTATGTAGCCATTTTGAATGTTGTTTCGTATTGCAAGAATAGCTTTCGAGTCCAAGCTCCAGTTGGGATGATTTTGGATGATTTGCAAAGTATTGAAGAGTTCTACAACTTTCATGTTTTGAGTTTTCCATGACTTCTATAGGCATCTTGTTCAGAATTGCAAAGTTGGAAAATGAGTACCGGCGAGGAGTGATTCTGACACAGTTTGGTAGATTCAGCATAACTTTCTTATCTGAGGTCCAATTAAGGTGATTCAAGATTTTTTGGAAATATAAGACATAGAGATACAACTTTTATGTTTTGAGTTTTGCCAAATTCGATATGCATTAGGGTCAAAATCAAAGCCGAAAGTGAAGCCTAGTGCACATGTGCTGGGGTTGTGCAGCACATGTGCCCTGGCAACTTTTCAGCACTGCCTAGGGCACACATGCGCCCAAAATAGGCAGCGCATGTGCGCCCGAAGCAGCAGAATTGCGTATTTTTGAGTTTTTGACAGATTTTTTTACCAGTTGGACTCTTTTTCACCCAATTTCATGTTCTTATCCGTAGGCATTAATTGTGACTCTAAGTACTCATTATAAATACCCCATTTAGGGTGAGAAAAAGGGATCGACACTTTTATTTTCTTTTGGATAGGGTTTTTAATAGTAGAAAATTTCTCTTTATTCTTTCATGGCACTTTGTGCCTAAAACCTTTTCTTGGTAGAGGGAATTGAAGCCATGGTCAATTCTACAAAATTGTGAGACTTCTTGTGCTTGAATTTATTCAATTATGTGTCAAGTATTGATTATTTTTCTGCAATTAATTTTATGATTGTTCTTTTTAACTTATTATTGCTGTAGAATATTAAGTTATTGGAATTAATCTATAGTTAGATTGTTTTAATCGCGTGTGCTTAATTCAATCTGTGAAGCTACTGAATTTGAAAATTACTGGATTAGAGTTATTGAATTTAGGAAAATTAATCATCTAATTGGCATAAACGCATGTGTTTATGTTTAATTAGTCTAATTATTCTTGTTGATTTTAAAGCTTCTATTAATGGATCTTTGGCGCGTGTCTGGGTTAAATTAATAGTTAGGGTTAATTGGATCGCGTGTTGAAAATTAACCAACTTTAGAAAGAAACAAGAATAATATGACTTTGAATTGGTTTTCGTTCAGGTTAATAATTCAATTAGTGCTTGTTATAAAATTGAATTATCTTGTGTGTCCAGGATCGACTAGTGAAATTGCCATAGTGGATATGACCAAAACCAAGATTGTTCTTAATTGAATTCTCTTTAGTTATTTTACTGTTTTAGTTTTTAGTTTAAAAGCATTCAAAACTCTCCTTTTTTGGTTTAGCATAAGAATAAACTCCGTTCTCTATGGGACGACCTGTACTCACCGCTACTACATATGGAGAGTTGTAAATTTTGGGTGCCTACAACAGCATTACAATTCCGCAGCATAATATTTGCACACCAAAATCTTGAGGTTCGGCCCCTCTCACTTCAATGCTTTCTACTCTTAGCTTTTTTGTTCCAGTCACTATTCTCTCTTCAAAATCACTTTCTTCTTGAAAAATTCATCCAAAGAATTCTTATCCATCCTTGAAACCTGAAATTCTTTAACAAGTTCATCAAATAAACCAACTTGGAATATTTTGATAAGGGTTAGAAAAAGAAGACTATGGATATTTCATCATATCATAAATATTGAAAGTTGCTTGCTCATCATTAAGCCTTAAAATCAAATGGCTAGCCGCCACATCCATTAAGGCACCGCTAGTTACCAAGAATGGCCTTCCAAGAATAACTAGGATCTCATGATCCATCAGCATATCAAGAACTGTAAAATTGATTGGAAACATGAATTTACCTCCTTTAACAAGCAAATCCTCTACTACACCATTTGGTTTCTTGATGGATTTGTCTGCAAACTGCAAAGTAGAGTCAGTACTTTTTAATTCACCAATTCCTAATTTATTAAAATCGACAAGGGTATCAAAATAATTCCTGCACCATAATCACAGAAAGCTCTATCTATATGCAAATTTCCTAAGCTTTACCTATAGTAATACTTCCTGGATCTTTTAATTTAGGAGGTAGTTTGCCTTGGAGGTTTGCATTACACCTTTTGGTTAGCAAAATTAGCTCCTTACCCTTAAAGTCTTCCGCTTGTTAGATAAGATCTTCTTCATGAATTTGGCATAATTCGGTATCTGTTTAAGGGCATTTGCAAAAGGAAATGTTAATATGCAATTGTTTAAAATGCTCAATAAACTTAGTAAAAGAGCTATCTAAATTCTCATGTTTAAGCCTTTGATGATATGGAAGAGAATGCTTGTATTTTTCTGGAACTAGCTTTGCACCATTAGGCTTTTTGGCTTTAGAATTTGAAGATGTAGAATCCTCAGATACCACTGCTCTTTGCTTGGCTTCTTCAATTTTTGTGCCATTACAACTTGAACCTTGATCCACTTCTTGTTCCTTGGCTTCCTTCTCCAAAATCTTAGAATCCATCACTTTTGAAGGGCTCGGTTCTAGTCTAGTCATAACCTTTTCCTCAAGTTTTCTCCCAATTTGTAACTCAACTGCTTCAACTTGATCTTTTGGGTTCTTTTCAGTATTACTAGGAAAATCCTCTTGAGACCTTCCAAAAGTAGGCTAGCTATTTGTCCTAATTGATTTTCAAGGTTTTTTTGTGATGCCTCCTGAATTTGCATTCTTTTTTTGGCTATCTCCATAAACCTTGTCACTGTTTCCTCAAAACTAGACTTTCTTTCTGCATTTTGAAAACTTGGAGGAGATTGTTTTGTCTGTATACTTTGATCCCATGAGAAGTTTGGATGATTCCTCCAACCCAGATTATAAGTGTTGCTATAGGGGTTATTCTGCCGATTATAATTATTCACAAAGTTAGCTTGATAGGCATTTGAGGAAGTTGAAAATTGATTCCCATTTTGATATTCAAGGTTTGAATTGTAATTGGTCTGGATTTGTATGGCATAAATTTTCTGTTAAGGGCTTCCAACTAGGCTGAAAGAGATTTTATTATATCAATATTATAAATACCCACTACCCTTTTTGCTGGTAATCTTTCTATCAGCCATTGGCATACATTTGCTGCCATATCATCAAGGAGTTCTCCAGCCTCTATTCTAGATTTATTAAACAAATACAGCCCCTGAAGATGCATCTAATGTACTCCTTGAACTAGCACTTAACCCGTTATAGAATGTATAGACTTCTAGCCACACAGGTAAGCCATGATGGGGATATTTTTTGAGTAATTTTCTACAACGGTCCCATGCCTCAAATAATGATTCTCTGTCCCGTTGCTGGAAAGTTGTAATAACTGTTCTAAGCTTGGTAGTTACCAGGTGGAAAATACTTCCTTAGAAAAAGTTTGGGCCAATTGTCCCCAAGGTGTGATTGAACTAGGAGGTAAAGAATTGAACCAACTTTTTGCTTTATTCTTCAGGGAAAAAGGAAACAGCTTCAATCAAGTCACTTCATCCGGTACCCCATTCTGTCTAAACGTATCACACACTTAATAAACCATAAATATGGAGTGCAGGGTCATCATGAGATAAGCCATAGAACTGATAAGTCTGTTGGATCATAGTTATAATGGTTGGTTTGATCTCATATTGATTCGCCGTAATTTTTTACAATCCTAATAGGTGACACTACCCCTTATAAGGAAAGAATGGCAGAATCTTTTAAGGTCCTCGGCTTCTCAATGACTTGATCTTCAGCCATAATAACTTGTTCTTGTCTAGTTCTGGCTCTTCTCCAGGGAGTTAGGGTTCATTCTATTTCAAGATCTAGAGGTTCAAGTGATTCACCGGATGAGTGGGTCATAAACTAGGAATACCCACCCACAAAAAAAAAAAAAAAAAAAAATCTCGTAACATAACTCACAAATAAATAAACTAAGCAAAAAAATTGAAAACTAACTCAGTTCCTAGCAGTAGTGCCAAGAACTTATTGCGTAATTTAGCAATTAATGGCAAGTGCATCAGATGCAGACAAGTAATATATAAGGAGAAAAGTATCGTTCCACAGGGACTGATTAATTTTCTAATTTAGAGACTTAAGTTAGATCTATGTATGGGCAAAATTTTAAGAAAATGGAGGTGATATTTAATTAAATTGAACTAAACTAACAATAAACAATTAGTTTAGTGTAGACAAACAAATTACAAGAAATTACAACTCAAGGATCGCTCTCTAAAAACTAACACTACGCTAAAGGTTCGACTTCACTTAGACCGATATGTTGATTAGATATTCATGCTTGTGAATTTTGATGCATACTTGCCACATGTTGGTAGGATTCAATTATATAATTATCCATATACCAAGCCATAATTACCTATCTTAACATCGCCCATATTTCAAACACCCATATACCATACCATATTTTCCATTAGCTTGATCTACGATACAATAAATCCGAATCTCTTATGATTAAATCCTCCTATTCAGGCAAGATTTAAGCTGCCCACATAAATTAAAATACAATTTCTAGACCATTGTACCTAATTTACGATATGTTCTATTGATCCTCCCAAACAAAGGTATGATCAGTCAATTATTCAATTAATTTTTTTAGCACAACTTCACTTTTCAATTCATCATTATGGTTCAACAAATAATGAAATAAATGATATCATAGAGCACAATAGAACAATCTGATGATCGATTGCGTAAAGCCTGCGGCAGCAATGAAACCAGGGAAAGTATACAAAAAATGCAGCTCTTTTCTATTCTATTAGTATTTTCTATTCTATTCAAAAATTTTCCAACACTAAATATCAAATTATTGGTCCAAGATTCATCTACCCGTGATATAAAAGAATCTATTCCATAATAAATTGCAAATAAACACAAGAGTTATTAAAGAATTCATCACATATATATACAATATAAGCTAAATAAAAAGGAAAAGAAGACACTCAGTAGTGAAATCTCTTCTTCTTCCTCTTGATTCTTCAATCTCTAAATGTTGTGTTGCCTTTTGAAGTATAAAATTTGAGTAGTGCCTTCTTCGGTTAATTCCTATTTTTCTCCCCTCTCTAATGTAAAGGAAGAGTCCCCTTTTCATAGTATTAGGATTCCCATCATTCCCTACAACCAATGGAACAAAAATCCCCAAATCCTCTTGCTAACCCCTTAAAATTTGAATTAAAAGAGGGAAAAGGACTTTCCGGTTCTAGAAATTTCAGTAGCTGGGCACTACGATATGCAGAGTTCTGAGCTCAGGTACTAATTGTTGCGCCTCTGCCTTCTGCTTCTTGGCCCGTCTCTTTTTTTTTTTTTTTCCTTAAGTTAAATCATGCAATAATAAAAAGTAAACCAAGTCAACTAAAAATAAACATTATTCTGCTACAAACTTAATGAAATAAGGATAGTTAATATACTAAAAATAATCAAATTATGAGCTTATCACATTTGTTATCATAATTGTATTCCCTAATCATCCAAAAAAATCTTTTTTTTTTTTTTTGCTTTCTTATCTTTGCCTCATTTGGTTGGGACAAGAAATAAGGTCTTAGAAAATAATATAATTCCAAAAATTAAATTTAAATGTTTGGTTGTTTGTAATTGTATGGAAAGTAGTATAAGTCATAACAATAAGTCATTTTTAAAAGGATAATGCGCACAAATCGAGAGAAGTAGAATAAGTCCTCACAATAAGAAAGGGTTAATTAGTACTCCTAAAAGAGTACATAGGATTTCACTCCTAATTTTCTTCAAATATTTTGATTAATTTCCTAAAACCTAAAACAAGCATTCAACATGTCAACTATCAAGCCCATCAACTCTCGTCTATTTCTTCTTCTTTCCTAAATAATATGGACGCTATCTTTATATAAATACTTCTACTTGCTACATCTATTTTTTTTTTGGTCAAACTAGTTAAAAATTTATAGATATTGATATTTATACAAATCATCGGATGAGGTAACTACCTCTATAGTCCTTCTTAGCTATCTCATTTAGCCAATTAGGAAAGTTGAGTTTCCACTCAACTTCACTATTTTCCTTCCTATTTATGAACAAAAAATTACATTCATCAAAGCATTTTCTAAGCTACTGGATGTCATGTACTACAATATCCAAAACAACATCATCTTCATACAAAATTTTTCTTGCCAATCACTCTTTTGCAATCCAATTGGACTTGAATTTTCCTACAACCTGTTGGTGGACCCAAAGCAACCTAAGAGGGGGGGTGAATTAGGTTTCTTAAAAATTACTTTGAGAAATATTGAGATTCTCAAATTAAATGCAGATATAACAAAATCAATAGAACAGTAAAGTAAAGAAAGAATAAATTAAACAATCAATACTTCCAAGCTAGCAAGCTTGAAGTATCAAATCTCTTGAATGCTTCACACACTTGGTGAGCCAATAATCTTTACAAAGTTGGGAAGTTCTTGCTCACACTAAAACTTTTTTAGTTGAGCCAAGAATCTTACTTACAACCACACTTTCATACAAGATTATCACTCCACTCAAAGTTGAATTACACTCATAATTGCACACTAATACAACAAAGCACTATAGTCAATTTGCACTCAAATTACTCTTTTCTAGGGCTTGTATTCAATGTATTAGATTGTTATTTCAGGTTATTAAAGCACCTATTTATATGAGCAATAAATAGTGGTTTCAACTACTTCCTAATGGCTAAGTAATAAATGCACAAAAAGTAGCCGTTGGGGTTTCGGACGTCCGAGAAGGATTGAATGCGTCCGAGGCAGCGTCCGATCTTCTTTCAGTTTTGTTGAGAGGCTTCGTTCGGACGTCCGTGCATGCGTCCGGTCCTTCAGTCCGACAGAGGTTTCGAACGGTCCTGAGCGTCCGAAAGAAAGGCAGTAGGATACAGATTCTTTCTGCCAGTTCGTTCGGACGATGCAATGCGTCTGAGGAGTTTTGACCTAGTTCGGACGGTTCCGTGCGTCCGAAAGATCTGTTCCTGCAAAAGCTTGTTTTACAGAGTTAAGTGTTCATGTCATCATCAAAATAAGGTTTGGAAAACATCACAACCCTTTCTTTCTGCTTTGATTAGAGACATTCTAACTACTAAGGCTACCTTCGTGCATGCTTTACTACATTGTGGTTGGAGAATTGCCCAAGCTGCTTCCTTTCTTAGTTTCTTGCTGCTTGCCCTCAACCTGCATTGTCCTTGTCTTCTTTCAGTGCAGCATCTGTATTAATCCTTCTGATGATCTTGTTTAGAGGTGGTTTCCATATTCCTGTTTTATTTTCCTTTGCTTCTCCCTTAGAACGCATCTTGCATTGCTCCTTATTACAGAATTTGTATTCCTACCATTCCTTTGTAGATTTTAAACACCAATAATGTGGTTCTTTCTTCTTTTCTTGGAATTGAGTGGCATTTCTAGATTTCCATATTTTCCACACAATGCTCACGGTAAACATAAAATGCTCCTTTCCATTCTCTCTTCACTGTACCCATAAGCTCAATCCACCATAGCCATAACTTGCCTCTGAACTGATTCAATCCCTCCCATTTAATTGGAGCCATCTCTAACATTCTCATTGCATTTGGGCATAAGAACAACATGTGTTCAATAATCTCTGCCTGTTCCCCACAACATTTACACATTGGGTTTCTAGCTCGTACTCTATCCCTTATAGAATTAATAGGTAGAATTATCTGAAGGCACTTTAACAAGAAATGCTTTAACTTGTGCTTCATGTAAATTAGTTCTCATAAAAACTTCCACGTAAAGCAATCCTCAGAATTTGTATTACCACTTTTCCATTCCTGATTTACATTCTCTGCCTATTTTTGGCAATTCCATACCTAGATTTGGCATTATGTTTCCTTGATGAATCATGTATCTAGTATAGCTTACTGTGTCCACCAAAAATGCTGATAGGAATTTTTGGTGTTCTTCTACTGTCTTTATTTGAGAATAGCTCATTGATCACCTCTTATTCTATTTTCCCCCTTCCTAGCTTACTTTGTTAACTTGGTAATTTCGTAGTTTCCTTGTTTGAACATTCCCACTCCTTTTTCCTGATAACCATCTATGCTTCCATATGTTGATGTTTCTTCCATCCCTTACTTTTTTCTTGCATTCACTTTCTAGAAGGTTTTTTGCACTGGTCAGGCTTCTCCATAGCCAGGAATCCCCAACTTTTGCATTACTTTTCCAAATTGATCCTTCTTTGAAATACTTTCCTTTTAGAATTTTACTTATCGGTAAATTTGACTATATAATCATCCTTCATAGCTGTTTTGATAGTAGAGTAGTGTTAAAATCATACAGGTCATGAAGCCCATGCCTCTATTTCTTTTATTATCTAATAGCTTCTTCCACTTCATCCAGTGGATCTTCCTTTCTTCCTCTTTCTATCCCTGCCAAAACTTGGCTATGTCTTAACTGATTTTTTGACACAATCCCTTTTGCATTCTAAAATAGTTCATTCCGTAAGTTGGTAAAGTAAGTGCTACTGATTTTATAAGCACTTCTTTCCCATATTGGTTTCAAAACTTACTTTTAACTTTTTTTCACCCTGTCTCGTATGTAAGCAAATACCTGTTCTTTAATCTTCCAATAGACATAGGGAGGCCTGAATATTTACTTTGCCTGGCTACTTGCATATTGCCCAGATGCTTGAAAACTTCTCCTTTGTCTGCTTCTCTTGTGTTCTTGCTGAAGAAAATTGAGCACTTATCAATGTTGTTATTCTACCTTGATGCTATTTCATCTTCCGACACCTTTAAGATTCTCATCATCTTAGTTGCTTTATTTCCTAAACTTTGCAAAATAGAAGTGAATCTTCTGCAAACAAGGAGGTGTGAGAATGTAGGGCAATTTTTAGTAATTTTGATGCCTGAAATTTTGCTGTAGAGTTCAGCTTGTTTCAACAAAGCAGTGAGTCCTTTAGCTCATATTAGAAATAAGAAAGGGATCCAATTCCCCAAGAAGGTCTAATATAGCCTTTCCTTTTACTATTTATATTAACATTGAAGGATACTATTGAAATACGCTCGAGGATCCAATTAATCTACTTGGGACAAAAAGCCTATTTTCTACATAACTTTGGCTAAAAACACCCACTCTACCCTAGCATGAGCCTTTGACATGTCAAGTTTAAGAGCCATAAAGCCATCTGATCCAGTTCTCTTATTATTTAAATAATGGATACTTTCATGGACAAGAATGACATCATTAATGATCTGTTTGTCTAAAACAAATATAGACTGGTCGAGACTAATGTCAAAACTTAAGAAGGCATTTCATTATCTTCACAAGAATCTTGGTGATAATTTTATAAAGTGCATTGCATAAGCTTATAGGTCTGTACTGAGTAATATTGGTAAGGCAATCAGTTTTAGGTATAAGAGTGATCAAAGTTTCATTAAAAGCATACAATAATTTTCCAGAGTGAAAAAACTATTAACAACATTAACTACATCAGCAACAATTATATGCCAAAATCTTTGTTAAAAAATGGGGGCAATACCATCTATTTCAGGAGATTTATTGGGATTCATATCAAAACAGTTGATTTGACTTCTTGATTAGTTATAGGTCAAGTAATCTATGAATTCTTCTGGGGTGTGATTGTTTGTGGAATACCAATTAGGATTTCAGTTAAATCTCCAATTTGATCAGTTTTAAAAATTTCACTGAAATACGCCAGGATTTCTCCTTCCATCTGTGAACCATGTTTACACCAATGCCCACCTGATTCTACAAACAACTAATCCTATTAGTTCTTCTTCCCTTCTATCATACATGCATGAAAGTGACTAAAGTTTTTGTCACCCTCCTTCAACCATTTGACTCTAGCCTTTTGTTGCTAATAGATCTCCACTTTTTTTTTTTTGGTAGGCTTCAACAAGTTTGTGCTTAAGTGTCTTAGTATCCTTTTTTTATCAAGGAGATCACATTGTCTGATCTCTTGAATTTCCTCTTTTAAGGCTTTGATTTTCTACTTCTGACTCTGATTCAGTTTCCTATTTCATACCCTTAATGATTTCTTGCTTTCCTTAATTTTCTGCTTCACTTGATAAAACATTGACCCCTTGTTGTTGATACTCCATACCTATTTAATTACACCTCATACCTTCTCATTTTGCAGCCAATTCTTATCAAAAAAGAAATTCTTTTTCCTGTGACCCACTTAGGTTTAGTATCCAGAATGATAATATGATGGTTAGATGCATCATTCATAATATGTGACACCTTCACATTTTCAAAAACCTCCTCTACTTGGGATTACATAACAGCCTATCCAAACTTCTCTCTAACTGTATCTTCTCCATTCTATTTATTACCCCATGTCCAAGGATTCCCCTCTTATCTCAAATCCAAAAGCTCATTTTCTCCAATAAAGTTCTTGAACTTTGCACAAAACTGGCCTTTGATCTTTTTCTTCCTTCCTATTTCTCATCATTGGAAGTTATATCATTCATATCCCCCATCAAAGCCCATTTTTCTCCCTACCTAGCCTTCCTTTGAGTAAGAATTCTCCATTGCTGTTTTCTTTGTAGATTATTAGTGCTGGAATAAATGCCAATGCACCATCATTTATCATTAAGCTCACAATTATCAACCAGAATTTCAATTGTGAATGAGGTGGTAATTATCTAGCACACTTTAATTTCTTTCTTCTAGATCATTGTTGCCAAGAAGAGACAAGGCACTCTAAAGAAGAGAAAGAAAAACTCCTACCAAGAAGAGACTACTACTAATTTTTTTACCAGATTTTTTTCAACCTATCGTATCTATGGTAAAGCTTTATATTTTGATGTTATCTATTTGTACATCATTTTTTATTTTCACATTGAGGTTTAAATTCAAGGAAAAACTATCCACATAGTCTATCATATTTTATGTTTGTACATTTTAGTCCCTTATTTTTAAAATAATACAATTTTGTCCCTTACAAATTCAAAATTCATACACCATTTTGGTCCCTAGATCCAATTTCAGCATGAAATAGTCACGTGTTCATCACATTTCATATTAATATTTATTTAGTCAATCACATTGAAAATGATATAATTTTGTCCCTCATAAGTTTAAAGCATGCCATTTTTATCCTTAGATACAATTTTGACCATATTTTGGCACAAAATAGTTTAGTGCGCATCATGGGTCAAAATTTTCAGAGCTAATTAGCAATGCATATATCTTAAGCCCTGATACTAGCCAGCCTAAAGCCTCTCCAACTACCACCGAAAACCTTACCCAATGACCATTGCTACCCGTTCACAACCCCGCCACTATCATTGTCACTTGTCCTAGTAAAATTCACTTATTTTCTAGCCTTTCCCTATCTTTGCAACCTCACTCTCCATCCTTTCCTGCAATGACTTTCTTTGTAGCCCCCTCCTCTACAACTCCTTCGCCTCCTAGTCACTTCCAGCCATGCAATCCCCCTTCCCTCCAAATTGCAACCCTCTTTCCCCTAGCCCTCATTAATCCTAGAAGACAAAGCATCCAAGTAAGTAAACTTCCTTTATTTCATTCTCTATCTTCATGCAGCTTTGCTGGTTGGTATAATTTATTGAAAAATGATTTTTGTTTAGACTGGATATAGTCTTAATGAGTAATAAATTAAAATATATAGCATGAATATTTTTTTTGCATGATTATTAAACAAATTGTCCAAAATGAATTGGTTTTGCCAATACTGACTCGATAAAATTTCTGAACGAAATCTTTGACCCAAAAATGGGCTTTCAGGGCTATAGGGGATGGGTGATAGGAAGGAGAGTTATTGGAGAGGGAGGGCTAGAGACACAGTGAATTTTCGGGAAGAGGAAATTATGATAGCAGGGGTTGTAAAGGGGCGACAAAGGTGGTTAAGGAAGGTTTTAGGGATGGTGGATTATTTAGAATTATCGATTTTGCCTTAACAGATTTGAGTTGTGATGCGCACGTAGTATCATCAGAATTATATATAGAGAGTAAAATGGAGTATTTTGAAAATTTTTGAGGGACGAAACTATGTCACGTTTAACGTTAGGGACCAAATAAGTATAAACATAAAATGTGAGAGCATATTTAAAAGGTGTTAAATGGGAGAGAAATGTGAGTTGTCAGTTTTGCCCTTAGAAAATATGGCATGTACTGAGCACTTGATTGTTTCAAGCCAAATTATGACTGGAGTTGGATCTAGGGACCAAAATAATGTGTTATAAATTTATGAGGATGAAATTGTATCATTTTCAAAATAAGAGATTTAAAGAAGTATAAATATTAAATGTGAAGGATATTAGGGTTGTTTTCACTAAAATCAATAAGCGACTTGATAGTTTCATAGTTTAGTTCATTATTTTGTTGTTAAATTTTCAATATTATAATGATTTGTTCTTATCTGAATTTTTATTATTTGAAAAAATTTTAAAATTTTGATAATAAAAAATAAAGTATGGAGCATTACAAAATTTTTGCAAGAAATAACCAAAGAAATAAACAATCAGCTTGTTTGTTAATTTATAGTTCTCATTAAGGACTTCTATGACAAACACATTATTGAAGCAGGGATTCATCGTGCACAAAATGCCTCTACGGTATTTTTGGTAACTTAAACAAAATTTAGATCCAACTCCTTATTATATTATTATAAAAAAGGGTAAAATTTATTTTGATTATTGACCAATTACAAGATATTTTAATAGTTGTTTAAAAATCAATAAAAAGCTTCCGTTTGGAGGAAAAAATGATCCCTAATTTTAGTAAAGTGAGACACCTAATCTAAATAGACTCCTCTCACTAATTGTTGAGTAAGTATTAAGATACTACTATTTACTTAATGACCACCATAAATATTATCATCATAAACTAGATGTATAAAGAAGAATTTAGGTACCTTGAGTTGTCCACAAAGGAAAAAGAGATTTACTTGTATTTACATTTTCCAATGCCAAATCAAAAGGAGCTGAACCTTGTTTCCAAATTCCAAGAAACGAGTGAATTTAGGCTGGTTTAGATAATGATTAGGTGAAAAATTTTAATTTTATCTATTTGTTTGAGAGATTTATTAGAGTTAAAATGAATAAATTTAAAATTTTCCCTAAATAGAATTAAGTTATTTGAAACATTTCTTCTGATAATTTTTTATTTATGTAATTTAGAATTCATTGATTTCAATCTTAAAAATTATCCCCAACAAATATATAAATTTCAAAATTTTTATCAAATCTTTTGATCTAAAGCATATGCAATTTAAATTCGATTGCCTGCAGATAAATTTGAGCAGGACATTAAAAAAAAAATAAAAAATCGAGCGGTACTGATATTGCCTCTGGTCTTGTATTCATTGTTTTTATCTCGATTAGACCGATTAGTTCAATCGGTTAAAAGGAATTGGACACAGTACCTGTTCGATATATATCAAAGTTGGAAAGCACAAAAACATCATTGATCATAATCCGTCAAAATTGGAAAACCGGTGTAAATTGATCAAATCCAGTTTTGGCATTTCTTGACAAATCTCACTTTCACATTTCAGTATTTTACCCTCAAAAGCAATTATCTACTGTGTTAATTTTGATTTTGAAAAGTGTGAATTTACATATCAATCTATTCATCCTTCGTATGTTGACGTATTTGGTACAACTGTGGCGGAAGAAAACTTCCTTTTTGTATCTATATCTATATGCACTCTCCTCGGCTTCAATGTGGCTTTTCAATATATCATCGTAAATCTTTTAGATGCCTGTACAGACTGCAGGTCCAGCTAGGCCTCCACAAGAACATATCACGAAAAGATCAATTAGAAGATATACAACCATGACATGTACAGGAAAAAACAATTTAAAGTAAAAGATATTGAAGATATGATACAGGATGATTGGTGTCCATAAATAAGGTAGTCTTCACGTGATATTCATGTTTAGGCATATGCTAAAAGTTCTTTTATAGTGCAAAAGGTAAGAGGATAATAGATGCCAGCCAAGTGTCAAGTCATTCTCAACAGGTTAATTTGTAGATTTTCATTTTTATCATTAAGGATGTAGTTTCAATTTCATTTTCTTGATTGAATTGGATGCGAATCTGCTAAGGGAATTGAAGAAAGTGATACACTTTTGGATAAGTTACTTTTTCTCATTCTCAACTCGACAGATGCGGAAAACAGGTACAGTTATACACTTCAGATAAGGCAAAGTTGGCCATAGAAGAAATCTTCTCCATTCATCAGGTTAATTATTCCCCTTCAACATAATAAACTCGGATGAATGCATTCAGAAAAAACAGTTTTCAATAGTTCTAGGACAGTGCGCAGTGGATCATCAAACTGTTTTTTCAGTAAATTTCTTTTTGACAATTATTCATGTTTAATAGAATGGCTCCAATTTTTTTGCAGCACGTAACGTTCATTTTTGTTAGACATTAAAAAAAAAAAATGAAATGTGCCAAACGTTACTCTAGTTTATGGGTTAATTATAGTTTGCGCCCTTGTAAACTTAACCATGCTCCGATTTGTCCCTTGAGAAAAGTTCATATACATTTAGTCACTTCTGACTAAACACCAAAGGTATACTTTAGTCAAAATGTTAGAGAGTAGTACTAAATTATTAAACTTCACTCGTATAATTTCAAGGTTAGTTATAGTTTACACCTTAAATTGTAAAAAATTTCATTTTATCCCTTATAATGTCCCAAATTTTAACTTTACCCCTTTAAAATTAAATAAAATGTTTGAATGAAGAATTTCTTACTCCTACAGGTCTTGATTGTCTATCAATTAATTAACATGTCAATCTATTTTTCATCAACCTTATGATAATCTCTATTAGACCGTTGAATTTTAGAACTGAAACTAATTAATGTAATTAGATTAAATGTTTTCGATTAGATATGAAATTTAGTCAGACCACATATATTCTCTTATTTTTTGGTGAAATTGTTATTTTATTTTTGTACTATAATATCTAGAAGTCTTATTGATGCAATTTTGTGCGAAATTCATAAATGTTCTAATCATGTATAAGAAGAGAGTGTCCATGGATATCCCTAGTTTGGTGACTTTCTAATTTATGGCTAGTTTTTTGATATTGTTGTAATCCTAATCAAAGTTGAAGTTCATATTTGGTCGGTAGAAAATTTTTCAAATTTGGTCAGTGGAAAATTTTGATTATGGGTCGAGATGGCATTGCCATCAGGGAAATCTAACACTGAAACCATATAATGAACTCCATGAGAGGTTGTCGTTTAGGATAAATTTACTAGAAATTTTATCAAATAGGGGACAAAATATAATTAATTTTGTGCCATATAGGGGGGGAAAGTGTTATTAACCTTAAAGATATACGAGGTAAATTTGTGTCATTTTTTAATATTTTGACTAACTTAAATAATAATGGTTTTGAACTAGAGTTAGCCGGAGCTACATGTATATAATTTTTTTATAAGGGACAAATTGAGATACGATGAGTTTACATAAGAGTAAAATGTAATTAATCCCAAGTTTAATGGTCAATATTTCTACTGTCCTACTGTGAAACCCTCCCGTAAGACTTGTATAATAAAACACCATTAGGTATAAAAAGTACAAGCTATATACAGATACACAAAAAATTAAAAAAAAATAAAAATAGTACGAATCTGGAATGCATTGGATACAATAGAGATTGCATGAAATCCTACTTTAGCAAGGCGGAAAAGTTGAACCGTCTGTGTAGCAACATGTAACTTCATGTAGATAAGGCGCATTTGGAGCATGTGGGCCAAGGATTTGGGTAATTTCGATTTCAGAGATGCTTTGACATGCTTCTGGGAGGAACATTCTTCTATCCTTTTCAATCAGCAATATCATGCACTTCACCATCTTTAAGCTTCTATATATACTTTCATCGGTTGTCACCATTTGTTCTGTGGCAGCTTCAAGCTTCAGCCTGAACTTTCACACCAGTACTCGGCCATTTCTCTCAACAGAATAATATACAGTCATTAATTTGTTCTAAAAAAACTTATTAGTTTTGAAATTCTCCATTCATTTCCTGGTGAGATGGGAATGGTTACGAGGTTGGGGGCTGAAAAGCCTGTGGTTATTTTTAGCAAAAGTTCTTGTGGTATGTGCCACACCATTAAGACGATAATAAGCAATTTCGGGGCGAATCCTAAAGTTTATGAGCTCGATGAACATCCAGATGGTCAGAAAATGGAAAGGGAATTGCTGGAGTTGGGACAAAAGCCAAGTGTTCCCACTGTTTTCATTGGGAAGGAGTTGATTGGTGGCTCTGACGAGGTGATTGGCCTGAATGTCAAGGGTGAACTAAAACCACTACTTATAAGCGCTAAAGCTATATGGATATAGAGTTAAATATCAGTGAATTGAGGAGCAAAAATTACAATTTGAATAAGAATCAGGAAACTGGAACATTACAATGTTACGACATGTACGTTATGGCACCTTTATATAGCAATTATATGTAATCTTATAGCAACTTTATATAGCGTAAGAAAGGGAGTTGCTAAAGTAAGGACAATATTATGTAATCTTGTGGCTACTTTATATTGTCAATATAGGTAAATAATTTTGGTACGTAAATATATGATTGATAGTGTAATTATTGTAACTATTCTTTTAGTTTAGGTAATTATTTTACTAATTTAGTTGTCTTGATTAGTAAGATTTACCATGCATAGATTACCTAAAATGTTTTCTTGTAATTCTATATAAAGGATCTTTGTGTACCAATTATAATAAGAACTGATTTATACATATTCAATATCTCTCATTCTTAACAAGGAATCAGAACCTCCACTCGTAAATATATTTTGCTCCAACTCTTAGTTTTTAATTTTTGGATTTTTTCTCGATTTTTAATCTTCAGGTTCTTCAGTTTTGAACCTTTGGTTTTTCTCCATTTTAAGTCTTTGAATTCTCTTGATTTTCAACTTTCGGGTTCTCTCCGTTTTGAGCCTTTGGATTCTCTCAATATTTAACGTTCGGGTTCTCTTGGTTTTAACTTTCAGGTTCTCTTGATTTTCTCCAGTTCTTGATTGCTTCAGGTTTTAGTTTTCAATTGGTATTTAGATTGCACATATTTCTATGTTTTGTTTTTGTTCTTTAGATCTTCTTTTGGTTCTCTCGGTTTACACCATTCTCGGTTCAATACATCATCGGCATATTACATTTTGATTTTCTTGTCTATTTGGTTTCGATTTTCTATTTTCAAATTTTGGTTCAAATTCAATTTGGTTTTCAATCTAGCATATTGTGTTTGAGGGGATATCAATATATGTAAATAATTATGATATGTAAATGTATGATTGATATTGTAATTACTATAACTACATCCCTAGATTAGGTAATTACCTTACCATAAAAAAATTAGATTAATAAGATAATTACCTAATCTAAGAGAGTGTACTAATTAGAACAATTACAATATCAATCATAAATTTTTATATATATATATAGCATAAGAGGCAAGAAGGGCTGGGAGCTGCCCTGGAGATACCAGGATTCTTAAACTAGTAATTGATTTGAGAGAAAAGCAGTCGGAGCTCTAAAACTCACACAGAGTATTTTTTTTCCCCCTTAGTGCTGTTTTTTGTGAAAAGTGAAACTAGACATAATTATGGGAATTTTATCGGGTTTACCGAACCTTGGAGATAAGTGGACCAGTTGGGAACCTCAGGCCTGATCTATTGTAGTGGGATAGTATATATCAAGTGTATGTGAAACGCATGGCAAAGTGACAAATTACATTGTATTTAGATATATGAGGATTATTGATATTTGTCATTTGATAATGATTGGGCAGCTCTTCCTGAACTGTGGATGCATTTCTTTCTTAATTATGTCATTTACAATCGTAATACCGGTGCTGATATGGGTGATCCTTCACTGTTCTTCATATTTCGACAATTTGCATCTTCTCAACATTCATCTTCATCCAAAGATTTCTTTATGTTTAACATAGCCACGTGGTTTAGTAAAAGTTCGAAGAACAGAAAAGTAAAAGGTGATGGAAAAAACTTAGTGGGTTGATAAACAGGATAATCCGAAAATCTTGTGATAATTAGAAAAGTCTCAAGAATACTATGATTGATAAATGATTTCAATGAATCTCACATGAGTGATACCATGTAGTATCATTTTAATTATATGACTTCTCTAATAGTTACAAACTCTACGGACTTAGACCAAACCTACTTAAGTAAAGTGAAATTTTATTTGAAATAGGTATTTGATGAAAATGATTGCAAGAAATATGAATCCAACCAATATTAAACATACAAGTTCGATATTTCGAATATTTATAAATTTGGAAAGAATAAAGCAACTCTCTGGTATTTTCATGAATTTTTTCACAAAGTTTACAAAAAAAATTGTGTTGCATTTATTTTGTATAAAATGCTCACATATTATCCCAGTTAACCAAATAGTCAATGATCAAATATTATGCCGAACATTATTCGAATAATACACGAACATTGCAAATAAATGAGTACTGCAAGTGAAGAATGATCCAAATAATAATAAAAGTGAATAGAACAAATAATGCATGGTGCAAATAAGTAGAGACTAAGGGATACTTCTAGAGGGAGCCGGTGAGATGATGAGGACTACTTATGCCAAAGTTTCACAAATCCTTGAGGACTTCGAATGTGCAAGCAATGGAGTAATTAAATTCACTAAGGATTTTGACATCTTTGGCAAGCCTCCTCGACCTTGATATGTGGCTTGTATTTAGTTTAGCTTATATTTTAGTATTGTGGATGGCATTTTGTATACTTGAATAAGTGTTGTTAGTTAATGACAATGATGATGGTAATACAGGACTTTTTGTAAATTGTGATTGTTATATGCTTTATTGTTGAACTTGAACTTGATTTGCTATTTAGTCATGAGGATTCTAGTTGTTGGTACGCTTTACTTGAGACATATAGAAGTACTTGAATTAATTTTGAGAAAATTATATCAATGTTTGATAAATTTGGAGTCGTCTTGGTTGTTCAATGATTTTTGTGGGGTCAATTATGTGTAAAATTAAGTTTAGGGAGGAGTTGGATATAAATATAACACTTGTGTTGTGTTAAAACACTGTTACCCTTATGTGCATTTCTTTTTTTCTTTAATTGTTTGGACCTATAAAACCCCAATGTCCCCTGATTAGTATAATCATGTTGGTTGAAGAAGAAAAAAAATGACTCCTACGACTCATCTGTTTAATTGAATTTGCGTATATATAATTTATATGGAATCACTCATTACTTGCTTTTGTATTGTGCTTATTGTTGACAAAATATATGATAGAGGTTGAATTATAGTTTTGAGTTCAATTTGTGCTTAGTTGATGACATTCACATTCATCTTGAAGTTATATATTCCATCATCTATATGAGTTTTTTAATTGTCCCAGTTGGTTGAAAGTCATTTACTAGTATTATGTATAACTAATTTATGTGTCTATGCTCTTTTTATTAGCTATTTTTATGTTGTATGACTTTTGAGTGGTTGTTTGAGTTTGTAACTCATTATTTTAAATAATCTAGATTTTCAAAACAGTTTCTAAGTTGGAAAACATATAGGCCATCTTTTGGTTATTGCTATTGAATTTGCATTCCAAAGTTTTAATTTTTCTTGAGTCGGTTTATTTTTTGTAACAACTCTTGGATGAGTTAATTTTATCTCACTAGATATTTAGTGGGTTTTGTTGAGATTTAACTTGAGAAATTGGTTAGGGCAATGTGAATCCTTTATTTTTACGACATACTTAATAAACTTGGATATTAGAATTGACCTAGGCATTCTTCGGACCGTTTGAACCAAAATTTCCTGCCTTATATTAATTGTTATCTCTGGCGTCCCAGTTGAGTCTTATTGAGATTATTTTCTTTGTATGCCGCATAATTTAGCTTATTAATTTTCTTTTTTTGAGCCCATCACCTTAGATAATTATTGATCTTTTTGAAATTTTCATTGTTGTGGTTTACTATTCTTAAGATAGATCATAAAGAGTTTTTGTTTATTTGTTGGGAAACGAAGTCAAAAGTTTAATATTATATATATTCCCCTTTGTGTAATTGTTATGTTATTATTATTGTTAGAAAAGAAAAGTAAAGAAAGGAAGAGAAAAGTTGAAAGAAATGCAAGTCTTATGTTAAAAAAGGTGGTGGTTGTAGTTGTTGTTGTTGTTCTTATATATATATATAACCCACATCTCTTACATACCCTCTAGTGACTCGAATCCACGACTACCTAAACTGTATTTAGTTGTCTATTAAAAAAGGTTTATTTTGCCTTCAAGTTATAATTCAATAAAGGAAGTGCATTTCCTTGAAAGTGTTTATTGGTTGAGTAATATGGGTTTTTGGGACTTTGTATATGTGATGCTGGTTCGAGATTTTTGGTTGACATGTCTAAGGTGATTTTAGTCACTCTTACCCAACATTATCATAGAAACACCATCTTATTATCTTAACCTACATTATATTAAGTTTGAAAAGTCTTGAATGATCCTTGATCTAGGCTAATTTATATTAACGAGTTGGAGATGAAGTGTAGCTTTAAACATTGATGTCGCTTGCTAAACTTTGCGGTACCAACTAATATAATTTGTGTGTTCATGTGTGTTAATTGTTGGTTTAAATTAAGTCATAAGGATCCTTATTTTATTTGAAACTATTTGCAAATTACTTTATTTGTTTGACCTAAATTAAATCACATTTGATGAATTGGCATTGAACTAACTTTTAGTTAGTTATCTTTGTGATAAAAACTAGTATCTACTTTTGTTAAATTGAGAGGTGGAAGAAAATTTGAATTTCTTGAATTAATTAGCAGTTTTACATTTGAGAAGTCCATTAGTGTTCAACAGTCTCACTTTTTTTTTTTGGTGGTGTTAAGCTTTATATGTTAAGTGTTTATTGTATGTGGTAAGTGTTGTGTGTTATGTGCTTCTTATGTGCTATTCTTATGTGCTCGTTGCTCTTTTGTTTTTTGTAGTCTTTTCATATCTTTATTTTTATAGGGACTAGAAAATCCTTAATTTCAGGGGAGTTGATAGCCATAGAAAATTAGCATTATTTATACCACAATTTAATCATTTTCTACACTAATTTTAACTATTTTAGGGTTTATAAACTTGTTTTTGTACAATTCTATTTCTATGTGTTAGTATGTATTTTATTTAGTGTTAATTGTCATGTATTAATGTATGTCTATGTTTAAGGTTTCTGTTTAAATTTTGCCGTAATTTTGGCAGAAATTAGGGTTTTTGTGCGTTCTTGTTCGTATTTTCTTTTAGTTTTTTGTGGCTGTTCTTTTCATTTTTTTTTAGTTTTAAGTGTTATTTAGTGTTATCATATATTAATGTGTGTTTATATGTAACAAAAAATGATCAAGAGCTTACTAAAGATCGGATAAATTTGGCAAAAGTATGCTAGAAATGCATTCCTGGCCAGGGCCATCTCCTCTAAATAGTCTAATATTTTCGGGCCCCAGCCCGAATTCCAAGGCATAAACATAAAAACTTATACTGTAAAATCACCATTACCATGCCTATTTCTCCACAAAAATCACAGATTTATATACATTAATTGAGTACGATCTCGTGCAGTTGAGTTTAATGCTTTCATTTTCCTTGTGTATGGCTACATTCCTTTTCAATGTTGTATAGCTGGCTAAAAACTTAAAAATGATGATCCATTCATAAGATGAGATAATTTCTATTGATCATATTCCTTTTGAACAAAAGGTTATTGTTGATACCTTTCTAGCAATTCAGTATATTTACTCCATTTTTTGTTTGAAAGATGTCCATGTGTTCATCCTCCATTGAGAGTGTGCAGATTGAAGGGGTGGTGTTGTTTCTTTCAAAGCACTCATCATGGCTGCGCAAGGTAAACCTGTAGTTTCCATAAAGGTACCATTGCTTGCTTGTTGCATTTTGTCATTGTTCATATTTCAAATTATTTTTCCAACTGTTTCAAAGTAGTGGAACAGATATTAACAATCAATTCATAATTTTTTTAAAAAAATGGTATATTGTACTTATTAAGAACCTTGTACTTTTGACTCCAGCTATGTCTATTCATCTCATGAATGTCGTTTTCAAGAAGAATTCAGGTCTATTGTGTTATTGTCTGAATATGTAACACCTAGACTATTTTTTATTTTATTTTATTTTTATCTTTCCACATTTTTTTATACTCATTTTTATCTCTTAAAATATCCATTTATATCCTTCTCTCATGTTTATCGATCATTTTGTCCTTCCGGACATTATTGTAAATCGGTCGGTCAAAGTGTAATAAAGTGAAACTTGAGGGATTAAAGTGCAAAATTTGGAAACTTTCATGGCTTCCTTAAGAAGCTATATTTTAAACTTACTACTTCTAAACTCTAAAATACGTAGAAAATTTCCTAAAAGCTCTTAGGCACAAATTCACAAATTCAAATACTTAGGCTAGAATTTGGTTGTTTGAGTCAAATTGAAAGTGCAAGAGTGGTTCCTAAATCATCATAACAGCCTTGTAGATAAGTTTTATGGAAAAGTATTGCATGTTTTTCGGTAGTAAAATTTCAAAATTTGCCAAGAAAATCAAACTTATTCAAATCTTGTTGTATGTGGTTTGATCACATTTACCAAATGTGTTCAACTATTTAGCCTTGAATTATTGTTCTAAACTACTTCAAAACTTCTGAAATGAAGGATTGGAATGAGGGTTTCAAAGTTGTCCCATGAATTGAAAGTGTCTTGTTATTAATTATTTGATTCTTGTTGCCAAATTGTTCTCTACTTTGTCCGGCCTTGATTTATGATTAGAAACATTTCTTAAACATGATTGAGGGTTCTTAGATTTCATGGCTGCTGCTTGGATGAATTTGACATTCTTGGTGTTTAAGCCTAGAGTTTGTGTCTAATCTCACTTTCACTTGTTTAGAACTTCCAAAACTTGTTCATACATGTTTTAACACTTGTTTCTAAGCATTTGGTGTGACATTTTTAAGAATTGTCAATGTGAGTTGCTTCATAACTTTGCTTGAATGACTAGCTTTCTTACTCATGTTCACTAGCTAGCATGTTCATGTCTTGCTTACTTTAATCCTATATTATACCTTAAGGTCTGCACTACTAAATGGTGTTACTCTCCCTTGATTATATGTCAAGATAGTAGTGTTTTTGACCAACCGAAGGTAGGGTTCTAAGGTTGCAAATCGCAAGGTAAGTAGATTTTACATCTTTTGATTGATTTTGTGGTATACGATTAATTTACAGTCCTATATTATGTTAAATGAAGATAAGTATGGTTGATTATTAGTAGGATTTGTATGTGATAAGTTTACTTAAATTGTTTAACCATGTTGTATGCATTTTTCAATGTCATGTTTTGAATGATTGATTGTGAATAGCAGCTCCATGGATCATCTAAGAGGACTCATTTTTGTTTTTTAAAGTTATATGTATCATGGGTACTCTACCCTGTACCGTTCCATCCAATCTATCAGGAAGATCCCTAAATGATAGACACACCGTTACACCTAGCCTATTTAGGCAAATAATAGATAAACCTGGATCCAATATCAAAAGACTTATTTGAACCATAAGTTCAATGAACCATTACCTTTGTCTTCATGGTTAATTGTTCCATGAACATTGCATACTATATTGATCTTATACTTTCTTTTAGTTATTTGGTTTCAATGCTAGTTACTGATCTTCATTGGCTCACCCTATTTTTGATGTTGTTTTGCAGTTGAAAACTCGTTTGGGGAACAAGTTGGTCCATACTTTGGTAAGCAGTAGGGTAAGGGATTATGGTATAGACTCTAACTATTGGAGTTAGGGTGTGTTTGTATCAGTTTGAGGTTTACTATTTTGGTTTGGTCTACGTGCCAATGATTTGGTTTAGGATTTGTCTTATATATAGAACCATGTTTACTGTTTTCTGGATGATTATTGCTTATGGAATTGTTGTGCATGGTTTTGAATGGATTAATAAATATAGTTCGTAAATAGGCTGCTCTTGTATTATGTCTTGCATGCTTAGAGTAATTTTGAGGTATGGCATATCATTATTCCATTTTGAGAGCATTACAACATATCTCCAATTGACACTTAAAATATATATATATATAAAATTTTAAATGTGTACCTTCTTCTTTTTAAGCAGCACAATTTTGAAATGTAAAATATTCTCTGTACAAGCATCGAGAAATTATTCTTCGTATGACAGGCAATTACTTTGGATATAGCTCAAAACATCGCTATTCTCTTTGTATGATAACTATATCTCATGCCAACCTTTCTCAAAGGATTCTTCAAATGAAGAGTAAATACTACTATTTTGATTTGTTGAAAGTTCATCCCAATATTCTGTGTTTAAAATAAGACTTGCGATTTGCAAGCATGGCCTTCTGAATATACTATATACATTAAATCTGAAGCATTACAAAAAGGGATAATTATACTTTACCCCCTTAAATTTTGGTATCACTAACACTTTAATTTTTTATATTATTTTTTAATACATAGTAAAGTACCTAGACTAGTAGTCAACCATAACGGTGATAGAAATTTTGGCTAAATGGACAAATATATCCATGAGTTAGTTACACTTTACCCCCCTTAAATTTTATAATCATTAACACTTTAACCATTAATATAATTTTTTTTGAGCACTTAACCCCTTCCTTTATGCTAACTTAGGGTTTTGACTACTATATCTCTACTAGACTCCATTGTTTTTATTCATTTACTCTATTGTTTTTATTCCTCTATTAACCATGAAAGATTCTTATATGGACTTGACCAAGGTCCTACTTGTAGACCTCGTATTTAAAGTAAGAGTCATACCATCATTTTCTTATATTAGCTCATATGTGACTCTTATTTTAAACTACCAAGTCTATAAGTTAAGATGTGAGTCCATAAGAACTCCCTACTAACCACTACCACTACCACTACCACTACCACCAACACATCACCAAATAGTGCACCATCCTTTCCACCACCATACCGCCTAAATTGTGCACTAAGAGGTCTTTTTCTTCTTCTTTAATATAATTCTATTCTCAAATTACTTTTAAAAATAATATTTTATTTTTAATCTTGGTGAAGAGAATGAACTCATAAGACCAAAATAAAAATAATAAAGTGATTATAGTAAAAAGGATTAAAATGGTCACAATACTAAACTGGCACAATAGAATGACTTTAGTGCTAAAAAATAATGTTAAGGACTAAAATATTAGTGTTACTAAAGTTTAAGGGGGAAAAATGCAATTAAACCAAAAAAATGATAGAATGAAGTAAGTGTACAATTGTCAAAACATTAAGTTATCATAATGGAAGGTGTAAGTGCTCTAACATTAGGGATAAAGTGTTAGTAATGCTAAAATTCAAGGGGATAAAGCATAATTAACCCTAGAAAAAATCACTTTGATAGCTTTCATCAATTTCAATTCCCTATCAGTCACAATAATGGATGGCTGAAAATTATGTCAAAGTATTTCTCTTAACACACAAAATGCCCATTCATAGTCTTATCATGCCTTTCTTTTCTCAAAATTCAAAGTGAAATGAAGTGTTAAAGCTTGTAATCTGAATTATCTCAAAAAAAGGCATCTTATGTCGATTTGTCTTGTATGTGTAGTGCACAATAAACATAATCGAATAGCTTTTGCTCAATCAAATGGAAGTTTGATTGGTGAAAAACACAAGTTAGATGAACTTCTTTGTCTCGCTTAATATCAAGCATAAATTCATCCTCAACTACTTCTTCAAACAAAACTTGAGTAATTGAACTACGATCAAGATTGTCTTTTATGATCTTGCTCGTCATGTTGTAGTTGTCCTTTGCTAACACTTCACTATTCAAACTTTTTTTGAAGACTGGATGTAATAATTTTCCTACGGAAATCCCAGAATTTCTTATCCTTTCAATACTAATAATCTCTTCTTTTGAGAAAATTTTGGCAGAAGGATGCCCCATCAAATCAACAAAAACTTCATGATTATATCATACATTTCTATAAAAAATCTTCCGATATTACTTATCCATCTTGAATTAATTTGTCTTGAACTTTAAATGGGCAACTTATAAAATGTGTGCTTGTATTCATTTGCCTGTCATCTATTGGAATCCCAATTTTATATTTACACTGACCTCCTCGATCACAACCAAAGGTAACATGTCTGTCCTTCCTAGAACTTTTGATGGATAAGATGTAACCTCACTTTAAGTAAAATTCCCTTGCTATCTTCGTATGATAATCATAAGTTTCAAACTTTGTATCCATCAGTGTACGAATATCCTGTTCTTCAATTTCTTATCTTGAAATATTTGTTGCTTGTTCTTTGACTTGTAATTATAGTATGGCCTTTTTTATAGGAGTAATTGCAGAAACACAAACTCTAAAAAAGCATATGAGAAATTCTACCAACACGAATTTCACAAAAAAGGACAAATTACAACAACATTATAGATTCTAAGTAGGTAGTGAAACAAACAAAGAAAACATAACTTTTCCTCTTTTTCCATATCAAAATTTATTCATGACGTATAATGAATGACAGATAAAAATAAAATGGAGCTTGACATGGAAAATAAGCGTAGTAGATACTTTAATTAGCTTGGCTTGGGAAGCTTTACAATTATTAAGAAAGGATTTGAGAAAAGAAATTGAAGCTTGAAAGAGAAATTAATTGATACCAAGAGGAGATGGATTTTGTGAGGGAAAATATATATCAGGGGAAAAGTATAGGAGGTTAAAAATAATAGATGACATGGGAGAGAAGATCTATTATATGGATTGCGTAATAGTCGAGAATAACTGATAAGTTTTGACCATTAGGGTATTACTATTGAGTGGAGTAAAATTGGTCTAGCTGGATATAAGTTTCGCTAGCAATAACACTATCTTACTTGTATTCCTGGCCTCTCTTCTACCTTTAATAACAAGTGACTCATTGCATGGAGTTTTGGCTACAACAATCCCTAACTAAGGTAAACTACTCCATAACGTAATAAATAAAAGACATAATTGCATAAATAGAAGTCATGAATACCTGAAGAAATAAAAAAAAAAACTAATGAATCAAACTCTGGAAGATTGAAATCGTGGAGAGAATTGTTCCTTGAACCTCCTCTCGATGTATAAAATGCCCTTAATAAGTTTCAAAGAGCCTTCTGGGGCTTCTAATAAAAATCTGAAAATAAACCCTAACTAAGAGAAAAATTAAAAACTAAGCTAAACTAATGTAAAAAGCATAAAAGGACTAGAGAGCATGTTTAATTTTTTTCCCAAGACATCTTATTTATAGGTATATAATAACCCTAAGTATTGGGTTGGTTTCAGCTCGTAGGAGTTGCAAACCAACCAAAATACTAGCTAAAATTTGTCAAATTGCAAAGTTGCAAGGCCAGTAAAACACTGAAACTGTAGCACCTGGACTTTTTTTATCATTCCACATTTGTTTATTCTCGTTCTTATCTCCTAAAATATCCATTTGTATCCTTCTTTAAAGTTTATCGATGATTTTGTCATTTTTGGATTTTTTGTAAGTCAATGGGTCAAAGATGTGCAATGGAGTGAAACTTGAGGGACTAAAGTGAAAATTATTGAAACCTGTCTTGGTGATGCGATGTGTGATGAAGAAGCTATCCTAATCACAATTCCCACTGATTCTACAAGTGCATGGTATCAATATAGTAGAGTGAATAGGGATTGTCCCCACAAGAAAAAATACCCAAGCAAGTACGAAAAACGGCCAACAATTTCTATGTAGAGGATCAAAGAGAATGATTAGATTTAAAAACTAAACTAGGAAAGCATACGAAAATTAAAGACTAAAATGACTAAACTTCAAAACGCAATTAATCAAATATTAAGAAAATGGGTTAGGTACTAGACTAGAAATTTTCCTGAATTAACTTAATGCACCAAATAAATCAAATTAACCACACATTCACAGAGATTCAATTCCCAAAATTCAACTTTACCCCGATCCCTTGCGATAAAGAATCCTATCAACCTAATTGTTCGTTAGGAGGAGATTACTCTTGGGCCTAGTACCAATCAAAGTTCTTGACTAGTAAGTAAATAGAATTATCAAGAATCAACTAGAGACTCAAATTGGACATGATTATAAATTATCTAATCTAATAACTCTCACTGATCTAAAGTGAAGGTTCAGCTCCTATATTACGTCGGTTAATCTAGAGTTAGCAACTATATAGAATTATCGCATTTGTGATTATTGTTATCCATGAGTGTGATTAAATATATTGTTGGTTAATTAAGTTGATTCATTAGAAAATTATATCGTTGGTTAATTAAGTTGATTATTGTTATCCATGAGTGTGATTAAATATATTATTTGTTAATTAAGTTGATTCATTAGAAAATTACGTCGTCTATACCTAACCCTAATAAAATTAGTTCATGTTTGGATAAATAAAAATGCAAAAATTAATAAATAACGCAAAAAATAAAATAGCCATTTCACTAAAAATGGATTATATGGATTACAGAAAATTAAATAGCAACAATAATAATAACGAAAGTAAAATACATAAATGGAAGAGAAGAACATACCAAAATTGTGCTGAAATCGAAATCTTGAATTGATTGAACTTGTCTTGAAAATAAAAAGTTTAAACTAAGGAGTTCTATGGAGAAAATGAAGAACTAGGAATTTGAGAGAAGAGTTACATATTTTTCCTAATTCTGAATGACTACCCAAAATATAGAATGATTCCCTCTCACAAGTCTAGGAATTTCTCCCCTTATTCCTACTCAACTCCTAATACTTAGGAGGCTTTCTAATTAGATAATTTTTCAAAATGAAAGCCTAATACAAGTGAAAAACAAAAATCTCACCTTGGCAAAATATTTCTAAAATTAGCCCTTCAGGTGTGGTTTGCCATAGTGAATTGATTCCTTCTTGAAATGTTTGCTATGGCGAAGTTTACTTTGTCTATGGTTTTTACTAGTTCATCGCAACAGATTATTAGAACATGGAACATTCTCCTCAGCAAAGGGCCACTACATGGTCTAAAATTTCAGCCTTTCCACTTGATCTTGATTTCTAACTTTCGATTTAAGGATAAAATTATCTTTTTACTTGCATAAAAATTAAACCAAACATAAATAACTGAAAAGAACTCAAATAAACACTAAAACTACTTAGAAACACATAATTTGTCCTAAGTAGACAATTTGAACCAAAACATTAATAAAACGCAATAAAACAACTCAAAACTATGAAAATTATGTTTAAAACAACGTCATAATAACCTTAATTCTAATATTATCAAACTTCTCCCAACCTAGCCTTTGTTTATCTGCAGCAAAAGAAACGAGAACAACAAAAATGAACAGACAAGTACACAATATAACTCTAAGGGAACTGTATCAATATCAGTGAAATCATTGAGCAAAAAGTTAGATAAGATGATGCATAGGAAAATTTGACATACGATCCCATATTGATCATAAAAATGCCATGCTCTTTCCCTCACACGAAGGAGTGAGAAGCAAAATCATTCAGCTTGCTGATAACTCAAGGAAACTAGAGTTATATGTACTATAAATTTAAGTATTTTACCCCTTCAGTTTCGGACAATTTTAAGGTTTAAGTGTTGTTTTTGCTAGATTTTACGTTATGTTCTAAAATATAGTAGTTGTGTTTAGTGTTTTCAATGTTATTGTAGTGATTTTTTTATATAATTAATAGAGTTTATTTATTTGTAAGGTTTGTCCGGAGAAAATGACACCACAATTGGATGAAAAATGGATCAATTCAAGCTGTCAGGCATCATTTATCGTGGTCAAAATTTTGAAGAAGGAAAATCATTGACCGCAATCAATAGAGAAAAATTGCTACTAGAAATTTGACCATGCTCGTCAAGCATGGTCACAAACAAGAAACATTATTGACTGCGGTCAAAATTATAAAGAAAGAAAATCATTAATCACAGTCATTGAGCATAGTACGAGTGATTTGAGGGGCAAATTCATCCATTTTGTTGCAAATTGTGGCTCATTCTTTCTTCTCCAACCCTAGTCCTATAAATATATATCTTAAACCTCTTTGGAGGCCAAGTTAGTGTAGTACTTCCATTTTCCTCCCCATTTGGGGAGGATTTTCTTAGATTACATGTAGCGTAATGTAATTTCTAAACTCCTAGTTGTAGGTTCAAGACTCCTAGTGTAAGTTCTCTTTAATTTATGTTTAATTTCCTTTGCTTTGTATTAAATTAATATAGTTTAGTTTAATTTCTTTCCCTAGAATGCTTCCTTTACTCGTTTACTTAGTTTAATGGGTAGATTAGTAAATGGGTTTTCCTTAAAAATGCTTTCTTAGTGATAATTTGTAATTTAGATTAGTTAATTAGGGTACATTAGTCGATGGATTTTCTTTAATTATGCTTCCTTAGTGATAATTAGTAGTGTAGATGAGTTAATTGCTCCCTTAAAATGCTCTCCCTTTTAATTACTCTCTAAAAATGCTTCCTTTTACATACTTTCTGTAATTGCTTTCTTTAAAATGCTTTCCTTAGTGTTAATGTTCACTTTAAATTAATTTTCTATTTAATCTTTAAATTACTTTCTTATTCCCTTAATCTAATTATAATTTTAGTTAAATCGCTTTAAAATCAATCATTTCACTAACTAATCCTTATGGGTTGGATCCCTACTTCCCTTTACTACTAGTTGATAACCATGTACTTATGGGATGCCGCCTAATTAATAATAGGATTTAGGTTTTTATAAATAATATAACTAGGTATTTTTCCAAAGTGGCATCAACTTTTGGCACTATTGTCGGGGATTGATTTTCGGTGAGATTGATATGATTTAGTTGGATTGCTAGATTGAAATCTTTTGTTTTCATGTATAGTTATTTTGTCCATTGAAAAACAAAAAAAGATTTTCAATTTGTAGTGTATTTCTTATTTTGAAAAACGAAAAAAGATTTTCACTTTGTGATGGATAGTTTATACTATCTAGTAGTCCAAACATTTCTATTTTTCCTGTTTGTGTGCTTTAGTTCTTTTTTCTTGTTTTTGCTTTTTTGTAATTTTTACTTCAAGAAAATACAAAGATCTAATTGGAATTATTCATACCAAACTCGGAAATTATCAGTCTTATGATAATGGAAGTATGACAATTGAGCATGATTCTTGTTATGATTACTCTCCTTACCCCTTAGATAACCAAATGGAATTGTCTAACTATCCGTATCCATATGAGAATTATCAAGAAAATCCCTATTCCTTCACTCTATCTCAAGAGCATTTATATGAACCAATTCTTTCAACTACCAATCCAAGAATGTGATGAGGCAAGATCACTGCAAAGGAGGATGATGCTTCAAGAAATAGCCCAACTCCGAGAAGAAATGGCTCAATTTTGAGGATAAATGATTAGATTCTTCGAAGAATAAGACACTTGTCCCAAGAGGTAAGAAGACCAACTTGCTAAAGTTCAAGGAATCATAAATGGTGCAGAACAGTGGATTCTAACACTCCTACCAATGGGTGAAGAATGGGTTCAAGAAGAATAAATTGAAATTGTCTTGCAAAATAGTAGTTCCTAAGAGCCTCTTAAAATTGATCACAATAACTGGGTCACATCAAAACTTATGTAAATGAGTGTGAGTTTTTCCTAGCTACAACAAAGAAGGTGCCATTTGAGGTGTTCATAGTCAAATAAGCGGCTCAAGGAGGAGGAGAAGAAGAAGGATATTTCCTAGATAGGGTCAAGGAGGCACAATACACTTATTCTGAAGTTCAAATCCTTGGGGACTTTGAGGACCCCAATATTGGTGCAAATTCACCAAGGATTACAATATCCTTGATGTTGAGGGAGTATTTCTTTCCCTTTTTATTTATTATACTTCTTTAATTTGAGTAACTTGGTGGGTAATAAAGGCTTTTAACTTTGTGATTAATTTAGTTATGTTTTCTTGTTGGTGAATGGTTTTTGGATGTTTTTGGTCAAATTTGGTTGTTGACGATAATGATTGATGAAAATATGGTATTCTTGTGATTTTTGTGATAATTGGTGGATGAACTTGAACTTGGTTTACTACTTGATTATAGAAAATCTATTGAGACATTAGACTTGCTAAGTCTTCTGGATAATTTTTGAGCAAATGATATGAATACTTGACATTGAATTGAGAGTATTTTTGGTTGTTGAATCACTTTTTGTGGCAAATTATATCTAAACCTAAGTTTGGGTAAAGGAATTACACATATAGGTAACCCTTGTGTTGTGTTTAAACCCCGTTAACCGTATTTGTGTTTGTTTTCTTCCTTAATTTGTTTGGACCTGTGATGGCCCAATGACCCCTTCTTAGTGTAGCATTGTTAGTTTGGAAAAGGATGGACAACTTCTAGACTCGTGAGTTTAATTAATATAACATTTATATGGTTTATTAGAATTGATCATTGCTTAGCCTTGATTAGTTTTATACTTATTGTTGGTGAATTTCATAATTAAGGGTAGAACTTTTGTTTCTTAGTTCAACTTGTGCTTAATTTCTTGCTTCCATATTCACTTGGTTAATATATTGTCCATCTTCTTTGTGTGCTTTTTGATTGTCCAAGTGTAAGTTCAAAGTCATTGCCTAGTTTTAAGTGTTTAGCTAGTTATGTATTTTTATACTTTCTAGTGGTAATTTTTGTTGTTTGTGAAAGTTGAAAATAGGTGTTGAACATAGGTTACACTTCATTGAAAAATGGAATTTAACTCTCAAAACTCAACATGTTTTCAACTACTTCATGAGAATATTTTTATCAACTAGTTTTGACCTCAAACTTTATTTTTTCCATAATTGTGTTTCTAATGCCAAGTTCAATTGATTGTTGACATGATTAAAGATTTCAAGATTTCTGAGAATTGATTTTTAGTGTATAAAGAGATGACTTAGGCCATCATTTGATCATATTGTATGAACTTGCATTTTGTGATATTTGTTGGGTTCTATTGAGGTTTGACTTGGTACATTAATTGTGGTAGTGTAAATTCTCCATTTTAGGCAAGTTAGCCGGATTTTAGAAATTGTCAAGGCATTTTCTTGGACCATTTGAGCCAAAAAATTGACCTTACATTGATATTATCCCTAGTGTCCCCATTGAGCCATTATAGCCTGATTTCTTTGTTAACCACATAACTTAACCACTCCACTTTGTTAATTTATTCTTTCTTCATCCTATCACCTTAGTCATTGCAGATCTATCGGTCTCCAATATAATAGAGCTTATATGTTGGGTTGAAAGAGATTTTTGTGTACTTGTTAGGGAATGAAGTCTAGATTTCAATGTTGTTTACGTTTCCAATTATGTAATTATTATGTTAATTTAATTGTTATTGTTCAAAAAAAAAAAATATGAAAAACAAGATAAGAAAAGAAAAGAAAATAAAATTGCAAGTGTTATGTTTTTATTGAATAAAGAAGGTTCATCATGCCTTCAAAAGTTGATCTAGAGGGAAATAATATTTTTGTACTTCAATATGTAAATTAGTTAAATAATGTTGGTTTTTGGGGATATGTAAATTAGTTACATAATGTTGGTTTTTGGGGACTTGTATATTTGAGACAGTAGTTCGAGAGTTTGTATTGAAATGACTAAGGTAATTTAATTTCTCTTATATCTGAACTTATCCTATATTATTACCTTAGCTTACATTACCAGCTTTAAAATTTCTAAATGATCCTTATTCTGGGCTATTAAATATTAAAGAGTTGGGGGTGAAACATTGCTTAGATTGATGTTCTTTGCTAACCCTTGTGATGCCAACAAATATCCTTGTATGTCATTTGCATCAATTTGTGCTTCTCAAAACAAGTCTTAATGACCATTCTATTCATGAAGCAAATTTTTTAGAAACTTGACTTGTTTGTGCTAAAGATTGACTTGCATTTGAATTGGCATTTCATAAATATTTTATTAGTCAAAGTAATTTTTGTGACTAAAACTAGTGTATAGTTTTGTAAATGAAAGGGAGGATGAAAATGTTGAGTTTGTTGAGTTAAAACCCCATTATTCACTTTTGACCAGTGCACTATGCCTCAACATTTCAATTTTGTTGGCGATGTTGTGTGTTTTGTGTTAGTTGGAATTGTTGTTCTTTATTTTGTTCTAGATGAGCAAAATAAGTTTTTCAAAGCCTAAGTTTGGGGTGGGGTGTGATTACTCTAGGAAACTAGAGTTATATGTACTCTAAATTTAAGTATTTTTACCCTGGTTTCAAACATTATTAGGGTTTAAGTATTATTTTTGCTAGTTTTTGCGTTTATGTTGTAAAATGTAGCACTTGTGTTAATTTAGTGTTTTTAAAGTTATTTTAGTATTTTTTATTTGAATAATAGAGTACATTTATTTGTAGGATTTGATTGGAGAAAACTATGGTCAAAATTTTGAAGAAGGAAAATCATTGAACACGGTTAATAGAGAAAAATTTTTGCTAAATATTTGACCCTGCTCATTAACCACAGTCACCAACAGAAGCAACGTTGACCGCAACCAAAATTATAAAGAAGAAAAATCATTGAAGACGGTCATTGAGTGCAGTACGAGTCATTTTGGGGGGCAATCATCCATTCCATTGAAAATTATGGTTGATGCTTTCTTCTCCCATCCTTGGCCTATAAATACATATCTTAAATCTGCTCTTTGGAGGCCAAGTAGTGTAGAATTATGGTAGAAGTAGGAGTAGAAGTAGTTCTTCATTTTCCTCCCTATTTGGGGAGGATTTTCTTAGATTAGATGTAGTGTAGTATAATTTCTAAACTCCTAATTGTAGATTGAAGACTCTAGTGTAAGTTATCGTTAATTTACTTTTAATTTCATTTGTTTTGTGTCAAACTAATGTAGTTTAATTTAACTACTTTCATTAGAATGCTTCCTTTACTTGTTCACTTAGTCTAATAGGTAGATTAGGCAATAGATTTTCCTTAAAAATACTTTTTAATGGCAATTTGTAATTTAGATTAGTTAATTAGGTAACATTAGTTAATGGCTTGTCTTTATTGTGCTTTCTTAGTAATAATTAGTAGTGTAGGTGAGTTAATTGCTTCTTTAAAATGCTTTTCCTTTTAACTTCTCTCTAAAAATGCTTTTCCTTTTAATTGCTCTCTAAAAATGCTTCCTTTTTACATGTCTTTTTTAATTTCTTTTGACTTTCTTTAAAATGCTTTCGATAGTGTTAATGTTCACCTGAAATTGATTTTCTAGTTAGTCTTTAAATTGCTTCTTAGTCCCTTAAATTCTAGTTTTAGTTAAATCCCTTTACAATCAATTACTTCAACTAATAATACAACCAAATAATCGATAATCACCAACCAATCCTTGTAAGTTCGATCCCTACTTTCTTTTAGTAGTAGTTGACAACCGTATACTTGCGGTATGCTACCTAGTTAGTAGTAAGATTTAGATGTGTTATAAATGATATAACTAAGTGTTTTTTTGAAGAGGTATCACTTGCCACTCTTAACAGCTTAATCCTCCAAATTTGGCCATATGACAACATGGTTGGGCACAAAGCGTGATCATCCTGTAATTAATGCGAACTAATCCGGACCAAGGATCAAATAGGCCTTAAAGGCTTATAATGTAGGCTAAGGAACAAGGTAGGATGAATATTAGCAAAGTAGCTAAGATCAACTTAGTTAACATTATAACATTTCAACTTTGCATCAATTCCTGCATTTTTACTAAATTTCACGACAACTAGCCAAATCAAAAACTCACAAACAAAAGAAAATCTTAACAAAATACCTAATGTGATCAAAGCTGCACTTCGATTCAAGTGGTAATGATCCTCTTACTTACAATTTTTTCAACTCAAATAACAATTATTTAATGTGTATATTTACACGATTCTTTTGCAGTAAATAATAACAATGATTCTCATTTATCCACCTTATAAGATCATCAAAACAATGCATAAATAGCATCAATTTCAACCAAGTTTATGGGTAAAAGAGAAGTTTAACATATGAAAAAGGTGAATTGGCTAATCATGTGTTTTTTTCAAAGAAAATTAGGCTAATTAAGCTCAAAGGGGGACACTAAGAATATTATTCACAAAGCTAGGCAATTTGGCTCAAACGGTCTAAAGAAAGTACCTAAATCATTTCCAAGGTCCAAAAGTCGCCCATTTGTGTCACATGCAAGAATCCTCAATCTAGCCCATTGTCTCAAACAAAATAAAGTTTCCATAAGCTATCAAGATTATATTCAAGAAAATTAGTATGTTTCCCACTTACTCACATCACACTTGGGCATGCATATATATGGTGTAATGGCATTCTCATGAGTCAATAGGGTCACAAAGGAAAAATTCGTAAAATTACCAATTCAATTAAATTGACTCATCTTTCACTTCCAAGGATACAAAGTCATAGAGTTATTGTGTGCAGTTCAACACAAGCCACTTAAACACAATTAGATAACATATAGACACAAAACCTACGAACATAAAGGCACAAACAATCTACACTAGACACTTAAAAAGAAAAATTCAGAATTTAAAAGCACATAACTTAATCCAAAACATAACATAGAATTACCACCAAAAAACACATAATATAAAAATCCCGGTTCTAATTCCCCCAACTTGAACTAAGCATTGTCTCCAATGCTTACCCAAGTGAAGAAAAGTAAAAATTAGAAATTGTTCATTCGTGTCTCCAGAGGAAAGAAACAAGGCAATAAAATGTCCCTCAGGTGACCCCAAATAGTCCGGCCTCATCTTCTACCTCACTAGACTGCACCTCAGATTCTTTCTCGTCTGCTTCATCTTCATCAAATCTAGCCTCTTCTTCTTACAGGCTATAGTGCCAACGTTCATCTTGTCACTTCATAGGCCAGCTACTCATGTTAAATGGTTGCAAATTGTTCATCATAGGACTGATGTCAAGCTTCTGATGAATCGCATGCAAACTATTACTATGGTGTCAGGAGTTTTTGGACTCTTTTCTGAGTGCGAGATGGACCGTAGGTATATTCAAGATTATTCAGTGGAGGTGAGACCCATAGGTTTTGCTCATTCCCTAGCTCTTCTTGGGGTTGTCTTTGTAGCGAAGAAAGCCAAATTGAATCGCTTTATTGGGCTTTTTGAGGGTGGTTTAAATCCATGGACCCATAATGGGCTTGTCAGGTAGGATGTTGTCGACATTCATGAAAGAAACACATGCATTGGAGACTTAATACAAAAATAGGTAATTAAATTTGAAAAAATCAATCCAATATGGTCCTGCTTCCAATGTGTAGAATTTCTGTTAGATATCAAAACCAATGTCAATTGACACTCCCTTTATTAGTACATAAACCAATAATGCTCGATACCTAGTAACCTTGGTCAGATTAGTGATAGGTATAGTAGGAGAAGTGACAAAATAGTACCAAACAAGAGGATGAATGGAAAGAAAAGTTCTATTAAATTGTCGGGGTTTACCACCATGGAAAATACACCATGTAGCCATACCCAGTAGAATCTTTTCATCACACAAGTCAAGTAAGATAATGTCATAATCATTGTCAGATCTCAAAAATTGAGCATATTCACTATTTTCAATATTAGGAAGCTAATAATGAGCATTAATAATTTACCTACAGAAATCTACAAGCTTTTTTTGAACCGCAATAACTATACCAGAAATTTTATAGGAATGAGTAATAAACTCTCGGAGAAGAATCTCATTACCTGTATTTTATACATTCTAGTAAATTTTTAAACATAACCCATCCCCTACTAGCGAGTACATCCTTAATGTTTCTTCTCACATCCCGTGCCTTACGATAATTGAAATGTCATCCAGAGGAATACTGAATACAAAACTTCCCCCTGACAAGGCTTGATAATCCTGGCCAACTTCTCATCATGCACATTTTCAACTTCTAGACTAATAGATGTTTTGCAATCATATTTAAACAGGGATGTATTGGGTTGTATGGCCAAGCCACTCAATTTGGCAGTGGAGGACGTTTTTAGTTTTTTTAGCCATGTCTATTTCAAATAGCAATATCCAATTGGAAATAACTATCACCCAAAGGAACCAAAATTATCAAGAAAACTACAAAAGATTTACCAAAAGGAGCTAATAAATCAAGACAATTAACCAAGATATTCACCAGAAATTCACACAAAAATAATTTAAATAATTTGATATAGTGCAAAAGTAGTGAATAATAACCCAAAGAGAGTGAAGGAGAGATCTTACTTTTGCCGAAGGAGGAAAATGATTGTAGTTTGGAAGGAGAACTACTCCCTTGGATGGCAAAAAGGTCCTACCTTGGTCTTGAAATTTCTTGGATATAGATGGGAATGGAGGAATTTGAGAGTGGATGATGATGTTTGATAACTCTAGGAAACTAGAGTTATTTTACTTATTAAACTATAGCTTTTTGTTAGTTTAATCCCTATTTTCGGTGTTTAATTAAGTGTTTTAGCTTAATTACTTGCATCAGGTAATTGCATTTACATTGCTTATAAATATTAAGACATTAACATGGGTTTGGCTTAATTGTAGTATAATTAGATCACTGATTTAGTTAAATATTGTGCAGGATAAGAATTAAAGGGTGAAAGTTCAAGATCACAAGAGTCCAAGAAGCAAATTACAAATGTGGAAATTGAAGACTTGAGTTGGAAGGAGTTCGATGTTGTGACATGGAATATTTGATATCGCGACATCGAGGTGGAAAAATAATTGTAATTTTCATCTTGCATGTCGTGATATCAATTACTCCATGTCGCGACATCGAAGTGCGGCAGCTTAAGTACTTAGGCCATCTTTGTAATATTGGGCTGCACTCTTAAAATCATATTTTGTAACTCATTAAAGTAAAAAACTTTAGTAGTGTAGTTGATAATTAATAGATTATACTAGTTTAGTTTAGCTTAAGACTCAAGTTTCCTTTTAATATAAAAATTCTCTTTTAATTTCCTTAGATATTGTGTTTAATTTCTAGCAAGTTTAAATTTTGATTAGCCAATTGTCACTGAGACCACTCGTAGGATGGAATTCCACACGATTATTAAAGAGATGCGCAGAATCGATAATAAATTATCACCTCATCCTCATTCCGCTGGTTGTGAGGCAGGTGATTCTTTCTTCCAATATGCTGGGTAAGAAGCCCGAGCAAGGCCTAACCCCTCTTGCAACCAAGCCCTTCTTGCTAACACCGGCCTTTCCTTTGGTTTGGGGGTCGCACCGGAACTAGAAAATGACCTAAACTCGTGATACATATCACGGGGAGGCCTCTGGTATATGCATACCTGCATAAAGGATGAGCATAGACCGGGGGGTGATCATAACACAGTATTTAAGACTCATGATTCAGGCAATCAAATCTTCCGTGTGTAAGGCGGAAGCCCAAAAAATGGTTTTCCAAAAATGGGTGACTGCCTCGATCCTTCAATTAGCTTGCCAAACAATCACTGGCAACTATTCCATAACCTTCTCTGGCAACAGGTTACTCTTCTCTATGTAACTATACTCTCTTGTACCAGGTCTGACTCTCGTCTTTGCTCCTAAATTATTTCTATCAATATTGACATCTAACAATGGAAAGGAAGTTCTTAATGTAGGTGAAAGTCAACCTCATTCTCTGACAAAAAAGAACTATCTATCACGGCGTGATAAAGGCGCATGTTCTCGCCCACATCAAGATCATTGAATCTAAAAATGGACTACTCTAGATCGGCCGGGATTGGACACTCCCGAGAAATCGGTCAAGCAAGAGAGGCTACCCTTGACTCACCTCTCTCTCTATAAAAAACCCCTCCCCAGAGGAGACGCCCCAGTATGAGTATGTCATGGATTCTCGGATTCATTCTCGTCCTGATCCACCCTGGAATTTTTTGAATCTACAAAAATATTCTAGGAGAGGGCTCGTAATGATCTTTGAGAAGATCACAAGATGCTGGAGTGGCAGGATAAGAGGTTTTTGTGAAAGGAATGCTCTTATCATGTTATTGCAAAAGTAACGATAATAATCATTTTCGTAGTTCGCTGGGGTTTTCTTTGATTGAAAAGAAGTGTGGGTTCGAGTCCAGCTCGTGACAAGGCCCAATACAAAAATGAATATACCAGCAGCAGCCGTAGCACCAGTAAAAAAAAGCAGTGGTTGGAGTTTCGCCAGCTTTCCTAGTGGGTTTTCCATTTGCTATAAGTAGATATAATTTTTACGTGCTTTTTCTTTAAATTTCTTGCAAATCAAGTTGCTTCAATTTCAAGTTTTCTTTGAAGTTTTTAGTGTTCTTGCATACAATAATCTAGTAATTTTTAGTTAAAATTTTCACTTCCTTTGCATTAATTCCTAGCAATTTTTAATGGGCTTTCTTTTACTTAATCAAAAATCCAGAATTATTTAGTTTTAGCCTAGTTCTCTTTACAAATTTCTATAGCTTTAATTCGTAGAAATAGAGATTTCTTTGTTTCATACTTTTTTTAGGCTTTCCTTAGTCAATTTAGGATTACTTGTTTTTTAATTCTCATCTAGTTTTCGTTAATATAGTTGATTTAGAGGTAATTTTACTTTCTTTTATTAGATTAGTTTGGTTAGTTCTTTAATTACTAGTTGACTTGCTTAATTAGAGTAAAGTTTACTTTTTTTAATTACTTTGCTTTTAGTAGTTTTAACTAGTTCTTAATATTTGTCTGAATGTTTGGTTTATGAACTTGCTTAATTTTAGTTTCCTTTGTATTTACATTTTGCCTAACTATGCAATGACTCTTAAATCCTAGTATTGTGGGAATGATATCCACTTGTCATCAATACTACTACCTATCCCGTATATTTACGGGAGTGACAGTAGAATAATAGGTGTTGTGTAGTTATTTTATTACTTGATTTAATTTGTTCTTTACCTGAGTCGAACAAGTTTTTGACACCGTTGTCGGGAATTGTCCTTGGTATATTGGCAATATTAGGCACTTTAAGGGTCATGTAGATTAGGCATTTTTACTTATCTGAGTTTTTAATTAGAAGCCTTTACTTGTTTATATTTAATTCTTGCGTTTATTTTGAAGTGGCAATTGTGATTAATTGGTGAATTTGCTTTGTAGTGCATGGTTGGAAAAGAAAATGAGAAATTTCCTTGCCTTGATGACGTAAGATGGAAAGAAATGAAAAGAATTAGAAAAGAAAAAAGGTATAACAAGAATTGGCAAGTGGCAAATCCTCAACAAAATTAAAGGATCTTGAATGAAAATATTGGCAACAATGGTGATGATGAGCAAGTAGAAGGAACAGGAAATAATGGCATGGGTGCTAATTTCAATGAAAGAAGTGGAGTTAATGGAAATGGTCATCCTCTAAGGGATTATGCAATGCCAAACTTCGATGGAACTAATTCTAACATTGCGTGTATCCCTGTTTAAGCTAACAACTTTGAAATCAAGCTCACTCTTATCCAAATGTTGCAAGCTCATGCGATGTTTGGTGGAGGTCCAAATGAAGATCCATATACAAACTTGATGAACTTTGAAGAAGTATTGGACACTTTCAAGTTCAATAGAGTCCATCCCAATTGCATTTGCATAAGGGTTTTTCTTTTTTCCTTGAGGGATTAGGCTAAAGCTTGGTTATAATCACATGCACAAGGGACCTTCACTACTTGGAATCAATTAGTCCAAGAATTTTTGGCGAGACATTTCCCTCCTTCAAGAATTGCCAAACTTTGAAATGAAATCACTTCATTCAAACATTTATAATGGCTTGACTCAAAAATCAAATCATTTGTTGATACATCCGTGGATGGTTTGTCATATTTCAAAATGCCAGAGGAAGCCATCAATCACTATTTAATAGGATGGCATCTAACTACTACTATCATGGTCTTGTTGTTCAACCGGTTGCTCAACAAGAAGTTCAACAAGTCAATGTTCAACATGGGAATGTCTTAAATTTGAACTCAAGTGATGCATTACTCACTCAACAATGATTATTGATGAATATCATGAATAACATGATGAGAGTTTTGGAGAATTGGGAAGAGGAAATACCGTAAATGAAATGGTTATTTCATCTCAAGCACCTCTTGTTTGTGATTTTTGTGGTGGTAGACATCCAAATGGACAATGTGAAGTTTCTATGGGTCAAATGAACAATTGAACTATGTATCTAACCAATTATCTTCAAGAAATCCACAATGAGTTTATGGAAATGCTTAAAATTCCTCTTGGAGGAACCACCTAAACTTCTCTTGGAGTAATAAAAATAACCAAAAAAATCCTCCCTACCAACACAACCCTCAATCACAAAATTTTCAATGTCAAGCATCAACTTCTTCAAGCGTCTTATCATCCCCATCACCAAAGGAATATCCAAGCCAACTCTTATCAACTAACTAAGGCCTCAATATCAACAACATAACCCTCCACCACACTTGAACTATAATCAAAACTTCCATAGAGAGGGTGATGATCTTCAATCACAATTTGAGAATTTCAAGAGAGATTATGAAAATCAAAGGAAGAAGTATGAGAATTTAAGAGCCAGTACAAGGAATTTGGAGATCCGATCGGGCCAATTGGCTAGACAACAAATGAGAGACCTTTGGGAGCTTTTGCCAAGCGATAAAATTCCCAATCAAAGAAAGCAAAATGGAAGGGAGCGAGTTCAAGCTATCACGCTTAGAAGTACTAAAGCATTGGAAGGGAGAGTTAGGGAAGGTTCATCATCATCAAAGGGCCAAGAGAAGAAAAAGGTTAAGGATAGTGATAGGGGTAAAAAGGAGTCTTCAAAGGACCAAGGTGAAATGATTAAAGAACCTTCCAATCCCAATAGGCAACATAATAAGAAGGAAATAATTCTACAATCCAATTGTCAAAGCAAGTTAGAATGCCATTTCCACAAAGGTTGAAAGAAAAGGAAAAGGCAAAAAAAATTCAAGAAGTTCCTTGATCTATTTAAAAAGATTAAAATCAACATACCATTCATGGAAGCACTTGAAAACATGCGAAATATGCCAAATTCATGATACAAGTTTTAATATCAAAGGGAAATTCCATGGAGATGAAATCCTATGCTTGACAGAGTGCATTGCCATAAAGAAGTTACCTCCTAACCCTAGGATTCTGTTCTTTCTCCATACCTTTTGAAATTGGTGGTATTCAATTTGAGAAGGACTTGTGTGATTTGGGAGCTTCAATAGACCGCATGCCTTACTCGGTCTAGAAGAAGCTTAGTGGGGGAGACTTAAAGCCTATTAGTGTATCTTTACAACTAGCGGATCGGAGCATAAAGTTTTCAAGAGCGATGTGATTATAAAAATTGAAGAGCTTTAGCTGTCGATGGATTTAATCACAACTTTAGATAGGGAGAAAGATAAAGAGATGCCAACTATTCATGGAAGGCCGTTCCTTGAAACCGGACGGGCACTTATAGATGTTCAAGAAGGAAAGTTAGAATTCCGATTTAATGATGAAATTGTTACTTTAATGTTTTTGATTCATTAGAACTTTCTTCTATCTATGAACATAAATGTAGTTGATGATCTATTCAATGATTTTTGTAGGTACAAGTTGGTGAACTCTCCATTGGAAAGAGTTTTGATGAATCCAAGTGATGTAACTCAAGAAGATGAAGAAGCAATAGAGTGCTTGAACAAATTGGAGAATAATTCCCCATAGCAAGAAGGTGAAGAGGAAAATAATGGTAAAGGTAAAGAGGGTCTACGACAATGAACCCCCAAGATGGAACTTAAACCTCTTCCTACTTACTTGATGTTTGTTTATCTTGGTAACTATTAGACCTATCCAGTGATTGTGAATGCTTCATTGACTAGTGAACAACTTGATAAGTTGATCCCTGAGGTGTTCAAAATGTATAAAAATGAGGTTACTTGGTCTATTGATGATATTAAGTGAATTAGTCCCTCTGTTTGCATGCATAAGATTTTGTAAGACACCTCAAAGGAGGTTGAAACCCACAATGAAAGAGGTAGTGAGGAAGGAGGTAATGAAGCTCTTAGATGCCGGTATAATCTACCCTATTAGTGATAGCAAATAGATTAGTCCTACTCAAGCTGTTCCTAAAAATGGTGGCATCACCCTTGTAATTAGTGATACAACTAAACTTCTTATCTCTTGATTGGTCACGGGATGGCATATGTGTATTGATTTTCGAAAGTTGAATGAAGACACCAGCAAGGACCATTTTTCCTTACCTTTCATAGACCAAATGCTTGAAAGGTTAGCCAGTTTTGCTTATTATTGCTTTCTTGATGGATACTCCGAGTATCTTCAATTATCATATGCTTGGAGGACCAAGAGAAAACAAATTTCACATGCCCATATAGAATTTTTGCATATAGTCTGGAGAATGCCCTTTGGACTTTGTAATGCTCCTAGTACATTTCAATGTTTTATGTTTGCCATTTTTCATCATATGGTGGAAAAATGTATAGAGATCTTTATAGATGATATTAGTATCTTAGGTGTATCTTTTGATGATTGTTTATTCAACTTTTCTAATGTGTTGAAAAGATGTGTAGAAACCAATTTGGCCCTTGATTGGGAGAAACGTCATTTTATGGTACAAGAGTTAATCGTTATAGGACATAGAGTCTCATCTAAGGGCATAGAGACTGATAGATCCAAGGTAGAGGTAATCAAGAAGTTGCTTCCACCTATTAATGTTAGAGAGGTAAGAAGTTTCCTTGGTCATGCAGGGTTTTATAGAAGATTCATTCAAAACTTTTCACATATTGCTAGACCTTCATGTTCTTTGCTTCAAAAAGATTGTGTTTTCAACTTTGATAATTCTTGTTAGCATGCTTTTAATCAGTTCAAATGCGTTCTTGTTAATGCACCGATTATCAATTAATGTTGCACCAAATTGGTTTCTTCCATTTGAACTTATGTGTGATACAAGTGATTATTCCATAAGTGCCGTTTTGTGTCATAAAATTGATAAAGTATTGCATGTCATTCAGTATGCAAGAAGGACCTTGAGTGATGCGTAAATGAATTATTCCATTATGAAAAAGGAACTACTTGCTATAGCATTCGTATTTGACAAGTTTAGATCTTACCTCATTGGTTCTAAGACCATTGTACACATGCATCACTCTGCATTGAAGTATTTATTCTCTAAACAAAATGCAGAACCACGCTTACTAAGCTGGATACTTCTTTTATAGGTGTTCGATTGGGAGGTAGTGGATAAAAAGGGAGTTGAGAATGTTGTGGAGGACCTTTTTCAAGGATTGAAGAATCTAGACTTGGGGCTCAAGAAAGAAAGGCCATTGTAGAATAGGCATCGATTGAGAAGTTGTTCGAAGTTAGGGGGGGCAAATTAACTAGTAGCAAGGGTGGTGCGAAACATGTTGATTACTTACAAATAAAAAAAGAAAGTTCTTTGTGGAAATTAAGCATTGTTTTTGGGATGAACCTTACCTTTTTGAGAGATGTAATGATCAAATATGGAGGAGATGTGTCCCGAAAAGAAAAATGAATGATATCTTGAAACATTGTCATTCATTTCCCGTAGGAGGTCACCATGGAGCACAAAGAACGACCTTTAAGATTCTACAAAGTGGTTTGTATTGGCAAAGCATCTTCAGACTCTAGAAATTTTGTGCTTGAATGTGATGAATGCCAAAGATCGGCAATATTTCACAGTGACAAGAGATGCCCGTCAATGGAAATGTGTAGTCAGAAGTCTTCAATGCATGGGGCATCTATTTTAGGGACCCTTCCCAATTTCAAACTCCAACAAATTAATTTTGATTATGGTAGCCTATGTATCGAAGTGGGTGGAAGCAATTGCTACCCCAACCAATGATGCAAGAGTTGTTACCATGTTTCTTAGAAAGAACATCTTCTCCCAGTTTGGAGCATGCTTTGCCAAGAACCATTATTAGTGATGGGGAAATGCATTTCAAGAACTCTCATTTCGAAGCCCTGATGTTGAAGTATAGGGTGAAGCACAAAATAACTCTAGCATACCATCCTCAAACTTTGGGTCAAGTTGAGGTGTTAAATAGAGAATTAAAGAGAATCTTGGAGAAAACAGTGAACAACTCAATAAAGGACTAGGCAATCAAGTTGGATGACGCTTTATGGGCATACCGTATGGTATTCAAAATACCAATTGGAATGTCTTCCCACCAAATGATATATGGCAAGCAAGTTACGTGCCGATGAAGTTGGAGCACATGGCTTATTGGGCAGTAAAAAGTCTAAATTTTGATTTGAAGGAAGCATGTGAATAAAGGCTCCTAGACTTGAATGAGTTAGATGGTTCTGGTAGGAAGCATTTGAAAATTCATTTATCTACAAGGATAAGACCAAGGCGTGGCATGATAAGCTCATTTTGAGGACGGAGTCAAGACCGGTGACTTGACATTAAGACAATGTAGTTTTATAACTCAAGGCTTAAACTATTTCCGGGGAAGTTTAAATCAAGATGGAGTGGACCGTTTGAGGTAGTTCAAGTTTTTCCCTATGGTGTGGTAGAGCTTAAAGGAAAAGAAGGCAATTTCAACGTCAATAGTCATTGGCCTAAGCATTATTTTGGAGGAGTTATTGAGGATGGACAGGGAACCGTTCAATTTATTCAAGAATAATCAAGTCTTGCCATAGTCAAGTTAGCTCCTACAAGAGCACTTGTTAGGAGGCAACCCAACTTTTAAATTTCGTATTTTGTTTTGTCTAAACGTTGTTTCTTGTTTAGTTTTGATTTGGTTTACTTTTAGTTGAATTTTGGTTTGAAATTTTTTTTTATGTTTTGAAAATTGTGCTAAGGAATGAATGAAAATTGTCTTCAAATACTTGTGTTTTTTTTTATTTTATATATTTGTAGGTGGTGAGAAGATTTGTGGTAAAGTGAGAAAGATGAAGGAAAAATTTAGTAAAGTGTTGGAATCTCAACCTACACCTTGTAGAATTTTACCTCGATATCGCGATATGAATTTTTGATGTCACGACATCAAAATCAATCCTGTAGATAGTTCAAAATAATGTTGTGACATCAAATCCCATGTCGCAAGATCAACGTCAATCTTCTACAAGGGCAAAAATTTTACCTGACTCGATGTTGCGACACTGAGAGTTGATGTTGCGACATTGAGCATGTGAGGGGCACACAAGACATTTGATGTCACGACACCGAGGTGCGCCTAACATGCACATGTTAACGAATGTCGCGACATCAGCTAACATGTGCATGTTAGGCGCACCTCGGTGTCATGACTCAAATGTCTACATCGAACAGTTGATGTCGGGACACCAGAATTGGGCAAAGAGCTTTTTAAAACATAATTTCAGCATTTCTTTCTAAATCAAACCCATAAAATCCCCAAACCCTAGCCGTCTTCTTCTTAACTCACCTCTCCAATCTCTTCTTGGCTTCTAAAACCACCATTAACCCAACTTAGACATCCACTCAATTCATCAACTTCATCCATAATTTTGGCTATTCAAGGGTGAAATTCAAGTTATCAGGAAGATTTCCAAGTGATTCAAGTGGGTACTACTCCAACTAACCGGGTAAAAAGTTCCAATTTCTTGTACTCAAGCCTGTTAAATTCTTCTTTTGGATTGCTTTTGGGTTGGTTTCAAGATTATTTGTCGTACTTATTTGCATATGATTTCTTGAAAATTCAATAATTTTGCAGGTGACCTTTGGGCTTTGTTGGAAATTTTTGGTGAAACAACTTCTTGATGTTGAGAATTATTGTGAATATAATTATTGTGGTGGATTACTTAATTAATTTTTGGATAATTGGATTGTGTGGAATATTTTGGTATAATTTGGGTGTTGAATTTCATTAGCTCAATTTGTCAATTTTTGAATTGGTGATTATTGATTGAAAATTTGTTGAAAGACAGTGACATAGGGAGTGTATGGTAGTAATAGAAGAGGCAGAGGTAGGGGAAGAGAGGAAACCTCAATAAGAGAAAAAGAAAAGTAGGGGAAGGGACGAGTAGTGAACCGGAAGAGCCAATTGTGGAACCCCAATTCTCTAGTGACTGTGCTTGTGAGTTATTTAAAGCAAATGAGAAGCACGAGGTCATTAAGGAGAGGGGATTTGATTTATCCATGCATTGGGGGGATTCCTTGACAGTAAGAGATCTTGGAGACCTATATTGTATGCTCCAAGATTGATAACTCATTTATGTATTGATACAGGGTGTCCTATCACTCTTGGAGAGCTTCAAACCCATTCAAGAGGCATGATTAATAAGGAGTATGTTTAAAAGATAATTTGGGAGTTTGAGAGGCATTTGCAGCCCAAAGAAACCAATATACCTCCACCACACGTTCCCATGCTAGCGGAGTATGTATTTAATACACCGACCACCGATGAAGAGTGCTATGAACTTCAAGGATATTGGGCCTCAACTAGCTAGTCCTTCATAACAACTTGGTGCTTGTCGTGAAGCTCTGAGTGCCACGACAAATTGAGTACATGGATCCAGCCAAGACCAACTCTAGCGTAGCATTATGGTCCACTTCACGGGCATTCCTTTTATACGCTAACTGAGGGACTGGAGCAACAAAAAGAATCACAACAGGTTAGTGGCATTGGTGGGGTCCAAGATGAGGATTTCGAGGAGAGCCTACACAGTGGTACAGAAGAAGCACTGAGGAAATGGAGCGAGATAATAATGAGGTTAGAGATAAAGAGTGATGGCTTGTGGAACATAGAGAAGACCACTTCATTCCTAATTCTCTCTACCTTTCTGTCTTTTATGCACTAAGAGGGATTTAAGAACATTTCTATTTTTCATTTATTTAGCATCTTTAGTGCTTTATTTTGTCTATTTTATGGTTTTGAAATATTTTGAATTAGACACTTTCTTTTGGAATAGATTGGTTAAGGGCCTTAAGCTGATGCTAAGTAGAATATTTATTAGTGTTTGAATGATTGAATTGAGAATTTTGAACTTCTATGGATGATTACTTCAGTTTCTAGCTTAATGTTGCTCTTAGCGATTTGTTCTATTGGACTTGTTTATTAGATTTCATTTTAGGTCATGTTATATTTCTAGCTTATTCGTGTGTTGGTTAGTGTTTGTTAAATTTTGTTGAGTGGTTAGATGAGATTATCGTTAGATTAAAAATATCAAGATTGGGAGTGTTCTTTCTTGTGTCGGAAATGATGTTCTTTTTGTGCTTGTATATATGTGTTTGATGAGATTTGGATGTAAAATTGATTAATTTAGTACTCGATGAAGACAATTGACTTGCAATATCATATGATTGAAATTTTTAATTGGACAATCCATAAATTTAAGTGTGAGGAAAGTAGATCCTTTGTGACTCAACAATTTCAAAAACTTTCTATTGCTATTTTTAAAAACAAGGGATTCACATATTGACTAAATTCATTTGAAACATTGATTTTGATCAAATCATTAGTATTATTCTGTTGGTCAATTTATCTTTTGGAAAAACTTGTTTAAACTCTGGAATAGAAGTGCCTTAGGACATTTTGTGTATTTGCGTAGGGAATGTTATTCTAAGCTGTGAATGTTTGGCATTGAATATTAATCTTGGTTACATTTTACTCCTCTTTCTTGGTCTAGGATGTGAAAAAAAAATATTTTGCTTTTAGGAATATGGAAAGTACGGGATTTCGGCATGCACACATGTTGTTTCTCCAAAATAAGCCCTTTCTTAATGCTTTCCTTAGTCAATTTGGGCTTACTTGTTTTTTTTTTTTTATAGTTAATTTAGTTGATTTAGAGGTAATTTTACTTGCTTTCATTAGATTAGTTTGGTTAGTTCTTTAATTAGTAGTTGACTTGCCTATTTCATGGGTTGCCTTCCAAGTAGTGGTTTAATCAAGTCATTAGCTTGACTTCATTTGTTGATCAAAAGCTAAAGGAATATTTTCATGTCCCTTCTCCACTTCTCCAGCATGATATAACTTGAATCGACTACCATTAACCTTGAACATGGAATCCTTACCTTTAATGTCGAACACACCATAAGGCAATACTTGTACTACATCATAGGGTCCACTACATCTAAACTTAAGTTTCCTAGAGAATATCACCCGTATGGAATTCCTTGTACAAAATGTTTCTATCATGCCACTTCTTGGTTCTTTCCTTCTAGAGTCTTGCATTGTTGTAAGCTTTTCCTCAGAATACCTCCAACTCACAGTGCGAGTAAACTCTTTCATCATTTGCTTTGTAGTCAAAGTTAAAGGCCTTGATTGCCCAAAATATCTTGTGTTCCAGCTCAACCAGTAAGTGATATGCCTTCCTAAATACCAACCCATAAGGTGAAGTACCGATATGAGTTTTGAATGTAGTCCTGTATGCCTATAATGCATCATCATCCAATTAATGAGATGAGTGTCCCCTACAAGAAGCATTCATAGTCTTTTCCAGTATTCTTTTGAGTCTCGGTTTGATACCTCTGCTTTCCTTGAAGTTTAGGGATGATGAGGTAATGAAACCTTATGATGTCACCCCATATTTTGACAATAAAGTTTCGTATTGAAAATTCTTGAAATGTGAACCGCCATTACTAATGATCACTCGTGGAACTCCAAACCTTGAGAAGATATTTTGTTTGATGAATTTAGTGGACACGTGAACATCATTGGTAGGAAATGTTGTTGCCTCCTCCATTTAGATACATAATCCACAATGATATATTTATTGGAGAAAGAACTCCAAAAAGAACTCATGAAGTCAATGCCCCAAATATCAAATAGTTCAACTTCTAAGATACTGTTGAGAGCTATCTCATCCTTCATTGATATATTTCCTACTCTTTGACAAGTATCGTCTTGCTCCACAAATAATGTAGCATCTCTGAATAATATAGGACAATATAGCCATTTTGAAGAACTTTTGTAGCTGTACATTGGTTTTCGTGATGTCCTCCTACATGGAGAAAGTGACACATTATCAATACATTCTTCATCTCTTCCTTAGGAACACATCTTGGGATCACTTGATAGGTCTCCACATCTGGTGTACAAGTATGGTTCATCCAAAAAGTAGAATTTTAAATCAGAAAGAATTTCTTTTTCTGATCAGAACTCAACTCTGTGTGAAGAATCTTTGCTGGCAAATAATTCGCCAAATCAACATACGACAGGGTAACACTAACAGCCATCAGTTTCTCTTCTAGAAATTCCTTCTTAATTGGTAACATTTCTTTCTCAATTTCTGATAGTGGCTCTAATCTTGATAAATGGTTAGCCACTATATTATCAACACCTGTCTTGTCGACCATCTCCCAATTGAATTCTTGCAACAACAAAATCTATTGGATAAGTCTTGGTTTGGCATCCAACTTAGATAGTAAATATTTCAATGTAGCATGATCTGTATGCACAATCACTTTAGAATTGATCGAATATGAATAAAATTTGTCAAATGCAAAGACTACAGCTAACAGTTTTTTCTTATTTTTGGAATAATTAAGTTGAACTTCATTTAAAGTATTGCCGGCATAGTACACAATAGAATAAATAACTTTATCCTTTGCTAACAAAGGACTGCACCTACAGTACAGTCATTTGTATCACACATTAATTCAAAATATTTAGACCAATCACATGACATAATTATTGGTGAAGTTATTAGTGTCTCCTTGAGAACTTCAAATGCATGAAGACACTTTTCATCAAATTTAAATGACACATCTTTCAACAACAATTGCCTTAGGGGTTTAAAAATAATAGAAAATTTCCTTATGAACTACAAATAAAATTTCAACAACAATTGCCTTAGGGGTTTAAAAATAATAGAAAATTTCCTTATGAACTACAAATAAAAACCAGCATGTCCTAAGAAACTTCTTATTCCTTTTACATTGCTAGGTGGAGGTAACTTTTCAATCATTTCTACTTTAGCTTTGTCTACCTCTATACCTTTTTGTGTCCTAATACAATCCCTTCCTATACCATAAAATGGCATTTTTCCAATTTAAAGCAATATTAGTGTCTTCACAATGTTGAAGAATCAGAAGACGAATTATGTAAACAATCATCAAATGTGGTCCAAACACATAAAAGTTATCCATAAAAACCTCAATACACTTTTCGATTGTATCATGGAAAGTAGTAAACATATGTCTTTGCAAAGTGTTTGGTGCATTACAAAGGCCAAAAAACATTATCCAATATGCAAAAGTGCCATATCGACAAGTGAAAGTTGTCTTTTCTGATCTTCCAGAGCTATGGCAGTCTAGAAATACCCAACATACTGACCTAAAAAGCGATAAAAACCATGACTAGATAAATGTTTTAGCATTTGATCAATGAAGGGAAGGGAAAAGTAATCTTTTCAAGTGGCTTCATTTAATTTCCTGTAATCAATGCGAATTCACTACCTAGTGACTACTCTAGAAGGAATTAAATCATCATGCTAATTCACCATCATAGTCATACCCTCTTTAGGAACTACTTGAATAAGACTGATCTACTTACTATCACTAATGGCATAAATTATGCCAGTATCTAAGAATTTCATCATTGACTTTCTTTTTTACAGTTTCTTTCAAAGTAAGATTTAATAGGTGCTGGAGTTGTCTACATAGTTTGTAAGCATCTACCATTATAATTTTCTACACACAGATAGAAGGGTTAATCCCTTTGAAATTACTTAAACTCCAAGCAATTGCAAATTTATGCTTCCACAAAACAGTGAATAATCTTAGCAATTGATCATCAAACAAGTATCCACTTACAATAACAGATAATGTATGCATACTTTAAATGAGAAGGTAATGGTTTTAGCTCTAACTTGGAAGGCTTGTTGGTCAGAAACACCTACCTAATTCTTCTTGTGGCATAGATTCCTTTTCTAGAGGATTTGCCTCTAGCATCATTAAGCAAACTTTTTGCTTCATCATGTTTATCCACATCTTGAGTTTGTGTTAGTGCCTTTTCCAATGAAAGCTATCTAACTTGATTCTTGAAAAAATCATTGGAAAATGTATCAACTAAATCAATCATCATGGCATCATCACAACTAGAAGGAAAAATCTTAGCTAGTCAAAAACAAAAAAGTTGACAGTTTGCTTACTAACTCTCAATTATAATTTTCCTTCTTGCACATCAATGAGTGCTCTCCTAGTTGTTAAAAATGTTCTCCCAAGAATCACTGGCATTTCTTTATCTTCCTCCATGTCCAGAATGACAAAATCTACCGGAAGATAGCACTTATCCACTTTGACTAGGACATCTTCCACTATCCCTATAGGGTACTTGAGGCTTCTATTTGCCAACTAGAGTGAGATGTTTGTAGCTTTGAATTTCTTTCCATTTAACTTCTGGTAAATAGAAAGTGGTATTAAATTAATTGATGCAGCCAAATCATAAAGTGCCTTCTCAAAATTCATCCCTCCAATAGTACATGGGATGGAGAATGAGCAAGGGTCTTTTATTTTGGAGGTAGTCCCTTTTGGATAATAGCTTTCCATCCTTCTACTGTTATACTTTATCACCTAGCAGTTTCTTATTGTTTGAAAGTATTTGCTTCATGATAGATCTGGTGTAGCAAGGCATCTTTTCAAGAGCCTCCATAAGTGGAATGTTGATTTTCACCATTTGAAGAATCTGTAGAAATCTCTTGAATTGTTTATCCTCCTCCTTGGCCTTCAACTGATTAGAAGAGGTAATCCTAACTGGTACTTCTGATGGTAGAGTGTCAGTCTAATTGTAAGGTTTCTGTCTTGACGGATATAGGTATTTCTTCTGTGCTGGCTTATCGTGCTTTTCTTTATCTTCTTGACCTCATCAGTACTAGATGTTTTCCTACTTTTTAATGTTACAACCTTTGCTTGCTCCCTTAGATTTGGAATAGTATCACTAGGTAATGTCCCTACTAGTCTTCCTGCCAACATTTTTGCAATCTATCCAACTCGAATTTCCAAGTTCTTGCTTGAAGCTTCGTGACTATTCATTCTTTTAGTGGTTGTTTGGGCAAATGTAGAGATTACATTTGGTTGGACTACTGTTGAGGTTAAAACTATTGTTGCTGAAATGGGAGACCTAGGATTTGGATTATTTGGTTGAACTCAAGCTTGGTTATGTTGATTTTCCAAGGAAGGGTTTGATGATTCCTCCAACTTGGGTTATAAGTATTGTCAAACTCGTTGTTTTGGTGTCTAAACTGGTTCTAGTTTCCTATGTAATTCACCTACTCCGCACCCACAGAAGAAGAAGAATAATTAAGTGTACTACATTAGCATTTGTTGTCATTCCATGCATCTAGTACTGATGAGGTCAAGTGTACAGAAGTCACCAACAAGTGGCTGCAGAATGACCACAGCATTTGTTGTCATTCCATGCATCTGCTTGCTAGTTGCTCCAACTGATTTATTACAACCTCTTGTTGAGCCATCACTGCATCCTGTTGTTTAATTTAAGCTCTTCTATAATGCTCCCTTGACTGAGAACCTGCTGAATAATGATAATTAGTTGACATCTTATCAAGAAGCTCTTGAGTTTCCTCTGGTGCCTTATTCTGAGTTAATGATCTATTGGCTGACTCATTATCTGCCTCTCACATCCTTATATATAGACCACTGTAAAGTGTCTAAATTTGTAACCACAATTATAGACCATGATGAGGACATTCGTTTAGAATATTATTGAATCTCTCCCATGCTTCACATATATTTTTCCCATATTGCTGTTTGAAAGAAGTGATGTTATTCTTGAGCTTAGTTATCTTAGAAGGTGGAAAATGTTATGTCATAAAAGTTTGAGCCAGTCCCTCCCAAGTAGTAAAGGTCCTTTGCTTATAACCTTGTAGCCAAAGCTTAGCTTTGTCCCTTAATGAAAAAGGAAAAGTATGAACTTGAAAGCATCATCACTAACTCCGTTTTGCTTGCATGTATCACATACTTTTTCAAAATTCATGGTATAACGGTGAAGACCTCACTAGGCAAACCTCCGAACATTGCATGTTGTTGAAGCGTGAAAATGAGACCAGGTTTGATCTCAAAATTCTTGGCTTGAATAGATGGAGGAGCAATACAAGAATTCGATCCTGATCTAAAAGTTGGAGTACATTTTGCTAGAGAGGGATTATTTCTGACATGTCTACTGTGACAAGTATCTCCTAACTCTCCATTATCCCCATTGTTGCCATTGTTTACCAAATTTTCTGGATTCTCTAGTGGTATCACTGGTTGCTTGGTCGTCTCTCTTGAACCATGTTTAATTCTGCTTCGTTTTGCTATTGTCTTTACTCTCTTCTCTGATGTCTAAGAGTTCTTTTGATCTCAGGATCAAAAGCTATGACCTTTCAATTAGAGTGCATAAACTAGAGAATCATAAAGAAATAGAACCACGTGCACCAATATACAGAATTTTGACCACAATGAGAATTTGAACAGGGAAATTTCCACAAAGAAATTCTTGCGCTAAACAAGAAAAGAAAAAGAAAAAAAAAAGTCTAAAGTGAAAATTATCTTGGTTTTCAATATTGTCTACGAAAATATATGTTTTCCTGACAATGACACCAAAAACTTGATGCAATCTGTGATTAACAAGTTAAATTACTATCCTAATCATAATTCCCACTAATTTTGCAAGTGCACGATATCAATGTAGTAGAGTGAGTATGGATTGTACCCATTAGGAAATAACACTGAAGAAAATACAAAAAATGGCCAATAATTTCTATCTAGATTATCAAAAAGAATGATTGGATTTAAAAACTAAAATATGAAAGCATATGAAAATTGAAGATTAAAATCATTAGACTTCAAAAGGCAATTAATCAAATATTAAGAAAATAGATCAGGTACTGGACTAGCAATTTTTCTAAATTAACTTCATGCACCAATAAATCAAATTAAGCTCACAGTCATGGCGATTCAATTCCCAAAATTCAACTCATCCCTTGGAATAAAGAGTCCTATCAACCTAATTATTCATTTGGGAGAGATTACTCTCAGAACAAGCCCCAATCAAATTAAGTAGTCAATAAATGGACTTATAGAGAATCAACTAAAGACTCAAATCGGACATGATTACAAATTATCTAATCTGATTACGCTCACTCTGTATAATTATGACAGAGGGTTGGTTCACTAATATATGATGTAGGGTTGACTCCCATTTACCTAGACCAATCTACCCAAGACTAGAGTGAGCTATTCTATAGAATTATCTCATTTGTGATCATCATTATCCATGAGTGTGATTAAATCAATTGCCAACTAATTAAGTCAATTCATTGAAATATTACATCGTCTATATCTAACCCTAATAAAATTAGTTCATGTTTGGATAAATAGAAATGCAAAAACTAATAATAACACAAAAAAAGAAGATGGCTATTACACTACAAATTGGTTAGATGGGTTGCCCAAAATTAAATAACAATAATAAAGATAGTAGAATTAAAATACATAAATGGAAGAGAATACCAAAATTGTGTTGAAATTGAAACCTTGAATTGATTGAACTCGTCTTAAAAGTAAAAAGTTTAAACTAAAGGGTGCAATGGAGAAAATTAAGAATTAGAGAATTTGAGAGAAGAGTTGGATATTTTCTCCTAATTCTATAAATTACTGCCCAAAATGTGGAATGATTTCCCAGTGACAAGTTTAGGAATTCCCCCACTTATTGCTACTCAACTTGTAATAGAGGTTTCCTAATCAGATAATTTTTCAAAATGAAAACCTACAACAAGTAGAAAACTAAAATCCCGCCTTGTCAAAATATTTTCAAAATTGGCCCTCTAGGTGTGGTTCACCGTGGTAAACAAATTCCTTCTTGGAATATTCGCCGCAACGAAGTTTGCTTTTATCTCTAGTTTTACTGGTTTGCCACTGGAGATGATTAGAGTGTGGAACATTCACTGCAGGGAATAGCCATAGCATGGTCCAAAATTTTAGCCTTCCCACTTGATCTTGACTTCCTACTTTAGCAAAATTATCTTTTTACCAGCATAAAAATTAAACCAAACATACATAACTGAATAAAAGTCAAATAAACACTAAAATTACTTAAAAACATATTATTTATCCTAATTATAAAATTTGACACAAACATTAATAAAATGCAATAAGATACACTCAAAACTATAAAAGAAAAATCTAAAAAGACGTAATAATAACCATAATTCTAAGGTTATCAAACTGCCCCCAACTTAGCCTTTTGTTTGTCCAGAGCAAAAGAAATGAAAACAACAAAACAAACAAAGTAAAGAATATAAATCTAGGAGAACTGCATCAATATTAGTGAAATCATTGAGCAAAAAGTTAGATTAGATTAATGCATTGAAAAATTTGACCCACAGTCCCATATTCATCATAAAAATGCCATGTTCTCGCCCTCACACAAAGGAGTAAGAAGCGAAATCACTCAGCTTGACACTCTTGATAACTTACATGCACCAAATTCAGCCATACGACAACACGGTTAGGCACAAAGTGCAATAATTCTGTAGTTAATACAAACTAATTCAGACCACTGATCAAATATGATTTAAAGGCTTGTAATCAGTATTTATGTCGCTCTTATTCTCTTCATTTTTGGTTATTTTCTACCACATCTTCATCTATAGTAATAAATTATACAGTACCAGCTTAGGGTTATTGAGATTACTTGAGAATTTGTTGGCAGAAAGCAATCACAAAGCCCCATATTAATTGGTTTCCCACTACAATTGATTTTTCATAAAATTTTTATTAAGACTATTCAAAAAAGTTCTATTTTATAATTGTTTTTCCACAATAATTGATTTGTGACATTCATCCTTCGAATGATTGTTTAGAAAATATGAAAGCATAGAACCTTGCCGCTCTGTGTTTTCATAGACAAAAGGAAAACTAGAGAATTATAGAAAATAGGGGTGGGCAAAAAAACCTAATGATCTGATGACCTGCTCGCTCTATCCCACTTTGGTTCGAAATATATAGATACCCGATCCTCCATGATGAGCCAGGTCAAGTAAGGGTTCAGTACCCAACCCTAGGGGTATATAAGTCATTTAGTAACTATAACTAATTTCTACTAAAATTTTTTAATACCCCAACACATCATTCTTCTTTTTGCAACCATGGTCTTCCCTCTTCCAAGTGCAAGCCACACTTCTTCTTTCCTCTAGGCTTTAACCACTCCTATCAATCCCCACCCCTTCCTTTTTTCCCAACAACCACTGGCCCTTTCTCCCTTCGCTACCGCCACATCTCGAGTCTCAACCTCAACTGTGAAACCCAGTATTTTAATAGTCTTGTTCTTTGATTTTAACTGGTTTAAAATGTTTTTCATATTATTTTTAGTCATAAAGTACTTCAACTTATTCGTTTTTCAATTCGGCAAATTTTTCGATTTACGCGATTTCGGTACCGGCGGGTAAACAGGTCAAAAGTTGGACTAAGTGTAATTAGTGCATTGTGGTGTGTGAGTGTTGTTTGATGGCTGATTTATAATGTTAATTTAGTAGCAAAAAAAAAAAATTAGTTTTTGGGTCAAATAGTCAACTTGGAGACTATTTGGTCAACTTGGGTACTATTTGGGTCAACTTTGGAAGCTTTTTAAGTCTTCTTCTTGTTGTTTCTTCCTCATTTCTTCCTAGCAGCAGCCGAACTCCTCTTCCTCCATTTTCCCCAAAAATTTTCTTGGATTTCAAGTAGAAATCACTTGGAAGGTAAGATTTTTGTATTTTAGCACTTTTTGGCTTATGGGCTTTATGATCCAAGCTTTAATTTCAAGTTTTGTAGGATTCTTTATGGCTGAGAAAACCCTCTTTGCAGCCTTATATGTGTTGATTTATGTATGTTATGGATTGTTGTGGAATGCTATTGATATAGTCCCGGCTATTGCTCCGGTGAATCTTTCCGTTTATGGATTTTGTTGGTTGGTTGAATATGTTGTTTTGAGTTGGGTTGTAACCAAGGTCCCTTGAATACCTTGGAATTGGATTTTGTTGGTTGGTTGAATATGTTGTTTTGAGTTGGGTTGTAACCAAGGTCCCTTGAATACCTTGGAATTGGATTTTATTACACATCTAGGCGGGGTATAAGAGACAGGGTCTAATTTAACTTTGAGGGGTTAACTAAGTGTTTTGACTGGGGTTTTAGCTTGTCGAAGTTGGTCAGAAATTGTGAAAAGGTCATTTTTGACCAAAGAGCTGTTGGTGTCGTTTTCTATCGTTTCGCGTCGTTTTCGCTTCCCTAGTCATTCTTTAACTTCTACATCTCTTCTAAGAGTCCTAAACTTATATCTGTTTTAATACAAAAGGAGATTGTGCAACCATGTTCGGTGATCATTTGGGCAGTTTTGCTTTGATAGGTGGGTAACATAGACCCTCTTCCACTTGTATTTTGTTTAACGACTTTGAAATATGTTTGGATGGATCTTAAAATGTGTATGATGTTTGGAACTGCACTTTTACCAAGTTTTGGAACTATTACATATGAAATCGGGACCAAGCTATTTTATGTTAATCAATTGATATGTTTGCAAACTCTTTTGATATGAAAGCATTTTATAACTGTTTTGGCTCATAGGTGACCTAGGTATATAATTTTGGATGTGTTTGGACATGTTTGATTTGGGAGAACCGGTTCTATAGTCATCCATGGGACGCCATGGTGTTGCTATGACTATTATGAACTATTTGATCGGGGTCTTGTGATGGGATAACTTGACCTCCCGATCGGACTAGTAGGTGTGGTAGATTACTAGATCGACTAGTCTTGTAGGTCATACCTTTGAGCCTAAAAGATACTCATGCTATTTTATTATATTCGGATTGAAAGCTGTACTTGGATTTGTTCGCTATGCTTGAGCATACTATGTTTTGAAATGATTGGATCTTTTTGGCTATGTTTTGGACATGCCCTGACGTTTAAATGGCATGATACATTTTAGAAACTACTTATGATTATGGTTTATTGACGTTTAAATGGCATGAGACATTTTAGAAAGCGCTTCATGACTATGGTTTTCGCAAATGTTATTATCTTTATGTTTTCTTTTTTTCGAAATGCTTGGCCCCATTTGAAGAGCTTTTATGATATCCACTGAGCTAGTTATGCTCACCCCACCCGTGATTTATAATTTTTCAGATTAGGTGCTCGTTTTTGACTCTCCACAGCGTTAGCAGCTTTTAGATTTTCTCCGTTCCACATTCCTTGGTAGGACTCTGCGGATAATCTTCCAAGCTTCTCTTTTGTTTGGAGAGGGTAGTGTATTAGATAGGTTTTGTATTGATGAACTTTGTTTTTGTTGTAGCATCTTTTGTACTAAGAAGAAATTTTGTAATTCGTATTTTTGTGTAAAATGAAATATTCGGTTTTATAGTTAAGTAATGGTTTGATGGTTCTATTACATTGCGGTTAAGTTTGTTGCTCTGTTCGTTTGTGCCTTGCGCTTTGGGCCGGTGTACCATTGGCGCGGCGTGTTACGGTCCCGTTTTTGGGGCGTGACATCAACCTTCAGTGACCACCAAGCCTTCTTTCTCTCCTTTCCCCCACTAGCAACCAGCCATCTCCTCTTCTTCCCCATTCCCTTACCAGCGACCATCCATCATTTTTCTTGAGGCGTCAGTACCCCCCAATCTTACCCTTAACACCGATGATCAAATTTACGTTGATGGTTGTGTATATTGTGGTCTTTTGAGTCTTTTGAAGTGATTATTTTGCAACAAATGAAAAATTAATCGAAAAAATTTGAAATGTCTATTTGTTGTTTGTTGTGGCGACTTGAGTATTTGTTGCTATAAGAATTGGGCTTCTGTAGAGCTAAGTGAGAAAAGAGTGTTTATTTTTAATGAAGGATAATAAGCTAGGGCTAGGTATCTGCATGTTTCGACACTTTTTTAATGGGTACACGACATTCGAGTATCCGAAGATATGAGGACGGATTAAGATTAAAAATTAGTGACCCGCAAGGTACAGGGCAAATTAATAGAAAGAGAAAGGGACAAAGAATGAATTTGAGTAATTAGGATGAGTTATACAGGATAGTATTGTCAGAGAGTGTAAATTTGCTCTGGCTGAATATAATTTGCTCTGGCAATAACACCAGCCAAAAAATAATTACCCAATATAGTTTTTTGACACTTACTTTTTTTTTTTATAAATTGACCCCGCCTTTTATCCTTTAATGACTTGAACACATGACCAATAGGTTATAAGGGAAATGTCTTACTATTTAAACTGCACTTCATTATCAATTAATTATTACCCAATACTTCGTGCAATCTTTTAGAGAAATAAAACAGGATGTTGCCAATTGAAACAATACATATTTACACCCTCACTACACAGAAGATTTATTTGAGAACTATAAGTTTTGAGTTATTAGCTCTGGAAAATTTTGGGGCTCGTTATCCAATCTACTCTATTTGGACAAGATATTATTTGCAATAAATATTATAATAATTTTTGAGATTTGACATATGTGAGATAAAAAAGGTAGTTGAAAAAATATATTAAGATGCATTTAAAAAATATTATTTGGAAAAACAAATTGTGGTAATTATCCAAACAACAATTGTATTACAAAATACAACAATGTGAACTTTTATTAGCGGAAAAACATAACAATATAAAAACTGAAAAGAGTTGTTTCGACTGATCTTTTATGAGAAGATGATTTTCTTTCGGATTATTTTTTTCTATCATTAATTCGAGTGTTTATGTGCTATTCTAAAGTTCCCGAGGACACCCATCACGGGAAATTCTTATATGGATCCGATTCATGGTAGGTGAGATGGATCCTTTGGTTCACATACATCCACATCACTTTAACTCATTAAAATAAAGTTCTTTAGAGAGATTTGGATGAATATGGACCAAGGAGTTCATCCCTCCTACCATGGACCAAGTCCATGTAACTATATAAAGAAAATTGTACTTGTATTTAGAATTCCTAGAGTATTATGCTTATTAAAGTCTTAAAACCAAATTGATTAGATCTCTAATATTATATATATACACACACACACATACAAAAAGAGAATGAGGGTTGTGGTCTCGGTTAATAAGAATAAGAAAAGAAAAGCCATGAAAATCAAATTAAAAAAAGATTTGAAACATTTGAGAAAAAATTTGAAAAAACGTTTGAAATCATCAGGAGTGTGAATAGGACTCTATAGATTGGGTCAATCAATCTTGTGAAGATTCCTCAATTAATTATCGGTGTGGATACCATTAGTGGCCTGATGTTTGTGTGGCTTGTGGATCTACATCTCAAATGAATTAAGGATTTTATTGCAATTCCAAGGTATAATGTCTGTATATTTCTTGTAGCTACAAATAAATTAATCAACGTGATCTGTGAAAGGAAGTAAAAAATTTAAATTTTTCTACGTGTTATATGATTTATTTTCTTGCATCATTACTACCTACAATCCTACCACGTATACTTGCAAGAGTGTGGGTGAAGGTTTACTATGTGAAAGAGTTCTTTTATTACTTGTTGATTTTACTAAACTCGATCACATCACTAGAACCACGCAACACAAGTTTTGCTCCCTGACCTCCAAAACTCTTAACCACACAAAAATACATTAATGGAGATTGAATGAATTATGAAAGCACATAAACATCAATTAAACATTAGAAAGATTAATCAAGAACAAACTCTCCACACAAAATCCTCATTATGGTAGAATTAGGTTAAAACCCTAATTTTATACCTAAACACCTACCTATATAAGTATAACTTAATTACCAGTAATTAAATAATTAAACACGTATCAAATACATAAAATTAAAAAACCACAAAAATACATACCTCAAAACAAAAAATTTCTCAAAACAGCAGCAAAATCATTTAAATTTGGCCATGGAAACTCTAGTTTCCTAAGGTTATCAAATTCCTAGGCGAAGGTTTTAATAAGCTATGTCTCACCCTAAGAGTGAGGCTAACCCTTCCGAGGTTCAAAAATCTCATCCTCCGGAATCTCCACATCCCTTTAGGGGCAAACCTAATTCTTCACAAGCGATGCCTTCTAAAATCTAAGTCTCACCTCAAAAGTGAGGCTCACCCTTCCGAAGGTTAAAAATACCACCTTCCAGGGTCATCTCTTCCCTCTAGGGAACAAAAACAAGGACCACTCTCCGGAGTAAGCCCAACCTTTCCAACAGAAAAGATACAAAATATTCCTACAAGAAAGGCTAATCCCTCTTGGGGAGAAAAAAATATGCTTACCTGGGAAAGCTGTGCCTAAGCTAAGCTTGGTTCCTAGACCAAGGCTTACCCCTCTGAGGGGCGAAAAATAAATTGATTTAGGAGAGATGTGGCTAGGCTAAATTTGGTTTCAAGACAAAGATATAACCCTTCGAAAGAGAAAATAAGCTTACCTGAGAGAATGTTTCCCTATAGGCTAAATTTTGTTCCAAGACCAAGGCATACGCTAGCAGGGTGAAAAATAAGCTTGCCTAGGAGAAGGTGTACTTAGCCTAAGTTTGGTTCTAAGACCAAAGGCTTGTCCGTCTGGGAGAGAAAATAAGTTCTCTTAGGTGAGGTATACTTAAGCTAAACTTGGTTCCAAAATTTCTAGGAGAGATGTGCCTAGGCTAAGATTGGTCCCAAGACCAAGGTATACTCCTCCATGGGTAAAAAATAAGCTTACCTAGGAGCCGTTGTGCCTAGGCTAAATTTTACCCCACCTAGCCTAAGACCAAGGTTTGCTTAAGGACGAAAATAAATTGGTCGAAGAGACATTATGCCCAGGCTAAGTTTGGTCCCAAGACAATGGTATACCCCTCCAAGATGAAAAATAAACTTACACTGGAGAAGGTTTGCCTAGGCTAGATTTGGTTCTAAGACCAAAGGCTTGTCCCTTCCGGGACGAAAATAAGTTTTATTAGGAGAAGTGTGCTTAGGCTAAACTTGGTTCTAAGATTAAGATATACCCCTTTGGGGACAAAGAATAAGCTTATCTAGGAAAGGTTTGCCTTGGCCAAACTTGCTCCCAAGAGTAAGATATACCCCTTCAGGGTGAAAAATAAGCTTACCTAAGAGAAGGTGTACCTAAGCTAACCTTGGTCTCAAAACCAAGGCTTTTCCCTTCGTGGGTGAAAATAAGTTTACTAGAGAAGTTTTGTCTAGGCTAAACTTGGTTCCAAAACCAAAGTATTCCCTTCTCTGAGTGAAAATAAGCTTACCGAGGAGTAAAAGATAAGGTGTGCCTACATGAAACTTGGTCTCAAGACCCAGGTACACCCTCCCGGGGGTGAAAATAAGATTACCTAAGATAACTTGTGCCTAGGCTATTTGGTTCTAAGACCAAAGGCTTATCCCTCTGGGGGAAAAATAAGTTTTTCTAAGAGAGGTCTACTTAGGCTAAACTTGGTCTCAAAATCATGGTATACCCTTCTGGGGACAAAGAATAATCTTATCTAGGAGAATGTGTGCCTAGGCTAACCTTGGTCCTAAAATTAAGGCTTACTCTTCTGGGGGCAAAAAATATGCTTTCCTAGAAGAAGGTGTACTTAGGCTAAGTTTGGTGGTAAGACCAAAACTTACCCCTCTGGGACAAAAATAAACTTACCTAAGCTAAGTTTGGTCCCAAAATTGAGACTTGCCTCTCTGGGAGTGAAAATTAACTTACCTAAGAGAGTTGTGCCAAGGCTAAATACAGTCACAAGTCCAAGGTCCCATACAAATAGCCGACATGAAGCAAATAACTTAGTTACTTCATATGGTATCAAAAACTAAGAGGGTCAACGAGATATGAAGAATGGTTGAGTTCAAAGAAGACACAAGATTGCAAAGCAAAATACCAAAGAGAATGCATAATACCATATATGGATAAAAATATTTCATAGTGGAGTTGGTACAAGGAAGGACCCAACTCAAAGCCTAGAAATAATAGTTTCTTAGGAAATGCAACATTGGACATACAAAGGCGACATCTAGGCAAATTGAGAAGAGATGCTAGTCAAGTGCACCCCGAGCCTAGAGATGAAGTACCTTAACCCAATGCTTGCCTACAAACAAATTTCATCGACCTCCTCCACTAGAGTTACAGTGCTTATCTTCATCAACAAAACTCATGAAAAAGCAGTAAGCTTCTAAAGAGTACATCAAGTGTTTGTTAAAATGCCAAAGACAAAAATAAAGAAGTAGGAATTAGTTGGGTAATTGACGTATATGCCAAAGCTAAGGGAAGCAAGAGTTGAGTTGAGGGGTTTGAGAAGCCATAGTCTCTTAACCAAGCTTTCTTGTTATTATTTTTTTTATCAAGAAGAACTTTTTATCTTTACTCAACAACAATATTCAAGAAGAAAAGAAAAAAAAGAAAAGAAGACAAAGCTACTTCAAATTCACACCATGTGTTTGATGGAATGACATTAGATAAAGGGGAGTTAGGACTTGCAGGAAATTATCTAAGTTGGGGAAGAAAATTCAAAACTTAGGTGTTCCCTGGTGGCCTAGGTGTTCATTGGTGCAAGCTAAGTTGGGAAATAATTCAAGACCTAGGAGTCCTTGGAGACCTTGGTATCACTTGAAGACCTAAGAGTCACTTGAAGGCCTTGGCATCACTTGGAGACATTAGTGTCACTTGAAAAGCTAGGAGTCCCTTGGAAATCTTGGCATCACTTAAAAACCTAAGAGTCCTTTGGAGACATTGGTGTCATTTGGAGACTTAATATCACTTAAAGACTTTAGTTCCACTTGAAGATCTTGTAAAGTATTACTTGGATACTTAGGAGTCCATTGTAGACCTTGGTGTCACATGGACCTACAATTCACTTGATATTGAAGACTAAAAATTTTCCCTCGGGGGACAATTTGACATTTAAAATTTGAAAGTTGGCTTCGGCCAAAATTTCATTGGCTTTGGCCAAAACACATGTCGAAAACCGTCGTGTTACTCTCAATTTGAATAAACGTTACTTGAGAATGAGAGACAAGTGATGATACTGAAAAAAGTCATCCAGTTGGACCATTTGTTCTATCCGTTTAATATATTGCCTAACGACCCTCAGATACGTAGCAAAAAAGTCAACTAATCACAAAGCCAGTTTGATCATTTTAACCTAAGTTCAAACTCATATTCAATCTAAGTCAATTAAGGCCTTTATGGGCCAAATAATTGTTCTTAGGTCCATTTATTGCTCCCCTCTATTATTAGTATAAATAGCAAAGTAGAAAGGTCTGTTCATATTGGACAATTCAATACAACTCATTTATCATTAATCAAACTTTCATTTGCTCTCAATTATTCTCTCTTGTCTAAGCATATAATTTAAGCGTCGAAACTTCTCCCGAAGATACATTCTCCGCCCTCATCGTTCTTGTATCAAATTCACATTAAGTGAGTATTGCACACAAGAATTTACCTTTGCATTAGAGGAACACATCAACTTGGACTATCTTTGAATAACTTAGGATTCAAACCTAGGCCTTTGACATTTTTAGCATCAAGAATACTTATTCGACTGTCTACGAGTGTTGGTGTACGTCTTCTTCATCGTTCTTTGATCGCACAACTGAGGTCCCGAAATCAATTTGCTACATCTCTGCATTTGTTTCCTTTCTTTCGAATATTTTTACTTCGTGGGTATCTACTATCTTCATTTTTCTTTGCTACCCACTTCTTCTTTGATTGCATCCAGTCTCTTTCATTTAACTGTGGGTTTTTACAGTCATAATCTGTCATGTATAACAGTTTGTTGCTCCCATTCAATTCTATTATTCTCAATCCGAGGTTTCGATTAATATCTGCTTCGCTCCTTCTTTGATATTCTTCGCTTTATCTTTGTCTTTCGATCGTTACATAGTCTCACACTCGTCATTTACTTCGTTCACAAACCGGATCCTGCTTCCACTTAATTCTTTATTGTTTTCATACCATCATTAATGTCGAGGTCTAGTTTGAATATTTAAGGAAGGAGTAACTCAGAAGAATCTTTCTAATTTTTATTTTAATTCGGTCCATATCATCATCTACACCCTCCCACGCGTTTCATCATATTTTACTTTACTGCAAAACTTAGGTCACATGTCATATAAGGTGATTAAATAACAAATTCTTTCGTGTTACGTATGGATGGATGAATTTGAAATAATATGAAACTTAGACAAATTTTAAATTTATTTATTTAACTGTTAAAATCACACTCTCACTTGTTAGTAGATTTCAAATTCATAACTAAATAAATTAACTTATTCAATAACTTATTACAAATTAAAATTTTTATAATCAAATCTATCCAAATCTTTCTATTTAAAAACAATGTTGGATTTTATTTTGTGACGTGTATGCCAACAAAATATATTTTTATCCAGTAACTTGCCCCCTTTTATATAACATTTCATCCGGTAATTACTTTCAATACAATATTCACCAATATTTTATGAAATCCCACGTGTTGGCATTTCATTCCATTTATGTTAGGTCAGAAATACTTTATTTTCTGATTGTAGTCGAAACAGTCAAAATGGCTATTTCACCGTAAATTTCAAAGTTGCAGAATGTCATGAATTGAGTTGTCACGAGTGCTTGTAAGGTCCAAGACCTAGGGGTTGTTCTCATTGTAGGAAAATTTTATATCTCAAAAATAATAATAATAATAATAATATAATAATAATAATTCACAAAAAATTACAATAATAATATTAAATTCAAATATTAGAATAGTCTGTAATGGTCGAGCATGCTAAATAGCGAGTGATATACCCCTACTGCATTGGATTGATATGACAATTCATTTCCCAAGATAAAACGACCTGCGAGTGAGTTTAGATGCAGTAGAACAGTACTCATGAACTGATGTTGTCTTTATACTCAATTTTTGTTTAGAAATATAATTTATTAATGTGATTGTAAGAATATTATAAGAACATGGATATGAATATGCAGAAAAAGTAACGTAATTAATTTTGTAATAGTGTATTATTTATTAGATATTTTTCTAAAGAAGAAAAACTTCTATTTATAGTAGTCATAAGATATAGAAAAACAGTTGTTGGAGTTAACATTACTTTCTTTTAATTTCTTGATACAATTAAAGTAACGTAATTGTGATCTCCTAATATTGTGAGGATATTATGAGTTTGTTATAGTTTAGGAACGCTTCTTAAGGAATAAGTTGGAAGACTCTTCCCAACTTGTGCAAGTGAGTGGGCTCCACAAGAATTCCACTCACAATTATTTTTAAATTATAATTAAAACTCATCAACATAATTTACAATTTAATTATAATTATGCATAACACTCATCAACATAATTTAAATTTTATGATTTGAGTACTTTTAATTGTGTAATGGGTGCAGTTGTCTTTCGGAGTTGAATCTACATTTAGTGACAGTAAGTCATAGTTTGAAGGAAGATAGTAAATTAGAAATTCTTGAATTAAATCCTTTAAACCAAATTTCAACTCACTACACATAGAGTAAGGACAGTAATTCAAGTCTAGCATGGCTGGATGCGTTAGATGGTCATGCGCATGTATCTCATTTTTATAACTGTTTCTACGGAATAGCCTTAACTTTCCATGGCAACAACCTCACTTCTACACTTATATGGATGTATCCTCTAAGGGTAATCTGTGATTATTGCGCCGTAGATATCTGCTTTCGAATGAATTCAGAGATTAACTCTTCCTAATAACCATCACAGTAATGAGCATCACATCTTGGAAATGAGACTAGAAAATACCCTTTATGATAATTAACAATGTGCTCATTCAAGTCACGCTATAGTTTCGTTTTTGCAACTATTGAATCTCATTTATGAGATCTCTAATTACAGAGGTTAAGTGTCCACTGCAATGACTATTTATAGGTTTCAATCCATTCCCCTTGATATTTCAATAATTAGCTTTCTAGCTAATCCTTTTGTAAAAGGATTTGCCTAATTATTTTTTGATTTTACAAAGTCAAGTACGATTACATTACAGATTGGGACAACAATTGCTACAAGAAGTTGTATCTCAATCTAATATGCCTCTTCGTCTCACTAAAATTTGCATTATTTACTTTAATATTGCAGCCTTTTCCTCATACTGCACAAATAAACAGTCGTGACCTCAAACATACATGCAAGTGATTCAACACATTTCAGTGAAGTATCAACAACCATAACACCACTTGCTTTATCACAAACACTTGCAGTTAATCACTTGACACAAGTATTGACAGAAATGGGCATCGGATTCCAACAAAATATATAGCACAAAGAATTGGTAGACTAATTAAGATAGCAAAAGGAGGTAAAAATTGGAAAGTAATTTGTACTCAAACCACTGAAACACTAACTCATGTAACTACCAAATAAACCACAAATATGCATGAAGTCTGGGTAATCAGAGAAAAAAGTTGGGCAAGAAATTAGAGAGAGCAAATAACTCACGCTTAACAAACAAAAATTTCACCTCCAATCTAACTACCCACCTTCATTTCTTAGGGGTGCAGAGAGGTGGCATTTGCCTCTAGCAGTTCTAGAGCAGCTTATTGGAGAATACAATCCTCTTAACGATCCTCGGCAAACGAAAAGTATAAATTCTGATTAAAGGCGCTCAGAGTAAAGTAAGTTTTAGGATTTTCAAAATTATCCAATACGAGAATGTTAATTTCTCAGTAGTCAATTCCAAACTCAACTCAAGAATGGTTGCTATGAGCTCATTTTCCCATCTAATAGGAGCATACTAGTCCAGATTGGCTTTATCAAATACATTCAGCATACTTTAAAATGAGATGATACTAAAATTCTATATCTAACTATGTCAAAAGGTTTTTATGGAATAGATGCACATTTTGTAACAATGTATGAAGCGATTAGAGAGAGAAATCATCACGTTAATAATCAATTACAGAGCTTCTGGCTGTTCGTACTCCCCTATGGAAAATCTTCCTTGAGGGATGATGTACATTGTGGACTTTCGACCTATTTCAAGTTCATAGGGATTAAAGTCAGGGTGTCAATGGATCGGATTTTCGGATTATGGTATCGTAATAGGTGTGACTCATTTTTTTTCGTGTTGTGATCGTATCATATCATATGGGGCTCATTATTTATCATGTCGTATTCGTATCTAACCTATTCGGATTTGTATCTGACCCATTTACTATTGACAGAGAGTATCAACCTATGTGACAAATTAAATATCTTGCGTTTCAATTGAATTAAAATCTCAAATTTTAATTATTTAATAACTTAAATAATTGTGAATACTAACCTTGTTGTCATAGTAATTTAAAACATAAAAATTAAAATTATTGAAATTTTTAGATAATATTTAAAATAATTATTATGTTTGATTTAATAATCTTATATTAAATCTATTATTCACAATCTTAAAATATACTATATTAAATTATAATAAAGAAAAAATTTCAACAAAATCTATTCATACAGTGATTTAACGAATTATTGTGTCAACCCATGGGTTGACCCCACTCAACCAGTTTAATTTCGTGTCATATACGGGTTTGATCTTGGATGTGGAATTGATTTTCCTGAATATTAGTGTTTGATTTGATCTTGGATGTGGAATTGATTACTAGGTTTCTTGTCAAAGATTATTAAGCTTTGAATTTATGATTTTCCTTGATGTTTGAAGTTTCTATTAGTAAGACAATTTATGAGTTTGGCTTTGAACTGATTGTTTACTCGTGGTGGAATTGGTGAAATATTGGAACTAATATAACCAGTTAACTTATTATACTTTAGATAATGGTGTATTTCGATTGCTTTTCGCAAATTTTTCTATTTCAAAAGGAGGAGTTCTTTATAAATTTGCTGCCGCAAATGTATGGAAATGTACGAAGGGGGAGGATAAAGGAATTATATCTTGAATTAGCTTTCCCAAAGGTTGGAGACATTTGTGACGGCTTAGAGCAGAAGAAATTCCCGAAAGTTTTTTTTCTTTTTTTTTTTTTTTTTGTGTGAAATTTGTCAATTTCATTGATTTAATATCTGATTGTTTTGTAGTATATCATTGTGAGAGTTTCTATAATTTAGTACCTTTAATGTGTTAGTATTTTAAACATCAATATTCAATATGATATTTGGACTGAAAATTATTATTTTATTGTAATGAATATAATTTATTACAATGGATTAAACACCTTATAAATATAAAAAATAGAAAATTTAATTTAAATTACCTTAAAATGTAAGGGGCATATCACTCCCAAAACAGTAGGAAAGTTTTATATCTCAAGAAAGGAAAATAATAACAAAATAACAATTTAACAAAAATTAAAATAATAATATTAAATTCAAAAATTAGCAAGGCTCGCTAAATAGTGCTCTCTTTTGGAGTTATGTCCCCTACTTTGCTGGGTTGATATGGCGTTCATTTCTCAAGATACAACTTGGTAAATTTTGGTGCAGTAGAACACTACCCATGAGTTTATATTGCTTTTGTACTCAATTGTTATTTGGAGATATAATTTATTAATATGATTGCAAGAATATTATAAGAATATGGATATGGATAGGGAGAAAAGCAACATAATGTATTATTTATCAGATATTTTTTCTAGAGAATAAATACTCTTATTTATAGTAGTTATAAGACATAGAAAATAACTATTGGAGTTAACATTACTTTTTCATAATTTCCTGATGCAGGTAAAGTAATGTAGTTGTGATTTCCTAATGTTATAAGGATATTATGAGTTTGTTATAGTTTAGCAACGCTTCTTAAGGAATAAGTTAGAAGACTCTTCCCTTACAAGAGTCCTACGTATAATTAATTTTAAATTATAATTAACACTCATCAACTTATTTTACACAACTTTTTCTTTCTTTTTAACCCAAAAAATTAAAGGGTTAATCTTTCATGCACCATCAGTGTAAAAAATTTTCTACGCCATCGGTTGTGGATACATGTTACATGTATAAAAATGACATTTAAAATTCAAATAATGTACACATTGCATGCATTTACACCCAATGATATAAAAAATTTTCTACACTGACAGGCATGAAAGATTGATCCAAAAAGTAATATGCCCAAAATAAGAAAAGGGCTACTTTTTTGCTTATGCTTAAGCGGTGCAAAATTTTAGGACAAAAATGCCCTTAATATTTTCCCTTCATTTCCAAACCATCTCTTTTCTGTTTCTTTTAAAACATCACTTCTTATAAGGTAAATTAACATGCAGCGGAATACAAAATCGATACCACTTTAAAGGATCTAAAAATTACAATATATTTAATTTAATCAAGAGAGCTAGAAAATAATTTACTTTAACCAAAAACTATGAAGAAAGCTGACAACATCAATTAGAGAAATTGATATTTGGAAGTCTTGGGATATTCTTGTAATCAAAACCAAAGATTCACAGACAATGGAAAAGAAAGAATTGGTTGGCAAAATATTAAAGACTGTAGGAAGAAAGAAAGAATATTTTGCAAGGAGAAATTTTATTATTCAACAATTCAATACAAATTTCCTCAATTAAAATAACTAGGTACAAATACTTTAAATACATATCAATCTAATCTAAATCCTTAAGGACAAAAATGCCCTTAATATTTTCTCTTCATTTCCAAACCATCTCTTTACTATTTCTTTTAAAACATTCTTTCTTATAAGGTAAATTATCACAGCAAAATACAAAATCGGTACCACATTAAACGATCTAGAAATTACAATATATTTAATTAATCAAGAGAGCCAAAAAATAATTTACTTTAACCAAAAACTATGAAGAAAGCTGACAACATCAATTAGAGAGCTATTTGGAAGCCTTGGGATATTCTTGTAATCAAAACCAAAGATTCACGGGCAATGGATAAAGAAAGAATTGGTTGGCAAAATATTAAAGACTATAGGAAGAAAAAAAGAATATTTTGCGAGGAGAAATTTTATAATTCAACTATTCAATACAAATTTCCTCAATTAAAATAACTAGACACAAATACTTTAAATACATATCAATATAATCTAAATCGTTAAGGGATACAACTAACAATTTCCTAAACCAACATTACTAACAAATCCTTAAACCAATTACATTAATTTTCTAAATCCTAGCTAGGCTTTATTTATATGCCAACATTGCCTCCCTTAAACCAAACTCCATAGAATCTGGTCCAGTGCCATCACGAGCAACAATCTCCTTACAAATTTTGATAGCTATGCGGACCATATATAACCCCAAATTATAGTTGATGTTCATCTTCATCTTCACACATGAAAAAGGATGAAACTTGTATTTTGCATACAATTTGGTGGCTAATTCTTCTTAGTCAAAGAACTGATCCATACTTACCCATTTATAATTGAGGATACCATATATTTTTTTTTTCTTCAAACAATAATTTCCAAATACCACATCTCTTTGAGAATTCATCTATACCAAGAAAATCAATTTCATCTATCACATTATTATTCTCAATAATATTTCCAAAAACATCAATGGCTTGTTTTTCAAATTCTTTTTCTTCTCTCCTAACTAAATAACAAATTCCATCTCATCCTTATCTAATTCAAAAATTTTATCCTTTTTATATACAAAATTTTCATCCTTACCACAATTTTTTCTTTTCCATGAACAAAGTCACCATCCTCAATCACCCCAAATATTAAAAACAAATCAAAATTATCAGTAAAGAATTTTGGTTAATTAATTAAATTCCTATCAACAATACGTCATCCACATAAAGTATCAGGAAAACAATAGCGCTCCCACTAGCCTTCTTGTTTATACAAGGTTCATCCTCATTTTTTGATAAAATCAAACTCTTTGATTGTCTCATCAAAACAGATGTTCTAAATCCTAGAAGGATACTTTAGTCCATAAAAATAGACCTTTGTAGTTTGCTTACTTCATTGGGATATGTGGATATAAACCCTTCAGATTGCATCATATACACATCTTTCTACAGATTTCCATTAAGAAATGCAATTTTTTATATCTATTTGCCAAATCATAGTCATACTATACAACTATAGCAAGTAAAATCCGAACGGATTTCAACATTGTAACTAGTGAGAAAGTTTCATCAAAGTCAATTCCTTGTCTTTGTGTATAACTCTTTGCCATCAATCACGCCTTATAGATAATCACATTACCATCCATGTCAGCCTTTTTCTTAAAGACCCACATGCATGTAATGGGTTTAATCTTTTAAGATGGATCAACTAAGGTCCAAACCTTATTGTCATATATAGAATCCATCTCAGACTTCACGGCTTGTAACCATTTCTAAGAGTCTTTATTAGATAATGTTTCTTCGTAAGATATAGGTTTATCATTTATAATGATTAGTACATCATGGTGCCCATTTACAAGAAATTTATATTTATTTTAGTTTTGGAGCACGATATATCCTAGTAGTCCTACGAAGAGCTTGTGTATCATTAACTTAATTTTCTATCACATAATCATGTGATTGAAACTCTTGTTCACTTGTTGATTAACGCCAAATTGTGTTTCTTGAACTTCTTCAAGATCTATTTTGCTCACATTTGCTTTTTCTAGAACAAACTCTTTTTCTAAAAAGATGGCATGCTTCGAGACAAATACCTTTTGCTCAATGGGATTATAAAAATTGTATCCAAATGTCTCCTTTGGATACCCTAATATAGGTATTTATCTAACTTAGTTTGTCAGATTCTACCATCTTCACATAAGCAGAGTTGCAAGACTTCTCATTAATCGAACCATATCTAATAGAATTCGTTTACATCTCTCAAATACATCATTTAGTTGTTGTGTATAAGGAGGAGTCCATTGAGATAGAATTCCATTCTCCTTAAGATAATCTTTAAACTCTTAGTTTAAGTATTCCCTACCTCGATCAAATTGAAGTATTTTTGATACTTTTACTAAGTTGTTTTTCAACTTCATTCCTAAATTTCTTGAATTTTTCGAAGGTTTTGGACTTATACTTCATCAAGTATATATAACCATATCTTGAATGGTCATACGTAAAGGTAATAAAATATGAAAAAACCTCCTCTTGCATAGATTGACATAGAACCACAAATATCAGTATGTATTAGCGCTAGCAATTTACAAGATCAGTCACCTTTTGTTGTAAAAGGTGATTTGGTCATTTTTGAAGTAAACAAAATTCCTATATATCATATTATTCATAATCAAATGATCCCAAATAACCATTATTATGTAACATATTTCTCATTTAGGTGACCAAGTCTATAATGCCAAAGAAAAGATTGTTTCACATTGTCAATTTTAGACATTTTAGGATTTATGTTGAGAATTGAATTTTTCATGTCTAGAATATAAAGACCATTAATCACAAGTGCAGTTCCATACAAAATGTCATCACATGAAATAGAACAACATTTATTAGAATCTTTTGCATAATGACAAAACCATCAGTGTCTAAACACGAAAGAGAAACGATATTTTGAATAAAAGATGGAACATAATAACATTCTTTAAATTCTAAAACAAGACCACTAAGCAAAGAAAGATAATAAATTCCTACGGCTAATGCAGCAACACTTGCTCCATTTCCCATATGTAGGTCTACTTCTCCCTTAGCCAACATTCTACTTCTCCTTAGTTCTTGCATATTTTTTTACAAATATGAGATGAAGATCCAATATCTAATACCCAAGAATCTAATTTCGAAGTAGAAATATTGATTTCAATCATAAACATACCTGAAGTAGAAGCTTCATTAAGCTTCTTTTGCTTCAAGGTATCGATCTAAGCCTTGCAGTCCCTTTTCTAGTGGGCATCCTTTCCACAATAGTAGCAGGTACCCTTAGCCTTGTCATTTTTTATTACAAGAGTTGGTTTCAACCCAGATCTGACTTTCATAAAATCAATCTTGGATTTATTTTTCATCTTATTATAATACTGATCAACAACTAAAACTTGTTTCTTTTCCTTTTTAATGGTTGTATCAGTAATCCTAAGCATATTCAATAGTTTAGAAAGAGATGTTGACAACTTATTCATGTTATAGTTTATCAAGAATTGTGAAAAGTTTTTAGGCAGAGATTACAAAATCAAGTCAAAATTTTTGCTTAAACCCCAATCATTACAATTTCTCAATTAGTCCGATCATCAGTACATGAATTGCTACAGAAACACCCTCTGCCATTTTACAACGGATGAGCTCCTTAAAGGTCTCATACCTCTCATTTCTTGATTCTTCATCAAAAACTCTTTGAGATGAAGAATTATAGAATGAGCATCCATGTCTTCTTGCTGTTTCTGCAATTCAGTATTCATAAAAGCCAACACGATACAAGAGACAGTATTATTATCCTATATGCTTATGATAACCATTTTGAACAACTTCATCAGCATCATCGGCTGGGATATTAAGAATAGGTTGATCAAGGACATAACCAATTTGCTTGATGCTTGAGAACAATTCTCAAGTTACGTTGCCAGTCCAAAAAATTTGGCCTTGAAAGTTTGTTATCATATGAAATTGGATGTAAATTGACGTTATTATTCATATTCTACAACATATAAATAAAGATAGTATAAGAATTTTTTATTTATGCATAAACAAAACCAAAATATAATATGGATTACATTTAATTTGGTTTTGCTCCCACTATTTCAATTCAAATCAATAACCCTCAGATATTGATTCAGGAGTTCTCGTAAAACTCCTAATGGGCTGGGATCTCATCTATTTATTTTGATCTTGGGTGTATCTAATGAACTAAAACAATTTCGAAAGATAGGTAACTCTTATCAATTATGACACTTTGTAATTCCTAGATGGCTAGGTATCAACTCTTGATAGCACATCTTATGTGATTCCTAACCTTTGCCTCAAGAACATACAACCTTGAGTGTGTCCAACAAATTATATGCCTCCGTTACATCATACTATTATTCAGAGATCTTACGAAATCTCATAACTTAAACATGTTCAACGTAGAGTAACCTTGAATTAGCCCAACAAGTTAAATCTAAGAAGAACTCTCGTTTATTGCTATAATAATGGAAGGCAACTTATTTATTGACTTAATATTCATTTGAGGTATTGTTCTTTCAATTATTTATTAGGTCTCATTAAATTGCGAACAATATTTTTGTATCCTCATATAACAAATAAAACATACACAAAAAACATAGATGACTATGGACTTTTACTAAACTAGTTTCCTTGAGTCACTAAGAAAGCTAGGTGGTTAAATCCTAAGGGTAATCTTCAACTCTTGAAAATTTTCTTCGTGGTTACACCTTTATGTCATCTCCATCATCTTGTGCATAACAAATGTAATTCTATCTAAATATTTTAGATATTCAATCCTAACCCTAACTTATCTCTATGTACATTACATGATTGATCAAGAAATCTCGAGTTATATTCAAGAAAATTGAGATGAGAAAAGAATTACATTCAGAATAATAGAGAAAGGTAGGATGTGCTGGCCCTATTTAAAATTTTACAACTATTGAATTTGAACCAAGTAAACCATACACAATCACGTTGGTTTTAAATCCATAATCATCCATCATGCTATTATATAATTTAATAATTAAATAAAAGTATAAAATCCGGATTTAGTATCTAATCACGAATCACTATACATCATAATTCAAATCTCATTGAAATTATCATTTTTGAATTATTTATGAAAAAATCTTATGGAGAAAAATTATTATTTTCCAATCTCATTAGAAAATAATCCTTTAAATAATAGAATTTCAAAAATTATTTTAAAAATAATTTCCATAAATTTTTCAACATTTATTAAATTTCAATCTCATTGAAAAATAATAAATTTCTAAAAAAAATTTTAAAAAAATTATAATTCTAATATCATTAGAATTAAATAAATATTTTCAAATATTTTATACTTTCTAAATTTTAATCAAAAATTAAAATAAAGAGAGTTTCTAAATATTAATAACAATTAATTTTAAACAACATTTGTCAAAATTAATTGATGGTTTCACCAACCAAATTTAGAAAACCTTTTAAATGAAAATATCAAATAAATGTCACTGAATGTAACTTAGATGACGTCACAGCTGACGTAACCTATTGACGTTCTTTTATGACGCCATCTCTGACGTTAATATTGACGTCATTGGATGATGTCATCACAGCTGGGTAGGGGAAAAAGTTTTTTTTTTTTTAATTTCTCCAATATTTTTTAGAAATAAAAAAAAAATCATACAGTTTGAACAATTCAATATCCATGACAACTAAATATATTTACATCATAAATTAATCAAGGATGGCTCTGATATCACAGTAAGAAAGTAAATCATATAAAACGCAGTGGAATTTAAAATTTTTACTTCAAATCACGGATCACCTTGATTAATTTATGCGTAGGTACAAGAAAAATATAGAGATTACACCTTAGAATCACGGTAAAATCTCCAATCTGTTTGTAACATTGATTCACAAGCCGTACAGCTAACGCATGGCCTCTAATGGTATCCACACAGATAATTAATTCAGTAATCTTCACAAGATTGATTGACCCAATCTATGATTAGTTAGCCCCTAAATTTCTCAAACGTTTTTCCAAAATATTTCTTAAACATTTCAAACTTCTTTTTTTTTTTATTATTTAATTTTCACGGCTTTTCTTTCCTTATTCTTATTAGCGAGACCACAACCCCAATTCTCTTTATATATATAGAAAATATTAGAGACCTAATCTATATATATATATATATATATAAAATATTAGAGACCTAATCAACTTGGGTTTAGAACTTTAATAAGCATAATATTCTGCGAATTCTAATATACTATATATTAGCCTTTAAGATTTATGTCTTATTATATTTAAGTCCTAAAAGTTAATTTATCTCATAAATTAATCCATAAGTACCTCATAGTTATCAAAAATTAATTTGATTCCGAATTAATCATCCTTTAGTGTGTGACCCTTTAGGTTTTCAATCACGTTAGCAATGTACGTATAATTTATAATCCTAAATTAATTAGTATTAGATAAATTAAACAAGTTTAATTTATCATTAATTCACTGATTAATTAATTTATACATATAGATCAAGATTGGCTTCTAAAAATGTATCATGAGCACCCAAGTGTTGAGATATGTCAAAGTGGTTCACCTATCTGTGATTTAGTTACCGCATAATATTATCCTTTCACCATACTATATCCCGATTAATTCAAGAGTATAGATATAATGCCAACTCTTATTGAATTCATCAATTCACTTCTTTCCAAAATACAGCCTACTTGAAATAAAACTTAAGACACTCTTAATTTTATTTTTACTTTGCGCAAAAATTTTCGAATCGTATTTCAAAAAGTGGCCATATCAGGATATACTCTCCTATTAGAAGGAGTGGTGAATCCTATATTGGTCATATCTTATCTTTTCATGATTCACAATACACCCGAACTCTATAGTATGTTCGACTCCTTAAGAGTAATAATTAATAGAGTCAATAACAAGAGTATAGTAATCAATAGTCAAGATAAACTCGTGACGTCAAATCCAAGAATAATTTACACCACTATCATAAGGAGATTAATCCATTGGCATTCAAATAACAATTCGTGTGGAATACTCTTAGTGCTGATGCACTTATTCTCAATAAGCATCCACATCCAATTATGTGGTAGTCTATCCGTGTCAAACACTATGATTAGGGACATATTTACGAGTAAAATATAATTATATCATAACTATTTATGATTTCACACACATATACACACATTTTTCATTCAAAAAATTTTATATTATAAAATATACATAAATATAAAAGTATAATTTATTCCTAAAACAAATTAGTTTTAGGGTATACACTAACAGATGAGTGAGTATCGTTTCAACGAGAATTGAGGATGTCAAGAACTAGACTTAATAGACCATTGTGTTATTTAGATCAGTCACCAAGTAGTTTGTCACTGAAAATAAGATTTAACAAAGGAAGCCATTACTATCTAATCAAACTAAGCTAAGGAAGGAAGTAATTAAACTAATCTAAGAAAGTAAGTAAAAATTACCACTCCTAACTGTCTAAAAAACGTGATTGCACAATAATCAGCCATTAAAACTATCCTAAAAAGTAATTAGCAAGTAGCAGATAAAGCAATTTAAAACTATTATAATGGGTAATAACAAAACATTTAAAACTACACTAGGAAAGTAAATAAATTTTAGTCTTCTAAAGAAAGTAAACTAACTAAATAAAGATGTGTAAAATTCTACTTTCTTATGCTTGATTAAAACATTAAAACTAATTTTAACTAAAACACACTAATTATACTAAAAAATTTAGAGAGATACATTTTTTAACCAAGATAGGAATTTCTAGGATCTACAAGGAATTAAAAATTAAAGCTAGGATTTTTTAATTAAATAAGTGATTTTTATGGATCCCACTAATTTTTAATATATTAAAAGCTAGGAATGAAAGATTTATATTAAAAAATTACCTAAACCATAAGAAAACTAAGAACTTTGAAATGAAAGTCAAAATATTGAGCTACTAAGATGGCAAGAAATGCAACTTAAAAGCTAGTAAATTTTATATCTACTTGAAACTAATCAAAAGCACAATAAGTTAAGAGTAACAAGATTTAAACTTGCAAGAAATTAAAGATGAAGGTTGGATTAATTAAACAGGAATGTGTAACTACACCTATTAACTACATGTTTTTGGGTGTACGAAGTAGGGCAATTTGAAAATTCTGGCATTTAATTCACTGAAAAATCCTTCAACCATGGTGACTATTTTTTCTTTGTAGGACTCATCACTTCAATGATCAATTCAGAGGTTTTCCTTCAGCTAGTAACTGCAGTGATGAAATTTGCTTCACTATTCTCATCACCGTAGCTATGGACTCCTGAAATCCCAGTTGGCTTGATAACCGCAGTGTTTGGCACTTGAGTTCTAGAAGACTCTGTGACTATGGTAATGGGATTTCTTTTTTGGAATTTTTCACCGCAGTTATATGGAGCTTCAGTAGTCTTGAATTGTGTCTTCAATTTTCTTTGAATTGCCTTTTTGGTCATTAGTTCCTTCAACTCTTCAAGTATCCACCCCAATTTAAATAATCCCTATAAAATACACCAAAAATCAAAAGTGAATATGCACTTACAATCACCAAAAGTCAATTAAATTCATTTTAGTGCATAAATGCTACCAAAAATCCTAATATTACTCTTAGACTATTAGAGCTACTAATAAACATAAAATTCAAGTAAAAACACCTAAAAGCATTTAAAATGGGACTAACATATTCAAAATTTCATGGCTTTTAGAGGTAAAATAACTCTATTTACTAGAGTTATCATGCCCCCAACCTAGTGTTTTGCTAGTCCCAAGTAAAACAAGAGAAGAAAAGAACTAAAAACACCACCAAGGGAAAAGAAGTAAATTGAAATTATCAAACTTTAGAACACTTTGCACATATGAAAATGGGGTTCTAACTCATCACGCTAAACATTTTTCAATCCACTTCTTCATTTATAAAAGTACACACTAGTTTTAGTTATGAACATTACTTTGACTAGTGAAGTATTTATGGAATGCCAATTCGCATAAAAATTGGTTCTAGAGTAAACGAGTCAATTTTCTCAAAAATCTGCTCCAAGTATAGAAAGATCCTTAAGACATATTTGAGAATGCACAAAATGATGCAAATGAATATGCAAGGACATTTGTGGATATCACATGGTTTAACAAAAACATCAACTGAAGAAATGTTGCACCCCCGATTCTCTAATATCTCATAATCTAGATTAAGGATCATTTAGGACTTGAATGTAGGCTTAAGGACTAGGGTAAAATATATATGGATATAAGTTACTCAGTTCACCTTAGTCATTTCAATACCAACCCTTGACTAGTATTCCCAACACAAAAGTCCGACAATTCAACACAAGTTAACCAATCCATACTTGAAGTGACAATTTCCAACAACAAATATTTGAAGAAGGTCATTTGAACCTCTCCTGTCCTAATTTGGTGGTTATATACAAGATTGACAATGAAATAATATAGATTGATTTTTTTGCAAGAAATTACACCACTATACATCTATTAATTACAAATAGGGAATTATAAATAATAACATTTGTATCTAATTCCCCAAGTGATTTATGCAAAAAATTTCTTTACTCTATGTATCATATTGAAGGGCCAAAGTATTTTCTACAATGATTAAGGTGATAGGAGGAAAAAAACATACATGAACAAAATGGAATGGCTAAATTGTGAGGTTGATGAAGAAATTAGGCTTGACGGCTCAAAAGGGACACTATGGATATAATTGACTCAAGGTAGGCTATTTGGCTCAAATGTTCCTAGAATTGCCCAAATTATTTCCAAAATCCGACTATTTGGTTAAAATGGGAATTCACAATATGCCAACTAATGCACTAAACTAAACCTTTATAAACCCACAAAATGTCCTAAAATGCAATTCATACAACATGATCAAATGATGCTTAATTCATCTCATTATACTTATATAATCCAAACCAATTTCTATGAACCTTGAAATAGACCAAACCAACAACCAATTGAACTTCGTATTAAGTGAACATTTACAAAAAAGTAAAGTTTGATATCAAAACTAATTGAGGAAAACATTTGAATGAAAGTGGTTGAAGATTTTGTTAAGTTTCAACAGTTAATTCCCATTGTTCACCTAAAGTATTACCCAAGCTCCACATTCAATTCGACTTCTCCCAAAGTACAATTAAACCACAAAAACACAATTCTAAAACAACATAAACACCACCACATTGTTCACATTATTTACTCAATGAGTACAACTCATCCATCCACTTACCATTTAGCACAAGAATCAAAATAAAGGTACTTAAATAAAAGCATAAAACCAAACAATTGAAATGGAATCTTGCCAAAATGGCCCAAAGATATATCCAAAACAACTCAAAATAAGGCATGCAACATAAACTAAGGGTGACAGTGCCAAACTTATCAATAACATCATCCCTTCTACCAACTGAAGTTATATCAAGACTAAGTGGTCATAATCCAAGTCACTAGTATCAAAAACCATACCACTTAGCCAAAATTATTCAAGATATGAAAACTAACAACTAGAAATCCAAGCAACTAACAACAATAATCAATTAAAAAATAATGAAATAGAGAAAGTAGAATGGGAATGTATCTCAATCTCTCTCTAGCATGGGGAAATAAGATAATGGGATAATAGAGTGAAAAGTATGTAAAAGTAGGAAGGGAACAGGGTTTTCTTATTCAGTGGCAGATCGGGCAAGTGCTCAATCGTCTTCCTTGTCATCATCATCATCCTCCTTGTCCTTCCTGTAAATCTCATACATGTCATCACTCGTGTCCTTGTGTACATTCATATCCTAGTCGCTTTGGTTTTCCTCAAAACCGACCTCAACATTGGACCTTTCTTCTTCCCATTCAAGTTGTTGTGGTGCCTATTGTTCATGTTGTAGTTGGAAGAAAGGTGCCTCTCATGGTGGTCTATAGACAAAGGTCCGATGCCACAATGGTGGGGGCCTTGGGTGAATCCATGTATCCAATGTTGTGTTTCAAAGTGGTTGACCTATGTGTCAAATTATTATGGAGGATCATCTGGCTACACCATAAGAAAAATAGCATTTCAGGACAAATTTTGCGATGGAAATTTGTCCAAAATCCGTCGCTAACTTGATTTCCAACGAACATCTACATCATCAGAATATACTGCGTCACTAAATTTTAGTACTGGATTAGCAACAGATTTTTTCCATCACTAAATTCATTGCATGATTTGGCCCTGAGCCAAATGTTTGTCTTTCGCTAATTTTGAGAGGGATTTTTTTGTCGCTAAAAAAAAAATTAGAGACGGAAAAATCCATCGCTAAATCATTTTTTTTTTAAAAATTAGAAAATTAGCGATGAAAAATCCATCGCAAATTTAAATTTTTAAAAATTTAGCGACAAAAATTTCCAATGCAAATTTTTGTTTTTAAAAAAGAAACATAAAATATGTTACTAATTAAAATCCATATGTGTATAAGAGACATTCATTTCAAACTACCAACAGAAACAAAATATATAATTGCATTCAAATGCTTCCAACAACCATAAATCAAACTAACATAAAATGTTCCGTAAACCAAATCCCAACTACAAAAGTATAAGTAAAAAAAGTCAAGTAATCAAATAAATACAAAGTTTATCAAATTAGTATCCAATGATAGTGTATGAAAGTCACTCGTCATCATCATCCTCTTTCTCCTTACCATCATTAACAGTACCACCTTTATCTTCAACTTCCTCTATAGGATGTAGTGTCTTCTTCATACCACTTCTACCATCATAAGATACCTAAGGCATTGTAGCAAACCATGCAAACCATATAGGCTGATAAAGTGGTGTGAAGTGAGCCGAAACTTGACTAGGATGCTGAAATGTGTAGAACCTATCCCTCGAGACATCATTTTTTCAAAAAAATCCATTTTAGGCTTTAAGTTGTCAATAGTATCCATGAGTTGAATATTATTTGATTGTAATGATACAATTCTTCTTTGTAAAAGAGTTCATTATTACTTTTCTAAAAGGATGTAATTGTGCTTTGAAGACCTTGAATATGCTTGCTTTGTTCTTGAATCATGATCTCTTAGTTCACAGGCATCCCATATGTGGTAGAAGAGGTACCACTACTAATAGATCTTGCCTCACCACCAATCCCAATAACCCGTACTTTCTTCATTCCACCAACACTCTGTGTCCATACTTCAATTTCTTTAGGCAAGGCGAACTGTTGTGATGTATCAGCCTCAGCATTAGAGCTTTGAATGGACTGAATCTCAGACCACTTAGTAATGAAATTTTCCTATTAGAGCATCAATCAATCATTACATAAGTAAATTTTTCATGAAAGTAATTTTAAAAATTCACAAAACTCTAAAAAATATAGTACTTACATGAATATCTTGTGCTTGCTAATATACCCATTGCCTAATGTCATCCTCATCTACCTTCTTTGTATAGGTGTGTAAAAAAGTAGCAGCTATACCGGGATCATATCCATCATTACTGCTTTTATCTAGCAATTTTAAGACATGTAAGATAATGCCTTAATTAGCTAAAAAATAGAAATATGAAACCTAAGTTATAAATATAACTGGATGGGTCAAAATAAACCATAACAATCTATAAATATATACCAATTTATCTCTATGTTCTAAATAAGTGATACTTCTACCAGTATGCAGTGGAAATCCTTACCATCACAAGTGCATGCATGGTTCTAGTTATTTTTTTTACTTTTGGACTTGAACGCATTGGCATCCCATATTTTCAGCAATTGTGGCCATATAGGCTCTCCAATCCAGTCCGGTTGAGTTTGACCGTTACGGACGTCATGCATTATATTCTTCAGGCATTCTAAACTGCGATGCTCAAATATACTTCGGATTTCATTGGCATCCTTCAAAAGCCAACAAAAAGTGTTTTGCATATCAAGAAAAAAAAAATTCTTAATGTTATAATTATAAGTAAAAAAAAAGTTAAAATCAAATAATCAAAATAAAGTGGCTCACTCCAAATTCCCTAAACATCAAGTCTCGTAACTCTTTTGGAATTTTCTTCTAGGAAGTATAAGGACCAGTCAAATTAGTCTTGATGAGATGGTTAATACGAGAAGTAGCCTCATACTGATAATGTTCAAACCTAAACAAAAAAATTATGAATCATAAATATATGAACCTAAATTAATCATATCATTTAAACTAAAATGACACATTATCCATAATAAAATTAAAAATAATATAATATAGCTATAAATTCATTACTCAAGACCACATGGCTGTAAAAGTTTCTTTGTAGTATTGCTCCCACTTTGAACGTCGGTTGAACTAACATTTATAGATGCTTCAGGTGGTCTAGTTGAAGGACTTAAAGAATGTGATAAAGGGTTTTGAACACCTCTAGCAATTAATGTATGAGGAGGCATACTAATGGGCATTGATGTAGGAAGAGGCATACTCATAGGCATCGAAGTAGAAGGAGACACAATAAAAGGTGTAGATGTAGGAGGAGGCAACCTAATCATAGGCATAGATGTAGGAAGAGACATATCGAAAGGCATAGATGTAGGAGGAGGCATAACGAAAGGTATAGATGTAGGAAGAGGCATGAATAATGAGGTACTAGGAGTGGACTTCTTCTTCTTGCTCGAGCCCACATTCTTACCCTTCTGTTTCCCTATGTCTGCCATCTATTAAATTCACAAGAGAAAATACATATTTGTAACAAAGAAATATTAATAACAAATTGTGAATAGACCAAAAACTATTAAAAAGGCCCACAAGTATTAAATGTCATACCAACTAAAGTCCATTAACACCAAACTATCTATTTCTGCCACCCAGTACAACCAAAATATATATGCTTATCTAATAAAACTGATATGATAAAGCAGTAGAATTGAAGAAAGTAATCATAAATGAACCGAACATAGTTATCCCTTGAATATACAAAATATCAAACACAAATGAATTGATCAAACACTAGAAAATTTAACATGTAATCTGCAAATGTATTAGGCAGACAAGACACACAGAAAGTACAAATTCATATATTTTTATTCAGCATTGTATTCATCCATCCTCTTCCTCATCTTCTTCGAATTCACTTTGCATCCTCTTGTCTTCTATTATACCAACCATTGTAGGCCTACCTAGTTCTTCTCTATCAGTTTCTTCGAATTCCCTGTTACTGTCTACTAAAGTCCTATTGGGTCACTATCAAGAACTATCCCAACAACTAGAGGATGTTGATCCTGGTAAGCAGTTCTATGGTATGATCTTTGTTAATTCAATCCTAGCCCTTGTCTTTATAACAACCAACCAATTTAATCACTCTCTGTTTTGTCCTAGATAGGGAACATATTCTTCTTCTTCTTCTTCTTCTTCTACTATACCAACCATTGTAGGCCTGCCCAGTTCATCTCCATCTATTTCTTTGAATTCTTTGTTACTATCTACTAGAAGTCCTATTGGGTCACTATCCAGAACTGTCCCAACAACTAGAGGATGTTGATCCTGGTAAGCAGACCTTAATTCTATGATATGATCTTTGTTAATTCTACCCCTAACCCTTGTCTTTATAACAACCAACCAATCCAATCACTCTCTATTTCATCCTGGATAGAGAAAAAAGTACACTTGAGATGCATGATGTGCAAGTACGAATGGATCAAATTTTGGATACTGCCCTATTTTTCGAATTTCAACAATCCATATTGGTTATGAACTCTAACGCCTGGACTGCTAACCGAATCATACCAGTTACAATTGAACAAAACAATCCCTTTTTGGCTTGGATACTGCAACTGAACCACTCATTTAGCATACCATAATAGTAATTTGAACCTTCACTTTAAATACAACTCCACTATTAATAGTTTTTCTATGCTCTGCCTATTCATTGGTGTGAAAAATGTTTTTGTTGACAAAGAATTTTGACCATGTTTCTACCTCTCTACTAGGGCCCTATGCAAGATCATTCAAGTACTCATTAGTTACCATGTTTTGTGGATTGTGAACCTAACATAACAATCAAGAAACCTTTAGATTAAATATCTACTTTTTAAATTTTATAGCACTACATACAATTAGCATTATTACTTACATATTGATGGAACCACGTTACAAAATTTTGCTTTACTGATAATTCACCTTCTTTGACACTAAGATGAGGCCAATATATTCGCACAACTTTCTCATACATCCTACATATAATTTTTATTTCAAAGACATTAAACCTATGTTAAAGTATCATAATTAATTAAAGAATATTATACTTACGTCAAAAAAGGCTTAACTTTATCATAGTTTAAGAACACGTGGAATACTACTGTAACCATCTCTTGATCAGTCAAAAATCTCCATTTACATTTTCCTGACGGTCAACCCGGTTGATTAAAAACTGACAAGGTATATGGCATGGTTGCATCGAATCTGTCATCTTCATTGTGGCCAGTTCTTGTGAACTTACATTGAACATGAGATTCGAAATAGTAAGAACAAAAGTAAGAAGTCACTAGAGACAAGTACGCGTCACTACATGTAGAGCCTTCCAAACATGCTCTATTTTTAACCATGCCTTTTAAGTCATGCAAATACCTGGAGGTTGATTAAATATACATATTAAAACTTGTTTCACAATAATAGGTTATTAACCATGCATTACAATTTCAAAAAAATTTTGTGTACTATGTTTTAAGTTTTACTGTTACGTTTCAAAGGGATACAACCATCTATATTGAACAGGTCCTCCAACAAGTGCTTCATATTGCAAGTGTATGGGTAGATACTCCATCACATCAAAAAATCTCGATGGGAATATTCGTTCCAATTTGCACAAGATTATAAGAATTTTTTTCCATTGTAAGGAACACATCTTCCCGCAACTCAGTACAACACAGATCCCCAAAAAAAAGATTTTACTCAGTGAAAGGCTTCTATATTGATTCAGGCAATCCACTAAATGCAATAGGAAGCAATCATTCCATAAACACATTACAGTCATGACTTTTCATCCCAAGTAACTTGCTTCTATCACGATCAACACATCCCGCCTAGCCAAATTTGAAGCATATCTATTTGGTATCTTTAATCCTTCAACCCAATTACAGATTTCTCGTTGTTGCTTTAATGAGAATGAGAAGTTAGCTTTTGGTTTTGCAAGTTTCCCATTATTTAAGGTTTTCAACTCCAATTCACATCGCCTACAATAAAAACTTACATCTCTTCATGCCTTTGCATTGTCTTTTTCCCTGTCTTTGTTATCCATCATGGTATGAAAAATATTATCGAAAACATTTTTTTTCGAGGTGCATGACATCCAAGTTGTGACAAATTAAGTTGTCCTTCCAATAAGGTAAATCCCAAAAGATAATCCATTTTCACCAATTGTGTGTCACCCCATATCCATCAAGTTTTTGGAGTTTAACCTTCAAATTCTTTATTTTCGGTAGGGTTCTGATTCGCTTCTAATAAGCTCATAAGTATAGTATATTTTATGTGCCGTTTACCTCATTTTTAATGATGTATAAGATTCGTAAGCTAAAATATTTTATTTTGATGTAATTTTGTAGGGCTTGAGTGAAGAAAGAGTTAAATTGATCACAAAATTGGAGGCAAATTGCAAAATTAGAATTTACGTGCACCGGCGAGGAGCAATATGGACAGTTTGGTAGATTGAGCATAACTTTCTTTTCCAAGATCCAATTGGTATTATTTAAGAATTTTTGGAAAGCTAAGACATAGTTCTACAACTTTCATGTTTTGAGTTTTTTCAAATTCGGCTTGTATCATGGTCCAAATCGAGGAGTAAACTAGAATAGGTACTACTAGGCGCGCCCATGCACAACCAATTTGCAGTGCCTAGATGCGAAGACCAATAGCTCCAATCTTTGGTTCTTGAAGTGGTGCCCAAGTATGACATTTATGCAGCACCCAGGTTCATGTCGTTGGACATATTTAATGGGCTTGCTTATTTTGCAAGAAAATTCCTCCCGTAGGCCCGTTTACTGGAATTTGTGTACTTTTCATTCTAGAGCCCCAAAACCCTAATTTTACCAATAAATACATGGGGACCATGAGAAGGGGAGGAAACAAGAATCATCATCAGCCATCATTAGTTTATAGTTTTCAATAGTTAGAACAATAATTTAGATTTCTGGTATATTTTTTCAAGTGTTCGAGCGAGAATTTTGTTCTCTTGTCAAGAATTCAAGATTCAACGTTCATCAACATTGATTTCTGCTGCAATTACAGAGTTTGATTTATTTTCATGCAATTTAATTTTTGTTTTCATTGTGTTCTTGTTCTTTAATTATGGTTCTTGTCTTATTGCTTTTAGATTCTTAATTGCTTCCATAGTTGAGTAGTTAGGGTTTTATTTCAGCATTTTTTTAATCACTTTTGTAGGGGTAGATTAATTTAAATTCTTGTTCTTGATTAAATTCTTCCAAGTAGAGTAGATTGATTTAGGTTTTTAGTCAATTATATTTAATTACTTTCCGTAGGATTAGTGTTTTACATTCTTGTGTTTATTTTAATTTCTCGTGATTAAATTTAGTTTTAGTAAAAAACACTTGGATTATTTCATCTAACTAGTAAATAGGTTTGTGAATGTAATACTTGTTCCAATAGTTCTCGTGGGAACCATCCTTATTCATCCTATATACAAACTTACCTTCTATACTTGCGAGTGTGGGAGTTGATTAGGATAATTAAGATTTTCTTTTATTGCCTGTTCGTTGTTTTCAAGAACCTAATCAACAATTCACCGAACAAGTTTTTGACGTCATTGCCGGGATCTATTTTTGTTTGGTAACAGTATTAGGTGTAGCGAGTCTTATTAGATTACACTTTTTATTTCTTTTGTTATTTATTTACAATTATTTCTTGTTCTCTCATTTTGTTTGGATTTTTTTGTTCTATAGTTGATCTTTGATTTTGTTTTCTTGAAGTTTATAGCAGATACTCGGTCGTCCAATCAACCACTTCATCCTATTGACTTGGAGATTGAACGGACCATAAGTAGAAACCACGACGACAAGATTCAAACCAAGGTGACAATCTATTGAAGAATCCAAACCCCACCGTGAATAAACGAGAGGAGGTTCTAGGCAACAATGGCAACCAATTTAATGCTAATGCTGACCCCCAACATCTTAGAGAGTATGCCATACCTAATTTCAAAAGGGTGAGTTCTAGCATTTCTCAACTGCGCATGCAGGGAAACAACTTCAAAATCAAACCTGGACTTATACAAATACTCCAAACATATACGATGCTTGGAGGAGGACCAAATGAAGATCCCTATGAACATTTGATCAAATTCGAGGTCATTGATACATTCTGATACAATGGAGTCCATCCCGATTGTATCCGGATGAGAGAATTCCCTTTTTCTTTATGTGATAAAGCAAAGTCATGGTGCAGTAATATAGACAAGGTACTTTTACAACATGGGACCAACTCGCTCAAGAGTTCCTAGCCAAACTCTTTCTATCGGCTAGAACAGTTAAGCTCCTAAACGAGATCACATCATTCAGACAAATCATTGGAGATAGCTTAGGTTAAGCATGGGACCGCTTCAAAGAAGGAGCTTTTGAGGAAGTGCCCGCACTATGTTATATCTCTATGGCTACAAGTCCAAACCTTCTATAATGGACTATTTCTGGAGACGCGATTGATTGTTGATGCAAGTGCGGGAGGTTCCTTCCCCTACAATACTCCGGAGGAAAGTGCAAGAGTTGTTGGAAAGAATGGTATCCACTCATTATTTTCATGGAAAAATAACCCCCGTAGTTGGACGACAACAACAACAAATGAATCAAGCCAACGTCCAACAAGGAAGTATGCCTAGCTATGACACTTTCATATCTCAGCAGAATATGATGATTTGTGCCATTACATAATTCACCAAAGCTATAGAGAATATGGGATGAAGCATAGTGAACTCCTTTGGTTTGATATCCCAAGAGATCTTGAGTTGTGATTTCTACGAAGTAAATCACCAAAATGACTTTTGTGATACTTCAACGATGCAAATTGAGCAAATTCAATTTATTTTCAATCAAAATCCCATCTCAAGAAATCAACCCATAGAAGTCAATTATGGAAACACATATAACCTATCTTGGTGAAACCATCCCAATTTTTCTTGGTCACGTCAAGCAAATGTCCAAAATCCATCATTTTAGTCAAATGCACCTCAACAAAATTTGTCCAATCAACTATCATCATCTAGACCATACTAACCACCACATCAAAGGAATCCCCAGAATTTTTCACCTTATCAAAACAACTCATACCACCATCCACCACCAAGATATTATATCAAAATCCAAATTATCATGCATATGTGAATCATGATACATCTAATGATGATAATCTGAGCAGAGATTTTCAGAGGTTGCAAAAGGAGTATGAGAATTTGCGAGCTACCACTAGAAACCTTAAGATGCAATTGGGGTAGATAGTTTGCCAAAATAATGTACGACCAACGAGAACATTACTGAGCAATACGATTCCTAACCCATGGCATAATAACCATGGAAGAAAGCATGTTCAAGCGGTCATATTGAAGAGTGGGAAAACACTGGAGCTAAACTAAGAAAGTGGAGGATGATGAGTTGAGCAAAATGGAGAATGGTGCAAAGGAAAAGGAAGACATATCAAAGAGCAAGGAAAACAATTAGGAACCATCTAAAGCTCTTGATCAACAAGGTAAGCCCGAGGATCATTCGATACCTATAGGTAAGCAGGTAAGTATTCCTATTCCCCAAAGACTAAAAAAGAATAAAAAGATGAAAAGTATAGGAAATTTTTATAAATTTTTAAGAAAATTGTGGTTAACCTTTCTTTTATTGAAGAAATAGAAAATATGCCTAGTTATGCTAAGTTCATGAAGCAGATATTAACCAGCAAGAGAAGATTGATGGGGGAGGAAATTTTATACTTGAACGAAAGGTGTAGTGCCATCATGTAAAAGAATCTTCCTCCCTAAGTTCAAGGACCACGACTCGTTCTCGATTCCATGCGAAATTGGAGGAGTGAGATTCCACCGAGCTCTGTGTGACTTAGGAGCTTCCATCAACCTTATGCCTCATTCCACCTTTCTAAGAGGTTGAATGGAGGAAGATAGAAATCGACAAATGTCACTCTCTAATTAGCCGATAGAAGTATGAGGCAACCTGTAGGAGTACAAAATACTCCTTAATGACACCTATAAGCCTATTATACAACCTCAAAGGTGGTAAAATCCAACATTAAAAGTGGTGGTTAAGTAAGAGGTTTTAAAATTGCTAGATGCCGGGATCATATATCCCATCAGTGATAGTGAATGGGTAAGCCCAAAACAAGTAGTGCCAAAGAAAGGGGGATGACTATAATTATAAATGAAAAGAATGAATTAATTCCCTCTAGATTCAAGATGAGGGGGCAGATATGTATAAATTATAGAAAATTTTACGAAGCCACTAGGAAAGACCATTTTTATTTACCCTTCATTGATAAGATGTTTGAAAGATTATCTGGGTATGCATTCTATTGCTTTTTCTATAGTTATTCAGGGTATTTTCAAATTTCCATAGCCCCTGAAAATAAAGAGAAAACCATTTTTACTTGGATCTATATGGCACGTCTGAACCCCAGTTATGTTAATCATGTTTTGATGATGACCAAATCACACTAATGGTTCGAAAACAAGTGTGCAAAAAAATAGGTAGGTTCGGACGCAAATGATCGTCCGAACAAAATAACCCGAAGATTCCACAGACGTAAATGACTGTCTGAAAGACAGAGCTTCGGACGATGGCAATCTTCCGACACAAAGAATATTGAAGCAGTCTCGGACGAAGAACAACGTCCGATCATATTTCCAGAAGACTTTGCCTCGGACGCAGGTTCGCACGCATCCTCGGACGTCCGAACGAATACCCTCAGAGAACGGATGCAACGTCGGACGCAGGTTTTGCAGCGGCCGTCCGAACGGTCCAACTGCTAGTTCGTTCGGACACACACCCACTGCATCAGCCGTCCGAAAGGTCCAACAGCTAGTTTTCCAGTAAATAGAAAATAGTCGTTGGAAAGTTGTTAGAAGCAGATTTTGGGCAACTATAAATACCCCCAAGTCTGAATCTTACTTTAAATAATAAGAGACTTCTACATTGATTACAAATAACTCTTGAGCTATGTGGGAGAAATAGTGGGAACAAGTGTTGTAATAGTGTAGGTGGTTTTGTGAAATGAGCTTAGAAGTGTAAGAGGTCTTCAAGTGTAAGAGTGGAGAGATAACAATTATAACAAAGGGAGGTTGTGAGTGTAAAACTCTTGGCTCAACTAAAGGAAATTAGTGTGAGCAAGAGTGATCCTCATTTGTGTACAAGAGGTTATTGTCTTACTTACTTTGAAGAGACTTTTAGTGGCTAAACTTCAATTGTAAACTTGGTAGTTGCCTTGTAAGAAGCTCTTTGTAGTTGAAAGCTCCAAGCTTGAGAAGCTTGGGAGTTTGGTTTGATTCTCTTAATCTCAATATTCTTATTTGTTCTTTAAGCTTAAATTGTTGAATATCTATTGTATTCATTTGTGCTTAAGTTTTTATTTGGTGCATAAAGTTTGAATTTCTATTAAGCACATAAAAAGGTATTGTTTAGATACAACCTAATTCACCCCCCCTCTTAGGTTGCTGTTTGGGGCCAACAGCCTTTTGGCTTATGCAATGCTCCTAGTACCTTTCAGAGATGTATGATTGCTATTTTTTATGATATGATTGAAAAGTTTAGTGAAGCTTTTATGGATGATTTTGGTGTGTTTGGTGACACTTTTGATTCATGTTTAAATAATCTTGCATGTGCATCGACAAGATGTGAGTCTTCAAACTTGGCACTTAAATGGAAAAAGTGTCATTTTATGGTTCAAGAGGGGATTGTTTTAGGCCATCATATTTCATCTAAGAGCATAGAGATAGATAAAAGTAAGGTTGAAATCAATGAAAAATTACCACCCCCCACAAATGTGAAAAGAGTGAGGAGTTTGCTTGGTCACGCCAATTTTTACCGGCGTTTCGCTAAAAAATTTTCTTTGATTTCTTGCCTTTTATGTGCTTTCTTGCAAAAAAGATTTGCCTTTTTTTTATGATAAATGTTTGTCTGCATTATAATAAGTTAAAAGAGCTTTGATTACTACACCAGTGATAGTTGCACCAAATTGGAATTTACCTTTCGAATTGATGTGTGATGCAAGCAACCATGCCGTGGGCGTGGCATTTTGTCAAAAGAGAGAAAAGTGCTACATGTTGTGTATTATGCTACCCGAATTCTTAATGATACACGAATGAATTACTATACCATCGAAAATGAATTATTGGCAGTAGTTTTTGCATTTGATAAGTTTAGGTCGCATTTGATAGGTAATAAGATGAAGTTCATATTGATAATCTAGCCCTTAAATACCTATTGACCAAAAATGATGCTAAACCTAGACTAATTAGATGGATTTTACTATTGTAAGAATTTGACTAGGACGTGGTGGATAAGAAATGAGTTGAAAATACTGTGGCGGATCACCTTTCATGACTCGAGGGACCCATGGCAAGAAAGGGTGATCAAGTGCCCATAAATGAGACATTCTCGGAAGAACATTTCTTGAGAATGGAGGAGGGATGGAGCAACTTGGTACGCAGATATTGTCAACTTCTTAGCCGCCAAAATCATTCTATCCATCATGGATGTAAATCAAAGAAAGAAATTTCTTTTGGAAATGAAGTACTATTTTGGGATGACCCTTACCTTTATCATCGATGTAAGGATCAAGTAATCCGGCGGTGCATTCTTATAGAGTGAGATGCAAAGTGTCTTATTTCACTGCCACTCTTCACAAGTAGCGGAACATCACGACTCACAAAGAACGGCTGTAAAGGTGTTGCAAAATGGATTGTTTTGGCCAACATTGTTTTGTGATGCAAGAGATTTTGTAACCCAATGTGATCAATGTCAACGTCCAGGGAATTTCTCCAAAAAAGATGAAATACCATTGAATAACATACTAATTTGCAAGATTTTTGACGTGTGGGGTATTGATTTTATGGGCACTTTTCCATCGTCACATAATAATACATACATTCTTGTAGCGGTGGATTATGTGTCAAAGTAGGTTGAAGCAAGAGTTTACGGTGGCAAACTTTGCGAGAAAAAATACTTTCTCATGATTTGGTGTTCTGTGGGCTATAATAAGTGACAAAGCATCACATTTCTGAAATTCCTTGTTCGAATCCATCTTATCTAAATATGGAGTCACCCAGAAAATTGCCCTACCATACTACCCGCAAACTTCTGGGCAAGTAGAGGCTTCAAATTGGGAGTTGAAGCGCGCACTTTAAAAGGCCATGAATTAGTTGAGGAAAGATTGGTCCAAAAAACTAGATGATGTATTTTGGGCCCAAAATACTGCATTCAAGACCCTAATTGTGATGTCTCCTTACCGAGTAGTGTATGGTAAAGCTTGTCATCTTTAGGTTGAGATTGAGTACACGACTGTACAAGGAGAGATATTAGATGTGGCATGACAAACATATTCTTGAAAAGAATTTGAAGGCCGGGGACATGGTTTTATTATACAATTCGAGGCTCAAGTTATTTCCCAGAAAGTTGAAGTCAAGATGAAGCGGGCCGTTTGAAACCCAAGAGTGTAGTACGGATATGCCTGTATGGTGTGGTGGAACTCAAAGGAAATCAAGGAAATTTTAAGGTTAATGGCCAACGGGTGAAGTGTTACCATGGTGCAATTATTAATGAGGAGTGGGAAACCGTCCACCTTGTCAACATTTGATCAAACGAACCAAAGTTAAGTCTAAAACTATAAACAAGGGTGCTACAAGGGAGGCAACCCATGTTTCTTTTTAACTTTTGTTCTTATGTTTTTGTTTTGTTTTTCTTGCTTTCATGTCATTTATATGTGCACTAAATTAATTTACGGGAAAATGGTTTCAAGAAAACTGAGTTTTAGGGTCAATGGAGGAGTGTTTTAAGTCATTGAGAAAAAAAATTTTGCATTGAGATGAACATTTACTCACTGGAGTTCGCACCTGGGCACTGGCATTGAGATGAACATTTACTCACTGGAGTTCACACCCACGCGCTATAAAATTACAGCGCCCAGGTATGAACTCAGTAACATTTCTCCATCTTACTAGATGTATAAGATTAGGCGCCTTGGCGCAGCAATTTTGCAGTGCACATGCGCGACACTGAGAAAGATTATCTAACCCTTCAACTATAAACACAGGGTTAGTTTGTTATTCTTCCTATTCTTTTCCATTCTCTCCCAAAAACCTTTTTAACCCGCAGGGCTTCAACTTTTCAATTAATTTCTCCATCATATATTCATCCAAATTTCAATTCCACACAACTTTAGCATTAAACAATGTACGATTTTCTTCTCTTTTCGTTCGTAAATTTGTTTCTATTCAGGTTTTTTCTTGCATATATTAAAGGTCCGATTTTTCATGCATAATTGATCTTAAATTGTTTAATTTTTATAAATTATGCATGAATTTGTTATGGTTGTGTGGGATGATTTTTTATTTGAATTGTTTTTCAATAAGTTGAATTATTTTTATGCACACCATGTGTTCGTTAAATTGTTTGGGTTGATTTTATGTGGGAATTTCAATTCCTATCATTAGAATTACTTCAATTATGTGATTCAACATGATCATAAGGATGGGTTTATAATTTTTCATATATTTTCCTTAGCGATTTTGGTATCCTGTAATTGTGATGGTATATATGATTGAGTTAACATTCAAACATCTCAATACATTGTTTTGTGGCATGTTTATGCTTATGAATTGAAATTTTGATGTTCATTTTGGTTCATAGTGGTTAGTACTAAGTAATTGGACCTCTTTTGATTCAAATTATGGAGTTATTAGATTATGTACGCCAAATGTTTGTTAAAATGCCTCAATGAGTGAATTTGTTAAAACACTCAACATATTTGCATGGACTTTCTTCCTAGGACATCTTTCGTGATTTGTGAGTAAGATTCTTCATCTTTTTACTATTCTCCCTTGGAATAACTCCATTACTTATGTTTTACTTAGAATGACCACAACTCCCATGCTTCAATACTAGGTCAATAGGATGAGTTATTGGAATTGTAGAATTGTATAAGTGTGGGGTTATTGGTTATCCTAACACGTGACTATCTGTAGGTATGGGTTATACACGTGATCCGGCAAAAGGCAAGGTTTCTGCTACATCATCATCTGGGCCACAACAAGCACAACAAGAGTAACCCCAACAACTAACAGTGCTGCCCATAAGAAATACGTGCTGACATATCAAAGCAGGCGGCGATTAAAGAAAAATAAGTATATGTACCTCCGGGTGGGGCACCGAAGATTCGCCAAGTTATACGGAAACATGGATGGAACCGCTTCATTGTTACCCCTATTGATGTGGTTATTCCTGTGGTGAGGGAATTTTATTCTAATTTAACTCATTATAGTGACCAGCGGGCGTACATGACGGAGCGGCATGTGGACATCTCGGTAGATGCGATCAATTGGATTTTGAAGCTAAATCGAGTCTGAAAAAGTGAGTGGCCACAAATTTGTGATGCCAACATGGAGTTCATAACAATTACCAATGTCCTATGTGATGGGGAGGTACAATGGACCTTAACAGCTGAAAGGGAAGTAGCTTGGTGCATTTTTCTTTCAATAGGTTTAAACCTGAATGGCAAATCTGGTTTAAATTTATGTGTCTGACTTCTTCCTATAAGTCATCTTTCCAATGTTACTATGGAACGGGAAAAATTGTTGTATTGTATCGCCACTAGAAAATCTATTGATGTCGAATAGTTAATTCATAATGAGATTTGTCTTTCAGCACTACCAAGCAATCCGGGTTGTGGTATCTGCATTTGATCACAGCTTTATGTTCAGGGGCAAAGGCGGCTATGGATCCGACTGAGAAAAGGTTCAAGGTTGGGAAAAAAATTGTGATGGAGGGTATTGTCTAGCCACATGCTTGAAAGACACACTCTCATGCTTCTACTTCTGAACAACTAGCAGTGAAGGTGAGCCAAGGACTCAAGATGAGATCCTACAACAAATTTTACAAGAGCAACGACGTATGTGGCAATGCTTTGATGCTTATATTATGTACCAGCATACGTGGCAACAAATAATGGAGGCTTGGCAAATGTCTAAGAGAAAGGGAACATGGGGAAGTCCACAGACGTTTCAACCTTTCCTTCCTTTTCCTCAAGAATTGGCCCCGGATGGTGAGGATTGACCGTCGTATTGATTTTTCCTGTTTTCTTGCATTTTAATTTTTCATATTCTTTTATATTTTATTTCATAAGTTTATTATGTATACCCATAAGCGGTTAGGATTTCTTTCTTAGCTATCGAAAACTTTAGTTTCTTGGTTTAATTGTTTCTTAATGTCTTAAGGGTTTTTATGTTTTGTTTTTGTTTTAGTGGTTGATGCTTTCCACTTCGAGTGAAGGGTACTGAGTTCAACATAAACGGCACCAAACATTCTTCATTGACAAAGAAGCTTCCCTTTTTCCCGTTCTCTTCTTTATTTTTGCATTGGGGACAATGTTATACTCTAAGTGTGGGGTGGGGAGTTTTCTTAATTTCTATTTGTTTGGTGGTTTGGTTGCTCATTTTGTTCAATTTTTTCTTTCATATTTTTAGCTTAGCTTTTGATTATAATCAATGTGAGCTTTTCAAATTTTTGGAAGTTTTGTTCACAAATTTCTTAGCATGTTTATTTGATTTTCTACTTGATAATTTTTGAGCTAAGTTGTCATGAGTAGGGTAGTCGGTCTTAATATTTTCCTGGCATGATTTCTAATTTTTTAGCACTAATAGCCCTACAATATTGTAGCCTTTTGGCACTAAGAGATAATTGTGTAAATTCACTTATATTGCACTCTAGACTTGCTTTATTACATTTTCAAGGCAAAATTTTAGATAATTTGATTTGATTTAAAGATGAGGGTAGGCATTTCTTTGGACGTTTGAGCCTTTCAAGCCAACCCTGCTGTAAAAGTTATCTCTAGAATCCTACTTGAGCCTTAATTTGTTTTGAATGGATAGAAGCACCATTCATTATTTTTTTTCTAACTTATTTTTTATCTACCTATGTGAGCTATCCTAAATGTCCCTTAAAGAGCTTCAATGCCATATTAATTGTTAAGGGGATATAAGGATGGAAGGTGCTAGTTGTATGGGAGTGCTAGAATGAATGGTGTACAGTTTGAGGTGTATAGGTGTTAAAAAAAAAGAGAGAGAAAATGTGTTGACCATTGTAGGTGGTGCCCATCATTGGCATCTACATTAGAGTGTTAGCAGGTAGTGCCTATTACTGGTACCTGCGTAGATTTTTTTGCTGGTATTTCCTATCACTGGTACCCGTTTTGGGGAATCGAAAAAAAAAAAAAAAACAGAGATGGAAAATGAAGTAGCATTCTGATTCAAAGAAAAAAAAATAGATATTTTTACAAAGTGATAGCGAAAAAGGTTGAAATTGAAAAGGCAAGATTTTATTTTGTTTGTTGCACAAATTTTTTATGGGTGTCTGGTCAATTAAGTATGGAATTACTTCTTTGAAGGATAGGTGTTTTAGTGTTCAAAAAGAAGTTTCATGTTAATGAGGTGCATATTAATTTAAAGCTATTTTCTTATTTGTTTATCCTTTTCCCTTTCTTTATTAGCTAAGACCTTAGCCTTACGTTATGCNTACAAGCTAAAAGTCCTACCTAATTTAAGTCTAATCAATTCTCTGCATTATTGGAGAAATATAAGAAGAGTAAGTTGTGGAGTGTTTAGAAAAATTTAAAAGGGTTTGCATGATTTGATCTAAGTGCCTTCAAAAATATTTTTATATGCTATGCACACACTTACATGGAATTCTTGTATGGGGTTTATTATGATTTGAATATTTTCCTTATGACGGTTTGGTTCTTGGTTATTTATGTGGATAATTGATGAAATGTATTGAGTATGTTTGTGATTTATTTCTATATTTTACTCGAGGACGATCAAAAACTAAGTGTGGGGTAGTTAATAAACACGTCAATACCGTATATTTTATATATCGTTTACCTTGTTTTTAGAGATTAATAAGCAAGAATTGAGTAATTATGAAGGAGTAAATTGATTTACCACGTCAATATCGTTTTTAATCGCTTTTGAAGGAGTAGATTGATTTAAATTTTTGTTCTTGATTAACTTCTTGCAATTGTAGAGTAGATTGATTTTGGTTTTTAGTCAATTATATTTAATTGCTTTCCGTAGGATTAGTATTTTACATGCTTGTCTTTATTTTAATTTCACGTGATTAAATTTAGTTTAAGTTTACTCAAAAACCCTTGATTATTTCGTCTAACTATTAAATAGGCTTGTGAACCTAATACTTATTCTAATAGTCCTTGTGACTGATCCTTACTCATCTTATATATAAACTCACCTCATATACCTGTGTGTGTGAGGGAGTTGATTAGGATAATTAATATTTTCTTTTATTACTTGTTCATTATTTTCAAAAACCTTATCAACAATTCACAGAACACTTCCACAATTCTTTACCAATTAACCTATGAGGAGGATGCGACCTCTCAACACAATTCTTGTAAAAAGCATCTCTATTCCTCCTAAAGACATGATCCTCGGGCAAGAATTGGCGATGACAATCAAACCAAGAATTCTTTCTTTTAAACTTTAACCTAAATGCTTTGTTTTGTTCCATATACAAATGGCACACGCCAATTTTCCAGCTATGCTCCACCCTGATACCATGTTGTGTGCTGGATAACCATTAATAGTCCACATCAATGCTGCCCTCATATTAAAGTTTTGTCTCCTAAAAATGTCATATGTAGGGATTCCTTCTAACCATAATTGTTTCAACTTGTCAATCAAAGGTAGCAACTACATATCAATTCAGCTTTTTGGATTATGTGGACCGAGAATCAAGCAAGTTAAAAACTTATAAGGAGCTGACATGCACATTTCAGCTGGAAGATTATATGGAGTTACAATAATAGGCCAACATGAGTACGATTGACCGTTATTGTTGAAAGGATTAAAACCATCTGCATACAAATCAAGAACATGAGTACGATTGACCATTATTGGTGAAAGGATTAATAACAGGCCAACATGGGTACGATTGACCGTTATTGTTGAAAGGATTAAAACCATCTGCATACAAATCAAGAACATGAGTACGATTGACCATTATTGTTGACTAAGGATTAAAACCATCTGCACACAAATCAAGAACATGAGTACGATTGACCATTATTATTGAAAGGATTAAAACCATCTGCACACAAATCAAGTCTTACATTTTTTGGTTCTAATGCACAATCTGGTATTTTCAATCAAAGTGTTTCCATGCTTCGCCATCGGAAGGGTGGCATAAAACACCGAGATCTCTCCTATTTTCAACATGCTATCTCATGTGTTCAACTGATTTAGGAGAGGCATGCAACCGCTTAAGTCTTGGTATGAGTGGCAAGTAATGCATTCTCTTAAAAGGAACCGGTTTACTCCTTTCATTCCTCTTTTTGGTATATCGAGGATGCTTGCAGTGCCTGCTATTAGTTCTGGTACTTTTGTTACTTAACATGCACCCGTTTATGCAACAGTCATACTTAATAGCAAATAAACTAAGTTTTTTCACTAATTTTTCTGTCTCATCAAAATTATTGGTAACACAATTACCAGAAGGAGTTGACCATTTTACAATAGTCACACACTCTGTCAACACAACCCTGTGACAAATTATAGCCCGATTTCAAACTCAACAATTGAACAGCCATGGAGAGCTCAGTAAATGATTCACAACCAGGGTATAATTGTCGTTGAGCAGATTACAGCATATCATAGAAGTAGGTGACTTCAATATTAGGAGGCTCTTCAAAATTTGCACTATTTTGTTCCTCCCAACGATATTCATATCCCAAATTACTCGGACAAGCCGCATCAAACACCATACTTTGGTACCTATTCTGATGTTCATTAGATAGGAATTCAAAATTACTTGAGCCTACCCCATGAGTATCAACGCCAGCTGGTTTAGATTCACCATGTGAAGTCCAATACCAATAATCTTCCATGACACCATATTTCAAAATGTGTTCACCCACATGATCAGGATTCATTAGTTTCCTATTCTGGTCTTTAGAACAAGGGCACCTAATTTCTTTATCATCAAAATACTGTGGTTGACTACACGCAAATTTAATAAACTCTTTGCTAACCCCATCTAAAAATTGTTGTGTGTAACCAGTTTGATTAGGTAATAGCGTATCATACATATAATGACGACAAGACCGAATATCCATAATCTATGACAAGTAAATATTCAAATGTTTAATGGATGATTATAATAGTACAATATTGCATAAAAGTTTGACTTGTAAATTCTTGTATCCCTAGTTGCAAAACAATAAAACTAGATCTCATTAGTATTACTATTACTGCATTATCCGTTACTAGTAAATATTCTTGTAAAATTTATGACAAAGTTCTCTATTTTTAGATAGTTCTCTACTTATAAACCAATTTCAATATAATCATTCACAAGGAAAAAAGTACATACTATATATGTGTGTGTGTGTGTGCGCACGTGCGTGTGTGTGTGTGTATATATGTACACACACACACACTACTAGTTGTTTTAGTATTATTACTTAAGCATTCTTAATTAGTATATATATATATATATATATATCATGTCTCTATTCGGCATAGTTGTCTCCTAATTTTAAACGTCTCCCTGGTTATAAAACAATAACAATAACCAATCATGACCTGGCAAAGGTCAATTCAAAACAAAATATTAAAATATTACAAAGTACTAACAAATATATATATATAGACAGACATACATATACACATACACATATATACACTACTAGCTATTTTAGTATTATTACTTAAAGTATTCTTAATTAGTGTATATCCTCTAGAAATTTTGGAGTAGTTTTTCCTAATTTTGAACGTTCCCCTAGTTATAAAACAATAACAATAACCATTCATGACTTGGCAAAGATCGATTCAAAATATACACAAAATTTTAAAATATTATAACGTAATAACAAAAATTTTGAAACCAATTAAAATAATCAATCACGACCCGGTATGGGTCAATTAAAAATATAAATAAAAAGTTTTTATCTTTTATCTTAACTAACCCCACATACACAAATACACTTTTAAGTATCTACATATTAAGCATGTTCAAAGGCAAATGGTGATCTTAAGCGTACATACCTTTCTAGGCTCTTCAATGTAAATTTAATTGTAAACTTGATTGTTGTCCCAAATTTGGTAGTATTCCAACTCCTAAAAGAAAAAGACATTAAGTTAGCACCTACATAAACGGAATTAATTATACTTCAAGGTTTGATAACACATATTTGAATTTGTATTATCCAACACATTGATAGTGAATTTGTATTGTCCTAAATAATATTGTATTATCCAACACCAGGCAATAACTCATCTTGTAGTACATTCTTTAAAATTTGAATATTAGCACCAAAAAAACACGTTATGAAACACATGAATACTGAGGACATATCACTCACGAAAGATCCAAGATTCTGGCAAGTAATATCCACTGCAAAGTACGAAATCAAAATCAATGAACTATTTCATATGAAAACTAACAAAAACTATAAAGAAAATAGTGGGGACAAGTAAGAGGAAACGTACAAGGAAAAGGTAAGTATATAAAAACTACTACAACGTTGAAAAAAGATGTGTTGGATAAGTTAGTGATGCCCCAATACATAAATTAATTAAGGAAAATGAGGACTCTTCCAAAACAACATTGTTGACAATTTAGAGCCAACAACGTTAGTGAAGTCAAGACCCTTGCTTTAAAAGGTACATAGGCATAAACGATCTACTTAAAAGTTGGTTGAACAGGCAAATAAATCGATGCAAACTAGGAAGTGAACTGCTAAACTCAGAAAGGTGTTGGAAACTCGATTTTGATTCTAAGCTGGTTGCTAAGATCTTTCATCAAGCATCTAAAGAACCTAAATAAGACAAAACATAGCCATAAACAAATGTACCAAAAACTATAAGTAGAACTCCTCCAAAAGATCCAAATTAGCTGGTGCTATTCTCCATCACCCCATATCAAGCTGGCCAAAGTCCTTGAACACAAGCCCCTAAAACAAAAAATAGCAGAAACAGACAGAACAGTTAAAGATGACCTCGAAAACCATAATTTGTTCACTAAATGAGTAGGTCGAGATAACAGCAGCTTTCATCCTCTTGAAAGAAAACAAGAAAGCTCCATAATTTTCAAGCAATACCCAATTTCCGTCTTTGTTCATAAACAAAGTCACATTTTTCAAACAAAGAATTCATCTTTATGAATAAACGCATAAGTAGTGAACTCTTTCAGTCCCAAAATTTAGCTTAGAATTTCTGAGAGGCATCTAGATGTCTGAAAGTGAAAAAAAAAAAAAAAAACAATTGAAAAAAATAGAAATAAACAGAAAACATAAATTGAAAAAAAAAACAAAAAAAATGAACTTTTTGAAGTCTAAAAATATTTTTTTTTTTTAAATAAAAAACCAGGCATAACAACAAGACCGTCAAGAACAAAAAACCCATTAATATAAACAATTTAGAATCAACAAAAAATATATATAAAAAAATAAGAACCCATCAAGATGAACTCACCAGAATTACCACAACCGATTATTGGATAAGAAATAAATCCAAAACAATCCTCGTTGAAACCAAGATTGAAAAAACAAATTAATAAACTAAATACTTTGCTGAAAAAAAATGATTTTACTAGATAGATTGTACCAAGAGGATTGGTGACAGCAGCCATGGAATTGGGGGAAGGAAATAGGAGAGGAAGAAATGGAAAAATGATAGGAGAGAGGGAAGAGCGAGAAAATAAGAGAAGAAGAAAGGGAAAAATAGGGGGGTGGATAGGGAGAAGAAATTCCCGGGTGGAGGAGAATGGAGAATGGAAGAGAAGAAAATGGGAGAAAAAATGCTCGGTGGAGGAATGGAGAATGGGATTTAGGTTTTGCAAAGAATTAAGTTTAAAAAATAAAGTACTAGCAACAGATAAATCGGTTGGTAAAAAAAATACCGATCCGTTTTTCCTAGTTACAAATAGATTTTTCTATTGGTAAGAGGACAACAAAAAAATTAAATAAGAACCTATTTTTTTAAAAACTCTGGCAAATTTTTCTGCCATAAAATTTTGCAACTAAAAAATCCGTCGGTAAATCCGTCACAAACTTACTATTTTGTTTCCCTTTAATTTTCACTGTTATAATTGTGCAATTAGCATTCAAAAATTCCGTCACTAATAGCAACGGAAATTTTTTGTCGCTAATTTCTATTGCAAATTCAGTTTTTTTCTAGTAGTGCTATAGGTCAAGTGGGAGTGCATGTTCATTTTGCTCATCATCTATTTGAGGAGAATTAACCACATATCCACCGGGCATATTGATGATTAGGACTTGAGATGGCAATGATGGAAGCGGGGCACTCGGTTGCTCTTTAGTCAGATGGTTCTTATAGAACACTTTGACCATGTTTTTGACATATACCCCATCAATGCGAGCCCTTTCAAGCACTTGCTATTTGTCTGTGCTGATCTCACAACCTACTTCCATACACAATTTAGGAATTAAACTAGGCAAAGAAAAATTGGTCTTTCCCAATTACACATTCTTCAAAATTTTCAAATGAATGATCTTAACCTAAACTATGCATGTCTGCTATTATATTTGTTGGAAACAGAGCTTTCGGACGAAGTACACCATCCGAACAGCACTATATTTCTCGAACGACACATGCTCGTCTGAACAAGATTACCACGGGCATAATTCACAGTCCGAACGATCAGACAGATAGCAAAATTTTGGAAAATCTACAACGGACGCACAATCCAGTTCGAAGGAATTTTCCTCGGACGTATTTCTCCGTCCGGAAGTGTAAGGCAGATTCAATTATTTTAAAGCAATTTCAACGGATGCATCCAACCGTCCGAAGAAAGCTTACATCAGAAGAAGCTTACTGTCCGAAAGAAAACATTCCCTGTTAAGCATCAAATCTTTCGGACACAATACACCATTTGACATGTAAACCTTTCAAACACACCTGGTTCGGACAATGGAACAGACGCAAGCTCAACCATCCGAACGGCATCCTCTACTTACTTATATTTAAGATCGAACGATGGGTCGGAAGCAAAACAATAACATCGGACGTCCAAAACCTATAACAGCTAGTTTTTGAGCATTTATTATTGAGCCTTTAGGAGGTGGTTTCAACGCAATTTATTGCAACTATAAATACCAAGTACTCTTCTCTAAGTGTAATGTAAAAATAATCTTGCACATTGAATATAAGCAAGAAAAAAAGCAATTTGAGTACAAATTAGCTATTGAGCAATATTGTATTAGTGTGTACTTTAGAGTGCTATTCAAAAATATTGAGTGGAGTGACAATCTTGTACAAAACTAAGGTTGAAATTAAAATCCTTGGCTCAACTAAAGAGATTTAGTGTGAGCAAGGATTGTCGTACTTTATGTACATTTGAGATTATTGGCTCACCAAATTTGAGGATCATTCTAGTGGATTAACACTTCAAGCTTGATAGCTTGGAAGTGTTGTTTGTCTAATCCCTCTCTTTACCTTTTCTATACTTCATAAGGTTAATTGATCTTATCTCTATCTAACTACTTGTTAGTGCAAAAGATTTTATAAGTGCATATTTTGCAAAGTAATTTTTAAAAAACCTAATTCACCCCTCTCTTAGGTTGCTTTGGGGCCAACAATTGGTATCAGAGCATTGGTCTCTTTATTGTGCTTAAACTTTGTAGATTACATTTGAGTAAAGATCCCTTATGGCTACCAACAATCTTATTTTTTGAGGGTCAATCTATCACAAGACCCCCCTATGTTTAATGGGGTAAACTTTATTAGTTGGAAAGATAGAATTAAAATATTTTTGCAATCTATTGATATTGACTTTTGGTAGGTTGTAAATGAAGGTCCTTTTGAAGCTCCCATCATTGATGATCATACAAATAGAAGAAGAGAAAAGACAAGGGATGAGCTCACTCTACAAGACAAGGCAAACTTGACCTTAAATGCAAAGCTAAGAATGTGCTATACAATGCCTTGGATGCTAACGAATCAACTCGTGTCAAAGGATGCATTTCCGCTAAAGAAATTTGGGATAAATTGAAGGAAATTCATGAAGGAAGCGATGATGTTCGAGAGCAAAAGAAATCCTTACTAGTTGCCAAGTATGAGTCCTCCAAGATGTAACCACATAAAAATATTGATAAAATGTATTGTAGGTTCAATGACATCATTAAGGATCTTGAGGCCTTGGGTAAGGAATATTCTTTGGGTGAAAAGAATAGAAAAATTTTGAATGCTCTATCCAAAGAGTGGGAGGCCAAAACTATAGCTATAGAGGAAGTAAAAAAATTTAAATTCTATGCCAATTGAATCTTTAATTAACTCTCTTTCGTTCTATGAATTGAAGCTAAAGGCTAAAGTGGTGGATGATGATGAAGCAAGACCAAAAAGGAGCATTGCATTAAAGACTTCTCTAGAAGAAGATGAAAATGGCTCCATCAACCTAGAAGATGAAGATCTTGTTGAAGGAGATTTTGCACTCATCACCAAAGGATTTCTCAAACACTACATCAATAAACGGAGAATGAAAGGAGGTGGAGCTATCAACTCAAATAATTTCAAAGGGAAGACCAAGCTAGAAATGAAAAAGTAAAATGAAAAGTGCTTTGAATGCGGTCAACCCGGACACTTTGCAAATGAGTGTCCTTCCAAGAAGAAAATGGAAGGAAGAATTGTAACCCGCTTCAACAATTTTCAAATCACATGGAATGATTGCAACTCCGAAGGAGAAGTTGAAGAAGAAATGGAGTCGGCACAAATGGCCTATATGGCCATTGGTGATGATGAGGTAACTTCTAATTATGATTCTAATGATGATAATGATCTTGAAGCTTTCATTTTAAAATTGCATGATAGCTTAAAGGAGTCATATGCTAGAAATAAGGAGTTAGTAAAGAAATCAAGTGCTTTATTGAATGCTAACTCTAAACTTGTGAATGAAAATAATAGGTTATCACAAGAAAACAGTGATTTGAAGAAAAGAATGCATGTGAAAACAAGGATCAATGAAGAACAAGCCTCCATGAAGAAAATATTGGATGACTTGAATATTCTCTTGCATAGAAAAAAGGAAAATATTGTTGATTTGAAAAAGAATAGAAATGTATTGATCAACAAGAACTTTGTCCCCTTTAGAAGGAATGAATATTTCTTTGTAAAATCAAAATCTTCTTTACAGGTGGAAATAAAAATGTTATTTGCAATTATTGTCAACAACATTGACATGTGAAAAATAACTGTTATGTCAAGAGAAATGAAAAACTTGGTATGAATACCGTATGGATTTGTAGTCATTTTACTAACTCTTATGGACCCAAGAAAATATGGGTACCAAAAGTTATCACTTAATTTCTTGTGTAGGAAATGAATATCACCAAGGATACCAAATGGTTCGTAGATAGTGGGTGCTTAAGACATATGATGGGTGATGCATCTCTCTCCACCAAACTCATATCCACAAGTAGTGGAAAGGTGACTTTTGGGGTTAACATGAAAGCAAAATCAATTGGCCTTGGTGATGTAGATAAAAAATGGTGAGACCTTGATTAAAAATGTGCTTCTTGTTGATAATTTGAATTAAAATCTATTAAGTGTGAGTCAACTATGTGATAAAAATTTATATGTGTTATTTACCAAATGTGAATATCTAATTCTTGATAAAAAATTATGTTGTTTTATTTAAAAGGTACTAGGCACAATGATGTTTATGTGATTTATCTTGACAATATTGGTAGTAACAATGTAAAATGTTTAACCGCTTCTATAAATGATCCTTGGCTTTGGCATAGAAGGCTTTGTCATTTCAACATGGATTTAATTGAAAAACTTGCCAAGAAGGAATTCGTAAGAGGGTTGCCAAAATTGAAGTTTTTGAAAAACAAAATTTGTGATGAATGCCAATTTGGTAAACAAGTTAAAGTGTTTTTTAAACCAAAGAATTTGTGTGTATACATCTAAACCCTTGGAATTATTTCATTTGGACTTGTTTGATCCAAGTCAACATGCTAGTTTCGGTAGTAGTAAATATGCGTTTGCTATTATTGATGACTATTCTAGGTATACTTGGGTACTATTTCTTGTTCACAAAAATGAAGCTTTTGATAATTTTGTAAAATTGTTTTCCAAAATTCAAAATTTGTTGAAATTGAAAATCATCCATTTGAGAAGTGATAATTGAGCCGAATTTTTGTTACCACAACGGTATTTCACGTGAATTTTCGGTTGTTGGAGTGCCTCAATAAAATGATGTTGCTGAAAGGAAAAATAGAACACTTCAAGAGGCCGCTAGAACTATGATTAGTGAATGTGATTTACCAAAATATTTTTGGGCCGAAGCCGTTAACACGGCTTGTTATGTTATGAATCGAGTTCTGTTGAGGCCTATTTTAAATAAAACACCTTATGAACTCTTGTTTTGTAAAAAAACCCATTTTGAGCTATTTCAAAGTTTTTGGTTGTAAATGTTTTATTTTAAAAATCAAAGAAAATCTTGGAATATTTGACAAAAAATCGGATGAAGGAATTATACTAGGATATTCTAGTGACAAGAAAGCATGCTGAGTATACAATAGAAGAACACTTTTAATTCAAGAAGTTGTGCATGTTACATTCGATGAAACTAATGATATTCTTTCAAAGAATGTATGTGAAGATGAAGATGTAGGTATTCAAAAGGAGCTTGAAAAGCTCCTATCTACTATTCATGAAGAACATCAAGAGATCACGTCAAACAATGAGGACAACACCCATCACTTGGATTAAGAAGGAGAAAGAACGAAGACACTCCAAAAGATCTTCCAAGAACATGGAGATTTGTCTCTAGTCACCCTTAAGATTTGGTCATAGGTGATCCATCTGATGGGGTAAAAACTCGATCTCATAAATCTTTGAATAGTAATTGTGCATTACTTTCTCATATTGAACCTAAACGTGTGGATGATGCATTGAATGACGAATCTTGGGCCTTTGCTATGCAAGATGAACTTAGCTAATTTGAGAACAACAATGAATGGACCTTAGTTGAAAGACCATCAATTCATCCCGTAATCGAAACAAAATGGGTTTTTAGAAACAAATTAAATGATAAAGGTGAAACCATTAGGAACAAAACTAGATTTATTGCAAAGGTTTATGCTCAAGAAGAAGGCATTGATTTTGATGAAACCTTTGCACCCATTGTTCGCTTAGAATCCATTCAAATGGAAGCATGTTTCTTGCATCTGCATGCTTTAACAATTTCAAATTATTCCAAATGGACGTCAAAAGTGCATTTTTAAATGGCGTTATTGATCAAGAAGTTTTCATTGAACAACCCCCTAGTTTTGAAAACAAAAATTTTCCAAATCATGTTTTCAAACTTTCTAAAGCTTTGTATGGTTTGAAACAAGCTCCTAGAGCTTTGAATGAAAGGCTAAGTGGTTTTTTTTATTGAGAATGAATTCAAAAGAAGTGTTGTTGATACCACTCTCTTTACCAAAACTAATTCTAATGATTTGTTAATTGTTCAAATTTATGTTGATGATATTATTTTTGGAGCAACTAATAAAAGCTTGTGCAAGGAATTCTTGGGCTTGATGCAAAAAAAATTTGAAATGAGTATGATGGGAGAATTACAATTCTTCCTTGGACTCCAAGTTCACCAAACAAAGGAAGGAATGTTCATTACACAAATCAAGTACACAAACTAGATACTCAAGCGATTTGGAATGGTAAGATTGCAAACAGGTTGTGACACAATGTGCACCTCAACCAAACTTGACAAAGGTGAAGAAGGTAATAGTATTGATGAAAAACACTATAGAGGTATGATCGGAAGACTACTTTACTTAACAGCTAGTAGACCGGATATTATGTTTGTTGTTTGTCTGTGTGCTAGATTTCAATTTTGTCCTAGAGAATCACACTTGATTGCAGTAAAAAGAATTTTCAAATACTTAAAAGGTTCAATGGATTTTGGTCTTTGGTATCCAAAATCCTCCACTTTTGATTTAATTAGTTATTCTTATGCAGACTTTACTGGTTGTAAAATTGATAGAAAAAAGTACTAGCGGTATGTGTCACTTCTTGGGTAACTATTTAGTGTCCTGATTTAGTAGGAAGCAAAATTCTATTTCCCTTTCTACGGTAGAAGCCGAATATATTGCTACTGAAAACTATTGTGCTCAACTTCTATGGATGAAACATACATTAAAAGACTTTAGTGTTATTTTTGATTGTGTGCCTATAAGATTTGATAATACTAGTGCAATTAATCTCACAAAAAATCATGTCATGCATTCTAGAACCAAACACATTGATTTCAAGCACCATTTTATTAGAGATCTTGTGTGCAAAAAGGAAATTTGTGTTGAATTTGCATGTACAAAAGATCAACTTACAGATATTTTTACTAAACCTTTGGTTTCAAATCACTTTGAATTTCTCAGAACTCGTTTGGGCATCATTAATTTCATATCTGTATGAATTCTGAGTTTGAACACACATGATCGTCCGAACTATCTGTTCTATCGGATGTACCTAAACATCTTAAATCCTCTCTTCTATCTCGGATGCTTATAATCGTCTGAATTCTCCTTCTCTTTTTTCTAACTCTCTGGAATTTCTAATGCACACTTATCATTGTCCGACACTTCCTTGGACGCATAGCATAGACCCTCGGTCGTCCGTTCATCTGCGTTCGGATGCATGATTAGACGCATATGAATCGTTCAGACATCCGATGAATACGATTGTTCTCCTCATTTAAAACTCTTCATTTTCCTCCTATTTAACACTTCTATCCTCCGAACCCTAGCTCTGGCGATTTTTACACCTCAAAATTCTCTCAATCTATCCCTTCTCCTGTAAAATTGGTTAAGGAATCTCCATTCCAGAACCCTCACTCATATCAATTGAACCTCATTTCACCTTTCTACCATCTCATTTCTTGCAACTATCCACAAATTTCCTCAAATTCACTTTTCCCTCTTTTTCTTCTATTTCAGATTCACAATGGTTCGATCACGTAGAGGATCCTCAACCGCTTCCAAAGGCAGAAAATCGAAGGGCAAGGCTCCGGTGTAAGGACAAACATCCTCAATCCACCCCCAATCCCTCTCTATCTACATTCATTGTTGCCAAGGCATCTGAGAGGTATACCTCACTTCTTAGCAAATCAATCATTGTTCAACGACCTATTTCTAATAGTTTTTTTGATGAATTGAATTTGCCACTTGTTAAAACTTGCTTTCTAGAACATCAATCTTTGGGTAAATTACTTCATTTAGACTTGCCCGTTTATCATGATATGGTACTGTAGTTTACTGCTAATCTTAGAAAGGGCTCAACTGTTCGTCCATTAGTCTCCCGTGTCAATCATTGAATCTTGAAATTTCTTCGAATGTTATCAATTCTATTTTCGAATGTGATGTTGCCTCTCCCAATGATATTTCCTATTTCTTTTTTTTTGAATAAATGGCCTACCTTAGATACTCATTTCGATATTGACGAGGTCCGAAAGATTTTTAACATCAATTTTAAACAGGTTTCGAAAGCCGAAACCACACTGCTTTCACCTGAACTCAACATCTTATATACATTAGTCACTAATTTATTGCTTCTGACTGACAGGCATCGCACTGAGCCCAGCAAAATGCAGTTATATTTGTTTTATTGTGTTTTTAAAGGGATCCACTTGACTTTTGCTATCTTTTCTGCTCTTTATGGGAGCTATTTTTAACTGACACACGCAGGAACATTCCTTAATAGAAGCCTGGCACATTTCTCACTAAGGTTTTTGACCACTTTGATATCCCCTTCACCGGCAAAAAACAATTTCCTCCTTATTTTAACAATTCATACATTGAATGCAAGGGTTTAAGATTTTTTAATGATCAATGGTTTACCAAGGCTGCCTATGAACTTGAAAAATCCAAATCTCAGGCTTCTATCTCAGGCATTGCACCTCCACATTTCCCTACTCCTCAACCATCCTCTTCCACACCTCCACTATTGGCTGACCCTTACCCTTTATCCTCTAAACCCTCCTTATCTCATCTATGCACCCTTGTTACTTCCTTAAGTAATCAAATAAGCACCTTCCAACGCCGCACCACTCGGAAGCTAAAGACGTTGGAAATCAGACAAACCATCCTTCAAGAAGCAATCAATTTAGGGATGTCTGCCTCAGCACAGGTTCAGTTTGCTAATATCCAGTCACAATATATTCTTGAGTCTTTCTCTGATAGCGATGACAGTACCAATAACAAGGAAGATCATTCTTGAGTCCCTGAAGACCGTGAGGATCCAATTGGTACAAACAATCCTACCAAATCTACTGCTACTGGTGGTAATGGTGATGATGACGAAAACATTGACGACACTTTCAACTTCATCATCCAACGCCGAGATCCAAATGATCACAACAGTGAAGCTACCGATGATGATGTACCCACCAAAAAGCGCAAACTTGAAGAACGTTCCAAGAAGAAAAATGACTCCACTTAGACTTTCTGATTACTCTCATTTCATTTACTTAGATTTCTTTTGTTTTGTTCAAGTTGACTGTTCTATATGTAATTATTACCTACTCTACTTGGTTTGGTTTGGTTTATTACTCTGGTTTGATTATGTTTTGGTTTACTACATTGCTTACGTAAGGGGGAGCACACTCTAAGGAGGAGCTTAATTCACTTTGATGATGTCAAAAGGGGGAGTAGGGGTGTCTATTAATTGATGGATATTGGAATTGATTGTGTTTTTTTTAAGTGTTGCAAGTGATTTTGATTCATAGTAAGATACAGGAGCTGTTATCATCACAAAAGAGGAGATTGATGATCCACAAACCTTATTTTGATGATGACAAATGCATTTTAACCTCTTAACCTAAACTTTACAGATCTGCTATTATATTTGTACGAAAGAGAGGTTTCAGACAAAGTACACCATCTGAACAGCACTACATTTCTCGGACGCACAAGCTCGTCCAAAGAAGATTACCATGGACGCAATTCACTATCCAAACGATCAGACAGATAGCAAAATTCTGGAGCATCTACAGTAGACGCACAAGCCCGTCCGAAGGAATTTTTCTCAGACGTATTTCTCCGTCCAAAAGAGTAAGGCAGATTCAAGAGTTTTAAAGCAATTGCAACGGACGCATCCAACCATCCGAAGGAAGCTTACATCAGACGAAGCTTACTGTCCGAAAGAAAACATTCCCTGTTAAGCATCAAATCTTTTAGACACAATACACCATTTGACGTGTAAACCTTTCAAACACACCTGGTTCAGACAATGGAACCGACGCAAGCTCGATCGGTTCCATCCGAACGGCATCCTCTATTGACTTATATTTAAGATCGAACGATGGGTCAGACGCAAAACAATAACATCGGACGTCCAAAACCTATAACGGCTAGTTTTTGAGCATTTATTATTGAGCCTTTAGGAGGTGGTTTCAACGCAATTTATTGCAACTATAAATACCAACTCTAAGTGTAATGTAAAAATAATCTTGCACATTGAATATAAGCAAGAAGAAAAGCAATTTGAGTGTAAATTAGCTATTGAGCAATATTGTATTTGCGTGTACTTTAGAGTGCTTTGCAAAAATATTGAGTAGATTGATAATCTTGTACAAAAGTGAGGTTGAGAGTAAAATCCTTGGCTCAACTAAAGAGAATTAGTGTGAGCAAGGCTTACCCTACTTTGTGTACATTTGAGATTATTGGTTCACCAAATTTGAGGAGCATTCTAGTGGATTAACACTTCAAGCTTGATAGCTTGGAAGTGTTGTTTGTCTAATCTCTCTCTTTACCTTTTTCTAAGAGAGAGTTCTATACTTCATAAGCTTAATTGATCTTATCTCTATCAAACTACTTGTTAGTGAAAAAGATTTTATAAATGAATATTTTGCAAAGTAATTTTTAAGAAACCTAATTCACCCCCCCTCTTAGATTGCTTTGGGGCCAACGTACACTTTATCATCTTTCATCCTACATAGATACAATAGAATTCTTTCACACGTTTAACATAACTTGAAGCGTCTCTCACATCAAACACCACCCAATTGCGTTCTCTAATTTGGGTTTCAATGTCCTTTCTTATTCCCTCGTACTCATCCCAACTCTCTGACATTAAACTCTTTCTCTTTCTCTCTCTCAAATGATTTGGTATTTAACATGTTCAGCATAAATTTTGGAAACTTTAGCACCAACAAATATATGGTCATTGTAAGAACTAGTACTACCACTGCCTTTGGGTCGGCATTCCAGCCCAGTTTTCCTCTTTTTATTAGCCAAAGAAGTGGCTACCATTTTTTCCTTACCTTTTTCTTTAGAGTGCCTGACAACAGTCCCAAAATTTCCAAGAGAATACAGAATAAAAATCTACACAACTCACCCCTAATTCAGCCAAAAATAGTCCAAGCAACAATTCAACCAACCAACAATTTCAACTATAGTCTCAAAAATATATTTATCCCGAAAACCCAACAAAAACGACTTGCAAAATTTAGAGCATTTACAACCTCTACTTGGATGAATTTTGAACAATTGTACCCGTAACAGCAGTGGTTAAGAAGTTCCTCCGATCGAATCCTTAAGCAATTGGATCTCCCAAGAAGTGTAAAAGGTTGATTTATAGTGTTTAGAGGGGTTTTTAAGTGGATTTGATTGAGTGGTTGGAGTTTTGGTGCGAAAAAGATGAAGAGGAAAGGAATTCGGTTGTGAAGAATGTTGAAATTTTGTGTTTTTTGATCAATTTGATTGGAAGAAGGATTTTTATACTCATCTCAAGAGGCAACATGGTTATGAAGTTTCTTTCTTGAAATTGATAGTCACAGTTACCAACGAAGATAATTGGGGATTCTGAAAATTTTAGATGGTAATCGTACTTACCAGATTCCCTTCTTCAAATTGATATTTACGGTCATGAGTACTTAGAAAAAAATTTTGATTACCCCTCCAAACTGTGGTTATTAGAACGCGGTTAAACTTCTTGAGCCAAACTTTTTTTAGTGACCACGATTACCAGATTGGTCACTGCAGTTACCAATACTTAGAAAAATTCTTCTGCTCATCATCAGGGTCACTGATTTTTCTTCTTGCTGGCGGTCACGTAGTCACCATGGCTTCAAAAAATATTTTGTTTCTAAACAGCTGATCCTCATGATTGCCAAACCACGGTTAAACTTCCAAAGAGCTCATTACTTTGGTAATCGCGGTCATAAGATTGGTAACTGCGGATACTAGCACTTGAAAAATTTTCTGAAATTTGATTTTCTAGTCACCGTGGTTATAGGACCTCAATCACACTTTCAAAGAGTAGCTTGCTCTAGTGACTATAGTTACTGACTTTACTTAGAAAAATTTTCATTTTTTAGATTTTCATGGTTCTTCTCCAAAGTCAACCCTTTCATCTACAAACATCAATAACTACATTTAGATGTCATTTCCAATTGCAAATTGTGTAAATAATCAAAAATGAATATTTACTTGAATTAAACCTAATTCTTACTAAATTACCCTACTCAAAACCTACTTAACTAAATCAATATAAAAACAAATTAAAAACCAAAATAAAGGAAAGAAATTAGGGATCCCTCCCAAAAAGCGCTTGTTTATAGTCATTGGCTTGACTATGACAACGAAGTAATTAAATGGTGGTGAAGTGAACGATTTCCCATTCGTCCTCTAATGCTTCTAATAATAAAACATCAAACGGTGCCCATTCACTTTGAAATTAGCTTCTTTTCCTTTCAATTTCACTGTTCCTTAGGGAAATACTTATACCACTTCAAATGGCCCACTCCATTTTGACTTGAGCTTTCCTAGAAATAATTTAAAACCGGGAATCATATAGCACAACACCAATTCTCTGGCTTTGAACTCCTTTCTCAAAATGCGCTTGTCATACTGTGCCTTTGTCGTCTCCTTATAAAGCCTAGAGTTATCATAGACTTCTTGTCAAAACTCTTCAAGTTCATTGATATCCAAGAGTCTCTCTTCTCACTAGCATCCTTCTAATCAAAGTTGAGATTTTTGATTGCCCAATATGCTTTGTGCTCTAACTGAACCAGTAGGTGACAAGGTTTGTCATTCACCATCCTATAGGTGGCTTGTATGAAATCCTCTAATCCCATAGAGTATCATCCAACTTCATTGATCAATCCTTTCTTGAAGAGTTCACAGTTTTCTCCAATATTCACTTCAACTCCAAGTTTGAAACTTCTACTTGGCCAGATGTTTAAGGGTAATATGCAAGAGAGATCTTGTGCCTCACATCATACTTCGATAATATGAACTCAAAGAGTGAATTTTTAAATTAGTTGCCCCATCACTAATTATGGTCTTTGGTACCCAATAAGACATAGTGAAGATGTTTTTCCACGCAAAATTTACCCCAACCTTAGCATCGTTGGTGGATTATGTGACGGTTTATACCCATTTGAAGACACAGTCCACCGCCAACAAGATATACTTATTGTTGTTAGAACTTGAAAAGCGTCCCATGAAGTAGATTCACCATGCATCAAATAATTCACAATGAGGATATTGTTAAGTGCATCTCATTTCATCTTAACAAGTTCCCTACTCTTTGACATTCATTTCAATGCAAGACAAATTCCCTTGCACCCTTAAAAAGACTTGGCCAAAAGAAACTACATTGCAAAACCATAGCTGCTATTTTTTTAGGTCCATCATGTCCTCCCACCAGTAATAAGTGGGAATGATGAAATATGTCTACCACTTCTTCTTTTGGAATACATTTCCTAGTGATTTGGTCCTTGCACTGATAGTATAGAAGAGGTTTCTCCCAAAAGAAGTATTTGACCATTGAAATAAACTTTTTCCTTTGGTTTCCATCCACAATTAAAAGGATCACCTTGGCTACAAGGTAGCTGACAATGTCGCATACCAAGGTGTGGAATTTGTTAGTGTTATGCCCTAAATCTAATCAATTTGCTAATTCAAAGATGTTTTATAATTATGCATATTGATTTGTGGCAATCTCAATTATTTATTCTCGTTGTTATTTAACTACAATTTAAATGATAAAGTCCTTGGAATTAAGAACCTGAGAGGAAATCATATGAAATATGATGTTGAGATTCTTCTCGTTCCCATAGTTATTAATCCCTAAATGTCCCTAGTCATAGTATTAGTGAGAAAGGACGTCACCTTATCATCTTGAGTATGGATTATTGTATTTTGACTCTATTTGTTGTTATTCTTAATCGTGTAATTATACGGTAGATGTTCTATATAATATGAAATACGAAAGAAGGAAGAGTGATCGATAAAGGATTTACCACTCCTAACCGTAGAAGAGATACCCCTATGCCCACTAGTAGGAAATGATAACTCAATAATATGAATCTCTACGCAGAGTAGAAATGCAATTAAAAACTATGTTTCTAGTTTCAACTTCAAGAAGTTATATTTTGGGAACAAGGAAGTAACAAATAGCATAAGATTCAAATAGGATGGCACTATCTAATGACCTCTTCAATACTAGATGGGATATGTTCATGGTGAAAATGTATTAGTTACACGAAAACTTGTTCATGGAAAGGTATAGTCAAACCATTTGACTTTTCTCAAGACTTGGGCGGTCATGATGCATTGCTAGATGTCAATCTTGAACTATGAATATGAATTGGTGATACATTAAAAGAGTTTTAATTATCTTATTCGATTGAGTTAATAAAATTATAGTTCGTCTTCATTACCAAACTCTATGAGAACCAATTGGGTCATACACATATACACTACATTTGAAGGATTAAAATGACATTACATAGGAATTAATGAGTTAAGTATATGATACTTAAGAGGTCACATTGCAAAGACAAAATAAACCTAAAGGAGTTTGACATATTGTTATTACCTAAATCTATTAGAGTTTTGGTTGCTCACTATAAATACTTCTTATAGATCACTTGAGAGATAGAGATCAGTGGAATCTTGTAAGGAGGAGGAGAAAAATCAAATTTTTCTCTCCTCCCTCTTGGCCGAATGCAACAACAAGAAGAAGGTAAAATACTTTCTCTTTTTCCTCTTGGCTGAACTCAACAAGAAGAAAAACAGTTTTTCTCTTCTTCCTTTTGGCCTAAAATCTTAAGAAAAAAATCAGATTTTTCTCTCTACTTGAGCTAGCACACAATTCTCTCAAAGTGCAATCAAATCCTATATGATTTCCTTTGGCAAAGTGGTGGTGTGGAATTCTATAGAGGTCAAACACTTGGGTGTCTTAATGGTGGCTATCTTCCTAGAGATGTTCTACATCTCGTAACAACGTTACTCTTAAGAAGAGCCTGTTTCTCAAAGAGGTAATCATCTTTCATCTTCTTTGCTAGGCATAAGAAATTTCAAGTATAGTGATCTATAGGATTGGAAATATTTTTTAATTTTTCACTGGTCTTTCTTTCCTATATCCCTACAAGTGGATCAGAGCCTTCTTGATAGATCTTATGGATGCCTTGGTTAGTTATCAATGGTGAAGTTTTTCACAAAACATGCTAGTTCTTGTTCTTGTTGATTTGAGGCTTGAATAAGGTTTTTATTTGAATGAAAATTTATAGATCTATGCTTCAAAATGTATTTTAAAATGTTTATATCTATATTCCAAGAATTGTTCTTGAACTTTATGAAGTGTAAACTGCACAATATTAATGAATATTGGACTACTTTGAACAACCCGTCACCATGGAGGTTATGGAGGAGGATTTGGGTCATGGTGTTTACACCATGGCTCTTTGGTGACTTTTTCCCTTTCTCAAGTATGTTAACTTTGTTTTTCATTTCACAATACTATTGTATGTTGAGTACATAAGTTGTTTTTACAACTCACCACCATAGAGGTGGAAAAGAAAGAGTTCGGACATTAATCCCATGGTGGTTTCACCATGGATAATTGGTTTTTCACTCATCATTCATCCATGAAACTTTGATTTTTTATGTCCCTAATGATATTTTCTATCATCCTAATTTGAGTCACTTCGGGTTCAATGAGATTTGAATTCAAAGGGAGACAAGATGCTCTTATTTGTTGAAAAATAGGGGACATGTATTAAATGCTATATTGGCTCTAGTTTTTCAAATTGTTTGAGACATATTTTGGATCCAAAATTTGAGATAATGGATGGAAAATAAGGGCTGATTTTGCACATTCAGTTGTTCAATTTTCAGTTTCTTAAAAAAATTTTGTTCCATTTTTCTTGGTGAGTAATAAACTAGTTCCAGGAGTTACTAGTTGATATGGCCGAAACATAGGGACTGTTTTGGACAAGTTGTTTTCAAGATTATGATATCTTAAGTTATTTTGTGCTATATCCTTTCTTGCACATTGAAATAGCTTGATGCTCTATAGTCTTATCTACAAGTTCAAGAATGATGGTTTCCAATGAGATTGGAAAGGTAGCATGTGATGATTCACGGTTGGATTTTAACTATTATGCTTTCATTTAATTAATGGATTTTATGATTGCATGATGGATCATTATGGAGTAAGACTAATGTGATTGTAATTGTATGGTTGAATGTTTGCATTTGGCATTTATGAAATATGGCCTGCATGCCATGCTTCTCTGTATAAACTCTTGATGTAATTCTCTTCTCACCTAATTCCCTTTGAATGTAACTTAAGGTTTCTTCAACTATCATATGTAACGTACACATAGGTTAGGGAGAGTTAGGACTTTTGCCTAAATGAGGTCTCTAAAGTTGCTTAGAAAGAATTATATATATGTAAAGCAAGCTTATGAAGGAGGCACCAAGGGGCAAAAAATGAGGCAGAAATTCAAGTATTGAAAATTACCCTTAGGATTTGATCATTTAGTTTCCTTTTGGCTCAAAGGAAACTAGTCTACATAAAGGCCATAATCATCCATGTTTATTTGTTTGGTATGTCTAATTTGCTTTATTTTGTATGACCTAATAATCTGGCTGCATGCCAAAGATGAGAACTAATAATCAATCAAGATTATTGTTGGTATCAATATTAAGGTTACGTTAAAATGTTTCCTTCCATTATTATGGCAAGTACTATTTTCTTGATCGGTTGCAACTTGTTGGGTAATCGAAGGTTGTCGGCCATCTTGAAAAGGTTTTGCTATGAAATCAGATTTTGAAATAATTATCATAACTTAACTAAAATTTGTGGTTTGTTGAGCTAAATCAAGATCATGAACTTTTAGAGGCAAGAGTTGGGAAACACATTAGATGTGCAAGTCAAGAGCTGACAACCCAACTATATGGGAATTACAGGTTGTTATTGTTAAGAGTTAACTACCTTTTAAAATTATTTTAGTTTGTTGAAATAACTCAATAATCAAAATAATTAAAAGTGTATAATTAAGATTTTCTGAATGAATATTGAGGGTTATTGATTTGTAACATCTAGATGAAAAAGTGGGAGCAAAACAAAACAAGTCCATTTTGTTTTTATATACATATAAGAAATTCCTATTGTATCTGTACATTCTTATTGTAGATATGAATTCCAATACTTTGAACTTGCGTTCTATTTTGGAACCAACAAACTGAACGGACCAAATTTTATGGATTGATTTCGGAATTTGAGAATATTTCTCAAAACCAAAAAATTTGGTCATGTCATAGAGGATCCATATCCCAAGACTCCAGCCAATGGTGCATTTACAACAACTATAATGGCCTATGAGAAGCAAAATAAGACTTATGATCTGGCTTACTGCATTATGTTGGCATCTATGAATTCAGAGCTTCAGAGGCAATGTGAAAAATTGGATGCCTACACTATGACTACGCACCACAAAGAGTTGTTTGAGGCGCAATCACGCACCAAGAGATATAGTATCTCTAAAGAGCTGTTTAGAGGAAAATACTGAAAGATCTTGTCATAAAGATGCTTGGTCTTATTGATTGAATTCTTGAGACCAAGGTTTTAGCATAGATGATGAGTTAAGTATTGACTTGATTCTCCAATCACTTCCGGATAGTTTTTATCAATTCGTGATGAACTTCAATATGAACAAAATAGAGGTTCCTCTCACGGAATTGATAAAAATGGTGAAGACCGCAGAAGAGAACACTAAAAAAGAAAAATGGGTAACTATGCTTGTTGACTCTTCTAAGACCAAGAAAAGGTTTAAAGCAACCTTAAGAAGGCCAAGCGAAAGAAAAAGTCTACCAAAGCTAGTGGTGGGATCAAGAAGGACAATGTCAAAGGAAAGGGTACTTGCTTCCATTGTGCCAAAGACGATCATTGGAAGAGGAACTGCAAGTTATATCTTGACTCATTGAATCAAAAGAAGCATGATGATGATTCTACTTCAAGTATATTTATGACTGAGATATTATCTACTTGCAAGTCCAGTTCTTGGGCATTAGATAGTTGATCACTGTCTCATATTTGCAATAATATGCAGGAACTGAGTACTAGGCAAAGTAGATTATTGGCAAAAGGAAAAGTTGATCTACGAGTAGGCAATGGAGCAAGAGTTGCTGCATTAGTCGTAGATGCTTATTATCGTCTTGTACCTAGTGGGCACGTTCTAGAATTGAGTAACTGTTATTATGTTACTAGAAACATCATTTCTATTTATTGTTTAGATTTAGAAAGTTTTTCCATTAAGAAAAAGGATAATTACTATTCTTTTTCTCATAATGGAATGTTGTATGGTATTGCTCCATGTTTTAATGGTTATTATAGTTTGAATATAAATGATTCCATTCTCAATATAAATACCAAGAAACACAAAATGGAGAATGTTAATTCTTCATACCTTTGGCATGTTGACTTAGCTATGAAAATGAGAAATGCATTTCCAAATTACACAAAGATGGCTATTTGGGCTCTTTTGATTATGAATCACACGAGACATGTGAATCTTGCTTACTTGGAAAAATGACCAAAACTTCTTTTAGTAGAAAAGGTGATATGGGTCAAATGAATTGCCTGGGATATTACGTACTAATGTATGTGGACCATGTCAATTACTGCTAGAGGTGGTTATCATATTTCATCACTTTTATGGATGACTATTCCCGATATGGTTATGTGTACTTAATGAAGTACAACTCTGAAACTTTTGAGAAGTTTAAAAAGTATAAGAATGAAGTTGAGAAGCAACTAGACAAAAGTATCAAAGTACTTCAATCAGATCGAGATGGTGAATACTTGAGCAATGAATTTCAAGATTATCTAAAGCAAATTGGGATTTTCTGACAAAAAACTCTACCTTTCGCTCCATAATGGAATGGTGTATCGGAAAGGATAAATCGTACTTTATTAGATCTTGTGCGATCAATGATGAGTCATGCATCCCTCCCCAAATTGTTTTGGGGCTATGCCTTAGAAACTACCTCCCACATTTTAAACCATGTTCTGTCAAAAGCAATTGATGCAACTCCATATGAGATGTGGAAAGGTAAGAAACCAAATTTCTAAATATATGAAGATTTGGGGTTGCCCCTGCTTATATGAAGCGAGTAGAAGCAAACAAGCTTGAAGCTAGGTCCAATAAATGCATATTGGTAGGATATCTAAGAGAAACTTATGAATACTATTTCTATTGTCCTATTGAGTAAAACGTTTAGTTTCAAAACATGTCATCTTTCTAGAAAAAGAGTTTTATCTAGAAGAAGGTAGTGGAGCAAAATAAAACTTGAAGAAATTCAAGATGCACAAACATGCATAAATTAACCAAAGGAACAGGAGCATTCATCTAATGATGATGAGGTACAACAAGAAGCTCAAAACTTTGTAAATCAAAGTAGGATACATGGAGCTCCCAAATGATATTGATTTGTTCTAAGTGGGATTAATAATGTGTTAATCATAGAAGATGAACCTATTCCTTATGAAGATGTCTTGCCAATATAGACGAAGGTAAATGGCTTGAGCCCACGAATTCCAAATAAAGTCTATGTATGAGAATAAGGTTTGGATTCCCTTAGTCGATCTTCTTGAAGCGGTAAATCCCATAGGTGCAAATGAATCTTCAAAAAGAAGACAAACATAGATAGTAATGTGATTACCTATAAAGCTAGATTGGTAGCAAAAGATTACAAGCAGAGACAAGGTGTTGGCTTTGAAGAAACCTTTTCACCAGTTGCTATGCTTAAATCTATTAGGATTATGCTTGCTATAGCAACATACTATGACTATAAGATATAGAAAATGGACAAAAAAACCGCATTCCTTAACGAAAATTTAATCGATGATGTGTGCATGACACAACCTGACAGTTTTATATCCAAATAAGCAAACAAACTGCGAAAGCTTCAAATATCCATTTATAGACTTAAACAAGAATCAAGGAATTGGAAAATTCATTTTAATGAGACAATCAAAGAGTTTTGTTTTCTCAAAAATGAAGATGAACCTTGTGTATATAAGAAGTTTAGTTGGAGTGCAGGAATTTTCCTAGTACTATATGTTGATAATATACTACTAACCTTACTAGGAAATGACATACCTATGCTCCAAGTAGTAAAGGTATGATTATCCAAGAAATTGTCCATGAAAGATTTAGGGGAGGCAACCTATATTCTGGGTATGAAGATCTATAGAGATAGATCGAGGAGGTCGCTTGGTCTATCACAATCTACGTAGATAGATAAATTGCTAAAGAAGTTTAGCATAGATCAATCTAAGAGAGGTTATTTACCAATTTGTTATGGGATACACTTTTTTTTTGGTAGTCATGGAACACACCTTTCCAAAGACATGACTCCTAAAACAGATGTCGAAAGGACTTGATGAAAAAGATTTAGTATGCTTCAACTATTGGATCTATAATATATGCTGCTATGTACAAGACCTGATGTCTCTCGTGCTCTAAGTGTTTCAAGTAGATATCAAAACAAACCCATTGAGAGTTACTGGACTGCTGTTAAGAACATCCTTAAGAACTTGAGAAGAACTAAGGATTTGTTCTTAGTTTATACAGTCCAATTTGGAGGTATAGTCAAGGATATTCATATGCAAGTTTTCAAACTAACAATCGCAGTCCAAATATTTTTATCCTAAATAGTGGTGCAGTTGTTTGCAAAAATGCTAAACAAGACATTACCGTTGATTCTACAACAGAAGCGGAATACATTGCTCAATCATAAGCCACTAAGAAAGCCGTAAGGATCAAGACTGAATTTGATGTGGTTCCCTTCATCATAAATCCAATAATTGTGTAAGCAAAAGAACTAAGGTCCCATCAACGATCCATGCATGTATTGAGACATTTCTATTTGATTAGAGAGATCATTGATAAAAATGATGTAAAGATAGAAAAGATCCCTATGGATGATAACATTGTTGATCCATTCATTAAAGTATTATCCCAGAATAAACATAAGTGCATAAGTGATTGGCTTGTGTAAGTGGGAGTTTGTTAGTGTTATGCCCTAAACCCAATCAATTTGGGGCTTCAAAAACTCCTTTATTTTTACGCATATTAATTTGTGGTGATTTTTTTATTATTTATTCTTGTTATTATTTAACTGCAATTTAAATGATAAAGCCCTTGGAATTAATGACCTTGAGAGGAAATCATAAGAAACTTGATGATGAGATTCTTCTCATTCCGATGGTTATTAATCCCTAAATGTCCCTAGCCATTGTATTAGTGAGAAAAGGCATCAATAATATGGATAGGCTAGCATATACTAAGTCTCTTCCTTTTGAAGAAAGTAGATGATCTCATCGACTATAATATGGGGACATCTAAACTCGTATATGGATGCTTGTGGATGACAAGTACGTAGGATTCACCAATTGAGAATTCTATAATGTCAATGGAATAAATTCTCTACGTGATAGCAGGTGTAAGTGATCCTTAGACTTGAGATCACCATTCCATCTTGATGAATTATTGTATTTTGACTCTATTCATTATTATTCTTAACCGTGTAATTACACAATAGAAGTTGGATATAATATGAAATATGGAAGGAGGATGAATGATCGATAAAGGATTCACCACTCCTAATTGTAGGATAGAGGTCCCTATGACCATTTGTAAGAAATGATAACTCAATGAATCTCAGGCAGATTGGAAGTGAAACTAAAAAGTATGTTTCCAGTTTCAACTTCAAGGAGTTATATTTCGAGAACAAGGAAGTAACAAATAGCATAAGATTCAAAGAGGATGGCACTATCCAGTAAACTCTTCTATGCTAGATAGGATATGTTCATGGTAAAAGGATATTACATGGAAACTAATTCATGGAAAGGTACAGTCAAACCACTTAACTTTTCTCATGACTTGGGCGGTCACGATATATTACTAGATGTCAATCTTGATATGTGAATATGAATTGGTAATAAATTAAAAGAATTCTAATTTATCTTACTCGATTGAGTTAATAAAATTATAACGTCATTTCCAAGCTCTATAAGAACCTATTGGGTCTCACACATATACACTGCTTGTTGAGGACTAAAATGATATTCAGTAGGAATCAATGAGGTAAGTATATAGCTGATGCTTAAGAAGTCATTTTGTAGAGACAAAATAAACCTCAAGGAGTTATAATGTTATTATCTAAACCTATAAAGGTTTTAGTTGTTCATTATAAATACTTCTTATAAACCACATGAGAGATAGAGAACACTAGAGTCTTATAAGAATGAGGAGAAAAATCAGATTTTTCTCACCTCCCTTTTGGCCGAACACAACAACAACAAGAAGGTAAAATCGTCGTTCTCTTCTTCCACTTGGCCGAACTTAACAAGAAGGAAAAATAGTTTTTCCTCTTCTTCTTCTTGGTTGAACTCAACATGAAGAAAAATAGTTTTTCTCTTCTTCCTTTTGGGTGAAAATCTGAAGAAGAAAATCAGATTTTTCTCTCTATTTGAGCTAGCACTCAATCCTCTTAAAGTGTTACCAAACCCTATGTGGTTTCCTTTGGCATAGTAGTGGTGTGGACTTCCATAAAGACCAAATACTTTGGTGGCTTGTTGGTTGTTGTCTTCCTGGAGGTGAGAGACTCTACATCTCATAACAACATTATTCTTAGGAAGAAAGTGTTTCTCAAAGAGGTAATCATCTCTCATCTTCTTTGTTATCCATAAGAACTTTCATGTAGATTAACGGGGTTGGAAATATTTTTTTTCCGCTGGCCTTTCTTTCCTATTTTCATACAGAATCCTCAACCTTCAAAAGTTTTTCTTCCAAAAATGTCTCTAGGATGGGTGGATCTTTTTTGCTTTTTCCTTATAGCCCTTCAATCCTTAAAAGGTGATCGGTGACAGTGTTTTTGCTTCCTTTTTTTATCAACCGCTTCCCAATCGAACTCCTGTAATAATAAAATTCATCTATTAAGTCCAGGCTTAACATCACTTTATGGAAACAAATATTTCAAAGCCAAGTGATCAATATGATCAATCACTTTGCTCCCAATAACATATGTCATAAACTTATCAAAAGTAGAAACAAAAGCAAGGAGTTCTTTCTTGGTCATAGACTAGCTCAATTGAGCCTCATTCAATGGATTATAATGCTAGCATAGTAGACAATATGCAAGACCTTATTTATCTTTTGGCACAAAACTTCTCCCACTGCATAATCACTCGCATCACACCTCAATTGAAATGGTAAGCCCAATTATGAGTGATTACAACCGCAGCAATGATCAAAACATTTTCAACACATTCAAAAATATGTTGCCTACTATCATCAAACACAAAAGGAACATCCTTTTGCAAACAAGCACAAAGAGTTTTATAAATGTGGCCAGTGTTGTCACAGGCACCCAAAAATAATCGAATTCCCTATACTAATGTAGTAATGGAGAGTCCAAGTCATCCTACAGAGAGCGGAGTTTATTGTTGTGCTCAAAGTAAAAAGCGGTGTTCTGAACAATTTTAACACTAAAAACTAATACAGGAATTAAAACTAAAGAGAACTCAATGAAAGAAAGATCTTGGTTCCGGTCATATGTACCGTTGAAATTCTATTAGTCGATCATCGACACCAAAAATAATTCAGTTTTTATACCAAAGATAGGTGCACTAATTGAAGAATTAACTCAAATTCCAATTCAAAGTCGATTCTTATATCTTTTTATAGGTTGGTTAATTTTCAACAAGAAATCCAATCAACCCTAACTACCAAATTAATCTAAACACGTGCCAAAGATTAATTAATAGAATACTAAAACCAACAAGATCAATTAGGCTAATATAACACAAACACACGCGATTATGTCAATTAGTTGATTATTTTTCCTAAATTCAATAACACTAATCGAGCAATTATTAAAACTAGTTCTTCACATATTGAATTGAACAAAGCAGTCAAAAACAATCTAGTTATAGATTAATTCCAATAATTCACTATTCTGCAGTCATAGCAAATTAAAAAGAACAATCATAGAATTAATGCAAAAAAATAATCAATACTTTATATAAAAAATGAATAAATTCAAGTACAAAAGTCTTATGACATACTAGAATCAATCATGGATTCAATTTCCTCGACCAAAAAAAAGATTTTAGGCACTAAGGGCCATGATGTGTATTCATTATGAGATGAAGAACACTCAAGAATGTCTGCTAGAAAGCTCATGATAAAAAGAAAGAAGAAATGTCATCGTTTCTATTCACCCTAAAAGAGATATTTATAGGAAATACTAGAGTTATAATCCTTGCGCAAGGATAAGAATGTGAAAATGGCCGAAAAAGAGTCTAACTGGACGAAGAAATCTGCCAAAAAATAAAACCCAAAACCCTACTGTTGTGCAGACACATGCATGCCTTGAAGCTCGTGCATGTTCGCGCAAACCCTAGTCCAAAATTTTACTCACTGGAAATTGCGCACGTGAGCAGCTCTTGGGTCGCGCATGTGCGCGACTTCCAATTGTAGTCCACCATTTTCAGCTTCAATTTTGACCTCAATGTTCATGGAATTTGTCTTAACTTTCTACCACATCTTGAATAAAATCAATCGGAGCTCGAACAAGAATGTTGTGTTCAAAATACGAAACAGCATCCAGATTTGCTCCATACTCGTGCACATTTCATCCTTGGAATTTGAGCTCTATCTTTTTCATTCCTTTTTCATTCCTTTTTCTCTTCAACCCTTTAAAAACCAAGAATAACCAGATTAAGCTCATTATTCACTCAATTCTTACTTACAATACAAAAATGCGATAAATGACACACAAAAATAGGACAATTATGAGCTTATCAATATATCCCACACTTAGCTTTTGATCGTCCTCGAACAAACATAAAATTAAGACAATTAATCATATCAAAATTCCACCCAACATTTTTTAACAATTATCAAGATAAATAAACAAAAGCCAATCTACAATTTGGAGTACTCTAAGAACTCAAGAGCTCAAGTGCTAATAAAAATCAAAATAAGAGATTCGTGTGTATGTATGTAGCCATTAAAAAACTCATATTTGAAAACACTTATATTAGATTATGTAAACCCTCAAAATTTTTCTGAACACCCCATATCTCACTCTTCTAACACCTTTCCACTACTCTAGACAACCGACTCAATTTAAATTAGGTAGGACTTTTTAAATTCGCTTGTAACATTAGGCTAGGGTTTGGCTATTCAAAGAAGGGAAATGATATCACAAATAAGAACAAGAGCTTTATAATAAGGTCGGCCACACATTAGAAGAAAACTTCTCTTCATATATGAAGCATCATACATCCGCAACCCCACACTTGAATAACAAACACCCATGAAAAATTATAAGCAACTAATAAGCAAAGAAGTCCCTTTTCTTTGACTTGGCCCAAAATGCCAACATTTCTCCAGACATTTCTTCATCATTTTTTTATGTCCACTTCTAATACGGGTACAGTAGTAGGCATTACGCACAACATATAAACGTAGGTACCAGAGATGGGCACTACCTGCAAATATAGGTACTAGTGATAGGTACTACTTGATTTATCAAGAACATATCAATTTTTTTTTCAATACCCTCTCTTTCTCCATAAATGTTCACCACTCACTTTCACAATCTTCCACCCTCATTCACTACCTTCTACCCTTATATCCCTTTAACAAATAATGTGTAGTGCAATATAGCACTAAAGCGACAATTTGGGATAGAAAAATTAAAGAAATCATTGGGCTCATAAAGGTAGGTAAAAAGAGTTTAAATGAAAAAAGGCAAATGGTGTTTCTCTCCATTCATGACAATTCAAGGCTCAAACAGGGTACTAGGGATAAAAGTTTCAAAAGTTGGCTAGAAAGCCTCAAACAACCAAAGAAGGCTCTATCCTCATCTTTAAACAAACTTAGGTTGTATAAAAATTTTGCCTCAAAAATGTAATAAAGCAAGTTTCTGGGTTGCAATATAATTAAATCTACATAACTATCTCTAAGTGTCCAAACGAAAAATTAATTCATGGCTAAGTACTAAAAAATTCTTTAAATCATATACCAGAAATATTAACATCGACTACTCACTCATGAATGGTTCAATTCAAGAGTTATTATGCAAAAAATTAGAGAAACATGCTAAGTAAAAATTTTCAAAAATTTCAAAGATTTTTCAACTAATTCGCATAAAAAATTTCAATTTTAAACCTTGAAAAGCTCTCAAATCAAAAGAAAAGTTAAAATATTGCATCAAAAATGAGTAAAATTCACCAAACAACTTGTAAATCTAGATAACTCCCCATCCCATATTTAAAAATATACATCGTCCTCAATGCAAAAATAAAAGCATAAAGTGTGAAAAAGAAAAACTTCTCTAGCTGTGATGCGTGTTTGGAGCAGTATATCCCTCAATAACCCTAGATGTGAATTGAAGCCCTGTGTTACACTAGACAAAAAACAAAACATGAAACCCCTTGAGAAATTAAGAAAAACAAGAAAATTGTAGAACTAAATCCTACAATAGCTAGGAAAAAAGTTAATTCCTTAAGGGAATACATTACAAAAATAATGAAATCACAACTACGAATATTAAACTAATGAAAAATAAAAATAGTTAAAATGTCTTGAAATCAACTTAAAAAAAAGAGGAACATCAAAATGACTATAGCATTGAGAAATTGCCCTTCTCTTTAATTATGGATCTTCTTGAGAAATATCCTCGTCGTACTTATTTTGGGTTATAGCATTGAGAAATTGCACCTCCATAATCTCCTCGGGCGTGTTTTTGTGCTAGAGACCGGACAATAAAGAAGCTCTGGTACTTTTGCTAGTAGCAGGTTTCTTTCCCATGCACACCATTCCTACAAAAATTAGATGTGAAAATCAGAACAACCAAATAAGGACTCTAACACCCCACACTTATACAAAATCACAACCCCCGACTAACGAGCCTTAGAATGCACGAGATGAATTTCCATAAAGTAGTGCCAAAACTAAGGTCTATGCACATTCTTAGAAGCCAAAACTGGGGTCTATGCACATTCCTAGAACATTCTTATGACCTAAAATTGAATAAGGATGAATCGTAGGACATAATTAACATTCTAGGAATTGAATTCATGCACCAATGCCTTGTGTTTTAACATGTTTATTCATTGAGACAATTCATCAAACATTTGGCATGCATAAATAAAGAATGAATTTCTATTTATTTATAAAGAACATGCAATCATTTCCCAATCAACTATTCATGCACAAATTACTCAAATCAAATGTTTAAAATCCAATCCATAACAAATTAGAACAATAAAATTATTAAATATCAAATTTTTCTTACAATTCAATTTGATACCGACAAAGGAAAAGTGAATGAAAAGTTAATGAAATTCGTACCTTGATGGAGTTTTCCCTTGAAAAGAAAAGATTTTGATGTTAATAGGATGAATTAGAAGTCATTTGACGTAAATTTGATGGTAGGGAATGTTGGGGGTTGAAGGGAGTTGGAGAGAAGAAGGTAGAAAAAATGAGGGAATGGCCTTTGAATTGTGCGCAATCAAGGGTTTCATCCCTATAAAATGACGCACACACATGCGCATCCTGCCAAGCATGCATGTGTACGAAGGGCAGTAGCTGTGTTCATGCCGATCCGCGCGCACACATGCGCGAGGCTCATAGCGAACATGTGCATGTGATGTTGGATGGGAAATTTTGCTATTGGTTTTTGCGCACATGCACACCAAGTAGTGGGCATGTGTGTAAAAACACGTTTTCTAGCATAACATTTTCATTCCTAAATCGCCCAAACAAAATACAAGACCTTTAAATGACAATTTTGTTTGTCTAACTTATTAATTAAGATAATTCTCGACACGAACACAACAACACTATAAAAACCCCAAAAAACAAAATAGCAAAATAAAAATTTAAAAAAAAAATAAATTGAATCAAATATAAAAGGACATGGATTGCCTTTCGTGCAGCACCTTTGTTTATTGTTGTTGGCTCAACTTGATGCTCTTCCTTTTCAATTAATCAACTCCCGTGTTGAGAAGTCCAAGATTCTTCCTCTTCACCGTTCTCTTAAAAGATGGATTCAACCTCTTCTACTCTTTCAAATTTTGAACAAGTTTCTCTTCTTGGGGCGCTTCAAGTTGACTAGAAATGGTCACTTTTTCCTTATCCATTCCCTCAAAAAACAAGTACTTCAGGTGACCTGGGAGACGCGTATTGTAATTTGGAATTTCTTCCTACGCAATAGATAGCACAAACTTGTCAGTAGTAGTTGGTAAAACATTAGAACCTACCTCACTCATTTGCTGAGACGTGGAAGATTTGCTAATTGCTACCATACGTTGTTGCAAATTAGCACTAGGAGACAAGTTCTCATCATTTTTCTTAAAATGCTTATTCAGGCACTCTTCCACCCCATTGTTGCTTTTAGGTCCAGACATTTCCTATATTTCGGGCTTAAGCATGTTAATCACAGAAACAAAGTTAGTATGTTCCGAAGATTCTATATTAAACTTAACACTAGTTTCACCAAACTCCATGTTAAGTGTGCCATTGTAAGCATCTATTTTAGTTTGAGAAGTAGCCAAGAATAGTTGTCCTAATAAAATAGGTACAGTAGAATCATCTTTTTCTATTTCAAGCACATAAAAGTCGGTGGGAAATACCAAATTCTCAACTTGAACTAAGATATTTTCCACTATTCTCTTCAGATAAGCCGATATATGATGTGTTAAGATCTATCAGCCAATTGAATTACCATGCTAGTCTTATTCAAAAGTCCGATTTTTAACGCATCATAAACAGAGTACGGCATTACATTTATAGATACACCTAAGTCTAGCGTGGCTTTTTCAATTCTTGTGTTGCCTACCTTACAAGGAATGGAGAACATACTGGGGACCTTCCGCTTTTCGGGAAGAGATATCTAAATTATGGAAGAAACATAAACTCCTAACTTCTAATTTCCTAACTTTCTTCTCTTTTGGCTGTCTTTTGTGTGTACACAATTCCTTCAAAAACTTAGCATAACGAGGTATTTATTTTATGGCATTTAACAATGGACTGTTTACCTTACATTTGCAAAATGTCTCATTCAACTCTCTATCGGGATCCTTTTTCACAAACTCCTTTAATGCTTCAAGGAATGGGGGCTCAGGTTTATATTCTGGCCACAAAAATGACTTACATTTGCTTCCTTTCTTGTTTCCTGGAACAACTTCTTTTTCAGCTTCGGCCTCCTTCTTCTCGGCCTTAGCACGTTTAGGGAGTACTTTGCTTGGCACCTCAACCTCTTTTCCAATTCTCAACATAATTGCACTAACATTTTCCTTAGGATTGACAATTGTCTGAGAGAGCAACTTGCCAGAATTCTGCACTTCCAACCGGTTAATTGCTGTTTCTATTTGTCCTATTTGGTTTTGCAATTGCTGTATACTGGCCTTGGTGTCCTATTGAAATTGTATAGTGTTAGCAATCAAAACATTCATCATTTCCTCTAAAGACTTACCAAATAGAGCAACTAGATTAGATTGTTGTCTTTAAGTAAATGGAGGCCTATATGGTTGGAAATTCTGTCGATTTTGTTAAGGGAATTGCCATGCTGGATTTCCATATCTGAGATTAGGATGATCCCTCCACTCAAGATTATATGTATTAGAATAGGTATCATTATTTGCTCGGGGTTGCCCTGGAAATCCTCCCGCGTTATCTACCTGCTCTTGGAAATCTCTTCCAACATTGGACACATGTTTGTCGGATGTCCCTCATTCGAACAAATCCACAAATTTGCACAGTTTGCGTAGCTCCTAAAGTCAATTGGCTTACAAAAGAAGTTAGACTGGCTATTTATTGCTCTAACGATGAAACATTTACCTCATTAACACGTTTAAGAGGCTGTTCATGTCAAATTCAAAACTTTTGAGAACGTGCTGCCATGTTTGATATGAGCTCACAAGAGTGTCAATAATCAAATTGTCCAATGCCTTTCCATTAGCGACATTGATCATGTTTCTCTCCTTAACGAACAAACCTTTATAAAAATACTGAATTAATAAAGAGCTATTGATTTGATGATAAGGACAACTTGCACAAAGTTTCTTGAAATGTTCACAATACTCATATGAGAATTCCTCATCGAACTGCCTTATCCCACAAATTTCTTTCCTTATATTCACAGTTTGGGATGCTAGAAATATTTTGCCAAAAACAATCTATTCATTTTCTCATGTTGTAATATGGGCCCTCTGAAGGTAAATCAAACAGCCAGTCTTTTGCCTCATCTTTAAGTGAGAATAGAAATGCTTTTAACTTGATGTGCTTCTCTAAAACCTCGGTAGGTCTCATACTCATTCATACTACATGGAACTTCTTAAGATGCTTGTTTAGATCCTCACCTAGCAAGCCATGAAAAGAAGGTAAAAGATGGATTAGTCCAAATTTTAATTCAAAAGTATCACTCGCATCTAATTCAGGGTATGTAATGTAAAGAGGTTGTTGATTTAAAGTTGGCACTGCCAATTCCGGAAGAGTTCATTGCGCCATGCTAGTTTCACCTTGTTCTTCTCAATTCTTTGAAAAAAGGAAGTCAAAAAGTTGATTTTCCCCTAGCTGTCTATCTCTTAATTCCTTCCCTAATTTGCATAGCATTCTCTGTATTTCTAGATCAAATTGGAATTCAATTTGTCCAGCAGATTGTGTCACTGGCATACACAATTTGTGGAAGAAATAATAACACAATAAAAGAAAAAAACTAACAGAAATTAATAATACAAAAATAAATTAAACTGTTCCCGGCAACGGTGCCAAAATTTTGGTCAGTGCTATCGCAGGTATCCAAAACTAACCAAATTCCCTATGCTAATGTAGCAGTAGGGCGTCCAAGTCATCCTATGAAAAACGGAGTTTATTGTTGTGCTCAACCAAAAGGAGGGGTTTTCGAATAATTTTAATACTAAAAACTAATAAAGGAATTAAAATTGAAGAGAATTCAATGAAAGAAATATCTTGGTTCCGGTCATATCTACCATGAAAATTCTATTAGTTGATCATCGACACCAAAGATAATTCAGTTTTTATATCAAGCACTAATTGAAGAACTAACCCAAATTCCAATTAAATTCGATTCTTATATCTTTTCCTAGATTGGTTAATTTTCGACACATGATCCCATTAACCCTAACTACCAAATTAATCCAGACACGCGCTAAAGATTAATTAATAGAAACACAAAACCAACAAGATTAATTAGGCTAATATAACATTAAACACACACAGTTATATCAATTAGTTGATTATTTTTCCTAAATTCAATAATGCTAGTCGAGCAATTATCAAACCTAGTTGATTCACAGATTGCATTGAACAAAGCAGTCAAAAATAATCTAGCTATAAATTAATTCCAATAATTCACTTTTCCACAGTCATAGCAAATTAAAAAGAACAATCATAGAATTAACGTAGAAAAATAATCAATACTTTATATAAAAAATGAATAAATTCAAGTACAAAAGTCTCACGACATACTAGAATCAACTATTGCTTCAATTTCCTCGACCAAGAAAAGGGTTTCAGGCACTAAGGGCCATAGAAGAACACTTCAAAATGTTTGCTAGAAAAGTCACGATAAAACAAAGAAGAAGTGTCATCATTTCTATTCACCCTATAAGGGATATTTATAGAGAATACTAGGGTTATAATCCCTACTTAAGGATAAGAACATGAAAACGGCTGAAAAAGAGTCCAATTGGACTAAAAAATATAAAAACGCCCAAGGGATCTCGAAACCTTACTATTGCGCTTGCATGTGCGCACCTTGAACCTTTCTCATGTGCATGAAACCCTAATCCACAATTTTGCTTACTAGAAATTGTGTAGGTGCACAGCTCTTGGGTCACGCATGTGCATGACTTCCAATAGTTGTGCACCATCTTCGGTTTCAATTTTGACCTTGACATTCATGGAATTTGAAAAAGTACAAAACATGAAAGTTGTAATTCTTTCTCTTAGCTTTCCACATATCTTGAATCAAATCAATCAGAGCTCAGACAACAAAGTTGTGTTCAAAATACCAAACTGCATCCAAATTTGCTCCATACTTATGCACATTTCCTCCTTGGAATTTCTCTTCATCTTTTTCATCCTTTTTCACTCCTTTTTCACTTCAACCCTGTAAAAACTAAGAATAACCAAATTAAACTCATTATCAATTCAAATCTTGCTTACAATACATAATAATGCAGTAAATGACACATAAAACATAGGCCAATTACGAGCTTATCAAAATGTTAGAGAGATTCCTAATAAATCACTTCTAAAAATCGGTGTGACCCAAGAAATTTCTAGTTCCCTTCATATTACATGAGGGAGGTAATTTCTCTATTGCCTCAATCTTTGCTTTTCCACTTTCATTCCTATAGAAGAAACCATGTATCCTAAAACTATCCCTTCATTCACCATAAAGTGACATTTTTTCCAATTCAAAACAGGGTTAGTATCTTCACACCTCTCAAGAACAAGTGCCAAATTATGTAAACATGAATCAAATGAACTCCCAAATATACTAAAATCATCTATGAAAATTTCAATAAACTTTTAAATTATATCATGGAATATGCCGTTGAAACGTGCTTGTGACATTACATAACCCAAAAGACATACGCAGGTATGCAAATGTTCCAAAAGGAAAAACAAAGGTGGTTTTCTTTTGGTCCTTCGAAACTATGGCTATTTGAAAATACCCTGAGTTCCTGTCTAGAAAATAATAAAAGGCATGCCCCGAAAGACGGACGCTTCTAACATTTGGCTCAATAAAAGGGATCAAAAAATGATCTATTCTTGTGTCCTCATTAAGTTTTTGAAAATCAATACAAATTCTCCATCTGATTATGACTCTAGAAGGAATAAATTCATTTTTTTCACTAGTGGTAACCTTGATTCCCCTCTTTTTAGGCACAACTTGGGTCGGACTAACCCATTCACTATCACTCATGGGATAAATAATCCCAACATCAAGGAGTTTCAAAACTTCTTTCCTAACTACCTCTTTCAAAATGGGATTAAACATCTTTGGGGTTGTCTACAAGTTTTGAAACCATCATTCAAAATAATTTTGTGCATGCAAATAGTTGGGTTTATCCTTTTAATGTCACCAATGCCCCAACCAAGTACCTTCCAGTGTTCTCTCAAAACCACAAGCAACTTAGATAACTCATCATTGGAAAGTAAAGAACGAACAATTACGAGATAGGTTTCGTTATCCCCAAGAAAAGCATAACAAACGTGACATGGAAGAGGTTTCAACTCCACCTTGAGGATTCATTGATGGAAGACCCCCTGACCTTTACTTTTATCGATGAGCTTTTCTTTTTTCGATGATTGAGCCTTTTCCCTTGTGTCAAAGTTAGCTGGGCATCACTTCCAAGATCACGTTCTTCACCCTCTTGCGAGATTTCCATCATCATTGAATGTTCTTTCAAATTGTTGCTACAAAAATTTTTAACAAGTTCATCAACCACATCATCGTATAATGAAGGAAATTTAAGAGAATTAAAAACATTAAACGACATAATTTTGTCATTGATTCTCAATTGTAATTTCCCTTCTTGAACATCAAGTAAGGCCCTTCCAGTTGCCAATAACGGTCTTCGAAGAATAATCAACATGTTGATCTCTTCATCTATTTCAAGAATAATAAAGTCAGCTAGCAAGAAAACTTTTCCAACTTTCACGATGACATCTTCCATAATTCTAACCAGTTGCTTTATACTTCGATCTGCTAGTTGAAGAGTCCCATTTGCTGGTTTTAAACCTTTTCCAATCAACTTCTTGAGCAAAGAAAATGGCATCAAGTTTATGGAAGCCCCAAGATCACACAATGCCTTATCCAAGCCAACATTCTCAATTTCACAAGGAATAGCAAATGAACCAGGATCTTTCAATTTCTATGGGAGATTCTTTTGGATTATTGCACTACATCCCTCGGTCAAGCATAAGATTTCTTCTCCCATGAGTTTCCTCCTGCTTGTTAGCATTTGCTTCATTTTATTTGCATAGCTAGGCATATTCTCCAATGCCTCGATAAATGGGATATTAATCTCAATTTTCTTGAACAAGTCAAAAAATTTCTTGAATTTATTTTCTTTGATCTTATCCTTTAGCTTTTTGAGAAGGAAATTTGCATGTTTCTTGTAAGCTCCAAAGGACATTCTCTTGCTTCATCAACTCTTCTAAATGGGAATTGGTATTTCTTTAGCACATCATTCATCTTGCCCTTCCCCTTTGAGGATTCAATCTCTTCTTCTTGTTAAGGCAATCTTTTCAAGTTCCTTCGCCTCCTTGCTCTCCTTAAGGGTTATGGCTTGCACTTGTTCCCTTGGGCTGGGAATAGTATCACTTGGAAGTGCTCCCTAGTCTTTCATTCACTTGCCTAGCCAATTAACCCAGTTGAGTCTCCAAGTTTCTTGTTGATGCCTCTTGATTTCTCACAAAGCCTTCATGCTCCATTCTTAGAGTCTCATTCTCCCTCCTTTGAATTTCATTTTATCTCCTTGATTTTCATGTTCCCTCGTTAAATCTACAAGTTGAGCTTGCACATCGTCCCCCTCCCTATTGAAAGTTTGAGCGGTGGTGGGTTAGGAAGTTGATATGAGGAACTTGGTTGATTGTTGTGGTAAAAGGAGTTGGGTTAAGAGTGTTGGAAATTTGATTGATGATTTTTTTGGTATGCAAGTCAGTATATTCTTAAAGATAAGGTTTGGTTATGGAAACCTTGTGGAGGAGCATTTGAGTGGGATGGTAGATTACACCATGAATCAAATCTGGGCAATTTCTCCAAGAAAGATTGTAGGTGTTCATGAACACATTTTTGGTTGAGCTCTCAAAGAAAAGCCTTGGTTGCCCACATAGTTCATTTGTTCACTTCCCCTAACCGGTCCTTCATATTGTCCACTGGGATGGTTCCCGAAGCAAAACTCGCATATCAATGGTGTTGGCCCCAAAAGCAACCTAAGAGGGGGGGTGAATTAGGTTGTCTCTAAAACAAACCTTTTTATGTGCTTAATAGAAATTCAAACTTTATGCACCAAATAAAAACTTAAGCACAAATGAATACAATAGATATTCAACAATTTAAGCTTAAAGAACAAATAAGAATATTGAGATTAAGAGAATCAAACCAAACTCCCTAGCTTCTCAAGCTTGGAGCTTACAACTACAAAGAGCTTCTTACAAGGCAACTACCAAGTTCACAACTTGAAGTTCAGCCACTAAAAGTCTCTTCAAAGTAGGTGAGACAATAACCTCTTGTACACAAATGAGGATTGAAGAGGCAAACACTCTTGCTCACACTATTTCCTTTAGTTGAGCCAAGAGTTTTACACTCACAACCTCCCTTTGTTACAATTGTTATCTCTCCACTCTTAAACTTGAAGAACTCTTACACTTCTAAGCTCTTTTCACACTACCTATACTATTACAACACTTGTACCCACTATTTCTTCCAAATAGCTCAAGAATTATTTGTAATCAATGTAGAAGTCCCTTCTTAAATTAATTCAAACCTAGGGATATTTATAGTTGCCAAATATCTGCTTCCAACAACTTCCCAACGGCTATTTTCTGTTTACTGGAAAACTAGCCATTGGACCTTTCGGACGGTCGATGCAGCAAGAGTGCGTCCGAATAAACTAGCCGTTGGACCGTTCGGACGGCCGCTGCTAAACCTTGCGTCCGACACTGCGTCCGTTCTCTGAGGGTATTCGTTCGGACGTCCAAGGATGCGTCCGAACATGCGTCCGATCGAAGTAAATGTGTATCTGGAAACAGGTTCGGAAGGTGCAGGGTCAGACGATTACCATCGTCCGAAGCTCTATCTTTCGGACAGTCATTTGCGTCCGTGGAGTCTTCTGGTTGTTTTGTTTTTCTGCACACTTTTCAAACCATTACTGCGATTTGGTCATCATCAAAACATGATTATCATAACTGGGATTCAACAAATGACCCTTGTGCAAAGATTGAGATAGCATTCACGACATCTCCTCTTTCAAGATTTTCTAGTGGCTTTTTTAGGTTAGTCACCATATTCACCATCAAGGTATTATGGGCACAAAGCATCATAAGTGATTCAATTGAGGTGCATCGCCTTGCACTTGAAGTAGAGGTGCTTGAGTTTGCAAATTAGGCTGAGCATCGAGCACTCCCATTGGACCATGTTGGTAATAATTGGAAGCTATTGTGTTTAGAAGCCTTTGAACCTTCTCTGGTGCTTTAAAAGATAGGGAACCTCCCATCGAAGCATCAACGATTGACTTTGTTTCTTGATAAAAGCCCATTGTAGAAGGTTTGGACTTGTAGCCACAATGAAATAGCATGATGGGGACACATTCGAAGAATCTCCCTGAAGCTCCACCATATTTCACGTAACCGTTCCCCTACATCTTGCTTGAATGATGTTATCTTATTTCTCAATCTAGTGGTCCTTAATGATGGAAAGTGTTTAGTTAAGAACTCTTGAGCAAGACCATTCCAAGTCGTGAAGATGCCTTGTTCATGTGAATGAAGCCAGCATTTTGCACAGTCTTTCAAGGAAAAGGGAAACATCTCATTTGCATGTAATCAGGGTGCACATCATTAAATTTGAAAGTATCAAGAACCTCCTCAAAGTTCATAAGGTGAGTGTACAGGTCCTCATTTGGTCCTTCCCCAAACATTTCATGTGATTGAAACATTTTTATCAACCCCGACTTGATCTCAAAATTATTTGCTTGAATAGGTATTCCAGTAATGCTAGAGTTTGCTTCTTCAAAGTTGGGCGTGGCATAGTCTCGAATGAGGTCTTCCATTTGTATGTAATTTGTTTCCATTGTTACCAAATTCACCATTTCCATTGCCCCCTACTCAATTGTTTCCCTCTACTTCTTTTGGTTCTCTTTTAGAATTCCCCCTCTATGCCTGTTAGAAACTTCACATACAAGTGATAGGAAGAAGGTATGGCTCTAAAGGAATTTAGGTCTGGTCTTCCAAAATTGCATTGTAGAATGATGTCGCCTTCACCACTAGAAAATTTATAGTCTTTGTAGCTTATTTGGGCTCTTCTCCCGGAGTCGGTCTAAGCTCAATTTGTCTTTTTGGAATGACGGATGGTCCCGAGAAACCTACCAGCAGTGTGCGAACCTGTTCGATGTTGCTCACGTTGAAATTCATGTCTAGTAAAGCCTTATAAAAGATGATATTTATTAAGTTCCCATTATCCACACAACCTTGTTCATCTTGTAGTTAGCAATAATCATGTTAACTACTATGGGATTGTCATGAGGAAAACTAGGCAGGACTTCATCTATCAAATCAGAAGGTTAACCATTATGTCTTTTTCAGGCATTAACTGTCCAAATCCTAGCTCGACCCAGCCTGTAGGTAGGCTTTCCTAGCTGATTTAGTGTTACCATTGGTCCGTGCACCTGCTATGACATTGATTTCACCGACAACCTGATCTGCATCTTGATGCAACGAAGTGTCTTCCTGATTTTGCCTTCCCTTTGCCTTCTACCCCATCTGGGCTGTCTGGTGTCATCCCCCTATCTTGCCTTTAGTCTCGATCATATTGATCTCACCTGTAACTCTCAACTTTCCTGTTCTTAATGAACTAATCTAGGTCTTCTCTTTTTATGGAGACCTCGATTTCCTTGGCCAAATCCATTCATTCCTTGTCTCATGCCCATGAGAGCCGTGAAATAGGTAGCATCTTTTTTTGTTCCTCTTGTTAGAAGGGGTGATCATTTTAGGAGGTCTAGTCAAGATTCCCTGCTTTTCAACCTGCAACAATACTTCAGTATAACTGGTATAGTCAGGGGGGTATAATTTTTCTCTTGCAACACTTTTGCTTGCTGTGAACCTCGAGAAGGAAATTGAAGCTTATCAGCCATCCTCATCTTCTTCTCTTTACACGAGCTAGTTTTCACTTCTTTTTTCCTTTTCCTGAAGAATACTCCTGGAACTCCTCTTCTTCCTATTGGATTCCCTCCTTGGATGGCATCATGTGACCTTTGCACAGCTTCTTGCATCGCCGAGGGATATTTTTCATTTAGGGATTGATTGAAGAGACCCGAGTTTTACCCCACTAATGCAGGCTGCAACGAGTACTCATTTATTTTTGTCCAGAACCTGCAAGATTTCTTTGTTAAAACAAGTCACATAATCTTGGAGGGATTCGTCACCTCTCTGTCTTACAGCCATTAGATCAGCTATTGATTTTCTTGGCGTGGTGCTGCTCAAGAAATTAGTTAGGAACATCGCAATGAATTCCTGATAGCTATCCACCGAATCACGGGGTAATTCGAGTACCATTTTTCATTTCTCATGCCTTCATGGAAAGTAGTAGGGGAGAGTGAGACACCTTAAGTCATCAGTCACCTTAAGGATGTATAGGAAGTAATCGAAATACCCTAGGTGGTCACTTGGATCTGTCGAGCCATTATAGGCATCCAGTTGAGAGAGCTTAACACCTTTATTAACTATGGTATTCGGTATGCGTCCTGTGAAAGGACTTTTTCGAGCCATGTCAAAATTATAATTGTATTTCAACCCAACATGTGAGAGGAATTTCATTCAATTGTTGAAGTTATTTGTTCCTCCTTTGTTCATCTGTTCCCCCCTCTTCTCAGTCTTGCAGATCTCCCTGCACCTTCATAACAGGGAGGTGGATCGAGACTGGACGACTTCCCTATTTTTTGTTTGCCTTTCAAGATAGCTTTGAGATCTTCATAATTTTCGGTCAAGAATTTCAGCAGTTCTTGTTGGCTTGGTTGGTCTGCTTCAGATTCAGGACTAGCTGGTTTCCATCATCTCGAACTGGGACCATGTTGTGGTTAGTAAAATTAGGTCCGATATTTATGCGAGACTCATGTTATGACTATTCATTCCCTCAAATGGTGTTAAGCACTTAGATTGACCTACAAAACAGAACCAAAGAACTTGGGAGAATTACCTCGTAGGATCACTCCAATACTCAAGTCAAATGTCTTGTTTCAAGATCAATGAAATATACGAGTGTTTTAGATAGCTGAAAACTTACCGTACACAATGTCCATCAGATTATATTTTTAGGGACAAATTTTCGTTGTCATTGGAATCATTGGCCCTGTACAATATGCAATTTCTAAAGGACTCTTTCACAAGAAAAGTCCTTGGATCATTATTGTTACTGGCCTTATCCCTATCTATAGGTAGTGATGCTCTCATGGGATCATGCATATCGTATACCGGGTATATCAACCACCCTAAATCGTCCTCAAGTTCATTCCCTTCTTGCCTTGTGATTTTACATTTTGTTATTTTGTTCCAACCTTGTGTTACCACGCATCTAGATCTACTGGTTACACGCATTTTCTTAGCAGCTTCGTCAAAGTTTTGATACCGACCAATCCAATAATTGTTTATCACTTTTATCACTATATAGATAGCCAGGATGCTTTTTCTGACCTATCTAAAAAACTAAACTTCCTGACTTGTAGAATCATCCCATTCTGATATGTGCGGGTTTAACAAGTGGGCCTCCCAACTTGGAATCCACATTTGCTCAAGATGCATCCATAAAAGGTATATAATATGTTCAAGAACCAAACCCACTGACAAATGTTAACTACTTTTATTCAATCGGGGTTCAAAAAATTGTAATATACAAGCCAAAAACAACTGACAAACTGAAACTCAACTAGACAACTACAAAATGAATAGCTATAATTAACATAATGTACAGAAGAATAACATGGTATCCAATAGTGAAATTAGATGGGAAAAGAGGGGATGAGGGAAGCCACAAGCAACATTATCCATCAATAATTCAGCAAGGAGTACTTCACTCGTAACATGATTTTTCCTTTGTCTACACCAAATTTAGCACCTGTGACCAACCAATGTCCTGGCATATCCTGTGGCCCCTTTGACATTTCTGTCATATCCACTATCTTTCCCAATTTCCCACTTTGGTTTGAGCCATCCCCCTTTTTGTCAATTGCACTATTCTGATTCACAACAGGTGTAGAAGAACCATCGGGCCTTTGCGAGGAAGACAAGTTCGAGGGGCTGTGGTCCCATACAGATCTCCTTATTGTACACCCTGGTACTTTAGAAAACAGAAGCTTAAGGTGCAATACACTTTTAGCGCCAAAATCCCAAACACCAAGCTGAGCCCCAGTGATGATGTGAACACCAGAGAGATCCCCAATAGACGCCTCAGTATGCTCTATAGGTGCGGTACTTACATGAGAGAAATTTTTCCACTTGATTGGTTCAAACCATCGGCTGTCCTGTTCCTCAGGACCTTGCCACTTGGGTGCACCAATAGCCATGTGTGCATCCCAGTGTGGCTTAATGAAGGATTTTAGGTAGAGAAACTAGATGTTGCAAATGGATGGAAAGACGATTTTGCTTACTGCCTTCCAAGCTGAGCCGAAGTCCAGTGACAGGTTTACGCCCAACTGTCACCTGCAATATCATGGTAGCTCTTTTAATCAACAAAATTTTGCATGCTTGTGTTGCTAATAAGACAGAGAAGTAATAATGACCCAGCATATTTGAAAATAAAATTACATTAGCTTCATATTTATAAAGCAAGGCTTAAGCTCAACTACTATGTTTTGGCCTTCTTTTAATTATTATTATTATTTTTTTTCAATCATCAACAGAATAATGTATATAGCTCAAAGAGAATATAACAAAAGTTGAAGTGAACTCCAGTTCCTAAAGTAAGCCTTAGGTGCAAAATTCAGCCAAGATGGGAAATTAGCAGACCATCTAATTTCCTTACAATAATTAATAGCAAATTTTGCTAGCAAGTGAGCCACCCCATTTCACTTCTAATAAAGGACAATGTACACAATTATCAAATTGCACCCATAAGGTTCCTAGTGTCTAGGAGGATAATATCCAATTGAGAAACCTCTCCTTTTGCTGTAATTTTGTCTATTGACACTCTTACAATCCGATTGCACCTCTACGTTCGTCCATCCTTCATTTAGAGCCTTGTTGAATGCCATTCTTATATTAAAAGCTTCCCTTCATGGCTCCTTGCAACAATTCCCCACTGGTTTTAGTACTCAGTTTCCTCAGGGAGCATCAGTATTCAGTTTTACCCAGGCACTGGTTAGGAGGTTGCAATCACTTGCTGACAGATTTTTGAATCATCTAAGTAGAATCTCCTGTTCCTTCTCCATGCAGAACCTAATGGTATTTATTCCATTCATCCATAGCTTCCTACCATACCTACCTGGATCTCCATCTTCTCCTCTGAACTGTTCAGAATTTCTGACTTTCCAGATTTGCCACATAATATTAGCAGTTAGCACTTCTGACCACCAGTGCCAAATATTACCACAGATGCTAGATTAACTGGCTCAGACCTTCCCACTAGATAGGTGGCATTTCCATGTATTCACAGCATTTACAAATAGCACATCCTTTCCCTATACTATCCTTCAGAACTGCATTCACAGGTAGGATTCCCTGTAAACATTTCCACACAAAATGTTTCAATTTGTGTTTCATGTGCAACAGCCAAAGAAATTTCAATACTGAATAATCATTCCTCACAACATTGTTACCCACATCTCCATTGGCCCTAATTCCTGCACTGTTAAATCTTGCCTTTGCCACTCCACAACCAGATTTTACAGAATATATGCCTTGCGAATTATGGATCCAATAGATTCCATCTTTGTCCCATAGTTACCAGAAACTCTCTCCACCCTTACGAACTACGTTCCGATTCATGCGTATCAAAACATGATTCATTTGCGTTCTGAAACGTGAACGACACGCAGCGATTCACGTTTCAGAACATCAAAGGTAGTGAAATCATTATTAGAATAAGAAATGCTATGTTTCTTCTAAAAGTTTTTTTTTTCCCCCTTCAGAAAATACTCTCCAAATTTACCCAATTAGAACTATTTAGTATTAGATTAGTTTTTTGTTATTATTAAGAACAAATATTAACCACTAAAATTTAAGAATGATATAATGGTTCTTCGAAGCTTGAGCATTTTATTTCTCTAGTTACTAAAAATTTAACATTTACTAGAAATTTAATACCATCTAACCACCAACTACCACTTTATCCCTATAATTAGTCACTTTTTTTAAAGGAACTCTACCTAATATGCATCCTTTCTATGGAAATCAAAAGTGTTTAAATTTTTTTTAATTTTTGGAAATTTTTCTATCATTATATCAAAAAAATATATATATATTTGAAAAACATTTAAATCAAAGTCACATCCATGTGAATATGACCGCATATATATGTGGTTATACCACGACTACTCTAAATGGAATGTATCGTGACGTACCGGCTAAACCTAGCGTTATATATCTAATACTTTAAGAGTGACATATCGCATCCTCGTCTCACCGGTATGGCGTTTCCTAATGCATCACGTTTCTGGTAACTATGCTTTATCCTCTGAGAAACTCAAGGAAGGGCATCGATCTTTCCTTTATCCTCAAGTGTAAAGACCTAATTAATAACATCCCAATTCCACTCTGTGCCACGGATATCAATCAGGCCACCAGCTTAGTGGACCTGCTGGCTTCAAGCTGTCTCAATCGAGGTTGAGAAAATAAAACACTTAGCAGACACCTCACTCTCTAGATATATATGGTTTCTTACTTCATCTGACCAAAGTATTCCACTCTTCTTGCAAATCACCTACCATTCTAAGAATGGTTTCTCATATCTAATCAACCTCTCAAACTTTGTTATGAAGCTTCATAAGTTTCTAAATCTAGGTCCAACAGGCTGAAACCACCCACATTTGTTTCATCAATGCAGTAACATGAAACATCAATCTGCACCAAATTTTGTTCTAATGCCTAATAAATGAGTTCCTTACTGTACTACATGGTGAAAGAAATCCAAGTAGCACTTGCCAAACCTAAAATCATATTCTAGATCAGCTATACTTTTTCTTTTGCCTTTTCTTTTTAGTTGGAGTATAGCCTAAGATAGAAGAGAAATTGCCAAAGCCAAAGTCACAATTGTCAATTTCGATAGACTGAGAAATATTGATTAAAATGAGATAAATTGCATTCAACAAAAGAAGAAAAAAAAACGAACAAAAAACAAAAAAGATGTAAAATGCACCTGATTTCTTTTGTTTTTATAACTAATACTACATTTAACAATATTTTAACATGTTAGTGCAAAAAATATTGACTGACCCAACTTGAACATAAATTCGATCCCAAATAAAGAAGACGAAGAAGAAAGGAGAAACGCACTGCAAAAAAGTGGGGAAAAAAAAAAGAATCTACTGTTTGAATCTTATTTCTTTTACCAGATTTTAAATATATCACATCTAGCTGCATTACAGTTTCACTGTAACTTTTGCATCTACAGAACAAAAATTTCTCATAGATAAATTAGCAAAAATCAATTTCTTCAGAACTGAAGAGCAAACTCTGTGTACCACAATACAATTTTACCAATAGTGCTAAAAAATTCTAAATTTCATTATTTAGAATTTTGGAAAATAAAAAGTTGCACCATGATACTGAAGCATACAGCAAGTGCAAAAACATAAGTGCCAGCAAGAGTGCAAATACCAAAATTTCAAAATCCCTTGGTCCGAAAAGCAATGAGTGTGTTAAAAAGCTAACTGTATCTAGATCTGTGTACAGTAGATAAAACAGCAACGTTGAATACAATCTCTACATTCCTAAAATTGCTACAAATGTTTTTCTTTTTCTATATAAAACAAGCAGAAAGAGAAAAACTTTGTATAAGGTGTTTAATTATGAGAGACTAAAGCTTGAAAAGTGTTACAGAAACTTTTACCTAATTATAGCAAGAATCTCATGAGAATCATGTCTACATTCTCAAAGTAGTCAATATAAGAGTGAACAGAGGACAAGATCTTACACTCTAAGTATAATTCTATTGCACGAGTCAAGTGCTTTATCCCGGGTACCCCTTCAAGCAAAGAAACAATGGGTGTAAATGTCATGTTGATCACATCCGGTGCCGTTTCTACAGTTTTCACCCATTTGGCATGACTCTGCTCAAGGTCGTCCCCTCCCCTTCTTCTAAAGATAACTGTAACATCCTGCAAGGGAAAGTAACTTATTGATTAGTTGATGCACACAATCACAATATATCCATACAAGCGTCCAGAACAGAGATTTTCCAAAATAAGGGATGTAACTGAAGGAAAGAGCACAATGACAATTAATAAAGTGAACAAAAACTATAACTAATTTTGTTTTCTCTGTCAAAAAAAACTTCACTCAGTGCAAATCTTATGCAAAATATTGGAGAAGTACCATGCTCACTAACCTTGTCCTTATATTTTAAGGGGCCTGCACTTGGGATGCTTTTCAAATCAGAGAATCTCTGATCTCCAATGTCTTTCACATAGTTTTCGATGTCCAATGCTGATAAAGGAGATGTCTGGTGCTGTCTAATATAAACAACATCTCTTCCACCAATTGTTGCAGAGGTAACAATGTGGGTGCCATAATTCTCAATAAAGCTGAGATGAATTTTGAAGTCAGAAGCTCCATATAACAAGTTCATGAAGAATACCAGCAATCCAGACAAATATTACAATATGAGGTACTCCTGCCGTGTTCAAATTATGTTTGTGAGAAATGGTGCGTATTTTATTTTTACAATTACTGGTCCAATTGGGTTTCAGAGTCTTGGATGAAGTGTCACACATCTTACACTATGGAGTACACCTGCCTCATTCAGAAATATGTTTGTAGGAAGCTCTGACAACTCTAATACCGACTTGATTTTTATATTTCAGTGCAATTGGATTTCTGACATATCTTGGTGGAAGAATTTTCTCCAGTGGTCCTATGCCAATTCTACAGAAACACAGCCATGTTTTGTCTTGCATGCAGATCCACTTTTTCAAATTTTTTGACATAGAAAACTTGTGCACTTGATGTGTAGGGATATATAACTGGCGATTGTAGATATTCACTGTTGCTTCAAAGGACAAGGTCAATGGCAATCCAAGACCCTAGGCAGTGGCAAAAACATTTTGATTTCTTAAAGATGATTGGATGCATGTGTAGAACTCATAAGAACGACACCCAGGATTTAACAACCACCATACAGATGAAAATACTAAGCTCCAAAAGTAACAACAAATGAAACTTCTCTAGCTAGCCACCATTGCTTGTGTTTATTCTTGGTAAAATGAAGCCAAAACTGGGCCAAGTGACTAGACAACAGTATAATTATTAACCTAAGCCAACCACTGAAGATCTAAGTTGCAACATATGATTTTAATCTAGTTAGCATTTGACTGCCATTCTTGAAAATCCTAAATATAACAGTTACATTGTCCAAGTAATAGGAGTACAGTTATGCAGAATTCAATATGCCAAAGTCGTAAGTTTCACCTTGCTAAAGATGCTGGATCCCAAGAGTATGGAACAGCACGCTTGATTTCATCACGCAAAACTAGATTAATTTTTTTTAGTCTGACACTAAATAATGGGAGGATGTATCCAGTCATCGCTAGGGATTTTGAAGCTGCTGCGTCAAGTTGCCAAGATCCAGTAAAATTAAACATGGCATTAAAACTTCCAAGTGGAACAGATCCAGATATCATGGCCTTGTCATTGAAGTATTTTGCCATCTGCAAATCAAAGTTTAAAGCACTCTGCTGTATTAAACATATGCCTTTTTTCTTTCTCTGTACTTACATACATTATTCAATTACTTTCACAGAATCATGAAAGTGGCAGAGATAGATGATATGGAAGCACAAAAGACTAATTCATATAATCAAGCAAGATAGCGAACATGAACCAGTCAAGGTCAACAAACATGCTATTCCCTTTAGGCTCATTCCAATCCCTTTCAACCAGAAGAAACAGGAAGAGAGATCGACTCAAACTGGTGACAATAGAAAATCAGAACTGAGTCAAAGAACCTTCAAATATGCTTGAATTGAGTAGGGGGGGAAAAAAAACTTATGTATCTCTTGTAAAGATAAACTGCTCAGTTCACAACTTATGGAGTGTAAGGGTGATAACTGAGAATCAGAAGCCACAAGTATTGATAAGAGAGCCTGCTTCCTCAGATTATGTTTCTTTTGACTGGATTCTAGTTTACATTTATCTTAATTGCCTTCTTAACACCAAATATTTGCATTTCATTAACTTAATAATTATTAGAGTTCTGGCTTCTGTCAATTACTCAAGGACGCCAAAGTTCACTTCCAACTCAGAAGGACCAGAAATTTCCAATCACTGGTCCAAAATTATCTAAATTTAATTCAGACCGGAGGGGCAAGATATAAACTATAAAATTCGAATATACAAAAGAATAACATTATTAAACAAATGAAACGTAATAGCCCTGACAGATGCGAAAAATAACCATAACCACTTTTCCTCAATAATAAAGACTATAAAACAGTAATGCGTGGATAGTGAAACACAAAACAAATAAGTAAATACGAGACCAAACTACTGACAAGAATTAAATTTCTTGAATATAAGTTTCTTAAACAGGGGAATTTAAGGAGGGACACAGAAGGAAGGAGATAATTTCTATGAATTAATATAGCTCCAACCTAAAGTGGACCATATATGCAAGAAATTGAAGCATTACTTAGAAAAAAAAAAATGTACGTGGTAAGGCTCAATTCACAAGCAATAGCAGAGTTCCTGGCACCACTGCAGAATTTTTTGAAAACAACCCTATCGAAAAAAAAAAAAAAATTCTAAGCTCGGTTTGTCAGAAGGTATATGATTCCCTCATCAAAATCGGCCAACATTTAACAGAAGATCATGAAACAAGGCAGAACCGTGGGCTGCAGGTTGCAAAGGCGAAGGGATGCTTGTGATGGATGCAGGGATGGGAGAGGGCAAGGGAAGGGGCCGGTCTTCTAGGTGACTGGGGTGGGGAGGGGTGTTTTACCGGGAAAAAGAAAAACATACACATCTAGAGGGGTACGGTAGGACATTTTCTGAAATTGTAACTTGTCGCCCTAGTTTCCATCTTTTCTATCTTGAACCCTGTAGTTTAATTTCTTTTCTTGCATTAAGGTCCCTTTTCTGGTAGAAGGTATTACATTTTGCAAATTAGCCCTCAGACCGTTGGTTCACAAATGGAGGGACTCAATTGGACACTTTTCCAATTAGGAGTACTTAATTGAAAAGACTTTTCACTTCATGATACATAAATATTTTAGTTTTTCAGTTCAGTACTCAGTTGAGATTTTGGATCATTTTGGAGGTCTTATTTGAAATTAAGTCTTCTGATAGTGATGAATACGACTTAATGTGCAGCACAATGGCTCGTATATGCACGCAACTGTGTAGGTAACTAGGTTCACATACAGATCTGTAAGACGCAGACAGACACATGCACTTGTGTGTGTACAGCTACTGAGCTACATAGAAACAGCCAGATTTAGGATATCCAACGTAGGAGTAAATTATATAAATGATTTTATGGTCTGTTAAGTATGTGTATGTTTAAGACAAAATATTTATATATCGTTAACCATTCACATGTTTCTATTAATGAGGCAAGTTGCACCTTTATCTTGTTGCATTAACTTCTTCATGCATGAAAGTACTACCTTCCCCTGGCTATTTAAAAAGTCATCCATTATCCTTAAACAGAAATGAGTCCAGAATATAAAAATAGCTTCTGGAATTGCAAGAAGAACAGTGCAGACAGGGAGCTCTATCCAGACAACTATCTTCTCATGGCATTTTTCTTGTTTATAATTGAGGCATAAGCAAGAAGCCCATACAAAAGAACAAAAAATTGGATATAACAAAGACTAGCATCAGCAAAGCTAGTATGCATAGAAACACCGACACTTATAACCTTCTTCAGGAAAACCTGTACAGAAATGAGTAACAGTATCAGACACAATAGATTTTGTCTCTCTCTTTTTCAGCTTATAGTTTATTAAACCATAAGCTACTGAGTTGTATCATCAGAGATGAAAGTATCCAGTAAACCGAAACATTAAGGTACTGAGTTTTATTAAACCTTACACTACTAAGGTATATCATCAGAATATAGCTTACAACTCTTTTTTATCTATTGTTTATCCTGTAAACCAAAAACATTAAGCCACTGAGTTCTATAATCAAAGACGAAAGTATCCAGTTTGAATGCATGATAAGCAAGTGTGAGATATGTGTAATGAATAATAATTTTATCTGGACACAATTGACAAAGTCAACGATATTTAAGAAGAGTTGGTGTCTGAATCCAAGTTTTTAATTTAGAACCAAGAATAATGGAACTTTGCAATGAATGGACATCAACAACCACACATTGTTCAAAATTTAATGACATTGAATCAGGACTAAAAGGAATAGTTTTGAATTAATAAAAAAAACCAAGCCTAATTCCCACTAAGTAGGGATAGTTTTGAATTATATAATGAAAATAATTCTGCATATAAAAGAATAAGGGAATTCTCTGAAGTTAATATCTTGTCTCTAGAGAGCGACTCTCATCTTCCACAAAGTTCAGCATTCCCCATCTTCCCCCTATGTAACTGTAAAACAAAGCCTTAATAACCCCAGTATATAAGAGCTCTTTGTCTGCATACACTAGCAGAGGTTTGGTGGCTTTTGCATATCCCCTTTCTTTCCGCAAGCATATACATGTATTTATTTAATAATTACCCCAAAAGAAATGCACGCCAAGGAAGAATTTACAGCAATTTTTTTTACCTCTGATCTGATGGAGCACAAGTTAATTACTTTCATTTATGATCTAACAGTTTTCTCATTGGCCATTCAAGTGTAGAGGAAATTAAAATCCAAATAATAGCCATTTAACAATAGAAATAATATCCAAGTTTCATCGCAATACTCAGTTCCCAGTGTTGGTGCAATTCTTTCCATGGAATTAACCAAAACTTTGAGCTTAAAAACTTCAAGGAGTCAGCTTTAGCAATTAATCATTTGTTATACCATTGAGAATAAAATCAAGCCACTGTGGCATTTTATGTCTCCCAGAGCAAAGATTGCAAAATTTACACAACCAAGTCCAAGTTGAGAACTTCAACCATGTATTTTATTCCTCCATCAGTTATTAAAATACCAAGTACAAATTGCAAAATCAGGTCATTAGTTAAGCAGACAAAGTACATTTAGGCTCTTTCAGCCAGTGGCTTTCATAGAGTTGAACAATAATGAAAGGGCATACACGATGAATATGATTTGCTTTGAACCAACAGATTGATAGAACATCATGATTTCATGGCATAGAGGGAACTCAGTACTCAGTTCAATAATCTGGAATCATAGTGTATCTGATTCAGTCAGCTGATGCAAAACTTCATCATTTCAAATATAGTATCATTAGTACGATTACCGGAGCTGATGACACAATGGTGACATTTGGATGCATGAACGCCAAGATTATTTGGGATTGATCAATTTAAGTTTACAATTACAGTATGACTTTATTGGTTTGAGAAGCAATTCTCCATGAAGATGGCACTGTTTAGTACTATACCAGCTTAAATATCTACATATACCAGCTTAAATATCTACATGAAGTTAGCAGTTTCAGGATATAACAGAAAGTCTATAGACAATACTTGGAATCAACAGAAAGTCTTTAGACAGTACTTGGAATCAGTATTGCAAGCATACTTATGAAGTTAAATAGGTGAAGATTAATTACAAGCAATCTAAAATTGAAATCAATGTTCAAGCTGTGAATTCACATAGGCAACTGCAAACCCCATTACCATATGATAATCCTCATTGCCAAACCATCCACGTTAGGCATAACTTCTGAAAACAGCAAACCTCCTCATATACCAACCAGTTTAGGTAAATCAATTCAATTGCTTAATAACTCTTCCTCCTCGTTCTTCTGTTTTTTTCCATTCTCTTCTTTGGGCTATTTCTATGGTACACGGAGCAAACTATGTGGCTTTTTGGTATTCAGTAACCTATTACCATAGTTTTTAGAATCCTAATCCTAACCTTACTAGCTTGCAATTCTATGATCCAGATCCTAGTAGGATTGCTATTATAGGTAAATGCTTGTTGGACAGTTAGAATCTTGCAATTTATATCTATATTTTCTAAGCAAAGGTAGCACTTTTTACAATTCTTCCTTCGGCCTTATATTTCATGACTTTAAACTACTTATATTAATCATTTTAATAAACAAACAAACAAAACAAACCAAACCTTATTCCCACATATTAGTAATCATTTTAATATTCAACAAAAAATAAAATTAAATTTTGCAATGAATAAGGCTTTTGTGGTAATAATGAAAAATACTACTTCCTATGCCCCATTTATTGTCACAGTTCACTTTTATTGGCCAACATGTTTTTCCAAAGATCGATCTTGTTTGAATTCCTAACATATGCTAGAATTTTAAGATGTATGTACTAATATGTGGTATAAATTTCACTTTTGTTGAAGAATTTCATCAAAAATCAAATATATCTATATGAATTATTTGTTACAAAAAATTTGATCTTGATCAAAAAAAGTCAACTGTAACATAATAGACGGGACTGAGGGAGTATAAATTTAAGTTGAGAAAGTTTTTTTTTTATTAATATTAAATTTTTACACTTCTTTGCATAAGTTTCCATTAAATATTAGCTGAAAAACAATTAAAATTGCATTTTCAGTAGGATCTTATGATCCAATGTTCCCGTCTATGATCTGATCTCGTGACCTTCAAGACGATCCAATGTTGCGAGATCTCAATTTTAAAACCCGTGCTTATTACTACTAAAAAACCTTAGCTCATTTGAACATGCAAACTTACTAACAATTAGAACAATTCATGGATCAACCATTTCATATTTTGACAAGAATTCTCTATTGGAACTGGGAAAATCTAATATCAGATTGCATTCAAGTAGAAAGAGTTCAGAAGCTAGCGATGCACCTCCGAAGTATGCTGCTGAAAAGTGTCAGTACCACTTGTGACACAGTTCTTCAAGAATGCAGTGACAAACAAAGGAAAAATTTTGCAGTTCAACAAGCATCAAATATGGCTGTTCTCAACCAGGTCTTAACGACTGACACTTCTAAGGACAACTAGAACCTTTTCTGAATTTGGAAGCAATATGATCAATCAATCAAAGAAGTAAATGCAGCAAATCTTCCTTACAACTGGGGTTGGGAAATGGAGATGGTGCAGCTTGTGCATCTTATACAGTGCTGTTTCTCTAATATCTGATCCAAAGAAATTAAGAGAGGACTCGTTCACTCCATAAAGCCCCTAAACAATGAAGCCCCAAATTCCATAAAGGACTTATATTTCTCCACTATGCTGACAAATAAAAGAAAAAAAAAATCGTAGATTGTGGCATCACATATCAATTAAAGAAAGTGACAAATACTACAACAAGATCAGTATAGAACAAGAAATCAAGAATTACACTGCACCCGGAAAATTTTCTACCCAAAAGACAATTCTAAATCAAGAAAATCATACAACCCAAAGAAAAAAATCCCATAAACGGAACAACATAAACTTCAGGGAAAAAAAAAAAAACAAAACTAAGAAAAGTGATTTAAAATCTGACCTCATGGAAGCTGAAAATAGGGGTGGTTTCAGTGGTTCTCTTCCCTTTAGAGCACTCAATATCAATAGAAACATTAGGGACCAAAATTCCATCAGACACCACAAGATCTTTAGTATTTTCTTCATCAAGATGAACTAATCTTGACCCTGGAACTCCTTTGCAGTAAAGAAGCCTGTTCTTTTTAATATCAGATGTTACATCAAAACCTCTGCCAATAGCTTGTACAGAGCTGCAAAGGGTAGTAAGCAAAGCATCAGAATCACAGCTTCTGGTGTTGTCATCCATGGAAAAATCTTTCATAAGCTTACGGAGTTATCAATTCTGAGAAAGGTAAATGCATAGTTCATTGCAATTTTTGATGAATTTTCTTTGGAGTTGTTTTATGGCATTGTTGAATGAGTCAGTCGGCGGTTGGACTTTGGACTAGTGCGTTGGATGATTGTTTGTTCAAGGCAGGCTTTTGACTGCATATGTATCAACAACAAAGAAACGCGTTTGTCCTTGTCTTTGACTTTTTGGATGATTCTCAGTTAGTCATCTCCTCTCATCAAGATATTTATTGAGGCAAACATTTTTTATACGAACATGAATACATGATACTACAGGCAGGCAGTCAATTTGGCCGGACAACATAATTGACGTTGAGAAAATAAAAATTTCAGCTCAAACCTGGTCAAAATTTGAGTTTCACATATAGCAATTTTACTTTATAGAGTTATGTTTTGTGTACTATGGTCTATATTTTGGTTAGGATTCGAGGGCTTTTAGGGTTTCATAGTGTGTTTTGTTGTATTTGTGATGTTTTGATGTTAGGTTATATTTTTCTTTTGTTATTGTACTTATGTCGTTTTTGTGTGTTATGTAGGTTATTGGATGGTTCTGAAAGTGGGTTGGTTATCTACTCTTTGAAAATTTCTTTACTACTCATTTCTCATTACATTACAAAGTAAGTATTTTTAACAGTTAGATGATTAAAGTAGTGGGATCCTCTTACTTTTCAGTCATCAGAACGACTATCGTATTTACTTTGCATTATAGAGTAAATAGTCAAGACTTACTCTAGTTCTTCTTTGAACCTTAAAGGCTATCGCTTAACGGATAAAAAGTAACTCTAGGGTGCAAATCAATGCAAGATTGACGTTCGTGGACAGAATGTAGACGGTTGTTGTGAAACCCAGTGTTTTAATAGCCTTGTTCTTTGATTTGAAAGAGAGATAACTGGTTTAAAATGTTTTTCATATTATTTTTAGTCATTAAGTACTAAGAACTTATTCGTTTTTCAATTCGACAAATTTTTCGATTTACGCGATTTCGGTACTGTGGGTAAACGAGTTTTTTTTGGATTAAGTGTAATTAGTGCATTGTGGTGTCACTTATACACATCTACATGGCTGTTTATAACAGTTAATTTAGCAGCATAAATTATGCTTTGGGTTACTTATTCCAACTATCTGTCTACTACTTGGTCAATTGATTACTATTTGGGTCAACTTACCCTGTCTCTTATACACATCTAGATGTGTATAAGAGACAGAGCTTGAATCCATAAAGATCCATGTCATTTCAACACATAGCTAAAATGTCTTTTTTGATTTAAAGTATCTTATACTACATCAAGTCTGTGTGTTAATTATACACATCTATTTATGGCTAAAGAGCAGGCATGATTCAAGCTTTAATTTCAAGTTTTGTAGGATTCTTTATGGCTGAAATAAACCTCTTTGCAGCCTTATATGCTGTTGATTTATGTATGTTATGGGTTGTTTTTAGTGTTTTGGAGGTTGGGAAGTGATTGGGGTTGATTTTTAACAACTTTCCATGGTTAGATTACAAATTTTAAGATTATGAGTTAGGGTTTTGTCTTCCATATGTGCCCTAGAATGTTATGCTATGAATGCTTATGTCTATGCATATAATGATGTTTTAAGAGTGTGAAGTTTGGCGCAACTAGGATAATTTGGATAATTGGTTATGTTTGAAGGATTTTTAATGATCTTTTGATGGTTTTAAGTGTTTCCTTGGTAGTGGAATGGTTAGGAAGCATGTTTGAATCATGCGTGTGGCTAATCGGTAAAAATTTCAGTTTGGTAGTAAAGAGGAATTCCAACCATAGGTTGTTGCTCTAATGTTGTAATAGAGTTAATTGTAGTGGTTATGGAGTATGGATTGTTGTGGAATGCTATTGATATAGTCAGGATTGATTATGTTGTTTTGAGTTGGGATGTAACCAAGGTCCCTTGAATACCTTGGAATTGGATTTTGTTGGTTGGTTGAATATGTTGTTTTGAGTTAGGTGGTAACCAAGGTCCCTTGAATACCTTGGAATTGGATTTTATTGGCAGGGAGGATAGCCTAATTATAGCCTAGATAGGAGAATTCCATACCCTTTTCTGGATTAACTATAGCTTATTATCTCCGTCTAGAACGGCATCCAGGGCACTCACTTAGCTCTGTCATCTGATAGCACATCAGATGTATAAGTTGGTCAGAACAAATCAAAAGGTCATTTTTGACCAAAGAGCTATTGGTGTCGTTTTCTATCGTTTCGCGTCGTTTTCGCTTCCCTAGTCATTCTTTAACTTCTACATCTCTTCTAAGAGTCCTCTTATATCTGTTTTAGGTACCACGCCACCTACCGACGGCGATCGCGTTCAGTGATCATAGATGCAGTATAAGAGACAGGTAGGGTGGTAGGGATAGACCCTCTTCCACTTGTATTTTGTTTAACGACTTTCAAATATGTTTAGGATGCTCTTTTAAAATGTGTATGATGTTTGGAACTGCACTTTTACAATGTTTTGGAATTATTACATATGAAATCGGGACCAAGCTATTTTATGTTAATCAATTGATATTTTTGCAAACTCTTTTGATATGAAAGCATTTTATGACTGTTTTGGCTCATAGGTGACCGAGGTATATAATTTTGGATGTGTTTAGAAATGTGTGAATTGTGGAGAACCGGTTCTATAGTCATCCATGGGTTATAAGAGACAGGGATCTTTTTGGCTACGCTATGCTTTAGCATACTATGTTTTGAAATGATTGGATCTTTTTGGCTATGTTTTGAGAAGCTTGGACGTTTAAATGGCATGATACACTTTAGAAACTACTTATGATTATGGTTTATTGACGTTTAAATGGCATGAGACATTTTAGAAACTGCTTCATGACTATGGTTTTCACAAATGATATTATCTTTATGTTTTCTTTTTATCGAAATGCTTGGCCCCATTTGAAGAGCTTTTATGATATCCACTGAGCTAGTTATGCTCACCCCACGTGACTTATAATTTTTCAGATTAGGTGCTCGTTTTTGACTCTCCACCGCGTTAGCAGCTTTTAGATTTTCTCCAGATTCCACATTACTGGTAGGACTCTGCGGATAATCTTCCAAGTTTCTCTTTTGTTTGGAGAGGGGTAGTGTATTAGATAAGTTTTGTATTGATGAACTTTATTTTTGTTGTAGCATCTTTTGTACTAAGAAGGAATTTTGCCTAACTCGTATTTTTGTGTAAAATGAAATATTCGGTTTTATAGTTAAGAAATGGCTTGATGGTTCTATTACATTGCGGTTAAGTTTGTTGCTCTGTTCGTTTGTGCCTTGCGCTTTGGTCCGGTGTACCATTAGCGCGGCGTGTTACGGTCCCGTTTTTGGGGCGTGACAGTTGTTGTGCTCGAAATTACATAAAAAGAAAGCGCCATGATGTTCCAAGATGAATGTTAGACAAAAATAGGCCTGTCAACGGATCGGGTTTGAACTCGAATCCGATCCAATTCTGACCCGTTTATATGGATATGTATTTAAGTATAGTATGATTACCCGGAACCAATCTGGACTCAATTAAGCTCTTATCTAAACAGATCGGATATGGATTTACTAGTTCCAACTCGTTTAAAATCCAAAGCCGATGAGAAATTGAAAAAATAAAATAAAATAAAATATATAGAATAGAATTAGGTTACAATAGTCTTCATTTTCTCTACTTTTTCAGCCGCACACAGTCCTTCCATCCTCTCATCATTCTAATCTCACTCACCGTCATAGCCAGTCATCATTGCCTTCATCTCCATCATCTCCATTTCTCTTCCTTCATATCTCATCTGCCTCCTTTTTCACTCTCTTTTTACATCATAGCCAGTCATTACTGCATCAAACAAGTCATCACCAATCGTCGTGTAACTGATCAGATCATCACCGATTGTCATGGTCAAATCATTGCCGGTCGTTTGTCATCAGATCATTGACAGTCGCCGTCGTCTCCAATCAGATCATCGTCATTGATCATGATTGCATCTTGATGTGTTTTGGAACTATTTTGAATGGGTATATCCTATTCGGATCCGGTCAGATCAAGAGATGGGTCTGTAATAAAAAACCCATCAGATAATCAAAATGAATTTGGAATCGGTATTCTTAATCGGATAAGGGTATGGAATTACCAATTCCAACCCAAATCCGACCTGTTTACAGGCTTAGATAGAAGGTAGAACACCAGGATGTTATGGTGATTGTCCACACCAGGATGTTATGGTGATTTCCTTGGCTCAGTGACTTTACAATTTTTACAATTTTAAACTCATTTTTGGGTCTGTTTAAGCATTTATGTATGAGCTAGAAGCGACAGCAACACTTAAGGATATTAAGTATGTATAAATAATACTTGTTAAGAGCAGGTTAAATATGTTTTTCAACATCTTAGTTTTCATATTTTAGCAACTTTTTATATTTTTAGGGTTTTATTAATTTTTTAGGGTAAAATGCAAATAACCCCCTTGGGGTCAGCCTATTATATACTTCATCCCTTATGGTTATCCAATGTGTGTTTGACACCTTTGTACTTTATATATATATATATATATATATATATTGTAAAATGGACGGAAACCGTTAAAATTGACAACTGCACATCTATTTTGTGTTTGGGAATGTTTTTTTTAAAAAAAAAAAATTATGTTGCAAAAAAAACATGAATTGACATTTTTACCGCCAAAAACCTAACATACTTTCCATTACACAATTTGCACACATCCTGTCTCTTTTCTTCCTAAGCCATCAGCACCATCACCCCCATCCCCCTCCCCCCCCCTTTTACTACTACTCTTTCACTCCTATCCCATATCCTAGATCTGGCAACCTCTTCTCACTCGTCTCCTATCCCTACCACCCTACTACCCACTCTCCTTACACGGCTATGCCCCAGCCTTGCTACCTTTCCCTCTCCGCCAACCCCCGCCAATCCCTTCCTTTCCCAAACTCCCATCACCAGCCTAGCCACTACCATCCCTCAATCTCTTTTCCTTTTCCCCTCCTCCTCGACCATCTTCCCCTAAGCAACCCCTCGTCCACTTCTCCCACGCAGGCCCGATTTCCCTCTCCACCCCTAGGCACCAATCTCCTATTTCCTACCGGATTTGAAGAGGAAAGGAATAATCAAGACAAAATGAGAGATCAGGGAGAGGGAAAGATAGAATTGAGAAAAGAAAATAAGGGGAAAGAGAGAACCAGGAGGTGATCAGGGTGAAGGAAGGATTGGATCGGGAAAGACGAGCTGGGGTGGAGATTGCTGGGAGTAGGTGAAGGACGAGGGTGAGAAGGGGAAAGAGGGAAAAAGGGTCTGAAGGTGGGAAAGATAGTGGCTAGGGTTAGGGATGAAGAGGTGGCAGATGGGGATGGGAAGAAGGGGAAGGTTAGGTTTTTTGGATTTTTTATTTCAGTTTGACCCCATTTTATTTTTAATTTGACCTCTAAAACTGTGTGATTCTTTTTATTCTTAATTTGACCCAAAATTTTATGAAACACTTCAATTCGTTAGGGTCATTTATGACATTTCACAAGTTGCTGTTAGGTTTGACAATCTTCTATCTATTTTGCCAAAAAAAATTAAAGTACAAGGGGGGTCAAATGCACATTTGATAATCAGACAGGGTAAAGTGCACAACACCTAACAAAATGAGGTTTATTTGCATTTGACCCACTTTTTTATTAAGAAACTCCAAAGGTTTTTGGAAGGTTGACAAGAGGACTTCGTTCTTTATCTGAAATGAGATCGAACTCCAAAAGGTTCTTGGAAGCTTGACAAGAGGACTTCGTTCTTTATCTGAAATGAGAGTTCAAGCTATGATTTCCTCTATAATCTTCGATCTTTCTAGAATTTGCTTTATTTGATCAAGTTATTTATTTATTCGTGGCGTTTGTTTATTCAAGTAATTTATTTTAGTTAGGGATAGATATAATCGAAAGTGCAATCTTTTTCTACATAAGAATGTGCATGATTAATCTTAATACTTTTCTTTTGTATGATTATGATTTGTTCTAGTTATATTATAAGAAAAGGGTATAAGTTCATTGAATCAGTTATATCTTGAATTGATAATTGAATTGGTCAAGACTAATGCATGCTATAACTTGTTTATGTTTCGTTCGAAATAATATTTATAAATCTAGTTGTGAGGTCAATTTAATTTATTTGAATGAACAGATTACAGCCCAAGGTTCCAAATATTATCAGCATTCTTGGTTTAATAGTTTAGATCAACTTTGAGAAGAAATCTTATACAAAGATGATTAAATTTGGAACAGTTATTAGTTCTTAACAAGACTAGTACATCAAAAGGAACTCTGCCTATTGTGTGCTCATGATTGAACTTGTTTTATTAACAAAAACTTGATGTGCAATCAAGTTATGAAAATACACCTTAATCAACTAATTTAACTAGATAGTATCCCACAAGTATATGTGGTCACATAGTAGTTAGTAGAAGTAGGAATCATTCCCACAAGAATTGGTTAGTAATGGCTAGCTTTGAGGTTAATTAACTATTTAGAGTATTGAAACAAAAAGTAATTGTTATTAGTTCTTAAGTCCGAAAAGAATTACAAGAAGGTGATCAAATTTGGAATAGTTATTAGTTCTGAATAAGACTAGTACATCAAAGGGAACTCTACCTGTTGTTATTAACCAAAAACTTGATGTGCAATCTAGTTATAAAAATACACATAAATCAACTAAGTTAACTAGATGTATCCCATAAGTATATGTGGTCAAATAGTAGCCTATATAATAGCAAAAGTAGGGATCGTTTCCACGAAGATTTGTTAGTAATTATTGGCTTTTAGGTTAAATAAATATTTGGAGAATCGAAGCAAAAAAAGGAATTGGTTTCAAAAACTTGAAATGAAAGCTAAAGCAACTACGAAAATAGGTTTGGAAAGTAGGTTAAGGTTTAAACTAGTCAATTTCCAGTTTTATACAGTTAATTGGTTAATTGGTTCAATTAGATAAATTAGAGCTTAAATCCCACAATTAATCTATCCCTAATGCCTCAATACCTTGGTGATCAAATTCTATTGATTCAATAGTCTAACTTAGGATTCCTCTTACACTAGACTAGTTAAACCCAATCAATTACCGCATGGAATTCTAAGTGACTAATTAGGTGACTTAGCCAATTAAGGTCAGATTCTAACCTCAGTCCATTGTTAATGATGGTCTAAAATAGATATTCAACTTTCATATTTCAACTCAATTTATTAAATAATGAAGTAGCTAATTTCCTTAATTAACTTATATTGAGCCCATTGACAATTCTCAATCAACCAAATTCACCTTTCAACTGATCAATTAAGTTTCACCAAATGGGAATTAACATCATCCAAATTCTAACTCATGATTAATTATTTCACAAAAGTAAATATCAAAACTAAAGAAAGTGTTTTTAAGAAAAAAAAAAAGAAAGAGGAAAGAGACAGTATTTAAACAAAGCCATTAACCAAAGTAAACTTGCAATTAAAATTTTAACAAGGTAGACTGAATCAAACGCTTACACTAATAAATTAAGCTTCAATCTGGAAACTTGGAAATCAACATTACACTTAAGCAAAGAGAAATAAAACCCTAGAATTAAAGAAAAGTCCTCCCGAAGTGGGGAGGAGAATAGAAGACATTCTCTCTACTCTACTTGTTGAGAAAAAAGGCCAAAAGAGGCTATATATAGTTCTAGGGTTGGGGGAATGAATTCAACCATAAAATGCCATGAAGTGGACAAGTTTTCCCCTTATAATTCCAGGACCAAGTTGATGTCTAAAAAATAAATCTAAAAATATAGACTGTAGTCTAGACAATGCTCCTAGACCATTTCGTGCAAAATATTGACAATTTTCGTCCAATCGACGTGCCATTTTCTTGAACAACCCTAGCATTGAACAAAGGCCTATAAAAATCAAATAAATAACATGAGAACTATCTAGCATAAAACAATCTAAATAATAAACATAACAATAACACACGTAAAACAACAATCAAATCCCTAAAATTACAAACAAGCACTTAAAGTAAAAAGTTGGCAAAACCCAAAAATAGGCCAAACAGGTTAAAACTCTAACAAATTATTAGTAGTGTTTTAGATGGTAAAATAACACCATTTTATAGAGTTATCTTATAACTCCACAAATGTTGGTATTATAGTCCTTAGTTATGCTTGGTTAGTATTTTATTCTCTAAACTATAGGTTCTTAGTTTACTTTTGATGTTTTCTAGTGTTTAGTACTTGTGTTATTTAGTTAACAAAGTTTGACTATTAGCTTGGTAATAAATTTGTTTCTATGTGTAGGAAAGTGGGTTGAAAGATATTGTAGTTATGGAGCAATCGAGCCGAACTGTTGATAAGTCGGTTGGAACAATCTAGTCGTTTTGGCCGTAGCGATGAATAGCGTTGGTCATGGATACGAAGAGTATAACAACTAATATTGTTTATCTGAGAGTATTTCTTCCAAAGTATTTCTATTACAAATCTGCGCAAGTGGCGTGGCTTTCCCGAGAAGTCCTGTAGCCGAAGCGACTGGAGTAACATTGAAGAAAATAATACTTTGTTCTCAATAGTTTATTTTATTAAAAATGTGTGAGCTAACTGGCCATGGTGAAGGTTTGTGGTAGCTGCGGCGAGTGCACTGATCATAATTTTATCTCAGTATCAAGGGTTTCTCGGCCTCGGCTACCATGTATTTTGAGGTTACGTCTCATCAACAGCATCATTCAGTTTCTCAAGCCTATTAATACATCATTGTAGCAACATTCTCAGCGAGTTGAGTAGTAGGAGTTCGAGCCATCATAGTTAGGATAGGAGTAGTTGTAGAGCATTCTGTTGCTCTTGGTTTGCACTGTTTCATATATACACTAAGTTTATTGATTTGTTTTACAACCAAGGAAGATTCTTGTTGTTTGTCCATGGAGTGCTAGGATATTTTAGGTTGTACATTTCCTTTTATTATGAGTAGTTAACTTTCGGTCTAGGTTCTTGATGCAGCCCTAGTTCCTCTATTTTTTGTATTTTTGACATGATTGTTCCATTGTTTTAGTGTGAATTTATGATTTATTCTCTATATTCGTTTTACACATGGATTATTGGTAATTGGATTTGTTTATCTATTATGCTTGTAGCTTTTCGATAAATTATTGTGCTATCTAGAATGACTCATGTGGAGTTCTTGTAGTTCTATACATGAGAACCATAAATTGGTAATCATTGAGTATAATTGTGAATAAGCATACAGTCTGTGCTTTTATTAGATAGGTTATAACCACTATTTCACATTAGCACGGAGTAATGTTTTGGGCTTGTAGGTTGCAATCCCTTAACAGTAAATAAGTAGAATTGTCATTGATTAGATATGAATTAATTAGAATTAGTGGTGAAGTTAGTTCCATAGATTATCCATTTCTATATATTTTAATCGTTCTTTACTTGTTTCTAGTTTAATCCTATCAATCACCTTTTGTTCTTGATCAACGAATTCGAGCTTTTAAATAATTGTGTCTTTAGTTAATAGTTCCTCATCGGATTGATATCTTACTCAGCGTTCTACATTAGCACCTCGTACACTTGTGAGTACAAGACTGTGTTAATAAATTTGGTTAACTTTGGTCAAACCAAGTATTTGGCGCCGTTGCCGGGGAGTTGTGTATTCTTTGGAGACATAAATTTTGTGAGTTGAATTTAATTTTTGTAACTGTAATTAGTTATATATACATGGATTTTTTTTAAGATCACTTGAAGAATGGAATAGCACACAATTATGAATCCAAGTGCATCGCAATTTCCCAATGTATTTTTGTTGGGTTGTACAAATGTAGTTCAAAACTTTAGATATGAAATCCATAATGGGACATATACAACCTAGGATGGCAAAACCATCCAAGCATTCTGAGATACTACCCAAAGAGGCAAATCCTCAAATAGGTGAAGATATGCAATTTCCGCTAGCAGGATGTGAAGAGAAATGTTTCCAAAAACCTAAACTTTATTATTCTAATTCTTCGAAGTATTCTCCTGACTTTGAGAATAGGGTTATGGATGCTTTGGGAAATATAGGAAACCAATTCTCTACTATAGCTCAACTTGTTTATTCATACATGCAATCAATTGCCAATCTAGAAACACAAATTGGCCATTTAGTAAGTGAGATAACCATAGGGGTAATGAGCTAATCATGTAGAAGAGAAATTCACTAAAATTTGTGGAACTAGAAATAGGAAAACATGATAAAAATCAAGAAATAGAAATCCAAGTCCTTGTTCCCATTAGTGACTTCCATCCTATTCATTTTTATACTCCTACGACACTTTTCCCTAAAATATTTAATGACCCTTCTGTTTTAAGATTTTTGAGTTGCGTGATTCATGTTTAGTGGTTTCAAAGAAGGATAATTTGTCATCTATTGTGCTAGCGGATATTATTGATTCTATGTTAGTGCCTTCTAGTGATAAGTATGATTTCCTAGGTGTGAGTAAAACTTTGCATATTGATGTCATATCTCACATGATTGTTGCATGAAAGAAAGGATTAGCTCATTAATGTGACTATACTAGCGCATTTTCTTATAATATTCTTCTCATATATAGTGAGACATGAAATAAACATCCAATTGGGTGGTACTACTTATCAATCCCATTAAGGGAAAATTGGTCAATTATATACATATAGCGGGAATCCTATGAAAATCTATTAATAGGATCTAATCACTCATTTGTAAAGGACCCCAATTCATTTACACCAAATCAAATACAAACACACTTTCCCTCTGTATTCTCTCTTTCTTTTCTCTAGTTTTAGGCTCATTAATTTAGGAGTCACCAAGTGTAGCTGCCTATGGAAATTGATACAAAAAGGCTCGTGCTTTCAACCATTCTATTTGGTGCTCTTTGATTAGGGAGAAAGAACACAAAAATCCAGTAGCCGAACAAAGCAGCTGAAGCCAAAGTCGAGAAGCTGAACGCAATAATCTGTGTCATATTATCAGAGATAAGTCTAACTTACACATTTAAAGTTTAATGGTCCGAGGCATGAGTTTTCTGGATCAAAGTAGTTTTATATTCTAGTTGAACTATTGATACACATGAATTACGAACTTATGTTTATGAATTACTAAAGAAGAAAATCCAACAAGCTTTATTGGGGAACCAAACTTTTGTATTCAAGCTTTTTTGGGCTTTATTGATCTTGTTTTTTTTAGAATTTTGCTTGTTTGAAATTGAATTAATGGCTATTACTTAATGCCTTGCCTTTGACTTCAATCCATGTCATTCATATTTCACACAAACTCATCCAAACAACAAAAGCTTCTATCCTCGTTAGAGAAAATGAACTATGATAAACAATTTTATCAAAGTCATCATCAATGAACACGAGAGCAAGCAGGACATGGGCTCATCAATGATTTAAAAAGTTTACACTTGGTAATCAACTAAAGGATTGCACTATTACAATATGAAGTTTTTCAGTTTGGTAACTATGCCGACACACTTTTGACAAATGACAGATGAGATCTCGATCAAATGGAGGTTGAAACAAGCAGCCAAAGAATCTTAAGGAATAATCAACTGGATCAACAAGCCAATTGGTCTTGGCATCAAAATATGGTTTGGAGAAGATGAACTCCATTAGTGCTGACCATGAGGATGTCTTTACTAAATAAAATGTCCAGCAGTCTTGACGAACTAAATTCCAACCTCCAAAGTCGACCTTGACCTCGAAGGATGATTTCCAAAAAAAATGACCAAGAAAAAGGGAGTAAAACCCCATTATCGAATTCTAAACCAATAGAGGCTTATCATTTTTCAAAACAAAGCTATTGATCGAAGTGAACTCAAAGATGATGCAAGAATCGTGCAATCAGTTCGACACATTTGATTTGTTCGACCACGGTCCGAACTAAAATATACATGACAATCACATGAAAGTCAAAATTTCACAAGTCTTTGTAAGGCTGAGAAATCAGCACCATAAACATGTATTTTATCAATTGGGACTAGATTATCAAATCAGATTATGATTGGAACGAAACTTCATGTTCTGATCAAAACTTCACAAAAGAAGCTGAAGAAAGAACTCACTATCAAAACTCATAAAAGGAGGATCATTTTCAATAAGAGCTAATCGAAGTTATTAGTATCTGTTGGGAATGTTCTTAGACTACCGAAGTATATGTGAAGGAATCTTAATACATGAGCATATATGGTCTGGTTAATTTTAATCAAGAAGTATCACAGAAGTTAAATTCCCATTCCAAGCATAAAGCACTCATCAAAAGATGAACCAAATTCCAAAAGGCTAAGCCAAACAAGGCATGTTTGATTAGTACCGACCTAAACAAAGTATAGGTTGTCAAGTAAATGAAAGCCTGTAACAGCCTAATCTCAAATTTATTTGGAGATGTACGCAGAAAGGTTCGGGCTACAATAACACGTAGTAGGCGAGCTTTATTGATGGAGAGTCGATATGACACTAATAAAGAGCAAAAAAACCTCTGGCCGAGCAGATCAAATACAAAAAGAAATTAGAGTTCTTAGTGAGCTGAAAATGAAATGGCTTCAGAAGTCAAGTTCAATGAAGGTGAACTCCAGTTTCTGTTTGATAAAGCTGAGTTGTACAAAGATTGAGATATTCAAAAAACAAAAAAAGGCCGAGAGCCAATGTAACGAAAAAAAAGAAGGAAAAGAAGAAAAAAGTAAAGAAAAAAAGAGAAGAAAAAAAAAAGAGGAAAAAAAAGGAAGAAATGAAGTGAGCCCGATAAGCTCAAGAAGCTAATGAGCCCAAGAGGCCAAGAACTGATTAAAAAAAAGAAGGAAAAAAAAAAGAAAAAAGAAGAGATAGAAAAAAAAAAAAAGAGACAAAAGAGAAAGAGAAGAAGAAAAAAGAAAAAATGAGCAAAAAATCCGCCGAAGTGCTTAAATGGTCAAAGAGCCCAAAATAGAGGTATAACATCGGTTGTGATGGGTGGCCCATAAATGAGTATAATGACCCGTAGATGTGCTTAATTGATACTAACCCAAAATAGAGGCATAACATCGATTACAATCGATGACTCATAAATGAGTGTGACAACTGGCCGTTGTGCTTAAGTGGTCCAAACTCAAAATAGAGGCATAATATTGATTACAATTGATAGCCCAAAACAGAGACATAACATTAACTACAGTTAGTAGCCCAAAAACAAAAACAGTGAAATAAAAAAGGCTACGAGCCCAAAAATTAAAAGAAAGAGACCTTGATCCCAAGAAAGAAATATCATAGGCTTATGAGCCCAAAACTAAAGAGGCTATGAGCCCAAAAATAAAATAAAAGAAGTTACAAGCCTACAAATGATATAAAAGAGGCCTACAAGCCCAAAAATAATACAAAAAGAGAAATAAAATGATCAAACAAGAGGCCAAATGTAAAAGGCAAGCACCAAGGGCCATCAATACATAATAAGGGCCAAATTTGAGCCCAAGCAAGATAGAGCCAAATTGGCCAAGATCGACCCTACAATTAATAGTGACTTGGGGACTATAGATATATCGGTTCGGTCCAAAAGCCTAGGGCCTTGAACCCAATCGAGGGGACAATTGATGATACATGAAATAAACATCCAATTACGTGGTACTACTTGCCAAGTCCATTAATGGTAAATTGGTAAATTGTATACATATGGTTGGGATCCTATGAAACTCTATCCTAACTCCTCATTTGTAACGGAACCTATTGCATCTAAAAAGACGCGAACGTTTAGTTATAATAAAAACACCTAAATCTGCTAACTTTAACTAGATGACAACTCACAAGTATATGGTGTCAAACAGTAGCTAGTGGAAGTAGGGATTATTCCCATGAGGAATGGTGTTCAAGTACTGACAATTTGGTGAGCCTTGAATGCTATTTGAAGGGTTTGATTAAAAAATGATTTTAACTATATTATATTTAAAACTAAAAAATGATTAAAAAGGGGATGTTAGAATTTATGCTACTCAATTTTCTGAGTTTGGGCTAATTAAATTAATTCCTATGTTCCAAATTAGGGGTTGATTACTAAATGTAACTTAATCTTGATCTCTCAGTAATTAATTCTATTAATTTAGTTAACCTAAGCATAGATCCATCCTACTTAAGCTAACCAAACTTCATAGATTCTAACAACTAACTAGGTGAATCAGTCCGTCAAGATCTGATTCTAACCCTAATTCAACATTAATCTTAGTCTATAATGGAGGTTCAATTCTCATATCCCCTCAACTAACCCAAATTAACTAGAGATGTAGCTTATTTCCCTAATCAAGCCCTAAACCCATTAATATTGTCTAATTAGTCCATTTTACCACCTAATTAACTTATTAGCCTCTATCCGTATGAAATTGGCTTCACTAAACCCGAACACTATGCTAAATTAGAACATATTTTAAGACATTAAAGCAAATAAAAGTATGGGAAATTAATTAAATGAACTATACATTAATTCTAACTAGTGGAAGAAATTAAAAGTATTGAAAGTTAGGTAGATGAAAGCAATAAATGAAGACAAGAAAGATTAAATAAATACATAAAAGAAGTAGATTAAACAAAAATAGAGTCTTAAAAAGTAGTAGAACAAACTTACATAGTTGGAAGAAAGCTACGCTATCAACAATAGAGGAAGAAAGCTAAAATTCCTTCCCAAGTGGGGAGGAAGTAAAGAAGAAGAAAAACAAGGGTTGGAGAGGAGAAATCTGCCCCCAAAAAACATATATTCATAGTAAGGTTAGGGGTTGGAGGTGAAAGGACACACTTGCCTTGAAAAAAGGCTCAAAATAGGCCAAAATCATGCCTCTAGGGTGCCTCTCGCCGTGGGCGAGGTACCTTCTGCTAGAGCTCGCCGAGCTCCTAAGCCTAAGAAGCTTGTCAGTACAACTCTGCGCAATTTCGTTGTTTTGCCTCTAAAATCCCTTTCTGACATCGGATTGATGTGTTGTTTTCTCCTAGCAAACCTAAATACAAAGGAGAACATTATTAACAATAGTAAACACTTAAAATAGCTGCAAAATATTTAAATAAAAGACTCGCAAAGAAGATCAAAATGAAAGACAAATAAAGATGAATGAACATTAATGACACGACACAAACTCGAAATAGAAGAACCTAATAAAATAAGATAATTAATAGCTAAATAAGTACTAAAACACTTAATAAACACATACTAGAACATTCTAACACATAAAGAAAAATAGATGAAAATGTACACCAAAACACTAGGAATACTCGAAACAAGTAGCAAAATCATCAAGTTTAGTGTACATGTAACTCTAGTTTCCTAGAGTTACCAAACTCCCAAACTTAAACTTTTTCTCATCCCAAGCCAAACAAGAAAGAAAAAGAACACAATTAAAATGACTATCACGAGAACAAACAACAAAACAGAAGACACAAGACATAACACACTTGACACCACCAAAAGAATAGAAAGTGGAAATGTTGAATTCTAGTGCACTTGCCAAAAGTGAAAATGGACCACCAAAAGAATAGAAAGTGGAAATGTTGAATCCTAGTGCACTTTCCAAAGGTGAAAATGGAGTTTTAAATCAAGAAACTCAAAGTTTTCCCACACCTCTCTATTTACAAAAGTATGCAGTAGTTTTGATTATGAGCATTATTTACAAAAGTATGTAGTAGTTTTGATTATGAGCATTACTTTGACTAGAGAAAATTTAATGCAATGCCAATTCATGTGCGAGTTAATCTAGACCACACAAATCAAGTTTTCTAAAACTCTCTGCAAGTAAAGGTAGATCATTAGGACTTGTTTTAATGAAGCACAAATCAATAAAAATGAATACACAAGGGTATTTGTCAACATTGTGAGGTTTAGCAACCGACAAAATGTTGGAAGCAATATTTCACCCTCAACTCACTAATCTAATACAAATTATCCTAGATTAAGGATTATTTAGGACTTTTCAAACTTGTAATATAGGCTAAGGTAATAAGGTAGGATAAATTTGGATAACACTAGCTTAAATCACCTTAGACATGTCAATCAAAAACTTTTGGACCAATATCCCAACTATAAAGTCCTAAGAAACCAACATTACTCAACCAATGGATACGTTTAAAGGCAAAGCATTTTCTTTATTAACGAGAACTTGAAGGTCAAGTAAAGTGAACCTTCACTATTGAACAAAAAAACTTAACAAGACTTGCTTTTTGTTTGAGTTATTTTTATCCTTTTTTTTTAATAATACTAAAAATATAACGATTACGACAGGGAAATATAAACAATATTGAACTTTTGACTTCTTCTTTACTTCCTCCCCACTTGATGACCAAGGTGATGGGTTCAAAAAGTGAATAAATAGAAGAAAGTGATTTGGTTAAGTTATATGGTTGCCAAAGAAAATAGGCAATAAGGCTCAAGGGAGATACTAAGGATAAAATTGACTTAAGGTAGGCTTTTTGGCTCAAACGGTTCAAAGAATTGCCTAAATCATTTTCAAAAACCGCCCATTTAGCTAAAACAAGAGATTTACACTACCCCAACCAATGTCAAACCTAATCAAAACCCACAAAATATCCAAAAAATGCAAATTCATGCACAATGACAAAATGATAGCCTAAGTCATTTCCAACTTAAGTTAGAAACCATTTCAAGAAATTTGAAGTGTGTAACTAGATTAACAACTCAATTGAAATTGGCATTGGAAGAACCCTTACAGAAAGAGTAGTGTTCGAGATAAAAACTAGTTAAGAAAACATTTTTATCAAATGGTTGAAAACACGATTGAGTTTCAAGGGTTAAATCCCATTTTTGGTTAAATCAACACATGAGGTGCAACCTATGTTCAACACCCAACTATCACAATGACAAAAACAACACCATCCCTAATGAACAAGACAATTGACACCACCACATTTTTCAATTTATTCAATGAATATTGAGTACAACTAATCCCACCACTCACCCATATCATAAGAAATAAAAATGCTACTAAAAAGTAATAAAACATAAAACTAACTAAGAATAATAGTAATGAATGACTTTAAAATATACTTGGACAATCAAAAAGCCAATGTCTATGATGAACAACATAATACTCTAAAGTGAATGTGAATGCAATCAACTAAGAACAAATTGAACTCAACACTATAGCTTAACCATCCTTCATGGATTTCATTAACCATAAACACAACACCATATAAAACTAAGAAATGAACAATTTCAAGTAAATCACATAAGTGCAAATCCGATTAAACACATAAGTCTCAGAGGTTGTCTATTCTTTTTCAACCATTAATGCTACACTAAGAAAGGGCAATTGAGACTTCACATGGTTCCAACAATTAAAGAAAAAGAAAACATACATAAGGATAACGGTGTTTAAACACCACACAAGGGTTACCCATATGCCCAATTCCTCTCCCAAACTTAGTAGTTTCATACACATAATTGGCCACAACAAAACATTCAACTACAAAGATTATTCCTAATACACATCAACCATTCACATAATTTGCTCAAAAATAAACTCAAAATACTTAGCAATTAAAGTATATCAACAGCTAAAATGTCCACAAGTAAAAGGTAAAAACCAAGTCCAAGTTCATCAAGCAATTCACATAATAATCACCATTCACAAGTATGAGTACATTGCCATCATTATAATCATCAATGATCAAATTATCACCTAACAATACATAGCCAAGAATACCAAAAGGTCATTTCACAATTCTAAAACATAAACTAAGCTATCACAAGGGCTCAAGCCTTATTAACCCACCAGGTTCTTCAACTAAAGTATAAATTAAATAAAGCTTAATAAAAGAAAGGGTGAAAAAAATACTTCTCTAATAATACCAAGGAGGCTTGCCAAGAATATCAAAATCCTTGGTGAACTTGTACTATTGCTTAACTCCTCTGAAGTCCCCAAAGATGTGCTAAATTTTGGCATACCCGGTCCCTTCTAGAAAGTACCCCTCTTCTCCTACTCGTTGAACTAGTTCTTTTTCAATAAACACTCATAGGACACTTCTTTGTACATTATGGTCGTGAGATTGCAGCATTTGTGTGGTTCTTCTTGGTTGCACATGCTCAATGACTCAACCATTCATATTGGTCTTCAAGGTGCCCATTGTCTTCTTCATTTGATAGAAGTGTTGGAACTTCTTGGTCTTTCCAACCCAACATCCATTTGAGTTCAAAAAATTGGTCTTGTATTCTCTTCATGGAATTAGTTTGATTCTCCATGAAGGCCATCATCATCCAATCTAATTTTTTCTCATTTTTTTCTTGGCCTTTGGGTTGGTGTATTGTCCTACATGGTATAAGGAGACCTAATTGTTGTGAAGTGTGATTCAAAGGATTCTTCATAGTTGACTTGAACATACTCACAACCTACCAACTAAATTGATCCTTCATGATGGCCATCTTCCCGAAACTTGCATAGTTGTCCATCGGTGTAGTTGAATTTTGGTTGTCTTCACCATACTCATCTATTGTGTTCAGTAGGTTCATGAAAGTCTCTTGAGTAGTTCCCACCACCTTTTTTGCTATTTCATTTAGTTGAGTTTGAAGGCATTGTAGTTGGCTATTTGATTATTCCATAATGGCTATCATTAATGCCTCCAAATACGCATTCTTTTCTCCTCTAGTTGGTGGCGGTTGGGTGCAGTCCCAACCATGGTACTCATAGGAATTTCCTTGAGTTTGAAACTCTAATTGATTGTATATAAACTCTATAGGTGTAGAAAAAGAGTAGGGATAATCTTGATAGCTTGAGAAAGAATTTAGATTGGTTAGATCATCCCATTTGGTAATCATAAGGGTAGGTAGGAGAAATAATCATAAGAAACTTACTCATTGGTCTTACCTCTAATACCAGAAGAATGGTAATTTTCTTAGTATGAGTCATTCCAATTAATTCATTGCATGTTTTTGACAAATAGAAACTCTGCAAAAATAACAAAAGCAAGAACAAGACTAAAACAACACAAACAAGCAAAGATAGGAAAATTTATACTCCCAACTAGTCTAAACTGTCCATCAAGTGAAATTTTTTTTCAATTTTTCAAAATAAGTCAATTCAAATAAAACATAGAAAATCTTTTCGGATTTTGAACATAAGGGACACAACTATACAAAAATGAAAAATCTTTTTAGGTTTTCAAGTTGGTGAAACAACTACACAAGATAAATAAACTTTAAACTAGTATTTTAACCATATTGTATCAATATTGACAACCATTTATCAGCAACAGCGCCAAAAACTTGTCAAATCTAAAAAGACATGAACATCTAGTTATAATAAAAATAGCTAAATATACTAACTTTAACTAGATGACAACTCGCAAGTATAAGGTGTCAAATAGTAGCTAGTGGAAGTAGGGATCACTCCGATGAAGAATGGTGTTCAAGTACCGACTATTTGATTGGAATAAGAGTTGAAGTGTCTGATTGATTAAAAAATGATTTTAACTAAACCATATTTAAAAATAAAAATTTATTAAAAAGGGTGTGGGAATTAGAGTTTATGCTAGCCAATATCCCAAGTTTTGGTTAATTAGGTCAATCAAGTAATCCCATGTTCCAAATTCGAGGTTGATTTCCAAATGTTACCTAAACTTGATCCCTCAGCAATTAAGTCTATTAATTTAGTTAACCTAAGTACAGATCCCTAGTACTTAAGCTTATAAACTTGATAGATGTGTATAAGAGACAGTATACCAATAGAGTTGAATCAGGCTTAGACAGATCTAATTCTATCCCTAATCCAATATTAATATAAGTCTATAATGGAGGTTAAATTCCCATATCCCTTCAATTAACCCAAATTAACTAGTGGGGTAGCTAATTTTCCTAATCAACCCTTAAGCCTATTAATATTGTCTAATTAGTCTATTTTATCACCTAATCAACTTGTTAACCTCTACCCATATGAAATTTGCATTAATAAAATCCTAACCGCATGCTAAATTAGAACATATCTAAAGACGTTAAAGCAAACAAAAGCATGGGAAGGCAATTAAATAAACTAAATTTAATTCTAGAAACTAGTGCAAGAAATTAAAAGCATTGAAAGTTAGGTAGATGAAAGTTATATATCAATAAAAGAAAGATTAAATAACAAGAAATAAATGCATAAAAGAAGCAGATTAAACATAAATAAAGTCTTACAAAGTAGTAAAACAAACTTACATACTTGAAAAAAAGCTAATCTATGAACAATGGAGGAAGAAAGCTAAAATTCCTCCCCAAGTAGGGAGGAAGAAAAGCAAATGAAAAAAAACGGTTGGAGAGGAGAAATCAACCCCAAAACTTTATATTTATAGTAGGGTTAGGGGTTAGGGGTTAGGGGTGAAAGGACACACTTGCCCTTGAAAAGGGCTCAGAATAGGCCAAAATCGCACTTCTTAGGTGCCTCTCCAACTTGCCTACAGCGAGGTACCTTTTACCAGAGCTCAAAGGTGAGCCTTATCTCCAGATAGCTCTGCGTAATTTTGCCGTTTTGCCTCTAAATTCCCTTTTCGATGTCCGATTGATGGACCATTTTCTCCTATTGAACCCTAACACATAGGAGAACATTATTAACTACAATAAACACATAAAATAATTTCAAAATATTTATACAAAAGACTCACAAAAGAGACCAAAAACGAAAGATAACAAAGATGAATGAAAATTAGAGATATGACACAAACTCTGAATACAAGAACCTATAAATTAAGATAATTAATAGGTAAATAAGTACTAAAACATTTAAGAAACACATGCTAACACATAAAAGTAAAAATAGATGAAAACACACACTAAGACACTAAGAATGGTTGAAACAAGTAGCAAAACTATCAAGTTTACGGTACATGTAACTCTAGTTTCCTAGAGTTATCAAACCCCAATTCATTTACACCAAATAATAAACAAATGTACTTTCTCTCTATATATTCTTTTTTCCTTCTTTCTGTGAGTTAAAATCCCGACTACAGGAGGTTTCATTATCGAGTTGAGTTGCCAATGCGGGACTCATTTTGTATTCAAACTAACGACTGAGGGGTTCATGTTTAGGCTAGGTACCGATTAAAGTGCTCAATATGAAGTCATTTATCAATGGGAGGATAGTATCCTTTGTCCATTGACAGGACAATATCCCAAATCATTATTTTCTTTAGAGCTGTCAATTATATAGCTCATTATTGAGTCGACTTACCGATTGAGGGGTTCATTGTCAAGTCAAACTATTGATTAAAGGGTTCGTTGTCTAATCGAACAATCAATTAAATGGTTCATTTATTGAGTCGAATTGCCGATTAAGGGTTCACTATAGAGTCAAACTAGTGATTGAGGGCTTCACTGTTGATTTAAAACTACTAAGTTTGTCATTTTATATGGTTTAATGTTTTCAATTTTCAATACATATTTTCTTCCTCTCATTTCTTATTGTAATTATTCATTTATTCGTACTAGTAAAGGTTTTGCAAGAAATATTGAGAAATTTGTGTTGCGTTTTCGAAGAATAATGAGATAAATCAAATAATTTATGTTGTGTTTTTGAAAAGGAATGAGAAATGAACCAAAAATCGGAGCCAAGTGCATTGATAATATTTTTTTTGATGTACAACGAAAGTGTCGAGGAATCGAGCACGAGTCGAAGAAAGACACTCTTCCTAAAATCAAAGCATATATCTTGATGTCTGAAATGATCAATAATAAGGCTTGTTTTGATGTTAGTCAAAGGACAAGCAAAAGGCTTCATGATCTTTCAAGTAAAGCTGACGCCATTAAATTTTTCCAATTGGAAGCATTTGCATGGGTTGCTCTTGTAATTTTTCCTTTCCTTAGTGTAATAGATAAGAAATGTAAAAGGAAGTGGCGAGATCCTCCTAACATGGTAATGTTTCCTTCTTTCAGTACTTTTCTTAGGAAAAGGATTCCTTAGAAAGAAGCTGTCTACTTCCTCGTCTAGAATCACTTCGTACTCTTGACAAAGAGTTCCCCACCGGTTAAACTATATATACCCAATTTTCTTTTTAAAAAATATTTTTTCTTTTTATTTATTTTAGGATAATTAGAAAATCATATTTTTTTAAATGGTGGGGATTTAGATGAATTTCTGACATTGTGCTAACTATAGAAAACCTTCTATATTTGTGCGTATTTTGAGAATCCCTTCCCAACTCATTATTGTTTACTTTTTAGTAAAATTCATAAGTTGTTGTAATTTTAATAGACTTTTCTTTTGTCTAATCCTGAAAATATTTGGAAAAAAATTAAAATTAGTTTCTAAGCCAAGAGACTACTATTGTAACAGATCTGACCAACATTTATTGTCCTTTTAAGCGTAAATTTTGGACTTAGTTAAGTTGTATCTGAACTGTTGGGTAAGGTCCTTTTGGATAAACAATTAAAAATTGAAGAAGGTTCATTGTATTGAAGGAGAAGGAAAGGAGTACTCTCACATAAAATATGTGTATGAAGTTAGTGAAGAAAATGTAGCACTAACAAACATTTAATTTCCTAGTAGATAGTGTATGGGATATAATAAATGTTGAAAAACATCAAATTGTGGATCAAAATGAAGATACTACAAATTCTTACGAAGTATAAGCCACAACTATAATGAAATATCCAGTGCAAGGTCAATAACCAAAAGGACTCTAAAAAAAGAAGAAATTTCTAAATTATTCAAAGGAGATAGAAGAGGATATAATGAAATCTTAACTATAGACTATGCAAAAGATAAAGGAATGGAAATTTTCCAACGACACAAATAGATAATTGAATATTGGAGATCTAGATATATGTAAGAAGATAAAGTTCCTGAAAGAAACAAGTGTCTAAATAAGATACAAATATTTTATGAACAACATGATGATTTGTTTCAAATATTAAATTACTCCATAAATATGGAGGATTCTAATGATGAAAGTTCTAACTCAGATATAGAATTTTGTGCAGTAAGTGTAGTGAATTTGGAATAATCAGATGATGAAGAATTTCCTGATAATGAAATAATCTATAACGTGAAAAATTCAATTAGGAGATGTAGTCAAAGAAGACTGTACTGTTGTTGAGAAATATAAAAATTAAAAAATGAAAATTTATATAGAAAATCTAGATTTAAACCATGGCATCCTAAGCATTATGAAATGTGTGAAGGTTTTACAAAGGCTAAAGCCACCTCTAATGGCCAGTAGAAATACAATTATTTGATAAAAATAAAATTGAAAGACTATAGAAAAATATCTTAAAGTTAGATTTAATCATATTGGGTTAATAGAAATTAGTGTAACACCCTTATTCAGGCTTGGAATTGATTCGCCAATAATACGTGTTGTCCAAGATAAAAGATTTCATGATGCTATCTTTAATAGGTGGAATACAGTCCAACTTGGTAGCTAGACAAATAATGTTTAGAGTAAACCTTAATTATTTTGTCTCCATAAATGGTAAAGGGATTGAAAACACTATACTCTTAGGAATTCAAATACGAAATATTAAGATCAGATGTGTTCATAATGATTATGATAAGAATAGTTGGAAAGTCGTTCATCAATTAACCAGTGATAAGAGTGTTAGAACCAAAGAAATATATTCTAAATTATAGAATTTTATGAACCAAAATCTTTTGAAATAGAATTCCAACCAAGGCGAACAAGTTGGAGGGATTTATAAGTATCTGAAGGATGGTTATTTGAAAATTATACTAAAGAAAGGCTTGAAAAAGATATTAAACCAATAGAATTTTAGAAAATACTCTTCATTTTAAAGATAATAGATTTAGTGCTAGTAAAAGATCATTCAAAACAAATTATGAAATTGGTGAAAGATTGATAACTCTAGGAAACTAAAGTTATTTATACCCTAAATCTATCGGTTTTGATACTAGTTTCGAGCATTTTTTGGGTTTAAGAGTATTTTTTATTTTTAATTTTTAGCAGTAGAATGTGTTAGTATGTGTTTATGTAGTGTTTTGGTGCTATTTGTGTATAAGAGAATTATTTTATTTTACTATGTTATATGCTTGGAATTTATCAGTTTTGTCTTTAACCTAATTCTGCTAGGATTTAGGGTTTTCAGGGTTTTCATCTGTGTTTAATTTTTAGTGTCTTGTTTAGGTGTTTAAAGTTGATTTTAAGTGTTGATTATAGTTAATATTGTGTGTTTATATGTTAGGGTTTGGTAATGGAGGTTTTGGGTACAAAAAATCAAAGTGGTTCAGGAGCATAATCCTAATCATTGTCAAGGATTTCTAGGCATAAAATCCTTCACCGCGGCCAACAATTTCCCAGAAGTTCATGCGACTTGGCATGGGCAATTTTGCCCAGTCTAATGAAAATTTTGGCTGAAACTTCTCCTATCAAACCTAGCACTATAAATACATCATTTTAACCTTTTTTCCTCATAGTTTAGATAGGTTAGATTGTTTAGGCTAAAATTAGACAATACAGAAGAAATCCTCATTTTTCCTTCTCTTTTGGGGAGGGTTTTCTTATATTAGGTTTTCATTTTTTTTCTTTGTAATTTTTTATTTCAAGTTGAAGATTCAAAAGACTCCTAGTGTAAGACCTTTTATTTTTATGTCTAGTTCCTTTTAATTGCTTTCTTTACTTGTTTTCTTAGTCTAAAATGTAGATTAGTTAATGCACTTCCTTAATCTATGCTTCTTTGGTGTTAATTGAGTGTAGTTCAATGTAATTGTTTTGTAATTACTTTCTTTAGTTGATTTCTTAGTAGTACTTAGTAGATTAGTTTATGGGTTTCCTTAATTCGCTTTCTTAGAATTACTTTCTACTTTAATTTATTTAATTGCTTTCCTAAAATACTTCGCTTTTGGGTAAATTACACAAAATTTCCTATGGTTTGGTCAACCTACATATTACCCCCTCTCCTGCCCTGTGGTGATATTGAAATATGCATTTAACCCCTGTGGTTTGAATTAAAATGAAACCTTTAGTCATTCCATCCAATCTAATAGTCAAAGGTTGAAAATTTTCAATTTAAGGGTATAATTGTCTTTTAATATTTAGTTTTTAACTTATTACTACTGAATTATTTTAATTTCAATTATTATTTTTTTAGTTAAAAAGTTTTGAAAAACAAATATTAAAAGACAATCATACACTTAAAATAAACTTTTTTAACCTTTGACCGTTAGATTAGATGGAATCACTAAATGTTTCATTTTAGTCCAACCAAAATGAGGTTAAATGTATATTTCAATATCAAAGGTAGGTAATATGTAGGTTAACCAAACCACAAGAGAATTCCACTTAATCTATCCTTTTTTTAACTTGTTTGTTTTTTTTATTTTCTCTTTAAAAATGCTTTCTTTTCATTTATTGTCTTTAATTATGCATTACTTAGCCTTGGTTTAATGTTTGGTAATGCTAATTCCCAATGGTTTTGATTGATTGGTAGGTTGGATGGTGTAACTGCATAAAATTGGATAATTTTTTGGAAATTGTTGTTAGGAATAAGGAAGACAGCCAAATTCTTGAATCGACTTGTGAATTTAGGATAGTATAATGGAAGTAGGGCTAGAAATTTCTTACATGACCCTTGTTAAGATTATACGATACGAATACGACACGAAATTAAAAGTTTATGACATGATTCAAAATTTATTGGGTCATTATTGGGTCAACCCGTTTACTATACAAAATTAAACAAGTTGGATGGGATCAACCCATGGGTTGACACGATAGCCAATTAAGTTACTATATGAACAGATTTTGTTGAGCTTTTTTTCTTTATTGTAATTTAATATAGTATATTTTAAGATTGTGAATAATAGATTTAATATAAAATTATTAAATCAAACATAGTAATTATTTTAAATATTATCCAAAAATTTCAATAATTGTAATTATGTGTTTTAAATTATTATGACAACAAGGTTAGCATTAATAATTGTTTAACTTATTAAATAATTAAAATTTGATATTTAATTCAAATGGATGGCAAAATATTTAATTTGTCAAATAGGCTGATACTATCTGTCAATAGAAAATGGGTCAGACACAAACCCAAATGGGTCCGACAAGAACACGATACGATAAGAAAGGGGTCCCCCACTCACTGACACAATTGAACATGATATGATAAGAAACGAGTTACACCTGACACAACATAATAACCAGACAACCGAACCCATAGAGCCCTAAATGGAAGTTGAATCCTAAATTTAGAGCATTCAACAATTAGATTATATAGTAGTTGGGACAAAATATTATCTACCTAGTTGGTTGAAAACTCCTAGGAAAATTCATATTTTAGAATAATGAACCGGGCCAAGAAATTGATTCACCATAGAGAGTAACCTCCAATTAAGCCCATTGAACTATTTGACCTAATCAATTGACCAAAACCTGGGAATTGGCTAATCGAACCCTAACATGTTTTAAATCACTTTCTTAACTCATTTATAGCTAGCTTTGATCAATTTCTCTTTAATCAACTTTTAAATAGAAATTTAACCAAATAATCGATAATTACAGAAAAATCTTCAATCCCTGCTTTCACTTGCTACCATTTGGCCCCTATACTTGCGATATACCATCTAGTAAGTAGTAGGATTTAGGTGCTTTATATATGTAGAACTAGATGTGATTTGCATCAATGATCAGGAAAAATATTTTCTAGATCTAATAGTAGGAAGCAACAAATTGAAAACATAAAAATTCCTAATGGACAATTTCCTATACTACCTAATTCGTCTTCCAAACAAGAAGAGTTATAGCACAATATTTTTCCTTTCTAATAAAAATAAAAGAAGATATTCTTACTTTGAAATTACATTTGAGTTCTTAGGCTATAAACCATATAGTGTTCATGGCTTAATAGATACTACTAACTCTTGTAAATAGAATTATTTTACCTTTTAAAACCAGCCCGAGTTCGCTACTTCGCCTTTCTTAAGTGAAGGGAAGACAAAGAAGCAGGAGGGATATTCTTTTTAAAGCCACAAAGGGCCGGACTTGAAGGAGAAGACATGGTGTTTTGATGGTGTTATTCCCAAATTATTTGTTTTTAGGTGTATTAAATTGAATTTCATGCTTAATGATAGTATTAGCAGTATTAGGGTAATATTATTAGGCTTATTGGTAATATTTATATATTAATTCATAAATTAAACGGTACTTATAATGTTTAGGAGCTTCATTGTAGGAATAAATTACAACTAGATAGTAGGTTAAAAAATCAAGAAGTCAAAAACCACAACTGTAGTTAGAGTAAAATTGAAGAACAAGTCCAAGACGGCAAGTGGTTGACACTACGGTACCATATTCCAAAGCAAAAAAATTCACACCGCAGTTCCGTCCAAGACTTCAAGTGCTCGACACTTGACATCGCGATGCCATTTTTTACGATGTGAAATTGCACACCACAGTGCCAACTGGCCAAAACCCTAATCAACGTACGACATCACGGTGTTGAATTTAAAGAAGGCAAAACTGACACTGTGGTCCTAAACGATTCTCAAACAAAGGGAATGTTGGCCACTTTTGCAAGGGCTGCAAAAATTGTAAATTAACCTAATGTGTGCAGCTAAAACACATAGTAGAAGGTGTTAGAGTGCTCAGTTTTAGTAGGATAGAGATAAGGTTCTCCTTAGAGTAGAAGAACTTACAATTTTTAGTATTGTATTTACTCTTCTCTTTTAAATTTTTAGCACTTTGACCCTTGAAATTACTCTCTTAATTTATGTAAGTTTAGATTTTTTTTTATATATTATTGATCGCCTTTTTACTATCTTTTTATATATATGAATTTCTCTCATTTTTATGCGTATTTACTCATCTTGCTGTTATGACTAGTGTTATTATGCTTATAGAAGTTATGTCTTGCTTCTAGCTTTCTTTGTTATGTTTACGTATGTGTAGCTAAATTATTAAGGGATTGGGCTACGGAAATGTGATATGTGTGGGTAACTCATGTAGGGTAAATAAGTAAATGGTGCATATTTGAGTAGTAATAAATGATTTGCTAGCTTGGTAATAGAGAAAGGATCCTTTCTTTAAACCATGTAAGTGGATATAGCACATCAAACTTGTCACGCCCCAAAAACGGGACCGTAACACGCCGCGCTAATGGTACACCGTAAGACCAAAGCGCAAGGCACAAACGAACAGAGCAACAAACTTAACCGCAATGTAATAGAACCATCAAGCCATTTCTTAACTATAAAACCGAATATTTCATTTTACACAAAAATACGAGTTACAAAATTCCTTCTTAGTACAAAAGATGCTACAACAAAAATAAAGTTCATCAATACAAAACTTATCTAATACACTACCCCTCTCCAAACAAAAGAGAAACTTGGAAGATTATCCGCAGAGTCCTACCAGCAATGTGGAATCTGGAGAAAATCTAAAAGCTGCTAACGCGGTGGAGAGTCAAAAACGAGCACCTAATCTGAAAAATTATAAGTCACGTGGGGTGAGCATAACTAGCTCAGTGGATATCATAGAAGCTCTTCCTGTCTCTTATACACAAGCATTTCGATAAAAGAAAACATAAAGATAATATCATTTGTGAAAACCATAGTCATGAAACAGTTTCTAAAATGTCTCATGCCATTTAAACGTCAATAAACCATAATCATAAGTTTCTTCCTTAGGCATTATATTGCCAAATCTTTTAGGCTATCAAGATGTGTCTTAGAGTGACTAGCCGATCTAGTAATCTACCACACCTACTAGTCCGACCGGGAGGTCAAGTTATCCCATCACAAGACCCCGTATCAAATAGTTCATAAAATTCACAGAAGTCACCACGGCGTCCCATGGATGACTATAGAACCGGTTCTCCCCAAATCAAACATTTCCAAACACATCCAAAATTATATACCTAGGTCACCTATGAGCCAAAACAGTTATAAAATGCTTTCATATCAAAAGAGTTTGCAAACATATCAATTGATTAACATAAAATAGCTTGTAGTCCCGATTTCATATGTAATAGTTCCAAAACTTGGTAAAAGTGCAGTTCCAAACATCATACACATTTTAAAATCCATCCAAACATATTTCAAAAGTCGTTAAACAAAATACAAGTGGAAGAGAATCTATGTTACCCACCTATAAAGCAAAGACTGCACAATGATCACAGAACGCGATCGCCGGCGGTAGGTGGCGTGGTACCTAAAACAGATATAAGAGGACTCTTAGAAGAGATGTAGAAGTTAAAGAATGACTAGGGAAGCGAAAACGACGCGAAACTTTTCTTGAATATGTTTGGACTGTCTCTTATTTGGGTTCTAGATGTGTATAAGGAGACAGGGCATAAGGGACCTTGGTTACAACCCAACTCAAACAACATATTCAACCAACCAACAAAATCCAATTCCAAGGTATTCAAGGGACCTTGGTTACATCCCAACTCAAAACAACATAATCAATCAACCAACAAAATCCATAAACGGAAAGATTCACCGGAGCAATAGCCGGGACTATATCAATAGCATTCCACAACAATCCATACTCCATAACCACTACAATTAACTCTATTACAACATTAGAGCAACAACCTATGGTTGGAATTCCTCTTTACTACCAAACTGAAATTTTTACCGATTAGCCACACGCATGATTCAAACATGCTTCCTAACCATTCCACTACCAAGGAAACACTTAAAACCATCAAAAGATCATTAAAAATCCTTCAAACATAACCAATTATCCAAATTATCCTAGTTGCGCCAAACTTCCGCTTACTTACAAAATGAAGGGAAATCAATTCCACTTGGTTTCAAGTCTCAATTCTTATCCAAACTAACCTTAAAACACTGTCTTAAAACATCATTATATGCATAGACATAAGCATTCATAGCATAACATTCTAGGGCACATATGGAAGACAAAACCCTAACTCATAATCTTAAAATTTGTAATCTAACCAAGGAAAGTTGTTAAAAATCAACCCCAATCACTTCCCAACCTAAAACACTAATTTACCCATAACATACATAAATTATAACTTCTAAGATGCAAAGAGGGTTTATTCAGCCATGAAAAAATTATACAAAACTTGAAATTAAAGCTTGGATCATAAAGCCCATAAGCCATAAATGCAAAAATACATAAAATCTTACCTTCCAAGTGATTTCTACTTGTCTCTTATACACATCTAGATGTGTATAAGAGACAGTTATACTCATCCAGGTTCTGTCTCTTAGACACATCTAGATGTAGTGCAAGAGACAGGGGTAAACGGGTCAAAAGTTGGACTAAGTGTAATTAGTGCATTGTGGTTCTATGAGTGTTTATTACTACTGTCTCTTAATTTTCGAAATCGCGTAAATCGAAAAATTTGCCGAATTGAAAAACGAATAAGTTGAAGTACTTAATGACTAAAAATAATATGAAAAACATTTTAAACCAGTTAAAATCAAAGAACAAGGATATTAAAACACTGGGTTTCACAAAACTAGCGTTGACTATTAATTTCCTAGACGGATTTACTACTTGGTTAAGACGGTTAGTAGTCAAACTAAGATGCTAGCTTTTCTAATTAATTCCTAGAACTCCATGATGAATATTAGACTAGAACCATGAGCTAAGTCAAGGGATTGGTTCATAGTTTCTCAGTTGTACCCATTGACTATTTGTCCACTAGAAGACCCCACCTTGTAAAAGGATCATAGCCTTAGCCCAATCCCCCATTTAAAAATTCTTGTTACATCTTTTGGAATCTAGTTTTTTAATTATTGCTTTTAATTACTTGTCTTTTCATCTTAGTTTAATTCATACTTTGAATTGGTAGTCTAGATAGTACTTGCAACCCTAAAATCCTAGTATTTGGTATTATTATCTTCGTGGGAACGATCCCCTCAACACTATCTACAACTCTTCCCCATATACTTGCGGAAGTGTGGATTTTAGTCTAACTTCATTAGGTGGTTTTTATTACCTGAAGAGTGAGTTCTTAATTTGAACACTTAGAAAACATCCGTCAATTTTTTGTGCCGTTACAGGGGATAGTTAAATGGAAATATTAGGTGCATGGGAATAATACTAATTTAGACTTCTTATTTGTTTTAGTTATTTAGTTGTTATTTTAGTAGTTCCAAGTAAGTTTTTGTCTCTAATTACCTATTGCATTTGGAACCTTTCCTTTGACTTTTGACTTGGTCCTTCTTGTTTTGTTTGTGGTGTATCCTTCTTTAGAAATAGGTCTTATTACATCTAGATTGAAAGCTTTGAGAAAACATTAAGACAAATTCAGAAACAAATGCAAGAAGAGTTTCCAATGGGGGATGAAAATAACAATAGAAATTCAGAGTATGAGAATCGTAAGAACATGGATCAAGAAGAAGGTATGGGTAATAATTGTATAGGAGGCAATGGAAATGGAAATGGGGGTCATTGGTTGAACGCATAAGATAGGCCATTAAGATATTACACACTGCGAACTTTGATGGAGCCAACTTTAGCATTGCAAGAATGCCTATCCGACCAAACAATTTTGAGATTAAACTAGGATTGATTCATTTGCAAGCCCATGCCATGTTTGGGGTGGTGCAAATTTGAATCCTTATACACACTTGATGAGTTTTGAGGAAGTGGTAGACACCTTCAAGTTCAACAGGGTTCATCCAGAGTGTGTAAGGATGAAGGTATTTCCATTCTTATTGCAGGATAGAGCCAAGTATTGGTTGCAAAGCCATGATCAAGGGACCTTCACAATATGGAATGGCCTAGCACAAGAATTCCTAGCCAAGTACTTTCCACCTTCGAGGATAACACGCGAAGAACTGAGCTACCTTGGTTGGACATGTAAGAACTAAGCTTCTGAGACTGGTGCATTGTTGATACTTGCTCTACTACAACATAAACTATTTGCCAAAATTTCATTTTTATTATTCTCTGAAAGGTATACTAGTGAAATGTACCTTTGGGGTTAATTTGAATCTATTACTTTCTACAGAGAACTTTATATACAAATTTCATACCTTTAGTGTTGTACTCTTTTGATGAGGACCAGTATGGCAATGGCTCTACTGAAGTTAAATTCCTTCTTGCACAGTTAAAGATCCTGTTAGAACTAGAAAACAGATAGGTAAAGTATGTTGTTCTGTTAAACTCTTAGAGATCACCTGAGTTCAATAGTCTTCTATATCCAAATAATTCGGTGTACTGCTGGTTTTATCCAAGATGTGATGGTTTCAGTCAGTAGCAATACCTTTAAAGTTCATGAAAACTGGTTGTAAAGAGCTGATAGAATCAGTTTTTGCAGTGTAATGAAATGTGGAATTTATGAGGAACAGATTTCAAAGAACTATAAGCAAAGTGAGCAAAAAAAAGGTAAAAAGTTAGTGTAGCTGTATCCTGGCATCATTAGGGGACAAATCCAAGAATCTTTATCCAATAATTTTGTTTATAACATAAAACAACCTAACTTCTTACTTTTCCTGACATATAATACCCCAGTTAATCAGCCTTTTCAGTTGGAAGGCTTCATATAGGAAAGCATTGCGAAGAACTTTCTTGTTTCTCCATAAGATGTCTTCGAGCCATTCCTAATATTTTTCAATAAATCCAAATTCACCATTGAGTTTCAAAATGCTACACCAATGTGCATCTTCATATATGATTCAATGGCCAAGAGTTTGGAAGGGAATTGTTCTGGATTGTTCGATATGAATTAATGACATCAGGGAACAGACTTTGGTGTTTTCCTCTCACGGGATCTCCAACGCCCATTCATCCAAGCGAGGAAACATTTAATTTGCCATGAGTAGCAGTAACAATCAACAATTGAGTCCTATTCTTAGCAGTGTCTTCGTGTCCACCAACTATTAGCAAGTACATTTCGTTTGAAATGACAGATTCCTTAAATGTCACCATGGGAAGTCCAACTGTGGCAAAGACAGGAGGAGAAAAATTTGTAGGTTAGAGAATCTTGATTGAAGACTTTCAAGGAAGAAAATCATTAACATTCATGTAAGAGTGAAGTTAATTGTGAATTTCGAACAACATATCATCCTTGCAGTAATGTTGTTCCTTTGAAGTCCTTTTAGTGACCTACCGCATAAGCCTTCTCAGGTCTAATATGACTATCATTGAAACTCATGTGGCTACCACATAAGTTTTCTCAAGCTTGATACGGCTATCATTGGAGCTTGTGTGACCTTCAGCACAAGATTTCCCAAGCCTGATATGGCTATCATTGGAGCTTGTATGACCTCAAGCACAAGTTTTCTCAAGCCTAATATGGCTATCATTATACACATCTAACGGAGCTTATATGAATTCCAACACAAGTTTTCTCAAGCCTGATACGGCTATCATTGGAGCTTGTGTTACCTCCAGCACAAGTTTTCCTAAACTTGAAACAGCTATCATTGGAGCTTGTGTGACCTTTCAATATATGCCTTCTCAAGCCTCATACTGTTGTCAATGGAGTTTATACCTTGTGCATGCTAGTTAAGCTATTCTTGAAACGTATGTGTCGAGTGAATCTTCTTTTGATCATGAAAATTCAAGGCAAAGAAAGCGCAAATGAAATTTCTTTAAAAGAAAGAAAAGAAAGCTATATAAAGGGATGGTTTACTTGAGTAGATTTTGGTAAAGCAAGTACACAGAGATGTCACTTCTGGTAAATTTGTAGGATGGAACCTCCACTTAATCTACGAGTTGTGTATCAATATTTAAAGGTTCAACACTGTGTTTGCATTAGCAAAATCATCATGAAAAGGTAGATATTTTCAGTGGCATATTGGCAGTGAAAATATTCAACAATGAAATAAGAATTGGTAATGGTGCATATAATTATATTTTCCATTGTGTGAAAATAATATCTTCAACATGCACAAAAGGATTTAAGTGAACTATGATATCATACGTGCAACTCAACAAAGTAAGTTAACAAGGTGCCTATCCTGATCAAATTGAGAGCAAACTGTAAAGCAGGGATGACTTGTCTAATTTCTTATGTTGATGGTGCAAAGTGAAGGAACTCCACCAAAATTTTGCAATTAAATCATGTTAAGCTTTGTCAAAATATGTTGTTTTAACCTGTTATGGCACCCGTCTTGTAATAAAGAAGAAGCATGGAGAGAGAAAAAATGTCGCCAGAAGGAATGTGAAAAGAAAAGAAAGGTTGTTTGTTCCATAAAGCTCAGATCAACAGGTTTGGTCATTTGCATATTGTTGTGCCATAGCAGGAGAATAAAGCAAAGAACTCTCATACATGTTTTTTGAGAAATTTCATCAAACAATTAATGTGCAAAGATAAAATATGTACTTTGCAGCAATGGGACAAGGGAAAATTTGAAATAAGCTCAATTGGACAATTGCAATTGTGACAAGCATTGAGAAATTTCAATAATTAACACTACAGGAACAAGTTTTCTAGAAAAGCAAATTGAACAAACAAATATTGAATTTTCAACTTGGTTGTATGGATGTGAATTGAGTAAACAACTTAGAGGTTCAGCATGAATGAAGTTTCAGAAGAATACTTGTGATTTGTATGATACCAAGGAGAAGGATTGTTGAATTGCCATGCCCTTCAAGTTATTGACTAGCTGTTTGTGTATGATTGCCAAAAGAAATCATGTGGTGCAAGCTGCAGTTGTCTCTTGTTATATATACGATGGCCAAATTAAGCTTTATTTTGTTGGGATCATAGGTAGATTTAAATTGTCCTACATTAGTTTAAGAGAGAAATAAATAGTATTTAATATATAAGTTGGGCCCAACATTTATGAGCTTAAACTTTTAGGTCAATGGTGGGTTCCAACTTATGTATTGGACCTCTACTTCATCCGTTGGTGGGCTCTCTTATGGATTTTACTCCCCAGTAATGGTATCAGAGATCGGTTTGGGTTACTCGTTTACAAGTGGCCGATATCCTCTCAGTGTTGGACTGTAATGTTCTCTTCTTGGTGTAGGACCATGGGCCAAGGATTTGGCCACTTTACCATGGCTAGGGGTCCAAATTAATGCACAGCAGAGTGTAAGAAAAGTGGTTAATTGATGAAGAATTTAGACTTACGTGGAGTAATAAAGGTGGGTTTGATGAGGACTTAGTTTCAATGTGGGGGTACGCCAATGAATGAGGAGATTGTTAGGTTCATGGATAGATTTAAGTTGTCCCATATTGGTTTGAGAGAAATAAAGAGCACTTAATATATAAGTTAGGTTCATGGATAGATTTAAGAAGAGTGGTTGGTTGATGAAAAATTTAGACTTGCATGGAGTAATAAAGGTGGGCTTGATAAGAACTTAGTTTTAATATGGGAGTATGCCCATGAAGGGGAGATTGTTTACCTTAAGAGGTTCATGGATAGATTTAAGTTGTCCGACATTGGTTTGAGAGAAAAATAAAGAGCAGTTAATATATAAGTTGGGTCCAAGATCTACTGACTTAAACTTTTAGGTCAAGGTAGGGTTTTAGCTTATGTATTGGGCTTCTATCGGTAGGCCTTTCTCATGGATTTTTCCCTCCCCAATAGTTGTATCTAAGCTTCGAGTTACGATCTGAATTACTCATTTGTAAGTGGCCAGTATCTTCTCGGTGTTGGACTATAATGCTCTCTTCCTGGAGTTGGACCATGGGCCAGGGTTTAGCCACTTTACCATGGCCAGGGGTCCAAATTATTGCGCATCGGAGTTTAAGAAGAGTGGGTCCATGGTTGGTTGATGAAGAATTTGAACTTGCGTGGAGTATTAAAGGTGGGTTTGATGAGAAACTTAGTTTCAATATGGGAGTATGCCCATGAAAGGGGAAATTGTTGGGTTCATGGGTAGATTTAAGTTGTCCTACATTGACTTGAGAGAGAAATATAAAAGAGCACTTAATATATAAGTTGGACCCAAGATCTACTGTTTTAAACTTTTAGGTCAATGTTGGATTTCAACTTATGAATTAGACCTCTGTTGCTGGGCTCTCTCATGAATTTTTCTCCTCAACAATTTGGTGGTATGAATTTTTTGGAAATTGAAGTGCTGTGATTTTCAACTTGAGGAAACTCGATCTTGGAAAGTGGAAGAATATGGCAATTGCAAGTTTTGTTGATGCATAAATGTGTAGTTCAATTTCTATTATTTAAGCATGTGAGAGCTAAACTTTAGTGACTTTTGTTCGTTATTGACTTTTGTTCGTTATTTGGGCCTGAGGAGTTAGATTGCTAACAAGCTACCATTTGGGGTTACAGGGAAGCATATGGGATTTGAACAATTGAAAGAAAAAAAAATCCGTACTTCAAGTCTCACTTTCAGTATTTGTTAAACAATACTCTACCAAATCTTGAAGTGAGAGTATTTGTAAACAATGTAAAATTAATGTCAAATATTTATCCATTTATTTAGTCAAGTTCAAATTAAATTAATTGTCTTGATTAATTAAATTAAAATTGTAAGTCCATTGGATGTTTGGACTTACAATTGGGTCAATTGCATTTGGACTTTAAATCAAATCAAAAGTCCATCATCCATTTAAGTTGAAGTGGGCTAATTAATTAAATTAATTTATAATGGATTATTTGGGCCATCAACTTGTGAAAACCTACATGAAATGGGCTTCTTGAGTCAAAAGTAACCTAAGTTGCATAGAACATTTTGGAATTATTCTTTCTAAGCCAATAAACACTAAACTTTGGCTATAAATAAGGCTCTTACCTCACAAGTCAAGGGATACAAATTCAAATCCCCAAGTATTAGAGAAACTTTACCAAATTCTCAAGAGTTTTCTCTCTCAAATTTATTCATATCCAAGTCCAAGTCCAAATCCAATCCAAATGTTGTCGTTCGTATTGAAGGTTTGAAGATCAAAGGTTCAAGTGTTCGAAATGAGATCGTCATTGGCAATCCAAATTTTCTATAATCAAATCAAAGGAAATGCTGCTTTGATCCAAGAGCAAGATTTTGACCTGTGGATTAAATCTTTTGCAGAGAAGAATCAGAGAATTATTTGTTTTTGTTTAAGAAAAGTTATTTAGAAATTATAACCTTTATTATTAAATTAATAAATTTGATATTTGTCCTCATTTTTCTTGTCCTTTATTTGCAGACACAAAATTTGTGTGTGCAATAAACTTAAACACGTACTAATTAAATATAATTACACAACCTCACTAATTAATGTATATTTATCTTTAAGTTATTAGATAATTACATTTGCAATATTACACATTTTATTTTTTGTCCAAATACTTGAAGTATTGTACTAGACTAGCTTGAAATAAATTATTATGAACCATAGACATAACATAAGGAACATAATAATCATAAGGAAAATTCAACTTACACCTCCTATAATTTAGTTGTTTTCCACATACACCCTTTATGGTTAAAAAAAAAAAAAAAACATGTGACTATTGATTTAAGTGTCTATTAGATAGAAAAGGTCTCCAGTTAGAAAGTTGATTAACACCCACGTTAAATGTGCACTTGATCTTAAAATTTTCTAAATACTAACTATTTTTTACACAAAATACCCCTTTTAATTAATTTGGTTTATTAAAGTGGATAGATATCAAAACTGGGGTGAAAATAAAAATTTACAAAAAGTTTGGGCTTAACATTAGAAAAAGAAATCAAGGGGTGTCTAGAGGTGGCCGGTGGGAAGGAGTTTGATTTGAAAAGAAATGCTGCAGTAGGAGGCTAGATTTGAGAGAAGAAGGGGTGGTGAGGTCTGAGAGGGCAGTATCTGGGGAGGAGGGGTCAGAAAAATGTAAGGGAAGAAGGAGTGGCAAATGTTGACGAGGAATTTGAGGGAAGAAAGGAATAGTGGTGGTGGACGTTGCCGAATGAATGGATCTATAGGGAAAAGGGCTTGGCGGGCGGGGCTTGGGGAAGAGAAAACGAGGGAAAGAGGTTGCCATAGGCTGGAAGAAGAGTGAGGAGGTGGTAGAAGAAGGAAGGAGATGGTGGCAAGGAGCTGGGAAAGAGGATGAGGTGGCTGGTACAATTAGGGAGGGGGTGTTCGGTAGTAGGGCTGTAAGGGTTTGGACTTTGGAGGAGGAAGTATAGGGTGGAAAGGGACTAGGGGAAGAAGGACGAGAACGAGGTGGCCAGGGGTGGGCCTGGTGGGCTAGAAAGGGGGAATGGGTGTTTTTTTTTGTCTTACTTTTTATTCTATAATATTTTTCGGATTTTCATTTAGGATTATTTCATTTTTTTTGTTTTATTTTTCAGAGTTTCATTCAAAATTATTTCATATATATATATATATATATGGGAATGGGTGTTTTTTTTTCTCTTACTTTTTATTCTATAATATTTTTTGGATTTTCATTTAGGATTATTTCATTTTTTTTGTTTTATTTTTCTGAGTTTCATTCAAAATTATTTCATATATATATAATTTCTTTCCTTTTCTTGCCTTTTCATTTCCATCAATATTTTTATTTTTATTTGAGGATTTCTAATTTTCTATTTCTTATTTTTATTCCATAAAAAAATCTAAAAGAATTATGGAAACTTTCTTTTTTCTTTTTCATTTTTGCCTTTTGTTCCTTATTTTTTATTTTTTCTGAATTTCTTTCTCTTTTATTATATTTATGTTTTTTTTTTTAATCTTTTTTAAAGAGATGAAGAGGTCAATATATTTAAAAGGAAGGAAAAATATGCAAGGATATAGCTAACCATGATAAAGGTTCTATTAATGAAGATATTTTCAATCCAACAGGCATTAAAACCAATAGCACAGGAGGTATTTTATGGTTTTTTTTTACCATAAGGGTTTTATGTGGAAAATGGCCAAATCATAGAGTGTAGGTGGAATTTGTCCATAATCATATGAACAAATTAAAATGATAAAAACATCTAATCGTGTGTGAATCAAATAGTCTATTTTTATATAAGAATAAAAGTTTTGGTAAAGAGATTTTAAATATAGGAACTGATATAAAAGATTTGGTAAAAAAAAATTCTTAAAACCGAATCAAATCAAACCGTGAACACTCCTAGCAATGGTGGTTGTCAATGAAAATAAAAAAGATAAATTACAAGGAACTACTTGTGATTTTGCTAATGTGCATATACTTCCCTTGTGGTTTGTAAATCTACAGTCCGCTCTCTTGTGGTTTGGGTTTTTTCCGTAAAACGGATATAAAGCTAAAAAAGTTAATGGATTAATGCAAAAAGACAAAAAAATATCTCTAAACTTATTGACCCCTCCACCGCCCAGAAACTTCCTTGTTGAAAGGTAATAATTGTATTTCATGTTTAAATATATATATAATTAATCTTAATAGAGATTTAAATGACCAAAATAACCCTTTAAATCAAAATTATTCATCATCGTAATTTTGCCCAAAAAAATAATATGATTGCCAAAGTCCTAAAAATGTTTACCAATTTAAGTGATTTCACATAACAAAACCCATACTGAATTTAAAGCGATTCCCATTCGAGAATTGTTAGAAATTGGCTAATTTTCTTTTAGATAGTTTCTTTTGTGTGGGAAGTAAGTAGTTTCCTAATAGTTTACTTATTTAGAGTAGTTGCCAAGTAATTTCCTATTTGTATAGGGTTTAGGTTGTAAGTCAAGTTATTTCCTATTATTACTTGGAGTGGTGACCAAATAATGCTTCCTATAAATAAGTGGGTTGGCTAACTACAAAAAAGATAACACAAGAGAGGAAAATACAAGTTAGGAACTATGTAGTCCTATACTTGTGGTAAGAGTGTTCTTAGGGGTGAGAGAGGTTATACAAGGGTTGGGCTTGGGATTCAAGTTATATTCTTGTATGTGTGTGTTTTCTTTTATAATAAAGAACGGGTTTTCTCTCCGTGGACCTAGATTTGGTAATTAAGACGAACCACGTTAAATCTTGTATGTCACTCATATTTCATGTTGTGGCTCGTTTTTCATTAAATTGTTGTGTTCTTGATTTCTCACTAGTTGTGACATGTTTATTCCGCATTTGATCCCAACAAGAATATTAATTAAGCACTTCCTTAGTACCTGTTGTTATTTTTTGGTATCAACTTCTTTCATGAAATCGGAAAAGAAAATCTATTTTTTCGGGGTAAGTAATGTAAAACATAAATATTTTGCTAATAATCCGGCATGGTGCGAGCCGGCAGTACTAAAATTCTTTGGGATCATTCTTAATGATTCATTTGGCTTGCGTTACTTTGATTGATGAATTTGATATTTTAGATTTTAAATTTAAATATCTCTTATATTATGTAAATACGTTAAGTTTAGTTCAAAATTTGAAATTTAACAATTATAAATAAAATTTTAATAATTAAAATGAATGAATTTTAAATTTAATTATAATATATTTTAAATTAACCCAATGCAAGTCCATTCATTTAAAATTATCCTTACAAGTCAAATTCATCTATCCAAATGGATCCCATCGATATTTTTCAATTTGAAGCATTATTGTCACAAAATCTTTGTGGTCTCCCACTTTTCGTACATCACGTGTATCACATTGTTTTGATTAATCATTGAGAGGTCTGTGAATGATTGACTAGATAATCGTTCATCATACAAAATATACGACTTTTATTCATCGTAATTGATCAAAAACAACTTAAATAGATTTTATTTTTAAATAAATAAACAAAATATAGAATTGTAAATGGAAAAGATTTGTCACCTTTTTTTTTTTTTTTTGAAGGTAAAGGTTCCTCACACTCTTCACTTCATTCCATTAATCGACATTTGCCAACCAAAGCTAGTATTATCCATGAGGAAACTATTTTATTAGTCCTTCATATTACATATTTATATTTAAGAAAAATAACTTTAATAATCTCTCACATTTCGTATTTGTACTTTTTTTAGTCCATCACATTTAAAATAATGGATTTTAGTCCCTTACAAATTTAAAATGCATCATTTTAGTCCCTCGACACAATTGTGGACATATTTTGGTCTGAAATACTGACATGCGTATTGACTCTAAATATATTTAAGTGTAAAATTGACAATATATAATCTTAAATACTAAATGATCTTAAAAAAGAAGAGGATTGAGGTAGTTGGAGTATGGGCGGTAGAGGAAAAGCATCGAGAGAGGAAAATAAGACTGGTGATGGTAGGTGAGAATTTTAGAATGGTAGTGGAAGAGGTTTTAGGTAGTATCGTTTAATATTTAAAATTTATGTGTTACCAATTTTGTCCATGAAAAATATAAATTAGATATGTATGTGTGTATTTCAAGCTAAAATATGCCTGTAATTGTGTCAAGGGACCGAAATAGTTGAATTTGTGAGGGACTAAAATGTATTATTTTAAATGTGAGAGACTAAAAAAATACAAATGTGAAATGTGAGGGATTATTAAGGTTGTTTCCCTTATATTTATTTAGTTTTTTACTTTTAAAATGATGTTTTTCAGTCCCACACAATTGTAGAATGTTACATTTTGGCCCCTAAACCAAATTCCAAATATTTTTTGGCATGAATTTGTTATGTAATGCTATTCATGTGACATGTTTTTTGAGGCCAAGTTTAGAAACTTGCATTTTTCACCCAATACAAAGTACGAGTATCAGATTGGGTCCTAAAATTTGGAAAAAAAAATTAGGATTTATGAACATAATTCAATTGTAAAGGGCAGGGGTAAATTGTACAGTATAAAATATAAATCCTCATATTTTCTTCAATTGAAGGCTTATCTCATGTCGTTGCGATAAACTAAAAATGTCGTGTGTGACATCCCATAATTTTCGCGTTTAAATTTAAGGATCTAAGTTTTGAAATTTATCAAAATTCGGTGACTGGTTTCAATTTTTCTAAAATTCAATGTGATTTGATTTCAAGTTGTGAAAAAATTTGTGAGGTCAAATATGATTTCCAACATAGAATTGGATCCACGTGAAATTAACTAAGAATTTGAGGGTTAAAGTATAATTATCATTTTGTCAAAAAAAAAAAAAAACAAAGAGATAACATTGGCCTTGTTTGGATAGCAAATAATAGGCATTATTATGCCAAATAATACTTGGTCAGCAATAATCTTTGTTTTTTCAAATAATATTTGGCACTATTCATGTTTTGTCTTATTCATTATTCATTATTCACACAATACATTATTTGCACTATTCATGTTCTATTCATTATTTACATTTTAAAAAATATTCTATTAATAATTATGTATAAACAATGGAATTAATTATTATTATTAAATGCAATCCTTACTTTCGCATAAAGACGTTTTAATCTAGTAACTATTAAAATCATATATTCTTATCTTAATGCGTGTTTGTTGCAATATTCTATTAGTAATCTATAAATATTAATATTATGAATATAAAAATAATTTGCCTTTATGCGTTCGTTTGAAGCATGAACATATATTTATTATTAGTTTAATTTGTTTTATTTTGTATGTTTACTCAATTACATACAAAATGCTTATATATGCATGTGTGTGGCGGTTCTCTTAATAATGGTACAAAATACGTGGATATATATGTTAATTATCTTTTAATCATTATTGATTTTGTACCCTTTTTTTAATTTTTATGTAGGGTTAATTTCACTTTATCCCTTTAACATTTAGAGTCATAATCACTTTAGTCCTTAACATTATTTTTTAGGCATTTTAGTCACTGGACTAACAGCTAAAGCTAACGGTGTTAAATTTTCGCCTTAAATGATATTTTTACTCTCAAATTATAGATGTGTAAACAAATTTTCTCTTAACACCCAAAATATCTTATTTTATTTTCATAAATAGAGTTTGATGAAATTTAAAATATGTTGATGAATAATAAAAAAATTATTAAAACATGTCAATAAAATAAGTGTGTGAGAGAGAAAATAAATCAAGTAAAATTGAAAAAAAAAAAAGAAAGCGAGAGAATAAGGGTATTTTTTGTTAAAATAATATTGAATGTTGAGTGACAATGAAGTGTATATCAAATGGTAAAACTACACTTTCTTTGTGATTTAGGTCATGGGTTCAAGTCATGTCATGGGTTCAAGTCACCAAGGGAATTAGGTGGAGATTTACTGTAAATTTTTTTTAAAAAAAAAATTCAATGTTGAGTTAAATTTAACGGAAGGATTTAAAAAAATTCAATGTTGAGTTAAATTTAACAGAAGGATTTAAATATCTAAAAAATAACGTTACAAATTAAAGTGATAATGAGTATAAATATTAAAAGTGTAAAGTAAAATTAATCTTTTTTTATGTATGTGGAGTTTAATAGAAACAAAGGGAAAGAAGCAATTTCAAGTTTTTATCAAATGTAGTATGATGAGACTAATTAAAGAATTTTTATAACTGTTATTTTTCTATTTGCATTATTTTCTTATAAATAGGTTCACCAATAATAGTTACTATTCATTATTTCCAATCCAAATAGTTATTTCAAAATATAATTTCATATCCAAATAATTATTCTATTATTCCCAAAGTCAACATTATTTCTAAAAATTACTAAAGTCAACAGACAAATATTATTCACCAAATAATACACTATTATTGACTGTCCAAACAGCATCCATTTCTTCTTCCCAAACCGTGGCTGCATGTGGGTGAATTTGGTTTATGACAAATATAAGTTTGGCTATGCCACTTGTTTCAATCTCACATTTTTAGTCCTTCCATAAATAGTTCCATTCTTGCTACATATTTCAAATCACTAAATGGTAGATAAAGATCCACGTCCTTCTTTTTTCTTTACTTTAAAAAAAAAAAAAAAAAACACACACACAAATTTTATTAAGAAAAATTTTACAGAGCAGAAACAAATATTTTTCTGATAAGTCAGAAGTGCAATTCTATTCATTGATTTGCTGAACACAAAATCTTACCCTTTTGGTAGGCTTTTTTTGCCTGGCGACAAAACACGCTATCTAAGAAGACCCACGTGCTGTTGGAATAGGTTTCAATGATTAAAAACGAAATTATGAAAGGGCAAAACATAAAGTGGTACAAACATGTCTTCCAGGTTTTTTTTTTTTTTTTTTTTTTTTTTTAATGCTTGTTTACCATATTTTAATTCCAAAGCTCAACATAAGATTTAGCTTCACAAAAGTGCAATTACAGCTCCAAATATGGCATGCCAAACTGATTGATATATATATACGACGCACATATGTTCTAAATATCAATTTTACTCAAGTAGTGAACTTTTAAATATGTTAAAAAATAAAATTCATGTAATTGACGTTACTTAGTAGCAACAAAATTTGATTGTTGTTGTTAATTAAAAAATTTACAAATTAAAACAAATGATATTAAAAATATATGTTTAGTGTTTCTAATCATCTCGAAAATTAAGGGTCTATATAGATATATCCATATTTGGATTTATCGGATCTTCGTCGATCCGTATCGAATTTGAGTCTTGATATTATTTTATAACTTTGAAATTTTAGATCAGATTGGATCCGAATCGGTTTATATAAGTAGATCCATATTCATCTTTTTTACATATTAGTCAAAAATTTGGTTAATCGAAATCGAATTCAATAATTCACTGTGAATTAAATTTACCTATTAACCAAATTCATTAACATATATAATAACGTATATATTTGTTAGATTATATTGCATATTTTACAAGTAACAATTTAATAACTAACGACATAACTACACATAAAGAATATTTTTTAAATTATCTCTCTGTTGCTATTTAGTGACTCAAACTCATAATTAATAAATTATAAGAAAAGTATCTTACTAACTAAATTATATTTTATTGTCAACCACACATAATACTATAATACCATCTACGTTACAAGTACTAGTAACAAACCTATGTTACACATTTTATAACTAATAACTCAATCAAAAGAAATTAAATACTCCCCCATCTTATTTATTTTGCAGTTGACTTTTCTGGTAAACTTGTTGAGATTTCAAAGTTTAATGTTGTTAGATTTGCTAATTTATGCTAAAATTTTAACTTTGCGTGTAGTAATATTTGATATGAAATTTCACTTTTGTTGAATTTTTTTTTATAAAAATATAAAATAAATTTACATGAATTATTGGTTACAAATTGATATAGTTAAAAAAATAAACCAAATAAAAAATAAAAAATAAAAAAATTAACTATGACAAAATAAATAGAACAAAGCGAATATATTAGTAGAAATTATGTAGAAGACTATATATATATATATATATATATATATATATATAAATTACAAGTATTAGAATGTAAGTATTGTAATATATAAAACACTGTAATATCATATTTAATATAAGTATTATAATGTATGTATCGTAAGCATATTAATATAAATTTTGGGAAACAATTCAATAACTCACAATACAAGTATGTATAATATTAGATCTAAAAGTAACAATTCAATCACTATCATTACAAATATATATAGAACTACATGATGTAAGGTACATGAGTATAAGTGTGCAACAATGGTACTAATTAAATTAAGAATTAAAGCAAATAACTATTTGTGAGCAAAAAAAAAAAAAAAAATTATACTTTTACTTCAGCAACTATATTTAGATTTGCATATGACAACTCATTTACATTTTTGAAGCTCTTTGAATTAAATAAACAGTGGAAAATTACATTTAATATATTTAATATACGAGAGGTACAACTACATTTATTTATGTTCTGTTATATTTGTAAATATAATGTATACATAAAATAATATACGTAGTTAATGTGACAACAAAGTACAACTTATATAGTAAAACGCTTCTCTTATGATTTAGAGTGCATTTATACAAAGTGACAAATAAAAGTTACTCATGTGTTATTAAATCCGAAAAAGAAAGAAAAAAATTCGATCAAGGATCTAAAATTAAAGAGGATCGTAATTTGATAAGATCTTGTCATGTATAGTGGTTTTGGTAGTTAACTATGAATTTATAGTTCTATAAATGATTTTCCTATAACTTATTGGTCATGAGTTCGACTCACTAGAGGATAAGAGAGAATGTAGATTTTTTTTTTTTAAATATGTAGTTAATAACTTTTTTTTTTTTTGAGTAACCATCTTTACATAGGTAGGGGCATATACTTAATGTATTCTTTGTGCTAGTATGTGAGGCACGTACCTTTGTATGCATTGTTGTAAAGAATTAATAAAGAAAAAAAAGTTGTTAGTTATTGATAGGGGATAATATAATGAAAATCATTCAACATAGTTATAGAATTTTATCTTCACGTATAATATGAATTTCATGAAATAACACATTTTAAATTGTCTGCTCATATTTTATATATAGTAAACTATAAAATACATTAAAAAAAAGACTATTTTATTAATGAATTTAACTAATTACTTAATTGGCATTCAAAAGAACTTGGTTACTATTTTTTAATTACATCCAACAAAAGTTAAGTGATCAAAATTGAATATTCAGAAACAATTAAATTTGGTTTTTACTTTTATGCAATGCGTCCCACAAAAACGTAGGATTTCACCAATCCCAATAAATTCCTCGCCACTATTCTTATTCAGTACCAAGTGGAGATCTTTACGTTACTATCAAAGGATATAAAAGCAAAAGTGCAGCATTATTGCCGGATAAAAAGAAAAAAGTTATTGTTCCTCATTACTTTTACACTGAATTATCAGTTCAGGCAACAATCATACACACAATTGAGAATAGAAAGGACGCCATTGTTAGCGCTTAGAGCTAACTCGTCATAAAGGCTGCAAAAATGTTGAAGTTTTTAGCTTATTTCTTGCTGGTTCTGACAACAAATTATCCAACAACTATGGCGCAAGTATACAATAATAGATGTCCGAAGCAAACATGCAACAGCATAGATGGTGCTCCACCTCCTCCGCCTCCACCACCTCCGCCACCTCCACCTCCAACTCCAGTTCTTCCTCCACAAGAGGGTAATGAAAGAATATATAGTGTCTTTTTATGAGCTTTTTGACCCCCTTTAAAAAAAAAAAAACACTTGTAGATTGTCAATTTGAGATATTTATTGGTGATTTTTTTAATCTTTCAAAATTACAAAGTAAGCTGTCTTTGACAACAAGTTATATTTTAAGTAATAAATTAAATTTTTTTATAATTTATTAGTCATGATTGAGTTTCTAAGGAATAAAAGCGATTTGCTGAGAAAGGGAAATTGTATTTTCTCAGAAACATTTGTCTGTAAACTGTTATTTCAGTTCTTTTTGTTATGTCATTAATGCCTTCACTTATGAAAAATGGAAAGGGGAAAGTGAGTTTTTTTTATTAAAAAAAAAAAAAAGCTATATTACTTAAATTAAAATCTTCTGTTTCTGCTTAGTATTCAATCGAATTCCGGTTTGAGCCTTAGAGGCAAGTTTCAACATGCAAGCAATTACAGAAAAGAAAAATTTTGTATTCGACTTTTAGGTGAAAAAACAAAATGAACTAAAAACAAAGTATGCTAGCTTGGAACCTCATTACAGCATGCAAGAGCGTGTGATATCTATAACTACTATATACGTGCTTTACAATTATAGATTCTTTTACCAAATAACAAATAGTTTTCACCACAAACTAATTATTTACTAAATGAAAATTTTCAAGTGCTTATTTCGCACGAATAAAATTTTTTAAGAAAAATTTTTAAAAAGCCACGTCTCCCAACCAATAGATCAATAGATCATAGAGAAAGTATCTTACTGTTTAAGATGTCAAGCTTAACTTATTGCTAAAGGGATTAGAAAATTCTATAGTCGTGTAGGGAATAGTCTCGTGCTGTATAATGTCATATGTTTAAAAAATTGTATTGTACAAGCCTATAAACCCAATGGAATGTTTTCTCAATGAGAATGTAGAGTTTCTTGTAAACTAAATTACAAGTTCTCGTAAATTGATAATAAAGTGTAATTTAAGTGGCAAAACGCTTCTTTTATGATCTATTGATCATGGATTCGATTCATTAAGGAGTAGAGGAAGGAATGATTTAAAAAATATACAAATTGAAGCAATTAATTAATTTTGTAACAAATATTAATTATACATTTTATTATATTTAAATGCTTTGCAGATTCAATTTTAATTTGGAGGATTTACCATAAACAAAGTTGTAATGAATATTTTCATAGAAAAATTTAGAAAGATTTTAATAACAGGCTATTTTAATTATCTTAATAAGATAAACTCTACAACAATTAGCTTTAAATTTTAGTCTAAAAATTTTCATGTGCGTTTGGATTGATAGATTTGAGAAATGATTTGAAATCTATCAATTTATTAAAATAATTTTTAGTGTTAAAATCCATTAATTTTTTTTAAAAAAAATTAGAAAGTGGGAAATAAAGGATTTAATAACTTCTAATTTAGGATATTTGAAATTTATTCATTTTAAGGTTAATTACACTTTGCCCCTTGTAATATAGAGCTCGTCTCATTTTGCCCCTATAAAAATTTAATCATCACTTTATCCCTTTTGGCTAGTGGTTAAAAGAAATAGTTAGTTTAATCGTTAGTCAATGACAACAACGGACTAAAATGATCCTAATATTTACTTGATATAATATTTACCATTTTAGAGGGAAAAAAATTTCTTATTTTCTTATTATCATTCTTTTAGTGACAAAATTGACATGTTAAGACATGCAACTTCAAAAAAGATAAGAAAAAATAATTCGTTGTATAAAAGGGAATAAACCAAAGTAAAAGAAAGAAAGAAAAGCCTTCCAAGCATAAATATAAAGGAATTTAAAACCCTTTGTGCATTAACGAATTTGTAATTCAAATATGGTAAAATAGTCTTTCATATATATATATATATATATATAAAATAATTTTTGCCTTTACCATTTTACACTAAAGTGGTAGTATGCTGACCAATAACTTAAATTTGAGATTTATATTTAAAATGTAGATATTTTTCTCGTATTTAGTTTTCCCTTTTTTTGACAAACTAATTCCTTCTTCTTTTTTTTTTTTTTTTTTTCAATTTACATGTCATACCCAAGTTAATTTTTCTTCCAAATGAAAGATAAAAATTGTTTTTGGCACAAAATTGGTAAAAATGGTCAACTAAATATCTAATGTTATTTTGATCTTTTTTACACCATTTGACTAACTCTCAAATTAATCTTTTCTTTTGATGGTTAGTTAAGGGCAAAGTGAGACAGGATCCATACATGTGGGGGCAAAGTGTAATTAAAGAGGACTTTCATTTTAACTTTACAAATCCCTTCAACAAATAGATGAATTTCAAATTATTTTCCAAATTCATCGATCCAATATCATGTAATTCTTTCAAACTAAGTTTATGAACTAGAAAAAAAGTTAATGGACTAAATACTCTTTTAATTAATTAAAAATATAGCATATATGAGAAAATTTTACTTTTAGGCTTTTGTATTTAAATAATAACCTTTTATTGATTCAATTAAGATAGTCAGAAATCCAGTTACTGTAATTTCAAAAATATAAAAGGAGGTTAACGTAATTTATCATTTTAAAGTACCTCAATCTCAATATTATGTTGATGCAATTTTGAAAACCAAAGAGCATCAAATTATGACAAAGCTAGTTGAAGGTTACTGTAATCCGCGCCTCTGCGTTGTCAATGTCAACCTGCTTACTTTTTAACTTTGCAAATTTGATAGACCGAAAAAAAACAAACAGAATTAATATGTATAGAAAATAAAAAAATTGAAGCCCCAGCAATCGAAGGTCTTTTCTCTCTCTATTTGGTAAGCTGCTATTCCTTTATTTTTGTGTTATCAGTAATTAGCTCGAAAAAATCCTCATTTTTTAAGACGAAAAAGAAAGACCGTAACTGCCCGGCCTCCTATATTTGTTTGTTGCAGACTCCTAGTTGCTTTTATTTCCTTGGAAATGGCTTATGAATTTTTCATGTGATGGTTTTTTTTTTATCTAATTTATTTTTGTGCATTAGAGATAAAATGGGGAAGGTATGATTGAGAGTTTGAGAAATTCTATGCTCTCGAGAATAATGTTACTGTGTTTTAAAATTTATATTATATAAATATTTAATATATATAATATGATAGTATATAATTATTTAAAATACCACAAAATAGCAGTCTAGTACATATTTTGGGTTAAGTTTAAAAAAAAAAAAGAAAGAAGAAGGGTAGATTGTTACCTTTTACTTACCAAACAACGAAAGGTAAAAATGTTGAAGATTGTGAATGTCATCCATCTAATGGCTATTAATTTGTAATGAATCTTAGAATGGAGGAAGTAGTTATTAAGTTGGCTTGAATTACTGAAAATGAAACACCTATTGTGAGCTAGCTGCAAAAAGTCGGTGCTTATATATGTCACGACTTTTGGAAGTTTAGACATACTGATTATCATGACACATGAATTTTGGGTGTTTATCACAAAAACAAAGGGGAGATTTGTTGTCATGGAAGTGGTTTTTGCGGCTTTGTATTGGGCCGGCAGCAACCTTATGAGCTCTCCTTTCGTTCATCCTGACATCCTCACATGGTTTCTTGACAGTTATTGCCGTCAACAGGCTTCTTAGACTTCAGACGACACCTGGTGCTTTGATGAACGGCTACTTCTCCTCTACGGATTGCCATTCCTTCAAGTATAGTCCTGCGATTAGATGCAACTGCTTGAATGACGCTTGCGGAGTGGTTGAAATGTATGTTTTCCGTAGATGGATTATATTATTGCATCTGATCTTTGGCATTTGGTACTGTATAAGTTAAGTAGCCTATCCTTTGGTAAGTTGAGTTAAAAGTTCAGATAAAATTTTTAAAATTTATTCACAGCAAAGACAACTGAGCTACCTTGGTTGGACATGTAAGAACTAAGCTTCTGAGACTGGTGCATTGTTGATACTTGCTCTACTACAATATAAACTATTTGCCAAAATTTCATTTTTATTATTCTCTGAAAGGTATACTAGTGAAATGTACCTTTGGGGTTAATTTGAATCTATTACTTTCTACAGAGAACTTTATATACAAATTTCATACCTTTACTGCTGTACTCTTTTGATGAGGACCAGTATGGCAATGGCTTTACTGAAGTTAAATTCCTTCTTGCACAGTTAAAGATCCTGTTAGAACTAGAAAACAGATATCACCTGAGTTCTTAGAGATCACCTGAGTTCAACAATCTTCTATATCCAAATAATTCGGTGTACTGCTGGTTTTATCCAAGATGTGATGGTTTCAGTCAGTAGCAATACCTTTAAAGTTTAGTTTCATGAAAACTGGTTGTCAAACTGTAGAATCAGTTTTTGCAGTGTAATGAAATGTGGAATCCTATGAGGAACAGATTTCAAAGAACTATAAGCAAAGCGAGCGAAAAAAAGGTAAAAAGTTAGTGTAGCTGTATCCTGGCATCATTAGGGGACAAATCCAAGAATCTTCAGCCAATAATTTTGTTTATAACATAAAACAACCTAACTTCTTACTTTTCCTGACATATAATACCCCAGTTAAGCAGCCTTTTCAGTTGGAAGGCTAGTAACTGTATTATAACTATCATCGGCAGCCATTGTGGTCACAAAATGAGCTTGGTACTAAGATTGAAACTTAATGATTAATTAAAAAAATAGCGGGTGGACTTCTACACCAGTTTTTCATCTTTTATATACATCACTGGTGAAAACATGTTATGAACACTAAGAAGTTCTGAACTTTTCTAGGACACTGATATTGCTATTAATAATCCATAAGAACTTTGTTACATCATTATTTGAACTGTATGAAGGGAGTTTCCTAAGTACGAATATGTGGTGTTTCTAGGTACAGTCAGAAACTTTGGACCAGTTGCATTCATGCACAAGAATAAATAGAAAGGACTGTAATTGTTTTACTACTTAATCACTTAATGGACAATAAGCTCATTGTACGTGGCAGGGAGAATTTGCCCGTGAATTAATTTGTCTATGATCTCTAACATGCCTCATGTTTGTTCACCTGAAACATTTGATTTCGAACAATTGGTATATGTAGAATTCCAGTCTCTAAAATTGAAAGATTCCATACAACCTTGCTTTTATATTGCAGTCAATTCTATCATTTCCATTAGACATATTGATTTGTTTGGGATTTCTTAGCAAGGATATATGAGTAGCATTTTGGTTGTCATAGTTTGATGCATTCTATGTAATGTTCTAACAACATTCTGGATTGTAGTCATCTCTCAGGTCAGGATTTAAGAGGTCAGATACCAGAGGCAATTGGAAATCTAAGTTACTTGAGAACACACTATAGATGTGTAAGTGCATATCACTTTTCTCAACTTTCTTTGTCACTTAATTTTCTGAATTGACTTAGTTGTTATGGTCAAAGAGGAAAACCTGTTACTGGATGACTGATATTGATGGCTAGTTGTAATGTTCGATGAATCTATATTTACTAGTAGTCATGTTCTTGAACTAGGTGTATGGTGCCCAATTTCAGCTATTTATGGAGATCTTCAACATGGGTAAATGGTATCAATTAGGCTGAATATAGTATAACAATGAGTTGTTTGTCCAACTACTGTATGTTGCATGAATATTGCCAGAGTATACTGAAGTATAAATGGACTGCTATAACATAGCAGTTGGGACTCCAAAAATGTAGCTTAGTGATGTCCTCACTTCGGAATATTAAATTTAGGCTTCATTTGGATTGCAATTTTCAATTCTTGGAAGTTAGAAGAAAGGGCATGGCAAGTAAAATACTTAACAAAAAGGGTGCACTCATTATCTGTTTATTATTAAGAAATCAGTCGTCACAAATCATGAAAGTACATTCTGTACAGAACTTAGTACATCTTCATACGTGCTTTATAACAAATAGACAAAAAATATACCCTTTATTAGTATATTCACTTGGTGCACCCTCTCTAATAATTTTCCCAAGAAGTTTTAGAGAAGTAATGCTATAGCACTTATTTGGGATGTCGTGCAAGTCAGGTAGAAAGGTGGTTGGGAAATATGTTTAGGGAATCTTTAGAAAACATTTTCTGGAAATAGTATCTTAAAACACTCAACTACATTCCTCAGCCAACATTTCAAAAGCTTATAAATATATACACATATACATATATCTGTATATATAGTTACAGGAAAATGATTTACAAAGTCACAAATTCAGGACCACTTTCCAATGCCACTCCACGGGGCAAGATTATATTGAATCACTAACCCCCTTATTTTAGATATTCGGTCGGATTTCGTTCCTTCTTTTCTGAATCTAGTGACACCTCAGTGGCTTTGTCACTTTGTTACTTTTTATATAAGATGCACTCATAGTTATATACATATATGTGTGTGTGTGTGTGTTTGAGGTTTTTCTTAAAGAGTAATTTAAAGTTTATAATCAAATTTTCCAAATAGTGATTTTTCTGTAACATCTAAATGAATAAATGGACAGATTTATTGTCTGTGATATTGTTTGAAACTGTTCCACAATTTGGAATCTAGGAGTTGTATTTGAAAGAAATTGATGCTAACAAACAAAAAAACCAATCCTTATTCCCATTAAGTGGGGTCGGCTGCATGAATCCTTCTATGCAATTGCACTCTATCATGACATTTGAAAGAAATTGATGCAAAATATAAATATTTTCCCAGCAAAAAAAACTAAAGAATTTCAATTCCTTTATTGAGGATGAACTCCGTGATACATAAAAAATCATAGATTATGGTTACCTTGAAGTATGCTTTTCAAAATTTTCAAACAGATCACAAAAGTCGCACATATGCCTGACCTCTGAGACAGATCCACACTAAATAATCTTGCATAACTTGAATTTGTCTTATTTTTTACTCTTAAAACTATGGAGTAAAGGAGACAAGAAAAAGGCTAGGGTATTTGCTGGTAGCTTGAAACCCTTTGTTTATAGAATTCTCTATCTATAAAGTATAGATTTCTTATTAAGGAAATAACTACCTTATTAAATAAATAGTCACTAATAACTAGTAAGTCCTTATCAATGATTTCCTATTCCAAATAAGAATAGACATTGATAACAATTAAGACATCCTTTTGTTCAAATACACATTAAACTATTTGGCTATAGACATCAAATCATAACTCTTCTAATTAATGAACTAATCAATTATTTCTTAAATTCCTATTTGCCACAAGTGACCCAGAGGTATATTGTCACAACTAGATAGTATGAATTAGTTGTGAACCTTTTTATTAGTAGTTACCGTACAATTCAATCCTTTATCATACAATAATCCGATTAGTCTATTAGGTATGAAATAATTGTCATACCCTAGACTTTATGCATATGAGACTCACATGTATCTAATCTAAAATACAAACTCTAATAAATCAAAAACACACATCTAATTCGTAGTTTGCCTCTGCTAAGGACTTCTAAGTTATGTCTTAGAAGATCAGATATTCTCCCTTTGTGATAGATTCCTCATTGACCGTTCACATGCCTCCATGTATAATTCGCTAAATCCTATAATACGTACTTATATTTCTTGATTAGAATATAAGTACATTGTAATATTAAAGAGTAGTATATTATACACGAGAAAACCATGATATCTCATGTTTAAGGATCACATGTACAATTGTAACTAAGAACAATTAATGGATAGATTGCTGAACTTCTATTTTGGTGTTCTTTCTCGAGCTATGTTCAGTGAACTTATTCTCTCTAATAAGCACCCACATGTTTATCTTAATGTTTCTACACAAATTACTTGAGATTAGTCATACTCGCAAATGAGCAAATATGACATGTACTAATTTTAACAGATTATTAATGCCCAATTAACAATCCTACGACTAGAAACATTTTAAAATAAAGTACCGAGAATATATGTGTGTGTGTATTATTTTCAACTCTTGGGAACGTATATCCTCAACTTTATTTCTATGTACATATAATATATACAAATAAATGTTTATATAATAATAACTAATCTTGCCCAATTAATAAATATATTTATCAATTAATGTCCCAAAACATCATGATTGGTTTTAGTGTGTACATCTACTAATATATTGACTTCCTGCCATCATAACATGTTAATCATACCAAGGAGGACTGCTCTGATTTTGGTTATGTTCAAATTGGCTGAAAAGCCCTCTTTCACTATCCTGATTCCAACTTTGTTCACCAAGTATTCTGCATTTGAATAAAATGTCATGATCAAGGCACCTGGAGGCAATTTGGACACATTTTGTTGTTCCTACCATGTTATGTTGCACAACAGAACATCAAGTCCTTGAAATAGCTGCCAATTTAGGAATATGTGATGGTTCCAGAGCATCAGAGAAATTAACTGTTCTAATGTGATTATGATAGGGTAAAGGAGTGATTACGGATTGGGCAGAGTTAATAGTTGGGCTGAGAGAGAGAAATGATATTGACGATAGTGTATCTTCTATGAAAATGGATTGGGTGGATGATTAGTCATAGAATCTTTCTTCTGAAGTTGTGAATGGTGATTGTGACTTTTAGGCTTAGCTTGGAGTTTAGGAGAGAAAAGAAAAGAGAAAGGTTAAGTTATGAGAGAAAAGAAGAGAAGAAAAGAGAAAAGAGGGGATTACATTCTTGTTTGGGAGTTGGGAAAGAAATGAAATGATTTGGGGCATGGATGTCAATAGCTTTAATTGCGAAGTCTTCTTTGTACAAGAGATTTTGAAGTCACTTTACTTACTGACAACTCCAGCAGTGACTCATTTGACTAATTTACTATAGGTTGACAGAAAATATTTTTCTACTAGTTTGAAATTGTTACCAAAATACTACTTCGAGTATGTGTTTTGAAAATGCATCTAGTACACATTTTGGAATCCTTTCAAAAGCTGCCTTGTTTGGGTACTTTTAAACGAAATGTCCTACAATTTACAATACAAACCTTGAGAGTGAGATACCATGATGCATCAGAATTTCTGTGTATGAGAAACTTTGAGATTTTGTTGTTCTCTAGTTTTCTTCTATGTTCAGAATCTGTTGCCTCTTCCATTATCATAATTCTCATGTTTTCTTTTTGGTTTATTGGAAGGGTTCTATTTATCAAAGGCATCTTGATTGGTATCTGGAAGGTGGATACAAATTATTCTGTCGAATATGAATTAATAATATAAGTGATGGTGAAATTAGATAGAATTTATGGTAATTGTGTCTTTTTGCAGCAAGAATATGACTTTGAAAGTAATATTAATGTCTTATTTTGTTTGTTTGCAGGGATTTGAGTTCAAACAGGCTTCATGGGTCAATTCCCAAGTCTTTTGTGAATCTGTCTCAGCTTTCAGGACTGTAAGTAATTATTATATTCCACAAGGTTAAAGTTTTGCTTTGGGAAAACAACCTAGAGCGTTCTTCAACCTTTGTTACGAAAACCTTTGGTCCCTGTACTTTAATTTTAGCCAATTAGATCCTCCTACTATTTATTATGTGTCAATTCGGTCCCTCCAAAACTTTACCAGTTCACGGCCACTGACTGATATGACCAAGGGCAAGAATGGAAATCCATAATAGCTGACCTTCCTAAAGGAAAAAAAGAAAAAAACACCATTTCCCCCCCTAAATCCAACCCAAAGTGGATCATGGAGCCCAAAAGAGTCCTCATCACACTTATTTTGCATTTCTCTATTTTAAGCGCAAACAAAGACCAAGTGTCTTCGGTTTGGCTACCACATCTTCTGGGCTGACTAATGTATTCCTGGAGGAACAAAATCGAAATCTATCAATATGATAAAACTTTTAATTTCAAACATGATAAATAGAAAAGACAAATTATTGAAAGATAGTTAGACTTACTACACAATGGCATAAGGCTGGCTATGAATTTCAGAGGATTTAGATATGACTGGAGAGAAAAAAAAATCAAGAAGCAAGTAGCAACCTAAATTCAATGTCCTATTATTTCAAATAAAAGATTACTATAAGGAGATTGCATACATTTATTGTATTAAATAGAGCTCAGAAATAACAGAGTACCTATAGTATAGTCATTAGTTAATAGCATATATTCCTTAGCAACAAAAAGAAAGTTAAAAGAAATTGAACTTCATCTTGGAAATTCCAGTTGAGCAGCTCAATAAAGCTTTTATCATGTATTTTACTGCCAACTGCCACCAGCAATAGTCACAATTAATGCTCTCTTTGAACGAGTAATGTTCATGATGGCCCCTACTTTGCTATATTTACATCAGAAACACAACTCTATTAAGCATTTTAATATTAATTTAAAATAGTTCTCAAGTAATTAATAAAAATTATTGAAGAAATACAGGTAAATCAGGGAGGGAGCTGGTGAGGTGAGGAACATCTTCGAGGACAAAACCATCGTCGTCATTCATGATCTCACTGGAGCTCTAATTTTTTACTATTCCACTGCGGTGCTAGAAAATCGACGGGTTTTTGAGTTTTATAGAAATTCTGGTGGAGAAATTAGAAGCGGCAGAAGAAAATGATCCGAGATGTTGTTGATGAATAGGAGGAGTAGTAGTATAATTTTTGGAGATAATGAATACGGTAGTATAATAAAATTTTCCGTTGTCCCTAATTTTTTACTCTCTGATTCATTTTGGGTTGGATTAAGGGGGAAAATGGTGCTTTTTGACTTTAGGAAGGTCGCTATTATGCATTTCCACTCTTGCCCTTGGTCACACTGGTCAATGGCCGTAATTGTTAAGTTTTGGGTGACTCCGCCACTTAGAGACCAAATTGACGCAATAGTAGGAGGATCTAATTGGCTAACATTAAAGTATAGGGACCAAACTGGTTTTAGCAAAAAAGTTGGAGGATTATTTGGGTCATTTTCCCTTTTGCCTTTTAAGTTAGAATTATGTATTCTTGAAATTCTTTGATGGTCAAAATCACAATCTCTGTCATTTCATAAGACAAAAGCTAATGTGACCCAATTCCCAAGCCTTGTGTAAATCTGTCTGAGCTCTTTTGATGGTCGAAATCTCAATCTCTGTCGTTTCATAAGACAAGAGCTACTGTGAAGCAAGATAAAAGTTACTTACAGTCCATGTATAGATTCTCATGATTAGAAAATTGTGATGAGACAACGGAAGTTTCTGTACAATATTCCTTCGTTTTTCCTGCAAGATTTTGCAATTCTAATTGGTAACTATGTTGCACAGCTATCTATGTGATAACATGTTGGAAGGATCTGTACCACCTTTCCTTGGTGAATTGAAGTCATTGCGAAGCTTGTAAGTTTGCATTGTACTTTGTATCATAGATTGTTATGATAATACGACTTCTTGTTAGATTTATGTAGTTATGCTTAAAGAAAGAAATTTGTGAGGGTGGAGATAAATTAGTGATAGTAAATTCTCAGAAGGTACAACGAAAGAAGCAAAGATTATAGACCAGTTCCAGTATATGTCTATTGGCGATATTACTAGAGAAGAGACATAAAAGCTAAAGCCAGAAGAGAAGTGAAGGAGAAATTTTTATTTTAAATTCCAATACAACTTTCATGAACATACCTAAAGAATGTGTTGTTCTTCTTTCCAGACCGCCACAATGTCACATATTAATCCTGTCCAAATAAGGGCTAAAAAGTAAATTTCCAGAAAAATTTGAATTTTGTTTTAGCTGCATTTTGAGCCTTTTGTAGAAGTTCTATGTAACCTTCAAACTCCTCTGTAGAGTTGTAATTAAGGCTGAAAGTAAGTTTATGATATTTCAAACTTGATTTTCCTAACTTTTACGGTCAAGAGTTTTTTGGTCTTTTGGTTAATCACAGAAGAATTGACAATGCTTCTGGTTATCTAGTTAAATTAATGTACTCAGTAAGGTTACAATTTTATTGAGTCTTAAGAGTTTCTTCATTATGTACTTTAATCTAGCAATGATTCATTTTTAAGATACTTGTTGATCTATACATATCCACCTAATTACTTCATTTCTTTTGAAGAGTTGAATAATGAGAACTCCAGTTTCTTGGGAAGCAGTTTGTTTGTGTTTTCCCTCTAATTCTCTATAAAGTTCTTCTTCTCCTTTTCTTTTCTCCCTAATTACTGTTCAAACTTCAAAGTAGCGAAACAGCACCAGATCATGAGTTTTCTTCTGCTATGTTAGGAGAGGATTTTCTAAACTCATATAGACGAATTATAAAAATACTGCCATAGAAGCTTTGCATTCTATTCATGCCAAAAGCTAGAATCACCAATATGATCCCTTCAGGTCCCTACACATACCATGTCTAACCAAAGGTATGAAATGAATTTTCCAATTCTTCAAGTCCTGAAAGGGATGTAAAATTATACTGTCTTAGTCTCGAGAAAAATATGTAGAATTGGTTTTTAGGCTAAAAACATTTACCCAATATTTTCCATAATTCTGTAGAGCTGTGTAGGTTATAGTGCAACTTTCATGTAAGTTTCACAGAAACCTATATCCTGAAAATTGTGATAAAATTCTGGACAACACATCAGATTATCATTTATCTGTTATAATTTCTTGAAGAATTTTTTAGGAGAAAATGAAAATTTTATTCCTTCTCTTTCTTATATCTTTACAAATAATATACAAGGCAGTATTTATACACAAAATTGCAGCCTAACTAGGAAAGTATAAATAAGGAAATATACAATTTGTCCTAATTCTCTAATCAATTTATCCTTATTCATATCTCTAAAAATCAGCCTTATTCATATCCCTATAAATCAGCTTTATTCTAATCAATTTGTGGTTGCATGGAGTTGATGAGCCATGACATAACTAGAGAATTCTCTGATTCTCACTGATTATAGGTGGGATTAGAGTCATTTGGTTTCCGTTTATCTCCGGTAACATAACCCTGCAATCCTCTAGCTTTGATGAATAATAGACAAGATCTTGACTATGCAAGAAAATTAGAATTCCATCAAGCTTTACAGGTCTAATTTGTGAAGGGTTATCAGAAAGAGGAGTAACTATCTTTTTCTCGTTTGACATCTTAGAAAATGGTAAATGGAACCAACAACCGAAGTGCCAAAAATTCATCAATCGAAGTGCAAATAGAAAGAAATCCAGTAACTGGGACTACCCGAAATGTCAGCACCAATTGAACTGATCACCAATGAAGAGGTCTTTTGGAAGTGATGGTGAGGTTTAAAGGGCTCTTGGATCTTTTTAGGCCTAGGATTTCTCTAATAATCAGAGTATAAGCTTCGATACCATGAAGAATTTTTTAGGAGAAGATGAAAATTTTATTCCTACTCTTTCTTATATGTTTACAAACAATGTACAAGGCAGTATTTATACACAAAAATTGCAGCCTAACTAGGAAAGTATGAGTAAGGAAATACACAATTTGTCCTAATCCTTTAATCAATTTATCCTTATTCATATCCCTAAAAATCTGCTTTATTCATATCCTTGTGTATGTCTAAGGTAAAATCAGGGCCTAATCAATTTGATTAGTCAACATTTCCATTTATGTGTCTATCGAGATATGGGCAACTTGGTGATGCATTGAGTAAAGCTTACATCCTGCAATTTGTACAAGGAAAAGGTGTTTGGAAAAATATTTTTAAAGGAATATGAAAGAAAGGGTCTTTATGTGTTTGTATATATGAAAACCTATTTTAAAAGGGAATGTCAGTGGGGCCTTTTGACTATGGGAACCGCATTTTCATTGTTACTTTGGTCCAGAAGGTATTGTGGAGTTCCAAATTTATATGCCTGCTTCCGCTGGTGCTAATTCTTTTATTTTGACTACCACAGTGTTTATTTATTTGTTTGCAATATATGATTCTTTATTGTTCTTGATTAACCTCTGTTAGCTAAATAGCTTTCCTAATGAGGATCATACCCTCTGCTTAATTGATCAAAGAAAATGTATCTACAAGTCAAGCTGAGAAGGTAATAGAGTTCAGTAAAATGTCAACATCCTGCGACTAATCAAAAAATTGTTTTTTGGAATTATATATCTTTTCAGTCCGATTATGAAGTGTTCTGGTAAGAGTATGGATAAGTTCATCATGAAGATTTATTTCCAAATGTTACAATTTTCTGTTATCAAACAAGAAGAAAAATGAGCACCAATTCATGATTCCAGTTAGCATCCAAAAGATTGTTTTTTTTTTACATGTTCTTTACTTATTGAGGTACAATTTTGGCGACATATTAACAAGTTCATCCTAATTCTGCATCCTAAACATATCTTTCTGAAGATAATCTATTTAATTTCCTTTTGCAATTACAGATATTTGTGTGATAATTGGTTTAACGGATCAATTCCACATGAACTTGGCGCCCTGCCATCCCTTGAATACTTGTAAGTATTTTGTTCCTTATTTAATCACCAGGTCACTTTGGAGCCTGCCAGAACATCTTGTGTGTATAATTTCTATCTGTTGATTTTTCTATTTTCATCTTGTAGGTCTTTACTCAATAATATGTTTAAGTGGGAATCTTTCAGATGAGTTAGGGAACATTTCAAGCCTTAAAGGACTGTATGGTCTTGAGTTTAGATTTTCTTTTTGTTGATTTATTCTTTATTTGGTTGGTTAATACTGAACTGGTCTTATTTGGATGTTGGTAACAGGTATTTGTATGATAATCAACTTTCCGGTCCGCTTCCTCAACAACTTGGAAACCTCAGTAATCTTCAGGACATGTAAGATTGTATGTGGTTATACATTATTGATTTTTGAAATATTTATTTCAGTATCTTGATGAAATCTAACTCACTTAAGGAGGTGAACACATGAATCTACAATTACACGGTGTTTTTGACATAATGATTGGAGTTGTCAAGAGTAATATAGAATTACCATTTTGTTGGTACACTTCAACATAGACAATAATCTTTCAGCTTAGCCAGAAGAAGCTACAAGCAAGCTAATACACGGGGTTGAAAAATATGGAAATATAGATTGTGATTCATTTCTCTTTCCTCTGAATTTAGTCTTTTTCTTTTCTCATTTTGTTTGTTGAATTTAGGATAAATAGATACACTATTGTAGGTATGGTTTATTTTTTGGCCGAGCCATCTATTAATTTTCTTGCGGTTTTCAAAACTTTATCCTTTCTTAAATCTAGTAGATCCTGGAGTTTGGAAGGGGGTAGTTACCAACTTGGTCACTTAACATAGGCTTCGTGGCCAATGTGGTCAGTCGACTTACAAGGTTGAAATATCCAATTCCTTAACTTACAAAATTTCATCAATGTAGGACCTCTAACAGAAATTCCCTTAACCATAATGGCTGATCCGTTAAGGTTGAACAATCAAGTCCGTAACAAAATTTTGGCAATATAGGACCTCTATGGAAAATCCCTTGAACCTAACGTTGATTTGATGGATGACCTGGTCTCTTAACTTCAGCTTTGGGTTTTAATTTGGTTTAAAAATTTTTATTTAGATTTTGTTTTATTTTTTGATAAATAGACAATGCTTAATTTATTTTGATTTTATTTTATTTCCTAATGATGTAAAATCAAAACTGTTTTTTTTTTTTTTTAAATTTTTCAAAAATTTATTTGTGCCATTGATTGAAAAGATAGTTACCAGAAACTCTCCCCACCTACTGCGTACCGATTCATGTGTATTGAAACACGATTCATTTGCGTTCCGAAATGTTGCGATTCACGTTTCAGAACATCAAAGGTAGCGAATCTTTTTTTTTTTTTTAACATTAGCTAACCACCTGAATCGTGGTGGGGGGAGGGACGCTACTCTCAGATTTTATTAATATTGAAAATCAAACTACAAGGATGGGGATATCAACCTGACCTCCAGCAAAATACATAAAACTCTAGCTCATTATCCTTAAATTAGGACAACCAATACTATCTAAATGAGCCAAGGACTTAACATGAGGGGGGACATTATGTATGCTGTATACAATAGACTCATGTGACTCAAACCCTAAATTTGCTAAGAAATCAGCTACCGCATTGCCTTGTCTAAAAACATGAACAAAAGAACTAGGGTTTATATCCTTAAGATAAAAGTAGAATTGCTGAATGATATGATCCACTTTCCATGGTGCTAATGAATGTCCTGTAAAGATATTGACAAGAAGCTGCGAGTCTAGCTCAATAATGAGATTTGTAACTCCATTTCTTCTGCAAAGCTGAATTCCTTGCAACAAAGCAAGAGCTTGAGCTTTGATGCTGGTTCCCTGATCAGAATAACAGGAAGAGAAAGCCGTCTGAATTGTGCCTGCTAAATCTCTTAACACTCCCTCTCCAGAAATGGGCCCAAGAGTACCTTTTCATGCCCCATCTGTGTTGATCTTGAAATAACCATCTGGTGGATGACTCCATCTAACCGCTAGAACCCTCAATCCCTCAGCTGGTTTAGTATAATCCATCCTCTAGGTGAAGTCTCAGCATCAGTTGACAACTTTAAGTCGGTGATTGGAGTATCATCAGAAGGTGGCAAACCTTCCTCACTCCAACCATCAAACCAAAAGGAGGAATTTCTGCATTCCTTACTCTCACGCCAATCAAAGGTTCAACCAATTCTTTAACAGCAACCATCCTCTTCCAGACAACAGAAGATGTAGTAGTTGTAGAAGCACAACTTGGATGAATAACATTGTGTAAGTACTTGGAGTGCAAGAAAGAGGATCATAAAGAATTTTTAGTTCTGAACAGCCACCAGAGCTTCATAGACATACCTTGAAAAATATCAGAAATCTGTTGAATGCCTAGTCCATTTTCATGAGTAGGTTGACATATCTTGTTCCAGGCTCTCCAGTGCAACCTTTTTCCCCATTCAGATTCCCCCCACAAAAAATCAGCAAACTTCCCTTCAATTTCCTTAATGACAGATTTGGGAGGAGACAGTACTGACAAGAGATATATTGGAATGGAGCTTAGAACATGCTTAATGAGCAGCAATCTTCCTCCGGCTATGAGAATCTTAGCTTTCCAGCCAGCAATCTTAGGAGTAATTTATCTATCATTGGCTAAAACATAGAGTTCATACCTTTCTGCCTTTTTTAATTGGACATCCAAGATAAGTGAATGGGAACTCTTTCTTACTGAACCCAGTAATCCTAGAGATAAGCTTGATTCTAGGTGAAGGCATTTTAGAGGAGACATAAAAATTGCTCTTATTTCTATTAACCTTTTGGCCAGAAGCAGCTTTATACCTTTGAATGAAAGCATCAAGGCTTTTGATAGATTTTTTCTCCCCATGAAGGAAAACCATGATGTCATCTGCATAAGAAGGATGAGTTACTGTGATGCAACTTCTAGCAGTGGAGAAATGCCCAATTAATCCTTTTCCAAAGCACTGATTCAAGTCCCTAGAGAAAACCTCAGCAGTCAGTATAAACAAATAAGGGGAGGTGGGATCCCCTTGCCTAACTCCTCTAGTTGATTTGAAAAAACTAGTTGGCTTCCCATTGAATAAAATAGAGAACCAAGAAGATTCAACACAATTAGCAAGGACAGCAATGAAAGCATCTCCAAACCCAAATCTTCTCACATTGAAACAGCATACAAAATTCTCCATGAAACCCTATCAAAAGCTTTGGCCATGTCAAGCTTGAGAATCATATTTCCCCCTCTAACAGGTTTGTCAACACGTTCCACAAGTTCTTGAGCTAGTAAAATGTTCTCTGAAATATTCCTACCTTGGACAAATTCACTGTTCCTCCGAAATTAATTTTGGAAGCAACCTTTTAAGCCTATTTGCCAGCAGCTTAGTGAAAACTTTGTTAACTACTGTGCATAAGCTAATGGCCTAAAATCAACGAAAGTGGAAGGATTATCTACCTTTGGGATAAGACAAATCATGACAGCTTTGGGTAGAGATAATCCTTGAAACACCTCAGCAGCTGCCAACAAATCTTCTGAGATTATGGTCCAACAGGTCTTAAAAAAATATCCATTGAAGCCGTCTACACCGGTTGCATTAACAGAATCCAAAGAGAAGACTACTCCCTTCAGTTCCTCCATAGTTGGAGCTGCATGTAGCATTCTGTTGTCATCATGATCCTCTGTCAGGATTGTAGGAATGACTTCCAAAAGCTAATCATCATCCCTAGCCCCCTCATCAGAGAGCAAGCTTTCAAAGTATTGGGCAGCATTACTCCCTAGCAAAGTAGGGTCTTCAATCCAGTTCCCATAAGAATCTTTAAGCCTCATTATACATAGATTATTCCTCTTGATTTGAAGTTGAGTGTGAAAAAATTTAGTGTTATGATCCCCCCCTTCAACCAATTAATATTTTCTTTTTGTTTCCAGAAATCCTCCTCCTGTGCCAAGGCTTTTAATAGCAAAGCTTGTTGCTGAGATAACTTAATTTTCTTTTCATTTGAAGGCTGCTGTTGATACTCCTCTTCTGATTTAGCTACTGCCAATTCTACCTCTTCAATTCTGTCAAAAATTTTCCCAAAAACAGTTTTATTCCAAGCTTTCAAATCAAATTTGAGCCTCTTCAGTTTACCTGAAAACCTGCTATTCCTTGACTAAATTGATACCAACTATTCTCCACAGTCTGCTATTGTGAAGCGATAAAGCTGCTGTGAGTCCCCCATACATTTAAGAATATAAAAAGTTTAGGTCCATAAAATGTAGTTTGCTGTAAATTAAGAAGCATAGGTGCATGATCTGAACAGGTTCTATTAAGGTGGGAAATAGAGACTTGCTGAAAATCCCTCAAAAGAAGTTGATTGCAAACAATCCTATCTAGCCTTTTCCACACCATATGACCATGTCTATTTCCACACCAAATGTATTTGGAGCCTGTGTATGGAATATCCATCAGTGCACAATGATTTAAAGTATCATTAAATTCAGCCGTGTCCCTCCCATCAGGCTGAGAAGATCCAGCATGTTCAGCAGCTTCCCTTATCACATTGAAATCACCTCCTACCATCTAAGGGTTGGAACAAGATGCTGAAATTTTTTCAAAGAGTCCCATAATGCTCTTCTTCCAGAAAGTGTACATTTAGCATACACTAAGGAAACAAGAACAGGACCAGAACTGTCAATGGATAAGTGAATAACTTGGTCTTAAACACAATCTACTGCAATAGTGGAGACTTTCATATTATTATTCCAGAAGAACCAAACTGTACTAATCGAATTAGTGATGGAATGAGTAAACCCTAACTTGTTTTGCACTTGTGTAAGTTTATTAGCTGCAAGTAAGGATTCAAAAAGGGCAACAAACTGAACATTATTCATCCTAATCAACTGTTTCATCCTCCTAAGCGAAGGCTTGTTACCGATACCACTCACATTCCATCAGAGGAAATTCATTGATCTGCATGAGATGAGGGGGGCAGTTGAGAAGCTTTCCTGGAGCTTCGAGTAACCACTGAGAGACCTTGAACGTGAAACTTTCTTTTCCTGGCCCTTCGTTTGTATACTAGAGTGAATTTATCTTCATCTCGAATCTTCCTGTTAGCTAGGTATTCAGAAAATTTCTTCCAGATTTCAATTTGTCCTTTTTTGTTCCAGGAATCAATACCAGTCCCACCATAGTCAGTAAATATATATTCAGCTTCACAATCATCCTCCTGACTATTATGATAAATCAAAACTTGATCATCTCTAAGAGGCCCCATTAGTTTTTTTGTGGAAGGATTAGGAAACCCTAATTTTGCATGTCTAGGGTATCTATTCTAATCATGCAATTCTGCAACGTTCACTTGGTCATCCTCATTGGAATTATTTTGCTGAGGTGGCAATGAGAGAGCAGCATTTTGATCCTCCATCAATTCTGGTCTTTCCAAATTTAGCTCCGCAGAATCAGGGATTGGAATAATCACATTTTCCACCAAATCAGCAACTGAATCAGGCTGATTAGCTACCTTTGAGGGATTCTCTATTGAAACTTTCTGATCCTTAGCCTTTGAAGACTCCGGAATATCCTCTCCATATTTTTGATTTGTTCCAGCTGGCTGTGATTGAGGAGGCTTTTGAATTTGAATTCATTTCTGAGTTCCTAATCCAATCTGGCTGGACAATGTTCTTCCCTTTGGACTGTTTTGTGTGTTGATGCTGAATGTGCTGTGCTTGATCCTTTTGCTGCTTCTGTTGTTGTTGATGTTGTTGGACAGGTTGCTTAACACCTTCATCATGATTAATTGGACATTCCTTAACAACATGACCAACCCTATGACATTGTGTACAATAACTAGGAATTGAATCATATGTGATTTTCTGCCATTTGTGTTTACCATCATTCCTCATTCCCAGCCATACATGATGGGGTAATTCAGCAAAGAGATCCACCTCTACACAAATTTTAGCCACGCTTGGCTGGTTAAGCTTTGTCATTGGTCCATCTATCTTCAATGGGCGTCCCACTGCCTGTGCTAATGAGAGCAAGATATTCTTCTTAAACATGCATGCTGGCAGGTTATCTAACGAAATCCAAATAGGAACAACTGAAGGTTCCACGTCAGATTGAAACCATGGTGTCTACTTTAAAACTTCCATGAAAAAATCATTAATAAACCAAGAATTTTTCAGCCTCCGTAAAAAATCATCCTTAAGATCAAACTTGATTAGGATATGCCTATTATCTGTGATCAAGCAATCCCAACTGGAACTGCCCCTAAAACCAATTGTAGGAAAACTTCTACACAAAAGGTGACCCCTTGGAAGCTGACCTACCAATGCAAACTTGAATGGTTCAGAAAGTTGTTGAATCTCTTCCTCGGAAAAGAAGATTGCTGGTTCACCCTTATAGAGGTCCAGGGGCTTGAGTTGTAGTTCTGATTCATCCTTCAATCCATCAGCCTTAGCCATTGGATCAATAACTGACCTAGAATTACCTTGTAAAACTGAAGCGAAGGAACGAGGCTGGTGCCCTTCAACAGGCAAATGTTGAAGAGCATCTGGCTTTGCCATTGTTAAACAGATAGAGAGTTGTAGAGAGAGAAAAAGTTAGAGAGTAGGGAGAGCATTTCAGGGTCAAAAAATATTTGGTTAAGTTTTTTAGACAATATCCCATGTAGCGAATCCTTATTTATTTAGAGAATGAGAAAATATTCTCTAAATTTACCTAATTAGAACAATTTAGTATTGGATAATTGAGAATAATAGTTCTTGAAAGTTGAACATTTTCTTTTCTCTAGTCACTAAAAGTTCAACATTTATTGGAAATTTAATGCTATATACTATCAACTACCTTCTTATTCTTATAATGTAGCAACTTTTTTTAAGAAGTGGCTATCGCAACGTATCGACGTATCGACTAAGCCTACTCCTACGTATCCGATACTTTAAAAATTGGTGAAACCCGTCCCCGTACCGTATCACGTTTCTTAGTGTACCACATTTCTAGTAACTATGATTGAAAATAATTCTTAAATTTATGAATTTTATAAATTAAAAAGTATTATTGCAAAATTGAGAATTTTTCAAGCTGTATTGGTATTTTTTATTGTATTTTAATTTGTTAAAGGCAAAGTACTTGACTTTGAGCAAATTTAAGTTGTAAAAATTATTTGCTTCATTGTAAAATGTTTTTGTTGAGTTTTAAGAGTTCTATAGATTATTTAGTCTTTTTTTAATTTTAATATTTTGTATGAGTATCCTTATGTTTTAATGCATTTAATTACAAGTATTTCTGAGTAATGTATGCAAAAAATGTATTTTTATAATTTTTTTTATTAGGCCCGAGTTAACACCAATATCGGGTTAGCTTTCATACCCTTTTTTAAAAATACTTAGAAAAAATAAAAAAATTAAGCACTATTTTATTTTTAAATAAAATAAATTATTAAAAAGTTATTCAACAAATTAAGACTTGAAATATAAAGGATTGAATTGGTCATCCGTTAAGTCACCATTTAGGGTAAAGTGGAATTTTTCATTAGAGGTCCTAAATTGGTCAAAATTTTCCCTGTTAAATGTCTGGATTGTTACACCTTGTAAGTTAAGGGACAATTTGGTAATTATCCATTTTGTGTGGGTTCCAAGTATGAAGGCAAAGAATAGGAACCTACTTTCAAGCCCAAGAGGAAGGACAATAAACCGAGATTGGAAACAAAGGTGTTACCTTTGGTAGCATCACACCTTGTGCTTGATATATTGAAGATAAGTTTGAAAATTCTGTAAAACTATTTTCGTTTGCAGAATCCTAATTTGCCATATCAGTACTTTTACGCATTTAACTTACTTTCAATACCCTAGCATAGATTATGGATCTCATGCAGAAGAATTTTTGCACAACAAAGACTGCTATCCCTGCTAGGTTTAGGCTACAAAAAGTAACTTGTATTTTCAAATTATGTATATATATAATCTATCTCCCATGATTTGTGATTGTATATTATGGAAACAATATTAGAAAGCTTGGCTGTTCATATTCTCCAGTAAATTGGTAGAAAACGAAGGTAATTGGTAGGATATTTATAACATGCAGTTAGTTTGTTGAACTGGTGAAATCTTATCAGTCCATCTTCTACTATTATTACTGAATACATATTTATACATAGACATTTGTGCAGTCAATAAATTTCGTTTCTCAGTATTTAAGTGTATATGACAACGCTGGTACACAATTCAATGAGATGTCTCTTTGTACAAAAAGTTCGAGGCAGTGTGAAAAAATAGGCAACTCTTGTTGCATTTAGTTTCAGGTGATTTTTTGAAATGGGAAGATAGCCATCTTAGTCCGCATTTAGTCTATTTAATGCATCTGAGATATCGTCCTCTCAAAGGTAGACAATATTCTCACGAGCTAGTTCAGGCTTGACATTGCCGAAGGCAATGCCCACCAATTAGGATATAAGCACTTCCTTATGTAAGAAGAAACTATGACATCTATCATAGATAAGATGTGTTTGTAAATTTTTGTAACAAGCTGTATATCTACTTTGGCTCATCTTGCACCAACCTATTGATACGTGAACCCTAAATTGAAAAATTAACTATGTACTAACTATGTTACCTGGACTCGGGTGCGGGTGTCAGATACGGATACGTGTCTAGGTGTCGGGTTCATCAAATTCATAAATTGAGGATCAGGATACGGTAAAGAGTATACCAGACGGGAAGTCTAATATAATTATATGTGTTTCTATACTATTAATAAAATGATAACTTAGAAAAAATTATATTGTTAATAGTATAGAAACACTACTAATTCTATAAATTATTTCTGTGTATAAAATATTAGAAATAATAGTGATAGACAAAAATAAAAAGAGATTTTGTTCAATTTTACTTGTTACCGTTTAGGTCCCAAATATTACTTGGCCCAATTTTACTTAAGTATTAGTTCTACTTTGTATGAAATTAAAATTAGGCCCAATTTATATAAAAACTGCAGAGAAACCACATTTGTAAAAAACAACAGGCCCAATAAGACAAGTTAAAGCAACTAAACCCTATCTACACTTCCAAACAAAACACTTGGCTCATCTTCTTCTCTGTTTTGCCTTGCACTTTTCTTCGTCGAACCTATTGTCATCTTTTCTTTCCTTTCGTCTTCTTCTTCTTCATCCCTTCTTCCCTCATATCCTCTGCCTTCCATGAGTCAAAGTGTCCTAAATTGACGGTAAGAATCCGGTGAGCTATGTACTAACACGTGTCTCCGCAAGTGCATGGGTCGCGTGGTACTATATAGGTAATAAGGATCATTCCCACGAGGATCAAATTAGGTCAATTACTGAATACTTAATATCAATTACTATTTAGACGATCACAATTAAAAAGAATTATTTTTGGATTTTTATAAAAATGAATTAAATAACAAACTAACCCTGAAGATTACGGAAAAATAAATTTGCGCAAATTAATCAACGAACTAACTAATTTAACTACCAAAGAATTAATTGACAGAAAACCTAACTAGAATTACTTAAAAATCTAACAAAAGAAAAATAAAATAAATGATGAAATTAAACTACGAATTAATCCTAAATTAAATTTGACTAAACAAGGGAAAAAACAATTAAATAAGAGACGGCAAAATTGAAGTAAGAATAATTTACTAATAAATGCTGAAGCGTACTCGAACCCTACGAAGAGTGTCACTAGTTCTCCGGAGAATCCACGAGTCCAAAATCACAAATTGTAATAATTCCATGAACAAATTCTTGAAATCGAAATTCGAAAATTGCTAAAGAAATTAACAGGAATGCAAAAAAAGTATAAAATTTTCAAGAGAGAACCCTAGCGGCTACTCTAAAATACCTAAAAAACTCTCTAACTTTAAGAAAGGAAAGGGTAATTTATAGAAATATGTGGGCTTTTTGTTAATAAGTAATTTGTGGCCCACACGTTTGGTTCCTTTTCACATTGGCTGATTGGATTCTTTGCTGGCCATGTTAATTCAATCCACAAGACTTGCCTATTTGACTCCCTTGGCCCACGCTTGAAGAATATCACATTGGAATCTTTTTTGTTATTCTTGCAACCTCGCTGCAGCAAGGATCTGCACTGGTCAAAATAATTCAGCCAGGCTCGTTTTGAGAAAAGCTTCATCTTTTTATTTTTCTTTTCTTTCTCTTTTTTTTTTTCTCTTGGCTGAATATGGCAAATCTCCACTTTTGAACTTCCAAAATTACCTTTCCCTACTCAACGAAAACATACGAACATTACTAAAAATTTTAACACAAAATTAATACTAAAAATTTCCTAAAACACATTAAAACATACAAAACCTAATTTTAATCTAATAACCCTAAATCACATACAAAACACCAAAAATTAAGGTTACAAAGCATCAAATTAGGGTTCATAGTAAATAAATTATCTCCAAATTTCTAGAGTTATCACCCATTCACGAGAAATCAGGGTTTTCAATTAGACAAGCCTATGATTGATCAGAATCAATGTATTTATTTTGGATAAGTACCTACTGAACCTAAGATTGGAAGTTTCAAAGAGAAAGAGAAGGAAGAGGCAATAGTTTTGTAAAGTGTCATAGCTAAAATCTGACAACCTGATCATATATTATTATCTCGTTTGGATTTAATGACATATATTTTCAGGTATCTGATGAATAATTTTTTCGATGGTGCATTGCCTTCAAGCTTCGAGAAATTGAAAAAATTGAAGGGTTTGTAAGTGAAGTTCCCTTGCGTGCGCGCACACACACATATATATTGACTTTCTCATGAAAGCAAAAAGACACTACTCTTATAAGAGGTTTACCTAGACAATGCTTTTTCTGTGTAGCAATATCCAAGGGAATAGCATGAATGGGAGTATCGACTTTATTGTCGGCTGGAAAAATCTCGAGAAATTGTAAGCTTGAGTAAACTGGGCCGAAATAATGTTTTGCACTACTAGTGGAAGCTTTATTTACTTTAAATCGAATTTGATTTTTATTTTTGATTAGGATTCTGATGGGAAACAACTTTGATGGGCCTTTACCGTCTGCAATCTCGTCAATGGAAAGTCTAACTTACCTGTAAGTATTTAGCCCTGTTAATGTAGTTATGCTTGATATTTTCTACTGGACATCAACCTGTTTCTTCAAGAGTAATAAGGTGTTTGTATCCCAATGGATTTATCTACAGTGCCATAAATGACTTAGCTGGAGGAGGGACAGGTTTTTTGTTTCCTAATATTCGAAATATGGTGTCTTTGAGTGTCTTGTAAGCTTTCAAATGTTAATTATCTGTGGTTATTGAATTAGTTTTCTTATATGTTCTCCAGTTATGATCCTTATAATGTGAATGTCCAATTGATTCAGGACATTGAGGAGTTGTTCACTCACAGATCAAATTCCTGATTTTCTCTGGCATTTCGAGAACCTGATGTACCTGTAAGATAAGATATAGGTTTCCACATGTTCTTAGTATTCCCTTAGTTGTATGGTATATTGTCTCTTTCCTTTCATCTCTTTCCTTTCATGGAACTCTATCTCTCTCACACTGAGTGTGTTTCGTTTGGCCATGCATGTGCATTCTGGTATCTAATGTGAATGGCCCTGAAAATATTTCAGTAGTAGTGATTACATGTGTCTTCATTCCAGCAATCGTTCAGGGTGTTCTGGATATTTTAGAAGTTTAATGCTCCTCTATATGTATATTTCCTGCTCTCCGAAGACGTACTATTCTTCATTCGTACTTGAAACACTCTGAAATGATATCAGTACATGCTAAAGATTGTTATGAAAATATTCATGTGAAAAGTGGACACATTTACATCAAATTAAATAATTCAAATAAGTCACATATTAGTCAGAAAAACTATTTCTGACTATGGACTGTATTGTGTTGTAGTGTTTTTTAAGTTTTTATGTTTGAATAAAAATGGTACAGTGAATAAAACTTAAAAGGTATATGGCAGTTTTGCTTGTTTCTATCATAAAAATAACAGTTCCAACTTTTCTTTCTGTTTTCCAGTAAGACCGTGTTCACTTTTCTTCATAAAATAAATTTTCCATTTATTTGGATAGGGATTTGAGCTTCAATAATTTGACCGGAAGAATTCCTGCATTTGTGAAGTTGCCGAATCTAAAGTACATGTAAGAAACCTTTTCTTTTAAAGAATTTCCTTCTCTTCATTCTTCCCTCCCTGCATTGCTCCTTCTCTATCCATCTTTCTTTCAATAAAGATTGCAGTTACAGTTCTTTATAGCGCTACGAATATATATATATATCTTTTTATTTATTAATTAATTTATTTATTTTTTTTATCTGCTATGTAGTCCACCAGATAAATTCTTTCATTACTTTTTCATTACTTTCCCACTTCCATATTCAATTTTCTCTCCACAGTTTTCTCTTTCACCATTGCGGCGTGGTGCATGACTATTTGCTAATCCAAGAGGACACTTTTAGGCGGTGGAATACATTAATTACTATGTTTTACCTCAGCTTCTCTGTACCATGATTTCTAGAAGTATATCATTGGAATTTTGTTGGGGATCATACGGGCTAGAAGGAAGAGCTTAAATTATTGCAGAAGTAAATACAAAAAATCTAAGATCACAATAATTATTATTGCTATTTTTCTTACTCTTCAACAAAAAGTTTTCTTATTGTTACCCCTAAAGTGACTTAAGAGACAGCATTTGAACTTCTATCTCTCAAGTCAATTACAGTACAATCCAATATATCAGTTATTTTGGTTTTAAATCTTTTGGTTTTTCTTCATAACCACATTGAGATTTAGGGTTTAAAAATTTGCCCATTGCGTTCATGTTCTCATCAAAATGTGTGGTAATGCTGTTGGGAGTTCGGACAGATTCAAATAAATATTGGTTTGTTGTGTTCCTTTGCTGATGAAATAATGCTTCTTGGTTAGGGTTCAAATAGGTTATCTTTCATATGAGGAAAGCTTGTCAAAGATAAAGCTGGTGACATGACAGTTTGTCAGACCTTGATCCATAAGTCACATCGTGACTCATTTGTCAGTGACTTAGTAACAGCAATGGATCCTTATGACTTGGAAGCTAAATGTTGTAGTTTTATGCTATTGTTGCTTATACTGTATTCTGAGTTGGTTATTATTGACATGCTGATTAGGAAATATATGATAATAGCTTTAGCCCAAAATGTCTAAGGCAGATATTTGTATTTCTAACTCGTGTCAGTACCTCTTCTCACTATTGAAATAGTAACCCTCAATTGACTGCTGTTATCTTTGATGGTATTCTGGCATTTCTACCCAAAAAAAAAAAAGGTAGATTGAGGCTCTACTCAATTTCAAATTGACTGCAGTTACTCTTTGGTGGTATTCTAACGTTTCTACCCAAAAAGAAAAGTAGATTGAGGCTCTATACAATAGGCATCTTGCTATGACTGTTTTGCAATGTTCAGGAATGAGTTTTATAATTGGAAGAACCAATAGAAATTGAATTGACTTCTTTTTATTTATCGTCCAGTATGTATTTGTGCATGGGAGTATATCTACAGTATGATCATGTATACCAAGTATATAGCATTCATGATTGACTGGAGTTGGGACGTTGATTATGAACCCCAAGAATTCTGGTGTGGTTCATAATGTGAAATTAATGCCACCGGAGGTGGTATATGAAACTTGTTGGAAGGCCAAATCAACAAAATTTCACCTAGAAAAATATCTCCTTTGCAGTTAGTATAGTTAAAGAGTGCATCTAGGAGAGGTTCGTTATATGATAATGCTTGTATACTCAGGATGGTCCTGAATTGGGTTGGTTCTCCATTTTAGAGAAGGTCAACTGAGGGACATTGTGTCTTTCACAGTACTGGTAAGACGAGGCTTCTCTGGTCGGACTGGGAGTCAATCTTAGAAAAGTAATTTCAATTCATCCTTCATAGTGTCTATTTCTCTTTGTTTTCCCTTGCTCCATACCGGAATTCTACTTTGATTTCACTTAGATGTTTATGACCTAATATATTTTAATTATGATATGTAAATTATGCACAATAGTAACTCCAAGTTGTATAATTGGCCTAGTACATTGATTCCTCTAGTTTTCTGCATAACAAGTGGTACTAGTAGATATACAGTGACGTGAAATTAGTGAAAATGATGCAGCAGTCATAAGTTGGCTGGATAACAATTTTTGTTTGTGAAAGCCCAAGAATAGGATTAAGGGATCAAGTAACAAGAAGTTCTGGTCTAAAGAAAATTGTCTATGGTGATTCTTATGGTCTTAAACTGATTTAAGTGTCGTAAGAATATAATTCTCCAGAGTTCAGTACTTTTCTAGAATTTTAGAAACTAAGGGTATTTTTATCTTTCTTAAGTACGTAACCTCTGGAAATTATTAGTAGATTTGGTTTTGGAGTCTTAGATAGTTGCTTAATTGTATTAGATTACTGTTTGGAGTCTAGTTGATTTAGGAAGTATTTAGTTATATTTATGAGTGGATTTAGTAATCCTATTCATAATAGGATTCTGTTTTTAGTTAGTTTTACAGCTTTATAAATACCATTATTTGTAGATTATTTGAGTAAGAGATTGTTCAATAAAGAGTTAAGTCTATTGTTATTATTTTGCTTCTTCTTTCCTCTTAAATTTCCCCTCAGATTCCGTCTCTTCTCTCAGTTTTTCCCCTCATGTTACGGGTACAGTTCACAGCCTTGAAATAGCCCCAAAAACCCCTTATTCTTTCGCTCACGCTTGTAGACAAGATTCCCAGTCTTGTGCTACATCAGAAGGCATAAGTCAAATTATATCTAAGATAACTGATATATTTTTTCTTACAAAAGCTTATGAGGAATACTCAGATTTAAACTACTCTCAATAAATTAGATGGGTTGGTGAAAATCAAGGACTACGTTTGGGAGAAAGTTCAGCAAGAACAAAAAAAAATACTTGGTAATTATATGTATTTCAAGAATTTTATAAGGCTTTATGATAGGCTTTTTGAGATTTGAGGAGAGACAACTGAAAAGGTTAACTTAGCTCATTGTTTCCTTTACCAATGACATGCAGGGTGGTGACTGTTCTTGCTCCCAACACTATAGAGGTTATAATGACACAAAAGCCATCTTGAAAGTGATTAACTCTCTCCACTAGAGTTGATTTGATCATGCAAATATGATTAAACAATTGATCAAAACCATTAGAAAGAACATGAAACTTAGGAAATAACATCCCATTTGTGTTTATGTATTTGGAAGAAGATAAACCCCAATCAAAAGTGCTAATTTCCTGAAGTTGGACTAGCTAGGTTGAGGATTTCTTACCATTGTAATATCCCGATACTGAGTTGACCCAATAACTTTTAGACCAAAATTGCTGGCCCAAAATGTTGGAGAGCCAAGTTGCTAATAAATCATGACTACCCATGGTATTATCATTGTATAACTTTTGGTCTTGAACTACTTGGCCAAAATGCTCAAGTCAAGTTATTAGTAGTAACCCATGAACCAATATATTGTTTCTCAGTACATTTCCTGTAAATCCACCTATGTGAGAGAAAATAAAACCTAATAAAAATTGTTCATTTGCCGAGGTTGGACTACCTAGGTTGAGGAACTTTTATCTACGATTTGAATTGACCTAAAAACTTTTGGATGTAAACTAATGGAATAAAATGCTTAAGGAAGTCATTAGAAATCCATGGCCAGTTGTGTTATCATTGTAACATCACGGAAGTAGGTTGGCCGAATGACTTTTAGTATTAAAGCACTTGGGCAAAATGGTTAGTTAAAGTTATTAGTAGTACATGCCCCAAATATTATATGTTAACAATTTCTTTAAATTACACGTGCTTCATATTCACCTCTCCTTAAAGTTTGGTGTCCCTGCAAAGTGCCGGGGTGTAATCTACTCATAGTCATAGTTCAGTACCACTAGCTCACCCATACGAAGACTACATGAGTTTTTCTCTAATATCAATTATAACATCTCTAGCTTGGATCCATTAACTTCTAATTCTAAACCACTAGACCAAAATGCTTATGTGAAAGATATTAATAGCCCTTGACCTAGGAACTCAATGTGGGGCAGGATATCCACAGAGCTTTGAGCCGCAAAGCCTTAAACGAGGGGTGAATGTAAACCCCATCCCAAATCAAAAGTAGAAGGGAAAATGGTATTGAATATAATATCACAGATCATGGGCAACTAGTAACTTGGTTTGAACATTTTAGACCATTGGTTCAAACACGGGGTGTTGTTGTACCTTGATTCTATTTTTGACAATCTTAGGGGATGTTTGATAAAACTGAAAATTAAACTATGAAATTTGAACACTGAATTCTAAGTGTTAATGAAAATTAAACTATGAAATTTTAACACTGAAATCTAAATGTTGAAGTGTTCAAGGTTTTGATTAGTTGAATTCATAAAGTTGTGTGTGTTTGATAATCAACTAAACTTGACTGATGAATTGAAATATTTTACCACGTGCATATTATATAGTTCAATATAATATTATATTATATTTTTTATATTAAGTTAATTTTAATATTGTCTTTTAATACAAATAAATAGTTGATTAATACACAAAGTGTGTGTGAGAAAGAGAGGTAGTAGTGTGTTTATGTTGAGTGTGAAGGAATATAATAGATGAAAGTATGTATAATAGAAGAAAAAGTGTGTTTGTTGTGTGTGTGGGAGATGAAAATTATGTATGAAAGTGTTGTTTGTTCAGTGTGTGTGAGAGACAAAGCGAGAGGGAGAGGGAGAGAAATTATATGTGAAAGTTTGTGTGAGAGAAGATAAATGTGTTTTCTATGTGAGAGAGATTATATGTGTCCGAATATGTGTGTATATGTGAAAAAGTGTGCATGTGTGAAATAGAAAAAAATGAGGGAGTTTTGCTATCTGTACTAGTAAAGAATTCAACAAATTAAGTGATAAACTTTTTGCCTAAAACTTTGTATACATATTAAGTGGTTGTATTTAGAGGTAGGAAAATTTTATTATCAAGCATATTTAATATAATAAGCACTTAATTGAATTAATTTTAAGTATTTAATGGGGTTATTTTGTTATTAAACATACTAAATACAATAATCACTTATTAATGAATTAATTTTAACCATTTATTGGGATAGTTATCAAACACCCCTTTGGCTCAGAAGAATGTTGGTTTCATTTACTAGTCAACCCATCCAGGACCTTTGTATGGTGATTTGCAGGGAACATTGCTGGCTTGGTCTTCTCCTATATTAGTTTGAAAGGACATAGGTGAGTACATAAAACATGATGGGTTAAAGACACGATGGCTTAAGATTTTACATTCAAGCTAACTTAATTTGCTTATATCGACACCTCTGGTTTCTGCCATTACTTAATTTGCTGTAAGTTCTTAACTGTTTGGTTCTAATCTTCCATTTAAACTCTCTATTAATGCAAGGGCAAGATAAAGACATAAAGCAAAGAATGTAAAGCTTCTTTGAAGTTTAAACTGCCACACTTCTTTTCATTTTCAGTGCGGATACATTACGATTTGTAGGTTCCAAACTTGACATCTGTAATAACTTAAATAAGCTGATTTTTCTTTTGGGGTAACATTATTACAATTCAATTACGAATAGTTTGAATCGTCAATATCAATTTTGATTGAATATCTGACATTATTCCTTTAGTGCCCTCCTAACATGATGAGTTCTGGAAGATTCAAAGTCAACCCAAAATTTGGAAAATGATTTTTCCCTCTTGTCAACCTTGGTCTCACGGGGAAAACAAACAAATATTACTCCACTCTTGATAAAGGAAGCAGTTGTTGCTCTTTCATTTTCAGTGTCTCTAAAGGAGATAGCTTGTTTTTCACCCCTGAATAAGGCATTTTACTTCTTTGTGGCATTTTCCTTGGTTACGCTATAAGAAAAACTGTTATGAACTTATTAGCATGTTAATGGTTTTCCAGATTTCTTAGAAGAAACAAGCTCAATGAATCACTGCCTGGATGGCTGACAAATTTGAGTAAAGCATATGTGTAAGTGCTATTTGATGAAGTTAAATTCTTCTACTCATTGAACATGAGAGGATGGCTTTTAACTGAGGAACAATGTTATCGAAATAGAAATTTCTTTAAATTCGAATGTCTTCTTTAGGAATGTTTTGCAAACAAGAAAAATGCTCCATTTTGTAGTTGACAGTTTACAAATCAGATCTGGAACTCTCTTTTACTTTAATTTTCCTTTGCTAATTATTTTTCTGTTGTCTTTTGTCAGTTGCGTAAGTTGGAATCTCTTTATGGGGATGGTCAAACTAAAGTACAAAAATGTTGTTCTTATTCATGTTTTGGTTATAGTAGATCTAGCAATTGATTCTTCTTTCCTGAGTGGTATATACAGAATTTCAGACTTTCAAATTACTTATAGGGGAGGCTAAAAATGTGTGTCATTTTCATTAACACAATAATTCTTGTTAGAAAGCATAATAATCATTTAAAAAGATACAATTCTAAATCATTATTAAAGCAGTAGTACCTTTCAGAAATGTAACTTGTACATTAACTCCTGGCTTGCCTCCCTAATTCTGGTATATTACCAAATCAATTTACATATTACAGCCAAGCGTGTCAGCGCCAATTGAGTCATTTTCACTCTGAATTCAAGCTTCTAGTTTCCACCTATCAAACAGAAAACCTATACCTTTTCATTTGGCTGTCGCACGACCTGTTAAAAGGACTTTTTATCTCTATAAACTATTTAAGCCAGTTTAACATCAAAAGAAGTTTATATTCTGTCACGGACGCTAGAAGGCACGATAAACTACCACTAAAACTTAACTTTTTCATATAAAGCATTTCTTAAGTAATGTATTATTAGTCTTGGTTTACTAAAGATGTTTTGCTTTTTCTGGCAATATAATAGCCAATGTATTAGGATGAAGTAAGATTGTTATGCTGATGCAATTTCTAACTACATCTGTAAAATTATTGAGGAGAGTTCCTTTCATTTTCTTCTAGTAATTCTTGCTTCTTTGATGTTAACTGGTCTCCCATTCCCCTCTACAGCAATAGATTGTTCAACTGATTCCCTGTAGTTTTGGCTGTAGGACTTCCTAGTTTTTAGTTAATTCTCTACTAGTCAGATAACAAATAACTCATTCACTAGATCTTTTTTTGATGATAACATCATAAATCCAATTTTTCTCCTGTCAAAGTATCAACTGAAATAAATTGCTATTAGGCATACTAAGCATGAACTCATACTACTTAGACAGGTCTGATTTGTGATATGTCATTAATTTTATTTACTATGCAAAATTGAAATGGGTCCCATATTTTCCAAGAGAAGGTAACCTCCTCTTTTGTTCAAGGTTTGTTTGTCGGAGAATGGACTAATCTGCATAATGTATTCATGCATATCTTTAACAGGCCCCTTGACATAAATGTGAGACAGACTCATTGAGTTGTCAATATAAGTTGCAAGATGGAAAAGATTTATTCTATAGGCCATCAGTTCTAGATAAAATGCTGATTCATTTACTAGCTTAATCTGCTAAAAAGTGGAGTAATATATGACCTATTTCAGCAGAGATGGATAATTGCATGATGTTTCAAAGCACCTTGTCCTGAAAAATGAGTTAAAGTTATGATTCGTATAGATCTGCGAGATTTAAATCAACAAACAAACAAACAAACCAAACCTTAATCTCACTAAGTAGGGTCGGCTGCATGAGTCTTGCTACGCCATTGCGCTCTGTTATGCCTTCTCAATTCCTAGATGGGCTTTATCTTTCTTACAAGTCACCCACCAAGTTTTTTTTGGTCTTCTCCTACCCCTTTTATATTGACTACTTTCTCTAAAATCTACTCGTCTGACAGGCACTTCTATTGGACGTCTTAACACATGACCTAACCACTTTAAGCGTGTTTCTCTCATCTTCTCATCTATGCAATAGGTGCTAGTTCAATCTTCTCACGAATATGCTCATTGTGTATCTTGTCCATCTTAGTGTATCTACACATCCATCTTAACATTCGCATTTCTGCTACTTTCATCTTTTGCTCATGTGTGTAATTCACTGCGCAACATTCAAACCCATAAAACATCGCTAGCCTAATTGCCGTTCTTTAAAATTTACCCTTAAGTCGTAAAGTAATTTTGTAGTCGTATAATATTCACGATGCTATTCACCATTTAGTCCAACCTGCTTGTTTTCAATGTGTAATATCTCGATCTATACCACCATCATTCTGAAGAATTGATCCCAAATACTTAAAATTGTCTCTTATGGATATCTCTTGATTTCCGATACTAACCCTTATTCTATTCCTATTTGCACTCTTGCTAAACTTAAAATCCACGTATTCTGTTTTTAATCTACTAATTCTAAACCCTATTGCCTCAAACATCTCTCTTCAAACCTCGAGTTTAGCATTAATCCCGTCTTTTTCAGTTTCATCTACTAAAACAATGTCATCTGTAAATAACATACACCATGTGGCTTGTAAGTTCATCTATGACTAATGCAAATAGATAAGGATTTAGAGCTGAACCTTGGTGTAAACCTATGTTTATGGGGACCTCTCATGTCAACCCTTTGGTGTTCTCACACTTGTAATCACATCCCTGTACATTTTCTTTATTGATTCTATATATGCTACTCTAACTCCTATTTTTTCTAAAATTCTGAACATAACTTCTCTAGAGACTCTATCGTATGTCATTTCAAGATCAATAAAAATCATATGTAGATCATTTTCCTTGTTACGGTATCTCTCAGTAAGTCTCCTTTTAAGAGATGTATGGCTTCAGTAGTCGATTTCTCTGGCATGAAACCAAACTGATTATTTCACACTTTAGTCTCATTTCTTAACCTTCTTTCTATCACCCTCTCCCAAAGTTTCATCGCATGGCTCACTAGTTTAATACCTCTATAATTCACACAATTTTGTCAATATCCCCTTTGGTCTTGAATATGGGTATGAGAGTACTTTTCTTTCATTGGTTAGGCATCTTTTTACTCTTCAAGCTTTTTATTGAAAAGATTGGTAAGCCAATTTATGCCTTCTTTCCTAAGCATTTCCATACCTCAATTGGAATATCATCTGGGCCAATTGCTTTTCCTTTCTTCATCTTCTTCAAAGCCTTCTCCATCTCTAATTCCTGAATCCTTCGATAACACATTACATTTCTATACTTCTCAAACTTATCTAACTCTCCTAAAATGATATCATCTCCATTGCCTTTATTGAATAATTGATGGATGCATCTTTCCCACCTTTTCTTAATTTTCTCATCTCTTACTAGCACTTTATTATTTTCATTCCTTGATGCACTTGACTTGGGTTAAGTCCTTCGTCCTATGGGCTCTTGTTTTAGCAATTTTATAAATATCTCTCTTCCCCTCCTTAGATTCTAATTTTTGGTAAAAATCTTCAAAAGCCCTATCCCTCGCATCAATTTATAGCCTTTTTGCCTCCTTTTTAGCAAGTTTATTCTTCTCAATATTTTTGTCACTTCTACAACTATACAGAGCTTTATAGTTAGCCCTCTTAACTCTGATTTTATCTTGTACATCTTCATCCTACCACCAAAATTCCATGTTCATAAGGGCATAACGTCTTGACTCTCCAAGTATCTTCTCAGCCACTGTTCTCACTCTAGTTGCCATGTCATTCCATAAAGTGTCAGATTCCCCTTTTAAGTCCTAGATACTTTGTCCTAACAACTCTTTCCTAAAAATTTCTTTTTTTCCTTCTTTAAATTACTCCATTTAATTCTGTGTGATCTAGGTAAGTTCCTTCGCCTAACGTGATGTTTAAACCTCAAGTCCACCACCAAAAGTCTATGTTGTAAGGTTAAACTTTCTCCAGCTATGATTTTACAATCTCTACAAACCCTTCTATCTCTCTTTCTTGTGAGGAGAAAGTTAATCTGTGACTTTGTAGAACCACTTTTGAAGGTATTAAACTGAATGTTCGTCCTTCTTTTTGAAAAAAAGTATTGATAATGCAAAGGTTGAATGCCGTTCCAAATTCCAAGATTGATTTTCCTTCTACACTTCTTCCCCCATAACCATATCCACCATGCACTTCTTCATAATCCTCATTATCTCTTTCCGCATGTCCATTTAGATCACCTCCTATAAAAATTTGCTTACCTTGGGGGACACTACCTATCATCTCATCTAAATCCTCCCAAAACTTAGCCTTAATGGACTCATCTAACCCTACTTGAGGCGCATAGACACTAAAGATATTAATAGTTTCGCGTTCTACAATTAGTTTGAGAGACATAATCATATCTCCTTTCCTAGTCACTTGCACTACTTCGTCCTTCAACGACCCATCTACAATAATATCTACCCCATTTCTAGTCTTGTTTACTCCTAAGTACCAAAGTTTAAATTCTGAATTATCTAATTAGTTTAGCATTTTCTCCTACCCATTTTGTCTCTTGTAAACACAAAATAATTATTATTTTTTTCCTAATCATTTACCAGTAAGAGTTTGAATATTCCAAGTTCCTATTCAATCGTATTCTCCAGAATATTTTTCTTCCCTACTACCCTCCCCCTATTTTGTGAGAACCTTGCATATTTTTTACTACTACATCCGAACCCCCTTGGAGATGTAGCGGCCCTTGCCCGCTATTCGCCGCACTCGGGCAATGCCTCATGGAGAGTTAATCAACAGAAATCACTAAATAATCTTCATGACTGGAAAAGTCATGTTGTATTTTTTAGTCTGGAATTGTTTGAACAAAATTCGATGTTTTTTCTTTCCAGTTGTCCAATTTGATTTCTTTGTAACAGTGTATTCCCCTTAAAGCTAAAATGATTGTTCAACGCTTTCAGTTGCTAGATTGCTCATTGTTTAACTTAATTGTAATTGTAACATTCATCCAACATTTTGCAGGGATGTTTCTGAAAATTTTTTTACGAACGTCACCTCACCTGTAGCCACATCCCCATACGTGTGAGAAAAACTAACTCATAGCAATTTGATTTCCTCAAAATCTATATACCCAAGTGTAATAATATAATAAATGCATGCATTCACATGTATATTTGAATTCCCTTTGCAAACAACATTTGATGTTTCTGCCCATGATGTCTTTTATCAGGAACTTGTTCGAATGCTGCTCCAATGTAAAAAATGAGTAAGTTCTAGCACACTTGTTTTTCTGCTGAAGCAATTCTGAGGAAGCAACATTCACTAATTTCTTCTAATATAGGGATATGAATTGGCAAGAAGATGATTACTACTGTGGCAATAACACACAAAAATGTGAGTTGCTGATTTTCATTTCTCACTAAGAAACTTCTTTTCCAAAACACAAAAAAAAATTGCGATATTTCCTATAGGTCCTGTTGTTTGACATAATTGTGCTCAAGTAATCATTACTATCTTTATGATCATGAGTCTGCAATTAAAATTTTGACCATCAATTTTATGTAGCACTGATGACCACAGATTATTCCACATAATGGTTCTTAGGATTGAACGAAATTGAAAATTCATTTTGTGATTGTGGATTCTGGGAAATGAGAATGCTAAGCAGAAATTTTGCTCCATCTTTCCATGTGAGCATAAATTTCTCGTTCTTTGGAACAAAATCTTTTTAAATGTTGATGATGACTGTGATATCTATTACAGATGATCATTTGTTCATCAATTGTGGCGGAAATGCAGCATCTATAAATGGAAGTAATTATGAAGCTGATCTGAAACCAGAAGGGGGATCTACTTTCTTTCTAAGTGAAAATAAAGCTTGGGGTTATAGTAGTATGGGAAAATTTCTAGATGCAGAACATGACAAGTACATAGTGAACAAAACATGCAATATTTCCATGGCTGACGCACCTTTGTACATTAATGCGCGCGTATCTCCAATATCATTGAATTATTATGGATTTTGTCTAAAAAATGATGACTATACGGTGAGACTTCACTTTGCTGAAATAGGCTGGGATGCAACCAGAAATGTCTAGTAGAAGGAAGAGAGTTTTTGATGTTGAAATCCAGGTAAAGCACTTTTGCTGATTTGTTTAAAGAACTAGCAACTAACAGTCCAGAGATGATGACAGGATGAATTATCACTACAGGGCGGCCAGCATTATCTGAGAGATTTTGACATAGAAAAAGAGGCAGGGGGTGTAAATTATGCCATAACCAAGGAATTCAATGTTACTGTGAAGAACACACGGCTGGAGATTCACTTATATTGGTCTGGCAAAGGTTCAACTCTCACCCCGACCGAATACTATGGTCCCATGATATCAGCTATTTCTGTGTCTCCTGGTATATTTCTTTCTTCAGTAATTATAAATGAGTCTATTTATGTGTAACACGTTATTTTGGATTGTGTAGTTGGCCTACTTTGTGGTTCATGTTTGGGGAAATTGCTAAAGTAGTCCCAACTTAAATTATACACTTATACTAAGTATAGTGTCAATCATTTCAGATAAAGCAGAGAAAATAGCCCAGATGTACTGAGCTTTTCCACAGTACATGAAAATATCAGAGTTACATGCTTACTGTAACAAAGGGTATAAGCACACATGCATAAATTGGTTTTTCAGGGAAAGGTAGGCTCGAGGACGAGAATGGTATTGGAGATTGGATCAGATAGTGCATGAATAGTATTACTGTGCAGTCTGGGCTTGCATTGGTTCTAGGTTGGGTTTGTTGGTGGTGAGAAGGCTAGGAGCGAAAGAGACTCAAGGAGATGGGTTGATTTTGGCTGGAGTGCTTTGGGGTTTCCTGGGAGGAGGGTGTCCGTTTAGAAGGGACGAAAATGTTGGTTGTATTGTTGTGTGTTTTCATTTAAAATTTGTGATTAAAACGCGATTTTATGATATTATGTTGAGGAGTATTTCAGCAATTTTCCCTTGAAGTTTGAGTGATTTTAGGGTTTTTCAATGAGTTCCTAAAAGGCATGGTAAACTTTCTTCAACGAGTATTACTAGGTCTATGGATCTGCAACACATTGTTTTATACTGATCTTAGCTCCTCTTTCTTCTGGTATAATTTTCAACACTACTACATACATAAAAACAGACAAACATACATATATTTCTTCTTTTTGCTGCAAAATGGTGTAGTTACCTATTTATTGCATTGATGTTTTGGTGATATTTTTGGAATCAGTTTCTAGAAGGCATAGCAAACTTTCTTCTGTCAGTGTTGCTGGGATAGTCGGATCTGTGGTGGTTTTTGTCATATTAATCTTAGCTGTGTTCTGGAATCTGGGATGGCTTGGTGGCAAAAAGCTTAATAAGGGTGGTAGGTACCTTCTGTGCCTAAGAGTTGAATTCAGTAATATCCAAAATGATCTTGCTTTATTCAAAATTTCTTTCTCGTCGTTACTAACCTATTGCAATATTTGTTAAAGGAATTGAGCTATATCCTGGAGGGGTCTTCAACTTCCAAAAGTTAAAGGTTGCGACCAATAATTTTAATCCTGAGAACAAGATATGTGGAGTTGGAACTGTCTATAGAGGTCTGTTTTGTTTTGATATAAAGAATAAGCTCACACTGTTTCAACTCCATTCACATTAACTAAAATTGATATTTTACTTTGTAATATATACATAATATCTGCCCTCCTTGCACATAGTTGAGTCTAAGCGTGGTTCTTATTTTAAACTGCAACATAGACAGTCTTACTCAGCCAGCTTTTTTCACTATTATCAATATAGTACTTGTTTGAAGTGATGGATTTAATTGACACTGACATTGAATCAGGGTAAACTACCAGATGGGACTGAAATAGCAGTCAAACAGCTTTCAGCAAAGTCAAAACAAGGGGCCCGAGAATTTGTAAATGCTATTGGTACAATTTATGCTCTTCATCATTCAAATCTTGTGATGCTAATGGGATGCTGTACCGAAGAAAACCAACTCCTCCTCGTCTACAAGTACATGGAAAATATATCGCTTGAACATGCATTATTTGGTAAAATAAGAGATTCTTTTGTTTTAATTCCTTCCTAATCAAGCCAAATAAATTGAAGCATGTATAGTTGTTAAAGTTGGTTTATTGCAGGTCCAGAAGAAGTCAAATGCAAACTAAATTGGCAAACAAGGGTTAAAATTTGCCTTGGGGTGGCAAAAGGTCTTGCTTTTCTACATGAGTCCAAGCTAGAAATCATACATAGCAATATTAAACCCACAAATATACTTCTTGACAAGGATTTCACTGTGAAGATATCCGACTTTGGCTATTCCCAGCTTCATGATGCCCAGCTTGCTGATGCCCAGCTTAATAAACAGGAAACTGCGTGTGGCGATATGCCAAGAGCAAAAATTACGTAATGAAACTTTCTCAATTTAGTATATCTTGCTGTAGATATTAACATTGTTTCTTAAGTCATCACAGAGCTTTGTTTGCAGGGGACATATGGCACCTGAGTATATACAAGGCCTCCCCTTAACACCTAAAGCAGATGTTTATAGCTTTGGAATCGTGACACTTGAAATTGTTAGCGGAAAACCAATTTCCCTACATTCAGGTCCAAGGATCAAAATGTCTACCTTCTAAATACGGTGAGACAACAGAACAAATAACACAGAAAGAGCTTCACTCAAAAAGTCTATCGTTTTTGTGTATAATGTGAAAACAGGATATTGTTCACACCTGCAGGCTTATCAATACCAGCAGCAGAGGAATCTTATAGCTCTAGTTGATGGTAAACTGGGATCTGAATACAAATACAGTGAAGCACTCACCATACTACATTTAGCAATGGAATGTGTGAGCCCGAGTTTTGATCTCAGGCCTACCATGTCTGAAGTTGTAAAAGTCCTTGAAGGTAAGAAGAAATTTGAGATCGGTTCTACCCCTAACCCTCAATGTGTGAAGGATCCTACAATGGCTGGGCCCACTGCTACCTTCTCTCATTCTACTCAATCTGGGGGCACTTCTCAGGAGGAAGCTTCAAATACAGCTATTTCTCATTCTGCTGGCAGAGAAATTGATGACTCTATCATCTCTACTGATTAAAGGTTAGTACAGAGATCACAAACCTCCGAGATTGGATATGATATTGTTATTTTGCTTTCTATACACATGTCACTATCATGCAAGTCTTGATGTTATGTTTTGAGAATTTTGTGGATGTTTTTGTGCTACAAAACCTACAATGCGACTTTAGAATTCAGTATGTAATTATTGGTTGATGTATGGTGTATTGCTATTTCAAATTTTAACAGAAGTTTCAAAGTCGAAAAACACCATTCAAATTTCTATAGAAGATTCTATAGGAATATGGGTACTCTATCCTTTCTTTTCTGTGGGTGAAATGAGCCAAAACCAATCTCCCATCTCACTCGATGGGGGCGGATCATGCTGCTGGGCAGAGGGGGCGGGGGAGGGGGTGTATGTTTCGAACCATCTGATTTTTGGGTTAATTACACTTTACCCCCTTAAACTTTAGTATTACTAACACTTTAGTTCATAATGTTATCTTTTGAGCACTTTACCCCTTTCGTTATCATAACTTAATGTTTTGAGAGCCATTTTACCCCTATTACATTTTATTCCTTTTTTTGTTTGATTACATTTTACCCCTTAAAGTTTAAAAAGACTAACACTTTAGTCTGTAACGTTGTTTTTGATAATAAAATTCTTCGGTTACACTTATTACATACTTGATAATTGTAATTCTATTTATTTTAATCTCTTTCTTTGTTTATTTTGGTTTATTGAATATGTATTTTCTCAAAAGAAAATTTGAAATAATATAGAATTAAATATGAACAAATGCTTAGAAGTTTAATTCAGCATATTTACTAGACTTTTTTGTTTGAATTAGTCGTACTTGTGTACCTTGCTCTTTAAATAGGATGCTCATAATGCTTATAAATGATGTATAATAATATAAGAAAATGAGCATGTGATTCTTATTTTAATCACGCGTTCTACAAGTAAGATCGTGAATTGGACATACAAATTTTTCATAGTTAGTGAAGGAATTTAAATTAAATAGAGGCAACAATATAGAATAATAAAATATAATAGACAGATAGAATGGTGAAAACGTTGAATTGGCACAAGCGAAGAGGTTAAATACAAAAACAAAAAATAACGTTAGGGACTAAAGTGTTAGTAATTCTAAAGTTTAAGGGGTAAACTGAAATTAACTCATGGATATTTTTGTCCATTTAACCAATTTTTCTAACGCCGTTAGTGTTGACCGTTAGTCAAGAAGACACTAATTGCTCCCAACAATTAATAGTTAATGATACAAGATTTTTAATCATGTGCTAATTATTGTAAAAAAAAAAAAGAAAGAAAAGAAAATTAAATTAATAATAAAAATTACTTAGATAATTTAAACTATATATTGCTAAAAACGTTAGGTACTTTTAATTAATAAATTAGCCCAATTAAGGACTTAAACAAAACAATAGATTATAATTTTTTTAATTTATATTATTATAAAAATATGATTGTGTTTTTCCTTATTGGTGTTTCTTCCTTTCTTTTTTATCTACCTAATTTACCCATGATTAGAAGCATCTATGATGGTGTATAAATATGTAAATATTTCACATGTTAATTTATTGATTTCTAATTGTAATCAATGTGTATGCTAATAATATTACATTGGGACTCTTTTACGAGTAAGTTAATTCATGTTATTCAATTTATATTAGAACTCTACTAGGCATAACATTTTTTGATCTACCTAATTTGCCTACGATTAGAAGCATCTATGATGGATAGATATGTAAATAATTCACATGTCAATTTATTAATTCCTAATTGTAATCAATGTGTATGCTGATAATATTATATTGGGACTCTTTTACGGGTAAGCTAATTCATGTTATTGAATTTATATTAAGACTCTACTCGGCATAACATAAACAGCAGATACACAATGTATAGACTCCAAATATAATATAGACTTGAAGGAAATTGTACGTATGTCAATTGATCAAGTTAATTATGGCTATAAATGCTTGGGATTTTCTGAGTTAAAATTTACCACGTCATTCTTACCTAGCATTTTACTATAAATTTTGTGTGTCGGATTGAAGATAATTAAGGATCCAATCTCACATGCATTTTTTTATATAACTAGAATCCTTTTTTAGTTAAAAATTTCTCCATCATTTATTGTTGATATGTATTTTTCATTATGTTTCATTATGTTTTGATTTATAATAACACGGTTGGCAAAGGTGAGGGAAAGGAAAATAGTATTTTTTGTGCCTCGAAACAAAAATAAGACAACGGAACGGCCAATTAGACCACTAAAAATTGTTAGTGCTTCTTCTTCATGCATAAACTTTTCCATATGTAAAGTATGATCATGGAGTCGTCATTTTGATTTATTTTCTTGTTTTTCATCACACAATAATCATACATGCATGAGATTAATTATTTTTTGTTTTTTTGTTCAATTGTAAACAAGCTTTTTTTGTTCCCTTGGCACTGGTGATGAACTTGATGATCCCACATATTGGAACATACTAGAGAAGGAAAGGAAAACAAATGTTAAGTCACTAAATACATAGAGACCTGCAAGCATCTGAAGAATTTTCCTACACTTATAAAGTTCTTTTCTAATTATTATTATTATTTTTTACTTAGTTCACCCTTTTATTTTTTATTTTTTTAAAAAAGACCCACCCTCATTCTTCCCTTAGTGACTTGAATTCATGATTTATAAATCATAGAGAATGTCTTATCACCTAAACTGTAATTCGTTGTCTAGCACGACATAATGCCTTTTTTCCATTATATTTCTCTACTGGATAATAACCTATAAATCTTGAGATATGCTAATAATAATATTTGCGCAAATACATGTATGTCTGTATGAATCATCAAGAATTGTAATTTTTTTTTAATTAATTGGGGTAATTTGAATAGTTGAGAGTAAAATTCAATAAATAAGTTAGTATAACAAGTGTAACTAATGATCATTATCTTAAAAACTTCTAATAGAGAATATGTACAAATTTTAAATTTATTTAAAATGTGTCTTTTTTAAAATAAAAAAATAAAATCCTTGTATCAATGACCAATAGATTATAGAAAAAGGTGTTGTACTATCTAAGTTGATTATTCAAAAGGGTTTATATGTATATGTACGTTATATAGAATAGTCTTAAAAAGGGTAAGAAATAAAATAATGAAAGACTTAACAGTGGCCAAAAGGATAATTTAGTAGAATAAATATAATTAATGAACATTATCTTAAAAACTTCTTAGAGATGGTTTGATAATGTGTGACTATGAGAGTTATAGAAAGAGTTCCATTTGGTAATATTAATGTCTAAAGGAATTAAAATCAATATAAAACAACAAATCTAAGTAGTGTTCCTGTAAACTAATTGAGCACAGAGTAATATTTTGTGATAGTAATGACTAAAATAAAAACCAATGTAAATAAGAAATCTAAGTATCTAAGTATTGTTCTTGGTAAACTAGAACTAAAAATCAATGTAAAATCAAAGTATTGTTTACAATAAGCTAATTGATCAAATTAGTGGGAGAAAGTTGGAATCGGTTTTATTTAATGGGTTTTAAACACACACAATAGACTTTTTGGAAACATAACCTTGCCTATAATTCAAATAATTCAAATAATATGTCATGATTGCATGACCTACAACTAAAGGGTGTGGTGGGACATATTGAATGCATGCAAATATTTGGTAGAAAAATTTTCTTTCAATTGATTTTCAAAATGAATGTAGAATAAAATAAATAAGAGTTAATCATACATATTTTTAGTTAATAAGTTTATCTTTAAACTTTTACTTAAATCATAACTCTTCTAATTATTTTTGTCCTAAATGTAAAAACCTAAAACATTCAAAAAACAATCTCGCTTCCTCCATTCATGTATTTAAAAAAAATTATTACAAAATTTCATGTGATTTCAAATGAACTTAATAAAAAAAAATTTAGCATATACAATTTCACCTGTATCTATGAGTTATATAATAATACAAGTTAAATAATGAAAAATATAATTGAGGATTCAAATTAATTGTTAAGAAAAGTTAAATATTAAAAAAAATTCATAAGATTTAGGATCAAGTTATATGTAGATCTATATTTAAGGTATGACCACATGATTTTTTAAAGATTTTATTTTTTGAAGAAAATGAAGAACTAAGCCTAATTAAAGTATGTTTTCGAAATTAACTCCTAAAAACATAGGGTGAAAATCACAATAATCAATTATGAAAAATTATTTATGGCAAGATCATACAATAGAATTTGAAAATGATATAAGCTGAAAAAAGAAGTTGACTTTTCAAAAATTTCATATAAAAATAAATTTTCATGAGTAATTCGCTCAGAAAGGAATATAATAAAATAAAACATTAATGATTTATAAAATAAATAAACAGTATAGTCTCTTCTTCCTATAAACAAACCAAAGAAAAAATAAAGAAATAAATTTTGCACGAATTTAGTGAAATTTATATGTTTATATTCAATGCCAAGTGTATAAAGAAAATAACTTTTCAATTAGGCTAAATTAAATCTCAATAATTGTAATTATACTTCTTTCAGTTGATTAAACATTGTGTCTTAGTTCTACTAATGGTGATTATTGCAATTCCAAATTAAATATTGTTTAACATTATCTTACATGCTAAATCTAATAAAACTTGAGATATAATTGTAACACATGCATTTTCTACCAAAAAAAGAAAAATCGTGGCATTAATTAAACAAACAAAATTTAAAATATACATATGGTATTGATAAAGTTATGGCAAAGATATAAAAGAAATACACAGGTCAACATGTGCATGGCACGTGCGCCTTACTAGTGGAATAAAATATAAATAGACAATATATTATCTTACTTGAATTTGAATTGAGTCTATAAACACTAAACAATGAAACTATTCAATTAATGAAAAACAAAATGATACTTCAACATAACTAAGTCAATATTTAAGCATGAATAAGTTAATAAACAATTGTCATGAAAAATTATAGGGTAAAATACAAATAACTCCTTTGTCGTATCTCAAATAGGCACTTTACTCCTATAGTTATTAAATGTGCATTTGACCCGTTTGTACTTTATTTTTTGTTGAAAAAAACTTATGGAAGAATGTCAAATTTAACCACTTTCGAGATTTGAGTGCCTCTGGAGCGTTTAGGAGTGTTCAAAAAAAATTATCACTAAAATAGGCATAAATTGACTTTTTTTACACCTAATAAAACCTTGCACGTTTCCCTCTCTTCTCCCACACTTTCCCCTACCCTAGTCACCAACACAGCAACATCGCCTTCCCACTACCATCCCATAGCACATCAAGATGATTGAATCCCAGTAAGGGACTCAATGTCCTCGAAGAAATGAGCACTCAATGCCAAACTTGTTAGACTTACTTTGGAATTATGCCATTTTCTTGAGTGTTTAATTAATTCAATCAAGTTAAGAGACTTTTCTTGGTATTTTTATGCAATTTGTTCATGAATTGAGCCATTGACATGTTGAATTTCAAACTTCTTTGGTGTAAAATTTTAAACATTTGCATCTATTTTGTGACTTGCCTTTTGCAGTATTGAATGTAAAGTTAAGGAGTAGTAAGGAATGGGTGGAGGGCAGAGACTCAAGCTAGAGAAAGGGATGGGGAATGACTGGGAATAGTGGAGGGGCAGATTGGGGTGAGGGAAGGGGATGGAGGTGGCATGGAATGTGGATGGGATGATATGGGGTAAAGGGGTTGGGGTCCCTGGGAAAGTGGGGGATGTGTATATTTTTTCCTATTTGTTTTACCCACCTACTTTCTATAAGATTTCTTAGATGTCTCTTATAGGGGATATTCAGGGGGAGAAAAGACAAGGCTGGGAGGAGATTCGAGAGGAGGGACGGGATGGGGAAAAGTTTGGGTTGGTAGTGGCTGGACTAGGGTGAGGGTGGTGGTGGCAGTGGTTAGGGTGGGAGAGGATGGCTGCAAGGGAAGAGGATGAAGTGTTTGGATATTTTTGGATTTTTTTCCATGATCCATTTTATTTTTAATTTAATTCCAAAACTTTATGGCCTCTTTTTATTTTCAGCTTGATCCAAAACTTTGTTAGGCATTTGAATTGGTCAAGGGCATGTGTAGCATTTCATAGATAGTATGTTAGTTTTATTAGTTACCCTTTGTTTTACAAAAAATAATTGAAGCACAAAGGGTTCAAATGCACATTTGATAACCATAAGGGAGTAAAGTATTTATTTAACATATCACAAGGGGTTATTTATATTTTACCCAAAACAATAATAATGTAGAAATTTCTACAATAATACAGGAGGATACTCTAAAATGAAAAGATGAGACTAAAAAAACAAGGGATAAAGAGAAAGTAACGTTAAAAAAATATTTTGAAATGCTTAAGTCATACTAATGAATTTTGATTAACTTAGTTTAGTCTTGTAGTAAAACTATGCATATATTTGAGGATAAGTTTACAATTTGTAAAATATTTTAGGGGTCTAATGCTAATTTTGTAAGGGTATAATTAAAACTAAAAATGTTTCAAGAGAAAATTATTTAATAGTATCGGTAAAGTAAAAATAAAAGGCTCCGGAGGCATTTTATTGAACTTTTCAATATCTACCCTTTCATAAATATATATCACACATGTATTGAGTCCTAAATCTTTTGAGGGTTGGCCGTGACCTCTCATCCTCCCAATGGTTCGCCATTGCTTGTCGATGCTACTATGCTTAATACTAGTAGGTTAGGGTACGGGAAGAAGTGGGACAAATTATTGAAACAGTGAAATGACTCTTGGAAAACATGAAATTTGCAAGATTTCAAATACAAAATTTATGAAGTTTCTTGGGCTCTTCGGCCTCTTTTCTTTTAATTTGTGCTAATATTTTCTTTTGGTTTATGAAAAATTGTTTCCATGTCGATCGACATTCTTTTACCTTCCTCAAAAGTATTGGCTTTAGGTTAAATATGATTTTGCCCAAAATGTATTTAGTCTTTGTAATGAATCAATTTTTCGTTCATAGGATATGAAAACATGTTGTTTCTTATAATCTTCTTTTTATAAGTACATCATAAGAGAAAAATCCTTCTCTTTATAACAAGGACCGTTACATAGGGTTGGGTTGGCGTGAACTCGACCTGTCTTGCCCAATAAATATATGGTGGAACCTTATATTAAGGTGAGCCAAGTTGAAATTGTGCCTAAATATTATGTCTATTTTAATTGTGAGTCAAATTTGGACTTTATAATGCTCAACCCAATTAAAGTCAGACCTAACAACTATCAAATTATAAAGTAATGTTATGAATATAGTGATTGTGGATGTCCATTTGTATACTCAATTCACATACATCCTAATATTTTTATGTGATCAATAAACCTTCAATGTATCTACTTATGAGATCAATATACTATACCAATGTACTTATCATGAATATCTATTGCTCAACTGTCAAGTATTTTCATATACCTCATATATGTCTATAAATAGAGGCATTGTAATCTATGTTTGATACACTTGAATGGAAGAAGATAGTAGCTCTACTCCTCTTAATATACTCATCTCTTCTAAGTTACTTTTATATTATAATATTATTAGCACAAAACTCTAAAGTAAATTGAAGTATAACTTTAAATTAACACAATGAAGGTACGTGAAACTTTAAATCAACACAACAAAAGTACATAGAACTTTAGATCAACAAAATGAAGGTACGAAAAATTTTAAATTATCACAGTCAAAGTATAATTTAAGTATATTAATCATTCTCTGTTATTACCTTTTTGATTTTATACTTTCACTTGTGTCATTATAATATCATTAGAATTTATGTTTATTATTATTTGGATAATTTCAAATGGTACCAAACTTGAATTTACAGTCCTAGAAATACTAAGAAAGAACTATTTATCTTGAATTTTGTATGCTAAATCCATTTGGATTACATGTGTCATGAAGACACAATCAAAAAGGCAAAATACTGCATCTAGACAGAATAAAAAAAATTTTCCGTATCCATGAAAGATTATAAAGTGATTATGTTATTTAAAAGATCTAGTAGATTCATGAAAAATTAAAAGATCATTGATGAATACATGTAAGAGAAAATATATTCTCCATACTTTTCTTGGTAAAAATATGCTTCTGTAGTAGTAATTCCCTAAAAAGGGTTTTAAGAAACAAATAAATCAATTTTATATCTTGTCATAGTTGATTAAAATTATGCGCTATTATTCAAATATCATGAATCTCGTCCAACAGTTTATGCTCCATTCTCTAAAGTGAATGCGACAAAAATTTAAATAAACTAGGATGTGAGAATGGTCAAAACCAACATTCATGATGATAATTAATAAGCACTACTCTGATTGTACTGCTGCATCTCACTACCAAAAGTAGCAAAATAGTGAAAAGATAAAAGACAAAGATAATAGTCGACAAAATAAGAATGATATGAAAAATAAATGTTATCGTTATTGTATGAAAAACCATTGGTCATGTATCTGTCCTACAATAAATATTGTTCTTGAGTTTTATCAAGCATTATTGAAAGTTGTAGAAACAAGTTTTGTTTATAAATATTTTGGCCATAGTCATAGTGTTATTATTGACCGTTTGGTTGTGTAACAATGTGGTAAAAACATCCAAGAAAAAATATTGTGATATTTTATTCACGCTAGTAAGGTTCACGTGCCATGTACGTGTTGACCCGTATATTTCTTTTATATCTTTACCATAACTTTATCAATACCATACATATATTTTAAATTTTGTTTGGTTAATTAATGCCATGATTTTTTTGGTAGAAAAATGCATGTGTTACAATTATATCTCGAGTTTTATTAGATTTAGCATATAAGATAATGTGAAACAATATTTAATTTGGAATTGCAATCATTAGTAGAATTTAGACACAGTGTTTAATCAACTGAAAGAAGTATAATTACAATTATTGAGATTTAATTTAGCCTAATTGAAAAGTTATTTTCTTTATACACCTGACATTGAATATAAACATATAAATTTCACTAAATTCGTGCAAAATTTATTTCTTTATTTGTTCTTTGGTTTGTTTATAGGAAGAAGAGACTATACTGTTTATTTATTTTATAAATCATTAATGTTTTATTTTATTATTACATTCCTTTCTGAGCTAATTACTCATGAAAATTTATTTTTATATGAAAATTTTGAAATGTCAACTTCTTTTTCAGCTTATATCATTTTCAAATTCTATTGCATGATCTTGCCTGAAAGAATTTTTCATAATTGACTATCATGATTTTCTCCCTATGTTTTTAGAAGTTAATTTTGAAAACCTACTTTAATTAAGCTTAGTTCTTCATTTTCTTCAAAAAATAAAGTCTTTAAAAAATCACGTGGTTGTACCTTAAATATAGATCTACATATCCTCAATCTTATGAATTTTTTTAGTATTTGACTTACCTTAACAATTAGTTTGAATCCTCAATTATATTTTTCATTATTTAACTTGTATTTTTATATAACTCTTATATACATGTGAAATTGTATATGCTAACTTTTTTTTTATTAAGCTCATTTGAAATCACATGATAATCATTTTTTTAATACATGAATAGAGGAAGCGAGATGGTTTTTTGAATGTTTTAGGTTTTCACATTTAGGATGATTTCATCAAAAATGATTAGTAGAGTTATGATTTAAGTAAGAGTTTAAAGACAAACTTATTAACTAAAAATATGTATGATTAATTCTTATTTATTTTGTTTTGCATTCATTTTGAAAATCAATTGAAAGAGAAATTTTCTACCAAATATATACTTGCATTCAATACGTCCCACCTCACCCTTTAGTTGTAGGTCATGCAATCATGAAATATTATTCGAGTTATAGGCCAAGTTTAAGTCTCCAAGGACTATTCTGTATGTATTAAAACATTTTAAATAAAACTGATACCAACTTTCTCCCACTAATTTGATCAATTAACTTACTTTAAACAATACTTTGGTTTGTTATTTACATTGATTTTTCGTTCTTTGATCAATTAGTTTACCAAGAATATTACTTAGATACTTATATTTGTTATTTACATTGGTTTTTATTTAGTCATTACTATCACCAAATATTACTCTATGCTCAATTCGTTTATAGGAACACTACATAGATTTGTTATTTTTAGTCAATGATTATGATTTTAATTCCTTTAGACACTAGTATTACCAAATAAAACTTTATATAAATCTCACAGTCACACATCATCATAACCATCTCTAAGAAGTTTTAGGATAATATTCTTTAATTATATTTATTCTACTAATTTATCTTTTTGGCCAATGTTAAGTCTTCCATTATTTTATTTCTTACCCTTTTTAAGACTATTCTATATAACGTACATGTACATATAAACCCTTTTGACAATTAACTTAGATAGTAAAATATTTTTTTTTATAATCTATTGGTCATGAATTCAAGGATTTAAAAAAAAAAAAAAAAAAACCTTTCAAATAAATTTAAATTTTGTGCATCTTCTCTATTAGAAGTTTGTAAGATAATGGTCATTAGTTACATTTTTTATACTAACTTATTTTTTGAATTTTACTCTCAACTATTCAAATCACACCAATTAATAAATAAAAAAAAATACGGTTCTTGATGATTCATATAGACATACATGTATTTGCTCAAATATTATTATTATAGCATATCTCAAGATTTATAGTTTATTATCTAGTAGAGAAATATAGTGGAAAAATGCATTAGGCTGAGCTAGACAACAAATTACAGTTTAGGTGATAAGACGTTCTCTATGACTTATTGATTATGAGTTCGAGTCACTAAGTGATGGAAGGAAGATGGGTCTTTTTTTTAAAAAAATAAAAAATAAAAAGGTGAACCAAGTAAAAAAATTAATTAGGAAAGAACCTTACAAGGGTATGAAAATTTTTGATGCTTCGAAGTCTCTATGTATTTAGTGACTAAATCCATTTGTTTCCTTTCCCTCTCCCGTATGTTCCAATACGTGGAATCATCAAGTTCATCACCAGTGCCTAGGGAACAAAAAAAAATCTTTTTTATGAATTGAACAATAAAAAAAAAAAAAATCTCATAATTGTATTATTATTATGTGATGAAAAACAAGAAAATGAATCAGAATGGTGACTCCATGATCATACTTTACATATGGAAAAATTTATGCGTGAAGAAGAAGCACTAACAATTTTTAGTGGTTCTCCGTTATCTTGTTTTTTTTTCTAAGGAAAAAAAAATACTATTTTCTCTCCCCTAATCTTTGTCAACCCTATTATTATAAATTAAAACAAAATGAAACATAATGAAAAATACCTATTAATAGTATAACAATGGAGAAATTTTTGACTAAAAAAGGATTCTAGTTATATAAAAAATGCGTGTAAGATTGGATCCTTAATTATCTTCAATCCCACACATAATTTATAGTCAAATGCTAGGAAAGAATGATATGGTAAATTTTTACTTGGAAAATCCCAGGCATATATATATCCATAATTAGCTTGATTAACACACATCCAGTACCCTTCAACTCTCTATTATGTTTGGAGTCTATACATAGTGTATTTCTGCTGTTTATATTATGCCTAGTAGAGTCCTAATACAAATTCAATAACACGAATTAACTTATCCGTAAAAGAGTCCCAATGTAATATTATTAGCATACACATTGATTACAATTGGGAATCACAGATAAATTAACATGTGAAATATTTACATATTTATCCATCATAGATGTTTCTAATCATAGGTAAATTAGGTAAATCAAAAAATATTATGCCTAGTAGAGTCCTAATATAGATTCAATAACATGAATTAACCTACCTATAAAAGAGTCCCAATGTAATAGTATTAACATACACATTGATTACAATTAGGAATCATTAAAATAACATGTGAAATATTTACATATTTATCCATTATAGATGTTTCTAATCATGGGTAAATTAAGGAGATAAAAAAAGGAAGAAACACCAAAAATGAAAAACATGCTCATACTTTTATAATAGTATAGATGTCTTTCATTATGATTTAAAAATTATGTATATCTTATTCTTTTGTATTAATTTATTATCTTATATTGCTACTATTATATATATCTTGTTTATTGAGAAACAAATGTACACCATCTAAAGTCATGTTTGGAGTCATTTTATGAATTACTTTTTGCTTCATTGTATTCAAGATATGAGGTGTCACGTATATTACATTTAAAAATTTCATATTTATAAATAGAAAATTTGATTTGATTATGAAATCTTTAGTAGTACAAAACTAATTGAAAGCTCAAGAAGAGCTAATATATTATTGATCTCACGAACAAAATTTGCAATGAATAAAGCGCTATTATTATGTATGTCTCAAAGAAATTAATTGAGTTTTAGGATATTTTACTGAACTGATATTAATGAATAATAGAAAGGAGTTTTTTTTTTTATTAACTGCTGTTCTTTCCGTTAAAATATGTTTGTTACAAACTTTAGTCTTTTTGTTTCATCTAGATTGTACAATACAATAATTGTTATTATTGAAATACATTCTATAATAAATCAAAAGTTTACTGATTCAAATAATTTTAATTATTTGGTATGACCTGTTGACTATTTTGGGTCAATTATGATGCGTAAAATGATTGATAATTCACATGGACATTGATTGAAAAACTAGAAAATTCTTCAATTCAATGATTTCTCATGTTTCTTATTCTCAAGATAAATTAATTATTAGTTCATCACCAACTAAAATAGGTATTAAATTCCTTACATTTCTAGAACATATTAAGGGGTGAGATATGTGGGCCCACTCACCTTTCATGTGTGCCATCTTGATATTTTGTGATTTTGATAAATGCATCTACTAGATGGTCACATGTGTACTTGTTGTGAGATTATCAGTTCAAATAATTCAATTAATAGTACATTTTTGAACTATGCAAGCAAGAAATCTTTTCTTGATAATGCTAGTGAATTTACATCCCAGTTATCAAATGACATTTGTTTTTTAATTGATATAACTATTGAACGTTTTGAAGTACATATTCATACCCAAAATGGTCTCGTAGAATTATTTTTTTAAACACCCAAAAGGTGATATTTTATTAAATCAATGACTAGCATAAAGTGCTAGTAACTATACAGCCGTATGGAGGAGATTTCTAGAGTATCAAGTTGCAAAAAGCCTATCAATGTTTTGGGGATGGAATAAGTTTGAGAAAAATCAATCTATACAATTCGATGGACTTCCTAACTTAGCCAAACAATCTGCCACAGTGTCTGCTGCTCAAAAAACATGAGTAAGCGTCTACTGACTTTGGTTGTAAAGATGTTGAATTTGACGTGCCACGACATCAATGACCCAAGGTATTTCTACTTGACAAAGAATCATTTGATATAAGCTTTGTGAATCTATTTCAATATGCACCTACCTTGTACCTATTGTATGACAAAGCTGCAATCCGTGGAGTAGAGTTGTTGGTTCGGCCTCAAGCTTCATTGCATGATGTTGTAGAGATTTAAAAAATCCAAATAGAACCTAGCCGAACCTGTCTCGAGTTATTTTCCAATTCCAGAAGACCTTGGGTTGTCACGTGAAGGTCCATCAACATTCAACTTGATTCTATGTGTTGGTTTCCTCCAAGTCATTACCAATGGACGACGAAGAACGGGTTGATTGATATGAGTAGAGAATGACGAAGCCATTGTGTTTGAAGCTTGAGATCATGGTGAACCAAGAATGGGCTATCCACTATAATTGCTAAAATCATACTCTAAACATTATGGATCACCCACCTTGGCTGGATATTTTTATCCTCAAAAATAATTTTGTTTTGTGCTGTCTAGCTAGTGCAAAAGCGTTGTCATGGGTCTTGGTGGAACATCCTAAGATACTTGTAACAAAGCAGTGATCTACCTTTTCAATTGAATTGCTAAAAGCACATTTTGATGGTCCATGGAAGCCTAGCTACATTACATTATCTGCCAAAGGGACTATGGCGTTAATCAATCGCCACACTAGGATGGAAATCTTTAATAGGATGCGAGCACTCCAAATAAACTTCTGGAATGTAATTTGAGTTAAATCTTATGTTAATAAAATGCCTCTAATTAATAGTTAGAATATTACTTACAAGAACAAATTGTCTACTTATGTATAAGGACTTACTATGAAACAATATTTATACGCATCTGGCCAACAAGTAATCATACATTTTTCCTAAACCCTTACAATTGACTTCTGGTCAAGAGTTTGATTTTCTCATCTAAGGATTTTTGGTTATGCACTATATGTTCCAATTGCTCCACCACAACGTACAAAGATAGGCCATGGAATATATATTAGATATAAGTTGCCCTCTTTGATTAAAATATATTTTGAAATATAGCAAGGGACTTAATTACGGCATGATTTGCTGATTGTCATGAAAAATTTTCCTAAGATTAAGGGGACAAAATAAACAACTGGATAATAAAAAAATTGAACGGCATGAATTATCACATTTTGATTCTTGTACAAAACATGTGAACTAGAAATTCAACAGATAACTCATTTGTAAAATATTACGAATCAATTGCCATATTCAATTATTGATTCAAAATGAATTATGAAATCTTATATACTAGTTGAATTGCTCCAATTTGAATTGGTCTCCCAGTTGACTGTCTATTAGTACAAATGATAGTTAGGCACACATAAGGTGTGGTTGACCAATCGGTCTTGAATGAACATTTCAAAAATCCTTATAAGAGATAAGAAGCAAATATTAAAGATGGTTATATAATAGAGGCGGGTGTTCTTGAAGAGGCCCTAGACATAACTAATTGTAGAACCCCAAAAGTGGATTTGGTACCTGATTTTAATGAAAATGAAGATATCTCGATAAATCATATCATTACTGAAAAAGATGGAACGAAAAGATATTATTGTCGACAATATTATTGTTTATAATATCAATTGATGTTTTAAATAGAAAACGAGGATCTTGAAATAAATTTGTCAAAAAATATTGACGTAATTGGCCAAAATAGAATGATGCAATATAAGTAGAATTAAATTCACATTAAAAAACGTAAAAATTTTGGACCTGTAATACAAACTCCTAAAGGTGTAGAACCCATAGGGTATAAATAAATATTTGTGTAAAAATAAAATAAGAAAAATGAAATTGTGCCATATAAAGCACGCCATGTTGAACAAGCTTTTTCGCAAAAATCCGTCAATGATTACAAGAACACTATATTCTCATATGGGGAATGCAATTACCTTTTGGTTTAATTAGTATGGCAGTTCATGAAAAAATTGAAATACTTATAATAGACGTTGAGCCTATTTGTATGGTTCATTTAATATTGATATGAAAATTGTTGAAAAATTTAACATACCTGAAACATGTAAAGTTTCTTGTAAACATTCAATGAAATTATAAAAATACTTGTATAACTAAAGTAATTTGGGCATATTTGGTATAATCATTTCAATGAGTATCTCTTGACCGAGGGCAACAAAAAATGATCCAATTTGTCCATATATTTTTATAAAAACAAAAGGATCGGACTTTGTGTTAATTCTTGTATATATTGATGGTATAAATATGATTGAAAACTCCTAAAGAGGTTCAAAAAATAATGAATCGTTTAAAGAAATTGTTTGACGTAAGACTTGTAGGTCTATAGTTCAAACACTTATTGAACGATATTTTTTCATCAATCAACTTGTGTAAAAAAAAGTATTGCAATGATTATAATCTTATGATAAAATATATCCATTGAATACCCCAATGGTTATAAGATCGTTTGATGTTGAGAAAGATCCTTTTTTCATCCTCGCGAAAATGATGAAGAACTTATTAGCCATAAAATACTATATCTCAATTCTATAAGAGCATTAAAGCATCTTGCAAATAATATGTAACCTAACATAACATGTTAGCGAGATTTAGTTCTTCTCTGATATTAAGATATTGGAATGACATTAAATATATATTTCGATATCTTGGAGGCACTATTAATATGAGTTGATTTTACTTAAATGAATCTAGATTAAAATTAGTTGGATATGCAAATATTGAATATTTATTTGATCCAACATGAACCTCAATTTCGAATGAGTTAATTGTATGTGGAGAAACTATTATATCATGGCGTTTAGCAAAATAAAATTTACTCACTACTTCTTGCAATCATGCTGAATAAGTGTGATACATAAAGCAAGTAGTGAATATGTTTGGCTAAGGTTATTGACCCAACATAAATTGGAATCAAGAATATTTGTGGTTTAACATTAGAAAAGAACTTCCAACAATGTGATATGAAGATAATGTACATGCATTGCCAGTTAAAGGGAGGTTGTACCAAAGGAGATAGAACAAAACGCATTTCTCCGAAGTTTTTCTTCACTCATTGTCTTTAGAAGAATGATGATGCTAATATCTAACACATTCACTTATGTAGTAATCTAGCAGATTTATTCACGAAGGCATTGCCAATAACATTTGAGAATTTAGTTTGCAAAATTGGGATGAATCGTCACAAGGATATTGAGTGATAATTTCATGAGGAAGAGTAAAGGTACACGTTGTACTCTTTTTCTCTTGAATATAGTTTTGTCCGATGAGATTTTTTTGAATGGTTTTTAATGAGTAGCATGCAAAATTGTACTACAAACATTGAATATGTAATATACTTTTTTCCTCTTTACTATGATTTTTTCTCACTGGGTTTTTTGGGTAAAGATTTTTAATGAGATAGTATTCATTGTGTATCAATCATTACAAACGAATGATGTACTCTTTTTCCTTCACTAATATTTTTTCTGATGAATTTTTCTTAGTAAGGTTTTAATGAGGCATATTCTTTGATGCATGTACATCCAAAGGGGATTGTTATGAATACATTGATTGTGAATGTACATTTGCATATTTAACTCACATACATCTTGATTTCTTTATGTGATCAATGAATCTTCAATATATCTGCTTATGAGATCAATGTACCATACTAATGTACCTTTTCATGAGTATTTATTACTCAATTATCAAGTCTCTTCATATTCATATATGCCAAATTGTAATCCATGTTTGATACACTTGAATGGAAGTAGATAGTAGCTCTCCTCCTCTTAGTATTCTTGTCTTTTCTAAATTACTTTTACATTATTTTATAATATGTTCAGCATGAAACTCTAACTAATTGAAGTAGAACTTTAAATGAACACAACGAAGGTATATGGAACTCTTAATCAATACAATGAAATTATGTATAACTTTAGATTCAACACAACGAAGGTACGAATAACTAATATTGGCCTAAATTAAATAATACTCAATAATTTTACATCGATAAAAGTTAATGATTCTAATATTCTATTCACATAACAACAAACTATAGTTCACTTTATATTACTACAACTAAACTCAGGTACTGATAGTCGACTTCACTAGTAAGTTTGGTTGTAATGTTGTGATATAGTTAATATTTGTTTATTGGAATCCCAATACTATTTCATATTGTGTTGATAGGATGTTAAAAAATAAAATTTTAATAGTTTATCTGTAAAAAATTTTATTGGATAATATGAGTTTGTGTCGGACCAATTAAGAATGTAACCCGAATAACTTTGTCAGTCGAGTATGGACTGCATATTTGTGTCGAGCTCCCAATGAATAATTTTTAAAATGAGTCGAGCTCGGACTTTGCAAACCCAACCCATAAAGTCCAATTGATAGTCCTATTTACAACCCTTGATGATTTTCTTCTTATATTTTTAATCTCCCAATAAATCTCTTTGTGTGCCTCTTCAACTTGATAAGGGCATTTCAATTTGGATCACTAGTCCAAAATTATTTATGTTTCACTTTAGCATTGTAATATTTGTTCACTAGCTGCTTATAGTTGGTTTTGTGAAGTGCAACAATCAATCTTTGCTCTTTGTCTAAATCCAACTCAGTTAGCATTGCTTGGTGATTATTTATTTTTTCATGATGATCACCCAAACACTTTGCATTCCAATCACTACGAGAATGACCGCTTTGCTCCCATAAACCAAACTGAGAGGAGTGTGTCCATCTTTTGACCTTGAAGTAGTTCTATAGGCCCATAAAACACTTTGCAGCATCTTTTGACCTTGAAGTAGTTCTCCATTCTTGCTTTCAATCCCGCCAAAATAGTCATGTTCGTTACTTCAATCTAGCCATTGGCTTGAGGATGTCCAATAGATGTGGTACATAGGTCGACGCCAAGTTCTTTACAAAAGTTAACAAAAGGCTCCTCTTCCAATAGGTTTCCTTCATCATCGGACATAAAGATTTGTGGGTTTCCAATATTTACACATTGTATTTTTATAGAAAAACTTTTTTATTATTTTCTTGTGATACATGCTAGTGTTTCGCTTATGAATTAATCAACAACAACCACCACGGGAGCTCAAAGTAGTGGCCTGAGAAGATTAATCCCTCATTAGAAAATGGCCAGGGATAACAATTAGTTTAAGATTGGCCCCAGGTCTCACTGTTACTATAAATTGTATGTATTAACAACTTCATTACTTTGAACTAACTAATTAGCATCGACATGCACAATTACCAATAGTACACCATTAATATAGCTTTTCTTACCAAATTCCTGGATCCATCATGATTTCCACATATTGCTCCATGTAATTCCCTTAAAACATAATTTTCTTCCTTTGGTTTAGTTAAGATTTTCATATAAAACTTCGTATATGAGGGATAACTCTATAAACTAGAGTTATTTTACTCTAAATCTAGGATTTTGTTAGTTTAAATTCTAAATTTATTTGGTTAATTAATTGAATATTTTAGTTAATTTTTGTATTATGTGTTTATATTCTAGTTATTGTTAAATATGATAAGCTTTGATTAGAATTTTAGTTAAATTGATTACTTAATTGGTTTAACATTATGCAGGTCTAAATTAGAGCCTGAAAGTTAGAATAAACAAAGTACAAGGGCCAAGATGCAATTTGAGAAGAATTGAAGATTTGCTAAAAATGGTGTCCACATATGACGTAAAATTTTCCAAATCGCGACATGGACATGGAAATAGGTTAATGAAATTTTTGGTCCATGTTGTCATATCACTTATTCCATATTGCGACATGGACTCGCTTTAAAAAAAAAATAGTAATGGCAATTTTGTAATATTTCATCAGCCGTTTCATGATTTTGCCTTGTGTAATACTCTACTATTTAAGGTACTTTAGATATGTGCTAGTACACATAGTTTTGAGTGTAGTTAGTAGTTTTTAGGTTAGAATAGAATAGAAAGACTTGACTCTCAAACAAGGTTTTATCTTCTAATTCTAAATTAGCTCTAGCTTTTAATTTCTTACAAGTTTAGATTCTGATTACATATTTGTATTGGGTTAATCTTTATTTTAAGTAGATATAATTTTTACTTGCTTTCTAGTTTAAATTCTCAAAAATCTCTTTGCTTTCGCTTCAAGTCTTCTTATAGTAATTAGAAACCTGTTAATTTTGTATCTTCATGATTTTAAACTTTTCAAATATTTGCATGAATTTCTAGTTAAATTTAGTGGGTTTTCTTATTTCAATTAAAAAATTCAAAAAATATTTAGTTAGAATTTAGTTTCCTTCCAAAATCAATAGTTTCCTTTTAAGTAGTAGAAAATGAATGTTGCTTTGTTTTCATGCTCTTTAATTGCTTTCTTTAGTTTAAAGTTAGGGCTACTTGTTTTTTTCAATTTTAGTATGAAATTAGTCTTTTTTGTAGATTAGATTTAATTTATTTGCTTTTACTTGATTACTTTCCCTTGCATAGATTAGTTAGTATTTTAATTGAGTAGATAATTGTTCTCCTTACTTGTTTTTTTAGATAGGTTATCTTATTTGAAAACTGAAATATGCATTTTTATCAAGTTGTTGAGTAGTTCAGAATCATCCCTCATTATTTGAACCGCCTAATTATATAAGGACTCGTAAAACTCGATAATTGCTCTCCAAGCAATCTTCATGGGACAATATTCACTCATCATATACTACTATCTGCGTCGTATACTTGCGGTTGTGTGGTAGAGTATAGAGATTTGTGAGTTTTTATTATTTGTGCAATTTTGTGTTATCTCTACCTTAGGTAAATGCACATCAAGTTTTTGGCACCGTTGCCGGGGATTGTCCTTGGTACTTGACAATATTTAGTGCTTTGCGGGTCATGTGGATTAGGCATTGTTGTTTAATTTAGTTGTTAATTTTTGTTTATTTGTTTATGTTGGTAATTCTTCTTGTTAAATTGTCTTGGCACTTGAAATAATTACTTGATTTGGCTTTTGTAGTGCATAAGTAAATCATGGTAAGAAGGGACAAGGGACCTTTGATTTGCTTGGACGAAGAGAGAGAAAAAGAGTTTAGAGAAATCCATAAGCATAAAAGAGTGCAACAAGAGTTAGAGGGAATTGAAATGGCGAATATCTATTCAATGGGAATGATGAAGAAAAAGTTGCTGGAAATCATGGAATGGGTGGTTATGGAAATGGGAAAAGTACGAACATGAATGGTAGACCGTTGAGAGAATATGCCGTATCAAGCTTTGATGGAGCAAATTTTAGCATTGCACGGATGCTCATGCAAGCAATTAATTTTGAGATTAAGCTCGTTTTGATACAAATGCTGTAAGCTCATGGAAATTTTTAGGATGGCTCTAATGAAGATCCATACACACATCTAATGAACTTTGAGGAGGTTTTAGACACCTTTAAATTCAATGATGTGCACCCAATTTGTGAGAGAATGATAGTATTCCCTTTTTCTCTAAGGGATAGGGTGAAATCTTGTTTTCAATCTCTTACCCAAGGGATGTGTGTTTACCACAGGGAATCAGCTAGCACAAGAATTTTTGACAAAACATTTTCCATCTACAAGGACTGCCAAATTGTAGAATGAGATTACCTCCTTTAAGCAAGATGTCGGTGAAAGTTTAGGAGAGGCTTGGGAATGGTTTAAGGATTTGATAAGAAAGTGCCCTCATTATGCAGTTCCATTATGCTTCAAATTAAAACCTTCTGCAAGGGATTGACACAAGAGGTGAAATCAATAGTAGATGCCTCCGCTGATGGTTCCATATCCTACAAGACACTAGAGGAAGGTCAAGAATTGCTCAATAAGATGGCCTACAACCATTACTATCATGGACTAATGACTCCACCGGTAGCTCAATACCAAGCCCATCAAGCTAATGCGCAATTGAAATATTGAATTTGAATATGCAAGATGCTCTATTGGCTCAACAAAGTATGTTTATGAATGTGATGAACAATATGGTAAAAGTGTTGAGAACTTAGGGAAACCAAGTAGTGTGAATGCATCATGTCACCATGTCTTCTTCTCCAACCCAACCACCCATGGTGTGTGATTTTTGTGGGGGTGGACAAGCAAATGGGCAATGTGAAATGCCTTATGGTTCCAATGAGCAACTCAACTATGTGTCTAATCAACCACCTTTTCTAAGGAACCTGTCCGGAGTATATAGGAACACATATAATCCCTCTTGGAGGAATCATCCCAACTTTTCATGGAGCAATTCAAACAATCAATCCAACCCTCCCTAATAACCAAATCCCCAAGCTCAAAACTTTCACAACCAAGCCTCAAGCTCATCATCTAGACCCTATCAACTTCCACACCAAATAAATTTCCAAGCCAACTCCTATTAATCTCCCTCTAGCCCTCCATTTCAAAATCAACAACCATGGCCTCCATTCCAACATGCAAATTCTTTCCAACCTATGTATAATGACTAATTACTCCAAGAAAGAATGTATGTGAAGATGGTTGGAAAAGGAAGGCGGAGTACTTGATAAGGGAGTTGGAAAGATAAATAGAAGGGATAAGGAAGAACATAGGAGAGATTTTGAGAATTTGAAAGCATCAACAAGAAATTTGGAAATTTAATTGGGTAAATTGGCAAGATTGAAAAATAAAAGACTTATAGGGAAACTACCAAGTGAATCTTCAATGGAACAAGGCAAAAAGATGAATGAGCCTACCATGCCCAATGTGCAAAGCACTGAAGCTAAGGGTCCTACTTATCAAGAGCCGAAGCAAATGAACATACCATTCCCTTAAAGATTGAAGGATGAAGAAAATGAGAAGAAGTTCAAAAAGTTTCTTGAAATATTCAAGAAGCTTGAAATTAATATTCCTTTCATGGAGGCACTTGAGACATGCCTACTTGTGCTAAATTTATGAAACAAGTCCTCACCTAAAAAAAGAAATTTCATGGGAATGAATCTTATGTCTAACACAGAATTGTAGTGCACTTCTCACAAAGAGGTTACCACCCAATTTCAAGGATCCCGGGTCCTTCACCATACATTGTGAGATTTAGAGGTTTGCAGTTTGGGAAGGCTTAGTGTGATTTGGGAAATAAACCTCATGACTTATACGGTGTTCAAAAATTTAAATGGAGGACATTTGAAGCCCACAAGTGTCTCATTGCAACTTGCGGATCGTAGCATAAAGGTTCCAAAGAGAATTGTTGAGGATGTGATTGTTAAAATTGACAAACTCTACATTTTGGCCGATTTATTGTGTTAAACATGGAAGAGGATGAAGAGATGCCTATTATACTTGGGAGCCCTTTCCTTGTCACTGGTTGCACACTCATTGATGTTCAAGAAGGGAAGTTGAAATTTTAGATAAATGATGAAGTTGTTATATTTAATGTTTTTAGTTCATTAAAGGTTTCTTCAATTTATGATGATATCATGAAAATAAATGTAGTGGATGATCTAATTGATGATTATTGTAGTAATGAGTTGGAGAATTCTTCATTGGAGAACGATATGTTAGCTTCAAATGCCCAAATTCAAGATGATGAAGATGGACGACTGAAGAGTATGAATCACTTGGAGAATGATGCATTATTGCATAAGGAAGAAGAGGAGAATAAAGAAAAAGATAAAGAGGGGTCTTCGACTAATGAACCCCCTAAAATGGGGCTTAAACCTGTTCCTACTCATTTAATGTATGTATACCTTAGTGAAAAGGAGACACACCGGGTAATTGTGAATGCATATTTGGTGGGTGAGCAAGTCGAAAGATTGATTGTGGCACTTAAAATGTATAAAGATGCCATTGCTTGGTCTATTGATGATATTAAGTGAATTAGTCCTTCCATTTATATGCATAAAATTTTGTTGAATGAAGGGAACAAACCAGTAAGGCAACCTCAAAGGAGATTGAATTCTACCTTAAAAGAGGTTGAAAGGAAGGAGGTTATCAAACTTTTGAAAGCCGGTATTGTTTACCTTATTAGCGATAACGAGTGGGTTACTCCCACTCAAGTCATTCTGAAGAAGGGTGGTATTATCGTAATAATAAGTGAAACCAATTAAGGACTCCACCCCTCTAAGTTGGTCACAGGTTGGCGTATATGCATTGATTTTAGTATATTGAATGAGAACACCTGTAAGGATCATTTCCCTTTGCCTTTTATTGATCAAATGCTTGAGTGGTTGGCCAATTTTGCATATTATTGTTTCCTTGATGGTTATTCCGGTTATCTTCAAATTGTCATTTGTACGAAAAATCAAGATAAAACACCTTTAACATACCCATTCAGTACTTTTGCATATAGGAGAATGCCCTTTGGGCTTTGCAATGCTTCTAACACATTTCAACGTTGTATGTTTGCTATTTTTCATGATGTGGTTGAAATGTGCATAGAGATCTTCATGGATGATTTTAGTGTATTTGGCGTCTCATTTGATGATGGACTTGTAAATTTGGCCAATATGTTGAAAATGTGTGTTAAAACTAATTTGGTGATTAATTGGGAAAAATATCATTTTATGGTGCAAGAAGGAATTGTTTTAGGTCACAAGGTGTCATCAAGAGGAATTCCTGATAGAAGTTGATAGGGCAAAGTTGAGGTGATTGAAAAGTTACCTCCTCCCATTATCATTGTTCAGGGTGTGAGAAGTTTCCTAGGTCATGCGGTTTCTATAGAAGATTCATTAGGAATTTTTCACATATTGCTAGACCTTTGTGCTCCTTACTTCAAAAAGATTGTCCTTTCTACTTTGATGATTCTTGTTTCAAAGCATTTAATGGGTTGAAACATGCTCTTGTAATTGTACATATCATGGTGGCACCCAATTGGTCTCTTCCATTTAAGCTTATGTGTGATGCTAGTGACTATGCAATGGGTACTGTTTTGTGTCAAAGGGTGAATAAAATGTTGCGTGTCATTTACTATGCAAGTAGGATCCTGAATGAAGCATAACTTAATTGTTCGACTACAGAAAAGGAACTACGTGTTATAGTCTTCGCATTTAACAAGTTTAGATCATATTCGATTGGGTCTAAAGTAATTGTGCACACAGATCGCATCGCATTAAAGTAATTATAAAGATTTCTAAACAAGATGCCAAACCACGTTTATTGAGATGGATACTTTTATTGTAGGAGTTTGATTGGGAAGTAGTGGATAACAAGGGTGTTGAAAATATGGTAATGGACCATTTATCAAGGATTGAAGTATCTCGACTTGTCAATCATGAAGAGAGAGCAATCAATGAGGAATCATCCCTTGAGAAATTGCTTGAAGTGAAGGAAGCAAGCCCGTGGTATGTAGACATTGTGAACTATCTTGTTGCAAGGATAGTACCAAAGATGTTCAATATCAATGAGAAAAGAAAGTTCTTTGCGGAACTCATGCTTTACTTTTGGGAAGAACCATATCTATTCTAAAGATGCAATGATCAAGTACTAAGGAGATGTGTTCTGGAAAGTGAAGTAACCGACATTTTAAGACATTGTCATTCATTCCACGTAGGAGGTCACCGTGAAGCTCAACAAGCGGCTTTTAAAGTCCTTCAGTGTGGCTTATATTGGCCAACTATTTTCAAGGATATACTTCTTGGGAGTTTGTGCTCAAATGTAATGAATGCCAAAGGATCGGTAATATTTTAAGAAGATAAGAAATGCCCCCTCCATGGCATTATGGAGTTGGAAGTATTTGATGCTTGGGGTATTGATTTTATGGGACCATTTCCAGCATCATATTCCAGCAAATTTATTTTAGTTGCGGTGGATTATATGTCAAAATGGGTTGAAGCAATAGCCACCCTGACCAATGATGCTAGAGTGGTCACCAATTTCTTCGAACGAATATTTTCCCTCGGTTTGGAGTGCCTAGAACTATTATTAGTGATTAGGGTACACACTTCAAGAATTCACATTTTGAGGCCTTAATGACCAAGTATGGAGTGAAGCACGAAATTGCCTTAGCTTATCATCCTCAAACTTCGGGTCAAGTTGAGGTTTTGAATCGGGAATTGAAGAGAATTTTGGAGAAAATGGTGAACAATGCAAGGAAGGATTGGAGAATCAAGTTGGATGATGCATTTTGGGCTTACCTGGATGGCATTCAAGACTCCCATAGGCATGCCTCCATACCGTATTGTATATGGCAAAGTGTGTCACTTACTGGTTGAACTTGATTATAGAGCATATTGGGCAATTAAGAGCTTGAATTTTAATTTGAAGAAGGCATGTGAAAAGAGAATTCTTGATTTGAATGAGTTGGATGAATTTCGGAGAAAAGCATTTGAAAATTCCTTGATCTATAAGGAAAGGACTAAGGCATGGCATGACAAACTCATCTTAAGAAAAGAATTCAAAACTGATAATTTGGTATTGCTCTACAGTTCAAGGCTCAAATTATTTTCGAGAAAACTCAAATCACAGTAGAGTGGCCTCTTTAAAATGATTCAAACTTTTCCTCATGGAGCGGTAGAGATAAAAGGCAAAGAAGGAACGTTCAAAGTCAATGGTCACCGGCTCAAACCCAATTTGGGAATTATTGAAGAAGGGTGAGAAATCATCCAAGTTGTGCAAGAATGAGCACGCATGCCATAATCATGCTAGTGACTATGAAAGAGAGATTATTGGAAGGCAACCCAAGTCTTAATTTAGTTGTTTGTGTTTTCTTTTGGTGTGAGTTTTAGTTAGATGGCATTTTGAGTGATTTGGTTTGAATTAAGATACAAATTTTAGTTAAAAATGTGTGTTCTTGAATTGCATAAATAGTGCTAAAGAATGAATGAAAATTATTATCTAAACTTTTTGATTTTGTGTTTGTAGGTTGTGCATTGAGTTGAAGAAAAGTGGTGAAGAGAGGAGAAAATTTAGCTTAGTGTCAAAAATATAATTTGCAGGAGTTCAAGTTCTTGTTGTGACATGGATTCTCCATGTCGTAACATTGACTGCAAACTTTTGGAGGGTATTTTGGTCATTTTGTCCAAATCGCGACATGAAAATCTCATGTCGTGACATCAAATTCAAACTTTAGCAAGATTCTGAAATTTTTTCCCGAGTCGAGATCATGACATGGATTCTCTATGCCGCGACATCGATGCAAAACCTGTACAGGGCACATGACCAGGCCAAATCGCGACATGGAACTTTCCATGTCACGACATAGAGTCGTGTATTGGCAATTGAGATCAGGCCTTGTTGTAACATGGAAAACTCCGTGTCTTGGCATCAACACTATTAGAACCCAATTTTAAAAGAACTCTTCTTCTTCTTCTCCCAAATTCTTCATTTCTTCCAAGCAATAACCGTACAACTCTTCTTCGAAACCTTCACTTTTCTTAACTTCTCCCATTTTTTTCCATAAAAATCCTTTCTAAACACCATAATTCACCACAACAATCTTTTTACATCATCTTTGGAGCATCAAAGGAACACTTTAGAGTTTGCTTGGATAACTTGAACACCAAGGAGGGATTTGTACTCAATTTCTTGGGGAGGAATTTTGATCTATCCATGCATTGGGGACAATATAAAGAGGCTAAGAAGGAGATAGAAGCTTAGATCAGAGTTAGGCATTGGGAAAGATTCAATTCTCCAATTGATCCTCAGTTTTTCTACACAACTTGTGAAAGAATTTCATGTAACCCTTGTGAGATTGAGGATGGGAAGGAAGAGTCCAAGTGGTATTGGTTGATTTTAGTTTTGAAATGATTAATTCTTTCTTTAACATACATCCTATGCATTCTAATGAATATCCAATATTTTTAAATAATGATGAGAAGGATATGGATGCTATTAAAGATGCTATTCGTGATGTGAATGTAGATTGGGTTTGGAGCACTACAAGTAGCACTAAATTAAGATTTCCTCATCGTGGACTCTCAAAATTGTGGTTTTATTTCATTAGTTGTCGAATTTGGGTTTTCAATTCCTTGAGCTTTATTAAGAGGGATAAAGTGTTGTTGGTTTATGCGATTATGACAAGAATACCAGTGGATGTTGGGAAACCAATTAGATAGGGATTTCTCAAAACTGTCAGGTCCGGGAGACCCATTTTTTATGTACCTAGTCTAATCCATTATTTATGTACAATTGCAAGATGCTACACTGACCTGGTAGATCTAGATCTAGCCAATGACATATTTCAAGGGTAGGATCAATCGAGAATATGTTTATAATATGGTACGCGAGTATGAGAAGCATCACCCTGGAAAAGGCCATATCCCACCACCACTATCTCAGAGAGCATCATATATCCCTCTACTGCCCGAATATGTATTTAATGGCCCAGTCGATGAAGAAAAGCATAATGAGTTGTAGGGGTATTGAACCTATAGTTAGCTAGTAAGGCACAACAATCTGGCAATATGATAAACTCGTAAATGTCATATATTTTATGTGTCGTTTACCTCTATTTTTAATGTAATTTGAGAAATAATTGAGTAATTATGAGCTAAAATAGTTTATTTTGAGTTTTGTAGGATTCGAGTGAAGAATGAGTTAAAATCGATCACAATATTAGAGGAAAGCAATCACTGGCATGGAGCAAATCGGTTATAGTTTGGCAGATCAAGTATAATTCTCTTGTTAGAGCTTCAATTTCTGTGATTTTAGATGATTTGAAATCATGTTAACCAATTTGCATGAAGAGTTATACAACTTTCATGTTTTGATTTTTCCAGGATTCTATAGGCATCTTGCTCAAAATTGCAAAGTTGGAAAATGTACACCGGCGAGGATCGATTCTAACATAGTTTGGTAGATTGAGAATAAAATTCTTATCTGACCTCCAATTTAGGTGATTCAAGGTTTTTTTGAAAGATAAGATACAGAGCTACAACTTTTATGTTTTGCATTTTGCCAAATTCAGTTTGCATCAAGGTCAAAATTGAAGCCGAACGTGAAGGTCTAGCGCACATACGCTAGGATTGTGCAACGCATGTGCACTGAGTCTAGAATGGATAGTTTCTGAATGTGGTAGGGCACACACGTGGCCAAAATAGTCAGCGCATGTGAGCCTGAAACAGCAGCATGTGCGATTTTCTAGTTTTTGGCAGATTTCTTCGGTCGGTTGGACTCTTTTTCATACAAATTCACGTTCATATCCTTAGACAATTGTTATAACCCTAGTACCTATTATAAATACCCCAAAAGGTCAGTAGGGTGAGAAAAGGGAGAACACTTTTATTTTCACGTTATATCCAGGCTTTTCAATAGAAAAAATCTTCTTTATTCTGTCATGGAACTTTGTGCCTAAACCTTTTTTCTTGGTAGAGGGACTTGGAGCCATGGTCAATTCCACTACTTTGTGAGACTCTTTGTTCTTGAATTTATTCACTTTTATCGCAAAAATTTATTATTTTTCTGTGATTAATTTTATGATCTTTTTAACTTGTTATTGCTGCAGAATAAATAAGTTATTGGAATTAATCTATACCTATATTGTTTTAACCGCGTATGCTTGATTCAATCTGTGAAGCAACTAAGTTTGATAATTGCTCGATTCGTGTTATTAAATTTAGGAAAAGTAATCAACTAATTGACATAACCGCGTGCGTTTATGTTTAATTAGCCTAATTGTTCTTGTTGATTTTAATGCTTCTATTAATTAATCTTTGGTGCGTGTCTAGATTAAATTAGTTGTTAGGGTTAATTGGATTGTGTCTGTCTAGTTGAAAATTAGCCAAATTTAGAAAGAAATTAGAATCAACTTTGAATTTGAATTCAGGTTAATTCTTCAATTAGTGCTTGATATGGAATGTGAATTATCTTGTGTGTCAAGGATCGACTAGTAAAATTGCCATGATGGATATGACCGAAACCAAGATTTTTCTTACATCGAATTCTCTTCATTTATTTTATTGTTTTAGTTTTTAGCTTAAAAGCATTCAAAAAACCCCTTTTTCTTTTAGCATGAGAATAAACTCCGTTCTCTGTGAGATGACCTGTACTCAGCACTACCTTATTATAATTATTGAGAGTTGTTAATTTTGGGTGCCTACGACAGAATTTCTCACACCAAAGTGATGGGAGAAGCCCTCAGGACCACTACACTTGATGCATGGGTTAGACTGCCGCTACTTCTACTTTGGCATTATGGGCCACCTTGTGGGCAATATTACACATTACTGGCAGTTGATGCACATCAAGCAGAAGTCCAACAAGTTGGAAAGGCCGAGAAGCTGAATGTGATGACCATGAGGTGGCTCAACGTAGTGATGCAGAAGATGGTTCAAGGACATGGAACAGGAAAGTTGAGCAACCAGCAGCAATGCATAGTTATGACTTGGGACCCAAGCATTTGAAGGATTATCATGAAGATTGATAATTTTTACTATTCATGACTTAGCATTTTTATCTTTAGTTATTTTTACTTTTAGTTATTTTACTTTGAGATATTTTAGTTTTGAACTAGATGCGTTAATGACCTTAAATTGAGCCAAGTAGATTTCTTTTCATGACTTGATGGAGTATATCGTTTTGAGGATTAATTTTCTAAATATTTGGTTTGGTTTTTGTTTTTTGGTCTATTGCTTGATGATGGTAGATTGGCTAAAGGCCTTAAGCTAATGCCATGTTTGATTTTATTGCTGCATTGAATTGGATATTTATTTTTCTAGAGCTTAATTGATTAAATACATGGATTAGTTAAGTGTCCTAAGTATTTTCAATTGATATTGGTTTGAGATAAAATTTTGTCATAGTTTACTTAAGTTTTGTTTAATTGCTTTTATGTTTTACGTTGAAATTTTGGGTGAGTGGTAGGATGAATTATTCATCAATTAGAATAAAAGAGACAAGTTTGGGGGTGTTTATTTCTTGTTTTAGGAATGGTTATTTTATGTGTATTGGTGTAACTTGATGACGAGTGGATGGAAAATTGATCAATTCAGTATTCGATGATGATATTTGACTTACAATATTATATGATTGAAGTATTTGATTGGGTCATTTTATGGATTTAAGTGTAAGTGAGTTGTTCTTTTGCAACAAAAGAATTTCAAAAAGTTGATGTTATTATTCTTCAAAAAGAGGTACCAAAAAAATTTATTTGAAATATTGTTTTTTGGTCAAATCAACAATATTATTTTGTTAGTTGATTTATCTTTTGGACAGAGTAGGTTAAATGACATAGAAGAGAATTATGACATTTTGTGTGTTTGCATAGGGAATATTCTTCTAAATTTGTGAATAATTGTGTTAACTTACAATCTTGGTTTTGATGATTACAAATACAATATAATAGTTTGTAAATGAGTCGTGTAGGAGTTTTGCAGACTTTGACATAACAGAGTTTTCGAACAATGTATATCGTTCGAAAAGGAGGATTCGACGCAAAAGAAAGTTTGAACGAGACCATTTTTCTCGGACACATGAATTCGTTCAAACAGAATGTCTTAGACACAATACATCATCTGAGTGGTTCGACAGAGAGCAAGGATTCTGAGGAGTTGACAACAGACACTCAACATCATCCGAAAGAAATTCTATCAGACACACCTGACCGTTCGAAGGTAGGTCAATATGTGTAAGTCATTAAACCTTCCAGATGCATATACCATCCGAGGATCTAACTCAACAAACAATCAGCTTCGTACGAAGGAACGGATGCAACATTGGCCGTCCGAGCATAGATCTCAACCTTTGTGTTTTTTATGATCAAACGCTTTGTCAGACGTATAAAAAAGGTACTTTGGACGTCCGAATAATATAATAGCTAGTTTCTCAGCATTTATTACTTAGCTATTGGTAGGTGGTTGGAAGCTCTTTTATTGCATCTATACCAACTAATCTAAATTTATGAATACAAGCATCTACAAAAGCTATTTGAGTGAAAATAGGCTTTCAATGGTGTTATAATTAGTAAAGTGTAAAAGTGAGTGGTCTTCAATTGTAAAGAGTGGAGAGATAATTATTGTACAAAAGTGAGGTTGTGTGTAAAACTCTTGGCTCAACTAAAGATAATTAGTGTGAGCAAGAATGGTCCTACTTGGTGTACAAAAGATTGTTGTCTCACCTACATTGAAGAGGCACAAAGTAGTGGAATTGTACTCCAAGCTTGTGAAGCTTGGGAGTTTGGTTTTATCTTTCTAAATTCAATGCTTGCCTTTTATTTATTCCTACTTGTGCATTTATTGGTTTGATCATTATTTACATTGGATCCATCTTATTTGAGTTTTTATTGTTCAAAATGTTTAACAAGGTTGCAATTAGTTTTTAAACAACTTGATTCACCTCCTTCTTAGGTTGCTTTTGGGCCAACAATTGGTATCAGAGCATGGTTTCTTCTTTTTTCTTAAATTGCATTTGAGTAAAGATCTCTATGGCAACAAATAATGCATTGTTCCTTGAAGGTCAATCTATCACTTGACCACCTATGTTTAATGGGGTGAATTTATTAATTGACAAAAAGAATGAAAATCTTTTTACAATCTATTGATATTGATTTGTGGTATGTTGTTAATGAAGGTCCATTTGAAACCACCATTATTGATGATCACACTAATAGAAGAAGAAAAAAAAACAAGAGATGAACTAACTCCACAAGATAAGGCAAATTTGACATTGAATGCTATGCCATGAATGTTTTATATAATGCTTTGGATGCTAATGAGTCTACTCGCGTAAAAGATGGTGTTCGGCTAAAGAAGTATGGTATAAATTGAAAGAGATTCATGAAGGTAGTGATGATGTGAGAGAACAAAAGATCAATCTTTGCTGGTTGCTAAATATGAGTCATTCAAGATGGAGAAACCTCATGAGAATATTGTTAAGATGTATTGCAGATTCAATGATATCATTAAGGATCTTGAGGCTTTAGGTAAGGAATATTCTTTGGGTGAAAAGAATAGAAAAATCTTGAATGCTCTATCCAAAGAATGGGAAGCCAAATCTATTGCTATAGAGGAGGCAAAGAATTTAAATTCCACGCCCATTGAATATTTGATTAACTCTCGTACATCTTTTGAATTGAGGCTAAAGTTGTGAATGATGAAGAAGCAAGACCAAAAAGAAGCATTGCCTTGAAGACTTCTCAAGAAGAAGATGAAAGTGACTCCATCAATGTAGAGAATGAAGATCTTGATGAAGGTGATCTTGCACTCATCACCAAAGGATTTCTCAAATATTGCATCAACAAAAGGATAATGAGGAAAGGAGGAGCAATCAACTCCAATAACTTCAAAGGGAAGACCAAGCTAGAAATTAAGAAAGAGCAAAATAAAAAATGCTTTGAATGTGGTCAACCCGGGCACTTTGCAAATGAATGCCCTTCCAAGAAGAAAAAAGAAGGAAGGAAGCCCTGCTTAAATAATTTTCAAATAATATGGGACGATTACAACTCCAATGGAGAAGTAGAGGAAGAAATGGAAAAGGCACAAGTGGCCTTTATGGCTATTGGTAAGGATGAGGTAACAACTACTTATGATTCAAGTGATGAAATAATGATGATCTTTGAAACTTTTGTCATAAAATTGCATGATAGCTTAAAGGAATCATATGCTAGAAATAAGAAGTTAGTTAGAAAAAATAATGCCTAGTTAAATGCTAACTCCAAACTGGGGAATGAAAATAATAGGTTATCACAAGGAAATGATGATTTGAAGAAAAGATTGCATGTGAAAACAAAGATCAAGGAAGAACAAGCCTCCTTGAAGAAAAGATTGAATGATCTTGATGTGCTCTTGCATGGAAAAAAGGAAAAAGTTGTTGATATGAGCTTTTAAGAAATAGAAATATGTTGATCAACAAGAATTTTATCACTTTTAGAGAGAATGGTTCATGGATTGTAAAATCAAAATCTTCTTTGTATGGAAATAAGAATATTATTTGCAATTATTGCCAACAACATGGACATGTAAAAAATAATTGTTATGTCAAGCGAAATAAAAAATTGGGAATTAATTTCATGTGGATTTTAAGTCAATTTACTAACTCTATGGACCCAAGAAAATATGGGTACCAAAAGTTATCGTTTAACTCTTTGTGCAGGTAATGAACACCACCAAGAACGCTAAGTGGTTCATGGATAGTGAGTGTTCAAGACACATGACTGGTGATGCATCTCTTTTCACCAATCTCAATTCCAAAAATAGTGGAAAGGTGACCTTTGGAGATAACATGAAAGAAAAATCAATTGGCATTGGTGATGTAGGTATAAATGGTGAGACTTTGATTAAAAATGTGCTTTTGGTTGACAATTTGAACTATAATCTTTTGAGTATGTAGAGTCAACTATGTGATAGAAATTTGTATGTGTTCTTTACTAAGTATGAATGTTTAATTCTTGATAAGAACTTTGTTGTTTTGTTCAAAAGTAGAAGGCATAATGATGTTTATGTGGTTTATCTTGATAATATTGACAGTGGTAATATAAAGAGTTTAACCACTTCTAAAGATTATCCTTGGCTTTGGCATAGAAGACTTTATCATTTCAACATGGATTTGATTGATAACCTTGCTAATAAAGGATTGGTAAGAGGTTTGCCAAGATTAAAGTTTGAAAAAAACAAAATTTGTGATGCATGCCAACTTGGTAAGCAAGTTAAAGTTTCTTTTCAACCAAATACTTGTGTGTCTACTTCTAAACCTTTAGAATTATTGCATTTGGATTTATTTGGTCCAACTCAACATACTAGTCTTGGTCGTAGTAAGTATGCTTTTGTAATTGTTGATGATTATTCTAGGCATACTTGGGTACCATTTCTGGTTCACAAAAATGAAGCTTTTGTAAAAATTTCATAAAATTGTTTTCCAAAATAGTTGAATTTGAAAATTGTTCGTTTAAGAAGTCATAATGGATCTGAATTTAAATTAGGCAGTTTTCCCAAATTTTGTGATCACAACGGTATTTTGCATGAATTCTCGGTTGTTAGAGTCCCTCAACAAAATGGTGTGGTTGAAAGAAAAAATAGAACACTTCAAGAGGCCACTAGAACCATGATAATGAGTGTGAGTTACCAAAATATTTTTGGGGCCGAAGCCATTAACACGGCTTGTTATATTATGAATCAAGTTCTTTTAAGGCCTATTTTGAACAAAACTTCTTATGAACTCTTGTTTTGTAAAAAACCCGTTGTGAGCTATTTCAAAGTTTTTGGTTGTAAATATTTTATTTTGAAATTAAAGAGCGTCTTGGAAAATTAGACAAGAAATCGGATGAAGGGATTTTCTTAAGATATTCTAGTGACAAGAAAGCATACCGACTATAAAATAGAGGAACTGCTATGATTGATATAGAAGTTGTGCATGTTACATTTGATGAAACTAATGATATTATTTCAAGAGATGTTTGTGAAGATGAAGATGTAGGTGTGCAAAAGAAACTTAAAAAGCTTACTATTCAAGAGGAACATCAAGAGATCAGGGAAAGCAATGACGACAATACTCATCATTTGGATGAAGAAGGAGAAAGGAAAGAAGATTCTTTAAAAGATCTTCCAAAAGCAAGGAGATTTGTCTCGAGTCATTCTAAAAAATTAATCATAAGTGATCCATCCGATAGGATAAAAAGTCACTGTCTTAAACCTTTGTATAGTAATTGTGCCTTACTTTCTCATATTTAACCTAAATGTGTGGATGATGATTTATAAGATGAATCTTAGATTCTTGCCACGAAAGAAGAACTCAGTCAATTCGATAAAAACAATGTGTGGACTTTTATTGAAAAACCCTCAAATTTTCCGGTAATAGGAACAAAATGGGTTTTTAGAAATAAACTAAATGCTAAAGGTGAAATCTTAACCGAATTAGAAATAAAGCTAGATTAGTTGTGAAAGGTTATGCACAAGAAGAGCGAATTGACTTTGATGAGACCTTTGCACCCGTTGCTCGACTAGAATCTATTCGTATGTTTCTTGCATATTCATGCTTCAACAATTTCAAATTATTTCAAATGGATGTGGAAAGTGCATTTTTAAATAGTTTTATTGATCAAGAAGTTATTGTTGAACAACCTCCACATTTTGAAAACAAAGATTTTCTAAATCATATTTTTAAATTTTGTGAAATTGTTTTTCAAAATACAAAATTTGTTGAATTTGAAAATTGTTCGTTTAAGAAGTGATAATGGATTTGAATTCAAATTCGGTAGTTTTCTCAAATTTTGTGATCACAACGGTATTTTGCATGAATTTTCGGTTGCTAGAGTCTCTCAACAAAATGGTGTGGTTGAAAGGAAAAATAGAACACTTCAAGAGGCCGCTTGAACCATGGTAAACGAGTGTGATTTACCAAAATATTTTTGGACAATGATTTTGGCCCAAGCCAAAACCATTAACACGGCTTGTTATGTTATGAATCAAGTTCGTTTAAAGCCTATTTTAAACAAAACTTTTTATGAACTCTTGTTTTGTAAAAATCTGTTGTCAGCTATTTCAAAGTTTTTAGTTGTAAATGCTTTATTTTGAAAATTAAAGAGTGTTTTGGAAAATTTGATAAGAAATTGGATGAAGGAATCTTTGATGCTTTACACTCCTAGTTAAAAATTTATAAAATACTTAAATCCTACTACTAACTAGGTGGCATTCCGCAAGTATACGATTGTCAACTAATAGCCCAGGAAAGTCGGGATCGTACCCACAAGGGTTGGTCGATAATTACTAGTTATTTGATTTGATTACAAGTTGAAAAGATTGATTAAGAGAAGAGATTTAACTGAAACTAAAACTAAAGAACTAAGAAAGCAATTTAAAAACTATTTATTGCATTAAAGTAAAGACTAACACTAAGAAAACATGTTTAAGAAGGCAAGTAAAATGGAAGCATGATTGGGGGTTAAAAAGAAGTCATTTTTTAGAAAGCAATTAAAAGGGAATAATAACTTAAAGAATCAATTAACTAATCTAGACTACTAATTACCACTAAGAAATCATAATTAATGAAAGCCCATAAACTATTCTATGAAAGTATGTAAAAAGAAAGAAATTTTAGAAAGCAATTAACTAGCCCAAACTACAAATTAACATTAAGAAAGCACAATTAAGGAAAACCCATTAACTAATCTACCAATTAAACTAGGAAAGCAAGTAAAGAAAGCAATTACCTGAAAAAACCCATAAACTAATCTATCCTAATTAACCAATCTAAACTACAAATTATCACAAAAAAGCATTTTTAAAGAAACCCATACTAATTTAATAATTACTCTAAGAAAACAAATAAAGGAAGCAATTTGATTAAAGAAATTAAACTAATTAACTAAAGGAACATGAAATTAAAGCTTGACTAAAGGAGTTTTAACATAAATAAAGCACTTACAACTAAAAAGCTTAAATATTTAGCTTGGATTTGAAATCTACAAGAAAGAGAAGTCCTAATCTACTTTAATCTAAGAAAACCCTCCTCAAATGGGGAGAAAAAAGGAAGAAAATAACTCTATAATCTAGCCTACTTCTACTAGATTTGTAATGGGTCTTCGATGACAGAAATGATGCTTAAAAGGGGTATAAATAGTGCTAGGGTCGTGGGGTAATAGTGCAGCTAAAATCAGCCCCGAAGAAAGTCATTTTTACCCCAACCGTCTCCAGATTGCGTTCGGGAATTTAAGATCGCGATTTGGACTAAAACTTCTGATCTGGACTGAAACTTCTGAAATGCAACACTTCACAGTTTTGCTTTGAAAATCTTCATCCGACGTCCGATTGATACGTCGTTCATTTTCATGCAACCCTAACACATAGGAGAATATTATTATCTATAATAAACACTTCAAATAATACATAAATATATAAAATAAAATTCTCACAAAATAGCCTAAAAAATGAATGACAAACAAAGACGAACGAAAACTTAACTCCCAACGAAGTTAAGTCAAAGACACGACACAACTGTATACACATGAATCAAATAAAATTTGATAATTAAGAGCTAAATAAATACTAAAACACTTAATGAACACATATTACCACATTGTAACACATGAATGCAAAATAGACAAAAACACACACGAAAACACTAAAAATGCTCGAAACTAGTAGCCAAACCTTCAAGTTTAGGGTACATATAACTCTAGTTTTCTAGAGTTATCACACCCCCAAACTTACGTTTTTGTTCGTCCCGAGCAAAATAAAAGACAAGAAAAAAAAATAACGAAAATGAACAACGCAAAACATGCGACACAAGACACAATAGATTAGACACTACCAAGATGACAACACAAAAGCTGAATAATGGATGTACTTTGAATAATTAGGAGACCTCTCAGGGGACCTCAAATACCATATGACAATTGAACTATTTTAACCCGTTATTCTAAGTTATAATTTTTCTAAAGGAAACAAGTTCAAATGCCAACACATTACCTAAAAAGGTTTCAAATAACCAAGTATTAACCATCATCAAAAAGATTTTTAAAAAACAAGTTCCATTCATTTAAAACATAGTTTTGCTCAAATCTAAAGGATTACAACATTTTTCAACCATCATGATATGGCTACATGGAGATAGAAGATCATTAGGAGTCTACCTAATATGCACATGTCACACAATTGGAAATATTTCTCTATCAAGGAGTGAGTAGTATGATATAAATGATGAGTATTACAAACATTTGCTCCTCAACTTGTTGGTATACTAAAACCTAATTCCTAATGGCTAAATTCGGAGAAACAACATGGATACATGTCAGAATCTCGTACTCGCCTTATTCCTAAAAGCAAAGTTTTATTTTTTATTTTTATACGCTGCCCTAAATCAAGGAAGAGGAGTAAAACTTACCCAAGATTATTGCATCAAACCAATCACTCACAGTCAGAAGAAAACTTTTTATGCAAACACATAAACTGACCTAAATCACTTCTATTCCATTTAAACCTGTAGATTTTTTTTTTCCAAAAGATGAATTGACCAACAAAGTAATACTATTTATTTGGTAAAAACAATGTTTCAAATGAACTACTATAAAAATGTGAATGCCTCACTTTTTGAACATAGTAATATATGGCTTTTGAATTTTTTTTGTCGCAAAAGAACTAAACACACTAAAATTCGCAGAAAGCCAAGTTTAAATAATTCAATCATATGATATTGCAAGTCATTTGTCATCATCGAGTACCATAATCAATCAATCTTTCATCCAAAATTCACCACTCAAATATTTATATTCACAAAAAGAAACCGTACCAACACAAGTAAATAAACCCCCAAACTTGTCATTTTATTCAACTGATGAGTACCACTCATCCTATCACTCACCCAAAATAGAACAAATGCATACTAATACTACTAGAAAGCATAAAAACAAAAGACTAGGCAATGATTTTGAATTACACTTGGAGAATCAAAAAGCAAAAATAGAAGATGAACAACATATTAACCAAGCAAAGATCATATGAATGCAATCAGGTAAGCTCAAATTGAACATAACAACAAGAGTTATACCCCTTTATATGGACTTCACCAAGATTGAGCACAACATTTATGAAGGCTAAGCAATGAGCAAACGTCAAGTAAATCATATAAATGCAATTTTCAATTAAGCATGAGTCCTAAAAATTGATTTTTCTTCAACAACCAAGTTTGATTGTATTAAGGAAGGGTCCTCGGGGCTTCACGGGATTCAAACAATTTAAACAAAAAGAAAATCACATATAAAAGTAACAAGGTTTAACACAACGAAAAGGTTATCTAAATGCCCAACTCATCCCCCCAAACTTATTTTCACACATAATCTGCTTCAAAAAGATATTCAGTTACAAAGACTACTCTTAATCCAAATCAAACATTCATATGATTTCTGCAAAATAAGCTCAACTATTTAGCACATGAAGTGTATCAACAACTAGAATATCCATAATCAAAAGATAAAACCAAGTCCAAGTTCAACCAATAAATCCATGTACATCATTCACAAATCACCACAAATCATATATTGTCATCACCATTCTCATTAACAACCATATTTGACCAAGAGATTCCAATAAATCATTTGTCAATTACACAACACAACTAAATTAAGCACAAGGCTAGAAGCCTTTATTATCAATGAGGTATTTAAACTAAAGCAAGTAAAGTAAAGAAAGCATAATAAAGAAAAATGAAAGAACTACGCCCTTAACACCCAGGAGGCTTCCCAAGGATATTGTAATCCTTGGTGAATTTGCACCAATGCTTAGGTCCTCCGAAGTTTCCAAGGAAATGAACTTCGGGATATGTAGGTTGTGCCTCCTTAGCCCCCTCTAGAATGTATCATTCTTCTTTTACTCCTCCAAGAACTGGCTCTTTCTCCACAAACACCCCAAATAGAACCTTTTTTTATTGTAACCGGGACAAATGCACACTCATGTAAAGGAAAGTTGGTGATTTCCTCTACATAAGCATTGACTGTCTCGATTGTTGTAATTCTTCAACTTCACGAGACTCTTGAGAACCGGTTTCTTGCAAGACATTTTCAATTTATTCTTCTTGAACCGGTTCTTCAACCATTGGCAAGTTGGTCTTATAACCGATTTTTGGATATGGCTTACTCTTCACGGAGTCTATCTATTTCTTTTTTAAGTTGAGCAAGTTTTTCTCATTCTTTGGCCATAATTTCTCGAAATTGAGCCCTATTTCTTCTCAAAATTCTTGAATTTGCATCCACTTGTCCATCCTTTTTACATCTTCACTTTCTTGAGTTGTTTGGTGAAGGAAATATGACTCCATTTGATCATATGAAGGCTCTTGTGATGAAGGCAAAGAGTAGAAATTTTCTTGATAGCTCTCATAAGGATATAGATGGCTAGACCATCCCATTTGATAATTTTTGTAGCTCTCATAAGCGTATACTAGACCTTTCCACTTGATAATCTAAAGGGAAAGAAGAGTAACCATAACAATCATGCTCGTTGGGCAAACCTCCATTACCTTTTGATTAACATAAAAGTGGTAATCTCCTTGGTATGAATCATTCCAATTAGTTCCTTGCATGTTCTTGAACAATCAACAACACAATTAAAAACAAGAAAACGATCTAAAACAACACAAAGAAGAAAATTAGGAAAGTTTAGACCACTAGTTAGTCTAAACCATCCATCACAAAGAAAATCATTTTGGATTTTTGAAAATAAGAACACAACTACAAAATGAAAATCTTTTTGGTTTTTGAAATGGTTGAAACAACTATAAAAGAAAACAAAAGTCTTCAATCCAGTCTTCCCACCAAATTATATCAATATTACCGAAAACCAATCCCCGGCAACGGTGCCAAAAACTTGATTGCTTTACACACCTAGTTATAAATTTATAAAACACATAAATCCTACTACTAACTAAGTGGCATCCCGCAAGTATACGGTTGTCAACTAGTAGCAAAGGTAAGTAGGGATCGTACCCACAATGATTGGTCGATAATTACCGGTTATTTGATTAGATTACAAGTTATACTGAACGATTGATTAAGAGAAGAGATTTAACTGAAGCTAGAACTAAGGAACTAAGAAAGCAATTTTAAAAGAATTTATTGCATTAAAGTAAAGATTAACACTATGAAAGCATGTTTAAGAAAGCAAGTAAAATGGAAGCATGTAAAAAGAAGTCATTTTTTAGAAAGCAATTAAAAGGGAAAAATAACTGAAAGAATCAATTTACTAATCTAGCTACTAATTACCACTAAGAAATCATAATTAATGAAAACTCATAAACTATTCTATGAAAGCATGTAAAAAGAAAGCACTTTTAGAAAGCAATTTACTAGCTCAAAGTACAAATTAACATTAACAAAGAACAATTAAGGAAAACTCATTAACTAATCTACCAATTAAACTAGGAAAGCAATTACATGAAAAGCCCATAAAGTAATCTATCCTAATTATCCAATCTAAACTACAAATTCTCACTAAAAAAGCATTTTTAAAGAAAGCCCATAAACTAATCTAACAATTAATCTAGAGTTAGAAAACAAATGTAGGAAGCAATTAGATTTAAGAAATTTAACTAATTAACAAAAGGAACATGAAATTAAAGCTTGACTAAAGGAGTTTTAACATAAACAAAGCACTTGCAACTAAAAAGCTTAAATGTTTAGCTTGGATTTGAAATCTACAAGAAAGAGAAGTCCTAATCTACTCTAATCTAAGAAAACCCTCCCCAAATGGGAAGGAAAAAGGTAGAAAATTACTCTCTAATCTAGCCAACTTCTATTAGATTTCTAATGGATCTTCTATGCCACAAATGATACTTAAAAGGGGTATAAATAGTGCTAGGGTCGTGGGATAATAGTGCAGCAAAAATCAGCCTTGAACAAAGTCGTTTTTGCTTCAGTCATCTCTACATCACGATCTAGAATGAAACTTTTGAAATGCAGCACTTCACAGTTTTGCTTCGAAAATCTACATCCAATGTCCGATTGACACGCTATTTTTTTTTTCATGCAACCCTAACACATAGGAGAATATTATTATCTTAGTAAGTGGACTATAATAAACACTTCAAATAATACCTAAATATATAAATAAAATTCTCACAAAATAGCCCAAAAAATGAATGACAAACAAAGACGAACGAAAACTTAACTCCCAACGAAGTTAAGTCAAAGACACGAATCAAATAAAATATGCTAATTAAGAGCTAAATAAGTACTAAAACACTTAATAAACACATATTACCACATTCTAACACATGAATGCAAAATAGACAAAAACACACACGAAAACACTAACATGCTCGAAACTAGTAGCCAAACCTTCGAGTTTAGGGTACATATAACTCTAATTTTCTTGAGTTATCAATTTTCTTAAGATATTATTGTGACCAGAAAGCATACCGAGTATAAATTAGAATAACTCTTGTGATTTAAGAAGTTGTGCATGTTACATTTGATAACACTACTGATTTATTTCAAGAGATGTTTGTGAAGATGAAGATGTAGGTGTGCAAAATAAACTTGAAAAGCTCACTATTCAAGAGGAACATCCATATTTCCTTGAGACCAAGGAAAGCAATGACGACAATACTCATCATTCGGATGAAGAAGAAGAAAGGAAAGAAGATTCTTTAAAAGATCTTCCAAAATCAAGGAGATTTGTTTCGAGTCATTCTGAAGAATTAATCATAGGTGATCCATCCGATGGGGTAAAAACTCGCTTTCATAAACCTTTGTATAGTAATTGTGCCTTACTTTCTCATATTGAACCAAACATGTGGATGATGCTTTAAAAGATGAATCTTGGATTCTTGCCATGAAAGAAAAACTTAGTCAATTTGATAAAAACAATGTGTGGACTTTAGTTGAAAGACCCTCAAATTATCCGGTAATAGGAACAAAATGGGTTTCTAAAAATAAACTAAATGCTAAAGGTGAAATGATTAGAAATAAAGCTAGATTAGTTGTGAAAGTTTATGCACAAGAATAAAGAATTGACTTTGATGTGACCTTCGCAACCGTTGCCCGACTAGAATCTATTTGTATGTTTCGTGCATAATCATGTTAACTTCAACAATTTCAAATGGATATGAAAAGTGCATTTTTAAATAGTTTTATTGATCAAGAAGTTTTTGTTCAGCAACCTCCGTATTTTGAAAACAAAGATTTTCTAAATCATATTTTTAAATTATAAAAGGGTTTTTATGGTTTGAAATAAGTTCCTGGCTTGGTCTGAAAGATTAAGTGGTTTTTTGATTGAAAATGGTTTTAAAAAAGGAATTGTTGATACTACTCTTTTTCACCAAAAATAGTCATAATGATTTGTTAGTTGTTCAAATTTATGTTGATGATATCATTTTTGGAGCCACTAATAGAAGTTTGTGCAAGGAATTCTCATGTTTGATGCAAAAGGAATTTGAAATGAGTATGATGGGAGAGTTAAATTCTTCCTTGGACTTCAAATTTACCAAACAGAGAAGGGAACCTTCATTACCCAAATCAAGTAAACAAAAGAGTTATTCAAGCGCTTTGGAATGGAGGATTGCAAACAAGTTAGAATGCCAATGTGCACCTTATGTCAACCAAGTTTGATACAGATGAAGAAGGTAATAGTGTTGATGAAAAACACTATAGAGGTATGATCGGAAGCTTACTTTATTTAATCACTAGTAAACAGGATATTATGTTTGCCATTTGTTTATGTGCTAGATTTCAATCTAGTCTTAAGGAATCACACCTAATTGCCGTTAAAAGAATTTTGATATGTTTAAAAGGGACATTGAACTATGGCTTATGGTATCTAAATCCAGTAGTTTTTATTTAATTTGTTACTCGAATGCCGACTTTGCCGGTTGTAAAATTGATAGAAAAAGTACTAGTGGTATGTGTAACTTTTTGGGTAATTTCCTGATGTCTTGGTTTAGGAAGAAAAAAAATTCTATTTCTTTGTCTACGGCGGAAGCCGAGTGTATTAATGCGGGTAATTGTTGTGCTCAACTTCTTTGGATGAAACATATTTTAAAAGATTTTAGTGTTATTTTTGAATGTGTGCCCATTAGATGCGATAATACTAGTGCAATTACAATCAGAATCTCACAAAAAATCCAATTTAGCATTATAGAATAAAACTTATTGAGGTTAAGCATTATTTTATAAGAGATCTTATTTGTAAATAGGAATTTGTGTTGAATTTGTTTGCACTAAAGATAAATTGGCTGACATTTTTACTAAAGCTTTACCTTTGAACTGTTTTGAATATTTTAGAACTTTTTTGGGTATCACTGATTTTAAAACTATGTGAATTTTGTGTTCTCAGACGCAAATGTGCATCCTAAGCTCTGTGTGATCTCGGACAAACATATCCGTCCGAACTGTTTGGTTTTTGAACTTTTGGTATTGGATGATCTCTTTCGTCTGAACTGTTTCTCTAATCCCTCGAACTGTCTGTAAAATCTAACGGACGATCACAACCGTCAATTTCGGTCGTCCGTTCATTTGAGATTGACATGCGTTCGAACATATACCAATTGTTCGACATCCGAACGACTATTTTATTCCCTTAAAACCTTTTATTTTCCTCATTTTAGACAATACCCTACCCCTGAACCCTAGCTTTGGCGAAAAAGAGGGCAAATTTTAATCTTCTTAAATTCTCTCACTTCGCTCATAAATTGCTTCAATAAAACTTCCTGTCATCTCTTCTATACCTTTGATTAACCCCATTTCCTTCATTTTAACACCTTCATCACAATCTCTTAAGAATCACTTCACTTTCATTTCCAAACTCTCTCATCCTTATCATAACTTTGAGATGGTTCGATCACGATGGAGGTCTTCAATTGGCACCCAAGGGAAGAAATCGAAGGGGAAAGTGCCAACACAAGGACAAACATCAACAAATTCTCGATCCACTACCATTCTTACTCTGCCCAAATTCATTAATACAAAAGCATCTGAAAGGTAAACATCCCTGTTAAGTAAATACATTATTGTGCAACGTCCTATTTCTTAAGGCATGTTTGATGAATTCAATTTGTCTTTCATTAAGAGTGTTTTGAAAAACAAAAATGTGGGAATTTAATTCACATTGACTTACTTGTGATATATACCAGGATATGGTTACTGCGAATCTTTACAAAGCTTCAATCGTTCGAACCTTAGTTTCACGTGTGAATCACATTAACATTGAGTTTAATTCCAATGTTATTAACTCAATTTTAGAATGCGATGTTATTAATCGTGATGAAATATCACACTTCTTTTCTCTGGATAAATGGCCTATCGAGAAAGTCAAACAAAATTTTCATGTTGATTTCAAACAGGCTCGGAAGCCAAAACCATATTACTAAGTCTTGAGCTCAATATTTTGTATACGTTAGTTACGAACTTGCTTTTACCAACTAATGGAAATCATACTGAGCCAGAAAAAATATAGCTCTATTTGTTTTATTTTGGTTTTAAAGGAATCAAGCTTCATTTTGGGTACTTGTTTTGCTACTTGTTGGAATTATTCTTGACTGATACTAGGTAGAACATCCCATTTGGAATGTTTTTAACAAAAGTTTTTTATCATTTTGACATGCCTTTTACTGGAAAAAATATCCTCCGATATTTTAATAAAGCTTATATTGAACGAAGAGGATTGCATTTTTTTAATAAAAAAATGGTTCACTAAAGTTGAGTATGAAGTTGAAAAATAAAAAGATCATGCCTCAAGTTTCAGACAAGCATTTCCTCATCCTAGTCCTCATCAACCCTCTTTTTCCACACCTCTACCGATCTGTCTTTCACAAATATCCTCTTCTGAACCCTCTCTTTCATAATTGTGCACCCTTGTCACCAATCTTGGTAATCAAATGGCCAAATGTCAGCCCCAAACCTTTTGGAAATTAAAGATGATGGAAACTAAACAGATGATCCATCAAGAAACATTAAGTTTGGGCATGTTTGCCTCCACTCAAGTGTGGTACGCCAACATTTGTTGCAATACACATTTTAATCCTCCATTGACAGTGACGATGAAGGAAATGAAGATGCTGAACACTCTAACCTTGAGCAAGAAGCCCAAGAGGATCAAGCTGGTGCATCAAATACAGAAGACATTGTTGCCTCACATCAAATCTTGATCAATTCAAATGATGATGAAGATTTTGATGACACATTTAATTATATCATGCAGCGCCATGATACTCAAGAGGCCAGCATGCATGACAGTGAAGCTACAGATGATGATTTGCCAACTAGAAAGCGAAAGTGTGAGGAACGATCAAAGAAGAAGAATGATTTAGATTCTTGCTCTTAGATTGTGTAACTTTTGGTTGAACTTGTTGATGTAACATTTAGTTGACTTGTTGATATTCCTATGATGTTTGGTTAATATTGGTTTTTCACCTACTTTGCATACTTTCTTAATTGCAATTGTTTCTTGGTGGTTTGATTAAGGGGGGAGCATCTTTTCTGGGAAAGTTTTGTTTCAATGATGCCAAAAGGGGGAGAAATCTGGTCATGGTTGTTTGTTTGATTGAGTTTGTGAACTGATTGATTGAGTTATGATTTGTTTGCCCTGTGTTTTGTCATCATTAAAAAAGGCGAGATTGTTAACCTAGAATCTTGGTTTTGATGATGACACATCCTACAATCTAATAGTTTGTGAATAAGTTGTGCAGGAATTTTGTAGACTTTGACATAACAGGATTTTCGAACGCTATCTATCGTCCAAAAAGGGGGAGCTTCAGACGCAAAAGAGAGTCCAAACAGGACCATTTTTCTTGGACACAGGATTCGTCCTAACAAAATGTCTCGGACATAGTACATCATTCGAATGGTTAGACAGACAGCAAGGATTCTAAGGAGTTAACTATGGATGCTCAATGTTGTCTAAAAGAAATTCTATCAGACACACCAGACCATCCAAAGGCAGATCAATATGTGTAAGGCATTAAACCTTCCGGACGCACGACACTATCCGAGGATCTAACCTAACAAACAATCAGTTTCAGACGAAAGAACCGACGCAACCTTGGCCGTCTGAGTGCAGATCTCAACCTCTATGTTTTTTATGATTGGACGCTTTGTCAGACATATAAAAAAGGTTTTTGACATCCGAATCATATAATGGCTAACTTTTCGGCATTTATTACTTTTCACTGGGGTATAAGAGACAGCTAGCTATTGGGAAGTGGTTAGAAGCTCTTTTACTTCATCTATAAATAACAACCAATATGAATTTATAAAAAGCAATTCCCACATTGGATAAAAGCATCTACAAAAGCTATTTGAGTGAAAATAGGCTCTCAATAGTGTTGTATTCGTAAAGTGTAAAAGTGAGTGATCTTCAATTGTAAAGAATGGAGAGATAATTATTGTACAAAAGTAAGGTTGTGTGTAAAAGTCTTGAATCAACTAAAGATAATTAGTGTGAGCAAGAGTGATCCTACTTGTTGTACAAAAGATTATTGTTTCACCTACATTGAAGAGGCACAAAGTAGCAAAATTGTACTCCAAGCTTGTGAAACTTGGGAGTTTGGTTTGATCTTTCTAAATCTCAATGCTTGTCTTTTATTTATTCCTACTTTTGAATTTATTGATTTGATCATTAATTACATTGTATCCATCTTACTTGAGTTTTTATCGTTCAAAAGTTGCAATTTGTTTTTAAAAAACCTAAAGTGTTCACCCCCTCTTAGGTTTCTTTTGTGCCAAAAAATTGGTATTTGAGATTAGTTTTAAGTACGTCTCACTCTTTTTCCTAGGTTTAGGGCCCTCTTTTCAAAAAAAATTTACTGCCAGTAATAAGGCGATTACAGGATTTTGGCATGTACCCATGCTATTTCTCCAAAATAATCCATTAGAGTAGTATTAAGGCGAGTACAAGATTCTAGCATGCACCCATATTGTTTCTCCGAATTAAGCCGTTAGGATAATGTTTTAATGTACAAATAAGTTGAGGAGAAAATGTTTGTAATACTTATCATTGATCTCATGCTACTTAGTCCTTATTAGAGGTATATTCCCAAATTGTGTGACATATACATTTAGGTAGATTTCTATTGAATTTTTATTTTTAGGCGACCTTTTCGAGATAATTGACTAACTTTATAATATTTGTGATTTGAGAAGAAATGATGTTTTGAATGGATAGCACTAATGTTTGAGAATGAGAAATGCTTAGTGACTTGAAATATACTTGTGTAGTAAATGAACATGTGTTTTTCTTAGAAAATTAGGAAACTTGGATTGACTCATTCAAATATTTCACTTATCATATAGTATTGAAAGTTTCTTGAGAGATTTCTTAGTTGTTCTTAGTACATCCATAGCTCATCATGTGTTTTGTCAATTTTGGTGGTGTTATTTTGTTTAGCTAATTGTAAGGTTATTTTTATTTTTTTGTTTTTTTATTTTGCTCAGGATTAGTAAAACGCTAAGTTTGGGGGTGTGATAACTCTAGTAAACTAGAGTTATTTTACTCTAAATCATGGCATTTTGTTAGTTTAAATTCCAAATTTTGGTTAATTGATTGAAGATTTTAGTTAATTTTCGTATTATGTGTTTATATTCTAGTTATTATTAAATATGATAAGTTTTGATTAGAAGTTTAGTTAAATTGATTAATTAATTGGTTTAATATTATGTAGGTCTAAATTAGAAGTTGGAAGCTGAAATAAACAAAGTGCAAGAGCCAAGATTGCAATTTGAGAAGAATTGAAGATTTGCTGAAAATAGTGTCCAAGTCGTGACATCAACTTTTCCAAATCTTGACATGGACACAGAAATAGGCTAATGAAAATTTTGGGCCATGTCGTGACATCACTTATTATATGTCGTCACTTGGACTCGCTTTCAAAAAAAAAAAAAAGTAATGGCAATTTTGTAAAATTTCAACAACCAATTCATGATTTTGGCTTGAGTAATACTCTACTATTTAAGGTACTTTAGATGTGTGTTAGTACACATAGTTTAGGGTGTAGTTAGTAGTTTTTAGGTTAGAATAGTATAGAAAGAGTTGACTCTCAAGTTTTATCTTCTTAATACAAATCATCTCTAATTCTCTATTAGATCTAGCTTTTAATTTCTTACAAATTTAGATTTTGATTACATATTTGTAGTGGGTAAATATTTAGTTTTAAGTAGATATAATTTTTACTTTCTTTCTAGTTTAAATTCTCAAAAATCTCTTTGCTTTCGCTTCATACATAGTTTTCTTAGAGTAATTATGGTTCTTTTTAATTTTGTGCTTTCTAATTGAAACTTTTTAAATCTTTACATGAGTTGCTAGTTAAATTTAGTGGGTTTCCTTATTTCAATACAGAAATCCAACAAATATTTAGTTAGAATTTAGTTTCCTTCCAAAATTAATAGTTTCCTTTTAAGTAGTAGAAAATGAATGTTGCTTTGTTTTCATGCTATACTAATATTAGTATGAAATTAGTGTTTTTAGTCGATTAAATTTAATTTACTTGCTTTTACTTGATTACTTTCCCTTGCATAGATTAGTTGGCATTTTAATTGGGTAGATAATTGTTCTCATTACTTGTTTTGTTAGATAGGTTATCTTAATTTGAGAATTGAAATATGTATTTTTGTCAAGTTTTTGAGTAGTTTAGAATCATCGTTCATTATTTGAACTGCCTAACTATAAAAGGACTCGTAAAACACAGCAAATTGCTCTCCAAGCAATTTTCGTGGGACGATACCCTTCTATTCATCCTATACTAATATTCGTGCCATATACTTATGGTTGTGTAGTAGAGTATAGAGATTTGTGAGTTTTCATTATTTGTGAGATTTTGTGTTATCTCTACCTTAGGTAAATATGCATCAATGAGCATTATTTTAATCATATTAGTCTTCGTGTTTCAGCCATCTGTTTAGGAAGAGTTCCATCAATTAAATTGGTTTTATCCATCTGAAGGTGATAACTTTAGAAAAGTAGAGTTATGTGTATTCTAAATTTATCAGTTTTGGTAATATTTTCAAACATTTTTAGTGTTAAGTGTGTGTTGTTTGTCTATTTCTTCTCTTATGTGTTAATATGTGTTTATTTAGTATTTCAATGTTTATTCAGTTGTTAATTATCTTATTTTACTATGTTCTTGTGTTTAAATTTTGTGTCTTGCTTTTAACCTAATTTTGGTAGGAGTTAGGGTTTTATTTTTTTGGGCCTCTGTTCATCTTTGGTTTTTAGCTTTTATGAGTTTTTTTTAAAGTGTCGATGTGTTATTTTATAAATATTAATGTGTATTTTTTTCTAGGGTCGTAGGAAAAGTGGCACATCAATCTGATGTCAAACGGAGGCTTTAGGTGTGAAATGACCGAGATTGCCAAAACTGTCTGGGTAACTCATCGTTGGTGAGGTTCCAAGGCTTAGGAGTAAGGAAGCAGTGAACTTTCATAGTGGGGACCTCGCCAGAGGCAAGGTTCAAGTCCATTGGCGGCGAGGGGCTCTGGGAATGCGATTTTGGCCATTTTGGGCCTTTTTCAAGGGAAATTGTGTCCAAAATCCCCCAGCCCTAACATTAATATAAAAAAACACTTAGGGGCTGATTTTGAGGGCCTTGACCTTTGGTTTTTTCTCTCTATCTCATTTCTTCCTTCCTATTGAGGGAGAAAATTTTCAACTTTTCTTCATTTCTTTTCTAGTTAGTTTCTTCCAATGCTATGTAGCTCTCTTCTACAAACTTTGTAAGTATTTATTTATGTTTAAATAATTCTCTATGCATTTAGTTCTCATTTATTTAAGTTATTTTCCTTCATTTATTGCTTTCCTTCACGTACCTTTTAATGTCTTTACTTTCTTGTTCTAGTTGTCTACATTTATTGCTTTTTTAATTCAAATGCTCTTCATGCTTTTACTTGCTTTCTTTTAGTCTAAAATACATTAATTAGTTATGGGTTAGGGTTTGTGAAGCCAATTTATAATGGAGAGAGGTTAATGGATTGATTAGATGGTAAAATGGATTAATTATGTAGCACTAATGGGATTTAGAGTTAATTAGGGGAATTGATGACTCCACTATTTAATTTGGGTTAATTGAGGAGTGGAATTGAACTTCTATTATAGTCCTAGATTTGTGTTAGATTAATATTAGAATTAGATCTTAGTGAATTAATTTACCAAGTTGGTTGTTAGAATTTCATGAGTAGTTAATCCAATTTAATTAGTTCAAGGAGTAGGAGAAATCCACAATTAAGTTAATTAAATTGATAGATTTGAATTGCAAGGGATAGGAATTAGGTTACAATTAGGAATCAATCTCTAATTTAGCATATATGACCACTTGATTAAACTAATTAACTAAAACCCAAAAAATTGGCTAATTCCTTTAATCATTTCTTAGTTTTAGACCTAGTGTAGTTTAATTCCTTTGTTAATCAAACCCTTCAATTATCATTCCAATCAAATAATCAATAGTTGTACACCATTTCTCGTGGGAACAATCTTACTTCTACTAGCTACTATTTGACACCGTATACTTGCAGTATGTCGTATATTTAAGGTTATTGCGTCCCTTTAGACGCAGCAAAAGGTAACATCAATTTCTATCAAAGTTTCTAACTCATTGCAATTGATTTTTGGTTTTGTATCTCCAATAAAACATTATTGTCAAATGGGATTATACAGGAAAGCAAACTTAGAGAGTGCATTGGCATTAGTACTTTTTCCTCTTGGAATTTCAACAAATTTCTCTTCAAATTGCTCGCATTTTTCTTGTCATTTTCAAGATATTTTTCATTATTACTCATTGGGCTACATAGTTATTGAGGATATGATTCGCCACTAGTTGTAAATAATTGTTAATCTTTATTGCCATCGCCCATATCTTTTTTGCCAAATTAATGATTTGTATTCTGCCTAATGCTTTGTATTCTGCCTCATTATTCGTAACTTAAAATTCAAAACGAAGAGCATATGTTAGATGATTTCCTTCAAGGTAGTTTTATGATGATGCCTGCTCGTGATCCTGAATCAGATGAAGAAAAATATACATGTAATTCCCATATTTTATAATCTTTTACAGCTTCTATTTTTCTTTTTTGAAGTTGAAATTAAGATTACTTGCTCCGAAGCTTGGGAAGTTTCAATACTTTCAGGAATAAATTTTATAATACTTCTACTTTAGTAGTTGTCCTAGGCTGATACTCAATATCAAACTCTAGGAGATCCTCTGACGATTTAAGTTTCCAATCCGAAACGTCTGGCTTGGCTAGCAATTGTGAGTAGGAAACTCGTAAATATGCTCTTGAAAATAGAGTGTTAATTTGTGGTTGCAGTAATAAGGGTAATGTCCAATATCTCAATTAAAGCATAATTTGTTTTATAACTCTGTAGATGTTTATTGGTAAAGTATATTGGTTATTGGATACTTTCATCACCTTATTTGATTAATACCAAACAAACAACTTTAGCAGATGAGGATAAATACAAATATAAATCTTTGCCTACACAATGCATGACTAACCGAGGTAGATGATTCATATATTCTTTAGATCATTGAAACTTTTTGATATATCTCTCCATTCAGAGTTGTCAATGATCTCCAATCTTTGGAAAAAAATGAAGCTATTGTTTTACTGATTTTAACTGAAAGCTGTTCAAAGCTAGTCTTTGAACTTACTTTATCGAGGTGAGTGGCTTCGTTTCTAGTATGGCCTCACCTTTTATGGATTGCCCTCAATGTCTCTATGTGAAAGTATAAATTCGAGAAACTTACTTGAAGGAACCTCAATGTGTGATCTAGGTACATTTTGTGTTTAGTCTCATCCGAAATAATCTTAGGTTTTAAACAATTCCCTTAGATCATGCATAACAACTTCATAGGTTTAGAGCTTTAAAGCATATCATTGACATAAACCTTCATGTTTCGACCGATCTAATTTTTTATTACTTTGTTGACCTATCTTTGATATGTTGCCCTGACATTTTTGAAACAGAAGAACATGTTTTGATAAGAATACATACCTTTGTCAATAATGAACAAAGTTATTTCTTCGTCTTCTGTACACAAAAGTATTTGGTGATAGCCTTTGTAGGCATCTAAAAAAGTTCTAAATTACAAATCCAAAAAGGGAATCTACTAATATATTAATTTGAGGCAAATAGTAACTGAGGCCTAATTAAGGTTGGTATAGTAATACATATATTATAGCTTAATTTGAGGCAACTAGTAACTGAGGCTTAATTAAGGTTGGTATAGTAATACATTTATTATAGCTTAAGTTTGGCTTTTCTACAAGTACAAGATTAACAAACTAAGTCAAATGGGAAAAAATGACTTTTCCAATAATTTCTAAAGCTAGTAATTTGTCCATTATGGCCTCAATTACTAGGCATCATTTCAAACCAAAAAGCCTTTTCTTTATTGGCTTGTAATATGGATCGATCTCCAAATTAAGATCTTCGATGTCCTTTGGTGTTCCTAGTATATCTCCAATTGACCATGAAAGATATCGCGATTTTTGTAAAGAAGTCTAGCTAGTGCTCCTTTTAGTTCAACTGGCATTTGTTACAAACTAAATTACATATACTCTGTAATTAACCAATGATACATCACAGGTATATAGGATCAAAGTAGTTAGGGAAAATAAGAATCGTTCCCACGAGGATTGAATTGGTAATTACTGAGAACTTGGGACTATATATTGTTTAGACAAATGAAAATGGTGTTTTGGGTTTTTGAAAAATATAGGAAACAATTGAAATTAAAAAAAGAAGTTGCAGGACTAATTTAGCCTAAAAAACTAGAAATAAATTTCAAGATAGAAAGTATGGGTTAGGTTATGAACTAGCTAACCCTAGATTTTGTCCAAATTAAAAGGTTGTTTAGTCTAATTATACAAATTAGGGGTTCAGTTCCCAAATTTAACCTAATCCTAATTCCTTGTGATAATTAGGAATATGAATCTACCAAACCCAAGTTGCATTCCTCCTATCACCTAACTAGGGGTAAATTTGATTAACAAACCATGGAATTTTCTTAGAAATCAATTAGGCAATTTAATTGGTTAAGAACACAAATTAGCTTCACCCAATCACTGATTAAGGTCTCTAATGGAGGATTAACTTTCATTCTCTCTTCTATTAAACCAATAATTAGGAAATGGTCAATCATCTAATTACCCTTAAAGCTCAATAGTTATTGCCCAAAAGGTCTAATTTTTGCATTCAACCATTCAAATTGAACATTAACCCTTGGGAATTAGCTTCATCTAAACCTAAGCATTCTAGTTTAGCTCATAATTAATATAAAAGGGAAGAAGGATAGATGGCCATACTAAAACTCAACACGGCTAAAATAATAATTTGAAAGGAAAGATGCAATTTTTTGGCGAATAAATGTAGGATAAGAAGAATACAAGTCAAATAACTACGAAAGCATTAGACACTAAGAAATAAATACAATAAATGTAGAAGATAGCATTTAAATTAAAAGCAATACAAATGTGTCCTTCTAGAACCACTATACTAAACCTAATGATGTGCTTCTAGCATTTACTACTTTAGTCTAGCTTTGAAATGAAAGAAACAAAGTTTGAAAATCCTAGTGAGCTATAGTAGAGAAAGAAGAAACCCTAACTCTAACCTATCTATCTAAACATGACCAATTGTTAATGATATTTGGCATTTATACCCTCATTTCCGACCTAAAGACTTCACTGGCAGCGAACCAGTTTTTGTTTTCAACTTTGTCGGTAGCAAAGTGCAAAGAATTCTAGGGTTTGGACCATCCATTGGTGGTGAAAGATTTTCTTCATGAAACACAGCGTGTTTCGCCAGCGGCAAAGGGTCTCTTTGATAGTCAGTCGGTGACAATCTTTTTGGATTCGACATATCATTGGTGAAGTGTTTTTTACTGGAATGTTGACCACTTGGGCTCCCAAACCTACGAATGGGCATTTTTACCCTCCAGTCTACACACAAGAATAGCCAACCATAATAGCTATTTTTATTCCCAATTAAAACATAAAACCCTAATACACATAGAACATATATTATAACAAAAACATCAAGTACGTTCAATAAACCCTAAATTTTGGAACTATAAGCAATAAAACTAAGTATAAAAAACAAAAATAGCTCTATTTACAAGAGTTATCAATGTTTCACACCCAAAGATGGATCCTTCTTCCTGATCCTACCATATAACATCAATTAGTAGGCAGTCTAGTCTACTGGACTATCACCAGAACTGATATTATCTATGTTGTTCCTATTGTTCATTAGTTCATGGGAGCTCAACAGACAACTCATAAGCTGTTGTTCTTCGTATTCGTCTGATATATAAACTCTTCATCTACGTGCCTATTTTGATATTTATTGGTCAAGATATCCATTAACATGATGTAATTTAGGTTATTTGTTTTAATTCTAGTTAATGTATATTAATTTTTGTTATTATAATTTTTATACTTCCATCTATAATTGAGGATGGCAATGCCACGATAAGGGCTGTGAAATTTTTTGGAAATGATCAAAATAAAAGGGGAACTCTACCGATGATATTTTTTAAATTTAGGATTAAGAATCTATGGTTAAGGTAGTTATTGTTTTACAGTTACAGTTTAATGGTTTAGTGTTATAGTTTAATGGCAATAAGTTGATAGAAATGGGTGAAAACACCATAACCCACTTGGTTTTGGACTTAGGCTTAGGGTCTAGGGCACAAACTTAATAGACAAATGATATTTGTACACCCCTAAAATTCTTTTACATACCATATCCTTTTATATCGACCAAACTCTAAAAAGTCTTCATTTGCACTACCACAATTTTCTATACCATAAATTATCCTTATTTCATGACTCAGTAAACCATCCACTACATCATCTAAATTTTTCATCATCTAAATTCTTTCAAAATTTTCCTACTGATGCTCTATCTTTTTCATATTTTTCCTTCTCCTTGTTCCAACACATATGGTAACTTCAAAACCTTGAAAACCCTAAGAATTCCATTTATTTTACATCAAAGAAGAAATAATGTAAGATTTTGAACAATATCAAACTTAAAATGTCTCATAGCACCCAATCCATTAATTTATATATATATATATATTTAAATCTAGAAAGAATCCCTGATGCATTTTTTTTTTTTTTGTGTTTGCTTTAAGATTTGAAAATATTTGATCCACTTATTATTTTTAATATATGTCTTCCTAGTCTTGGAAAATGCATAAAAGTTTTGAATGCAATTTAGATATTTAAAAAAAAAATTATAATTCAATTTAGGGGGAAAATTTTGTGAGATTTATGTTTTACCTTGTCCTTATACCACCTCTTTTATATTGCAATAGTAAAAAAATAGTTTAATTACACAAATATATTTTTTTAGAAGAAATTTATGAATTAAAGTTTCCATAATTAAACTATTTTTTTAAATATGGATGCTTTGTTGTACCCCTTTTGTTTGACAATCAAACGATATATATATATATATATGTGTGTGTGTGTGTGTGTGTGTGTGTGTTGATGATGGAAAAATAACACAACCACTAAAAAGATATATGTGGCTTTGGGCCTTTATTCGCCAGGAGTATTTTGGTAATTTTACCTTTAGAGCCAAATAGCCTTAAATGGGTTAAATAAATACTTACAAATCTATGGATCGACTGACTCATCAACAATAGGTATAAATATTGATATGGCAGGTCAGATTCATTAATTGCTTTCCTAATTACACAAACTCTATTTTCTTATTAAATTTTCTCGCTTGTCTAAAGTAACTGACTTGAGCATCGAGCTTAATTTGGGGGACAAAGCCCTACTCTCTTTTTTCTTAGAGGTACTGAATATGGGTAATACTCGTGGTTCCTTACTTGAGCGTTTGTACTGAACTACTCTGTATTTGGAATTTGTGCATGGTAAAATTTAGCATCAATATTTGGAGCCGTCTGTTGGAAATGAACAAATAGTCATTATAAGTCATGCTATCAAAGACGCGTAACACTTCCTAGAGCAACACCACAAAGGCAAAGAAGTAGTTTACCAGCATCTCTTGTAACCTTTAGGATCACACTTTTTCCTCACCCTTTGGTGTTGCTTCCTTACTTATGCTATCCGAGGCAGAAAACTCATTCACACCCTCTGAGCTTGAGCTCTACTGACACCTTCTAGGGTCATGCCTTGCTTTGCAGCCTCTGGGATCGCTTCCTACTGATCACACCCTGTGGGGTAGAAGACATGGTCGCGCCTTCAGGGGGGTTGAGTTGTACTGACACTCTTCTAGGTAATGCCTTATTTTCACCCTGTGGGATCGCTCTCTACTGATTATGCCCTTCTGGGTGTAAGAGTTTCTCATGCCCTTCGCAGTTTTGCTCTACTGACACCCTCCAGGATCATGAATCAGCCTTGTTTAGACTCTCCAGGGTTGCTCCTTACTGATCATGCCCTTCGGGGTGTAATACTTGCTCACATCCTCTAGGTTGAGCTCTACTAAAGCCCTCTGGGGTCATGCCTTGCTTACACTCTCCGAAATTGCTCCCTACTGATCACACTTTCTGGGGTGTATAACTTGCTCGCACTTTCCAAGGTTGAGCTCTATTGACATTCTTCGGTAATATGTCTTACACCATCAAGGGTTGCTCTCTACTAATCACGCCCTCCGATGTGTAAGACTTGCTCATGCCCTCCAAGGTTGAGCTCTGCTGACATTCTCCGGAGTCATGCCTGCTTGCATCCACTAGAGTTGCTTTTTACTAATCATGCCTTCCGGGGTGTAAGACTTGCTCACACCCTTCGAGATTGAGCTCTACTGACACCCTCTGGGTCATGCCTTGCTTGAGACTTTCGGGGTCACTTCTTACTAATCACGCTCTTCAGTGTGTAATACTTGCACACGACCTCTGGGGTTGAGTTCTGTACTAGCTCCCTCTGGGGTAATGCCAAGCTTGCACCCTCTGGAGGTCACTCCCTACTGATCACACTCTTCGAGGTGTAAGATTTTCTTACACCCTTTGAGCTTGAACCCTGGACAAAACTGAACCCTGCTGATACTCTCTAGGGTCAAGCCTTGCTCGTACATTTGGGGTTGTCCCTTTTCGTTTGTCAGTCATAAGTATTCAGGTACTTGAAAATTTTTGAGATCAAGTACTAGAAATTTTTTTTTTTTTGAGATCAAAATCTCCTTTCTTGGAATACCCTCTAATTTATTTTCCACAATTGGGGCACAACCCTGTACGGTTTCACAATAGTAATCATTGTTTCGAGTACGCTCCTATCCATGCGTAAATGAACATGCACGCAGCCTCATTATTAAAGAATTCCTTCAGCTTGCTAAAGATGTGCAATAAACACGAGTGGCAAAAATGCAGTTGTGTCTCATATTCCATTATTCATCACATGCGGATCCCTCATTTTCTTTACTAACTTGACTTAGACCCACTTAAATGTCGTAGGTGGAGTTTGTTTTATTAGAAAGTTTTTCTTTATTCTGAAACTCCTCGTGACTATTTGGGAGGGTTCATACCAAAGGATGCTTCTTCAAATGCAACCAAGAATTGAAGCCATCAATAACCACCTTTGAATTTAAACTTTCCAAGAACAATAACCTTACAAAGATAAGGTGATCACATGATGGCCTAAGACTGAGGTACTTATTGATTTGAAAACCAAAGTGAAACTACGAGTACAGTACTACTTGACCCGTATGTAGTAGTGCTTGTTCAATTCGACCAAACAACGGACGAAATCACAATCCTATCAAAACTCACACTCCCGAGTAGTACTTGTCCTACGCAACTACGTTCCACAACTGCTGTAACTTCTCCATCCATCAATCATCACACTGCCAACACTTATGTGGACTCGTACTCCGGGGAAAAAAGTAATTTCTTCTACATTTGCGTACAACTCAGTGATAGTCCAACTGATAGCGGTAACCTCCTCTCTCGACCTTCAACTTGGGTGGTACTTCCTACCTATTTAATACCTTTCACTCAAGAGGTACCACTCACTCAAGTAGTACCACCATCTCAAATGGTGACCCACTCTATGTGGTACCATCCTATCAAGTAGTAACCTCCTTCAACTCGGATTTTTTCCCACGGTGAAATAATTTTCTAAATTTTAGAATTAGCTCCAGTCGTAGATAAAAATGTACTCAGCCTTTAGGCAAAAAAAAATACTCCACCTCTGGGTTTGTACTCTAGCTTTGGCTAAATAAAGTACTCCGAATTCGGATGAAAAAAATGTATTCCACTTCTGGGCAAATAAAGTACTAAGAGACAGCCTCCAAGTGAAAGTACTCCACCTCTAAGTAAAAAATGTACTTTGCCTCTGGACAAATAAAGTATTCTATTTTCGAGTTAAAAATGTGCTCCATCTCTATCCAAATTATGTACTCAACTTTCGGGTGAAAAATGTAGCCGCTTCTTAAATAATATACTCCATTTCTATGGGTCATGCCTTATTCGCCCTTCTACATTTGCTCTATACTCATGTTTCCCTAGATACAAGACTTGCTCACATCTTCCGAAGCCACACTAACACCCTCCAAGGTCACCTTTCTGAGGGTCAAAAGTTGCATCTTCTGATATCTAGCATCTTGTAGGTCAAATTCATTAATCTCCTTGATGGAGCACTTT